>OU015754.1:67667039-67721282 GCA_907169655.1 Acomys percivali | reverse complement strand
ATGTGTGGAGGCCTGAGATCAACGCCAAGCACCCTCCTTATGCTCACCATCTAATTTTTAATTTTTAATTTTATTTTTAAGTGTTTGTGTGCATGCATATGAGTGTGTGTGAGTGCTTCCACCCACTGACGCTGGAGATGTCAGATCCTTCAGAGCCACAAATATAGGCAGTTGTGAGCTGCAAGACTTGGGTGCTGGAAGCTGCACTGGGCTCCCTGTGACAGCAGCAAGTCCTCTGAACTGTCCAGCCATCTCTCCACCTGTCCACCTAATTTTTGGAGACAGATCTCTCCCTGGAGCCTGCTGTTCTGGCAGGCCTAGCTGGTCAGCGAGCCCCCATGGGCTCTACCCAGCACCACTGGGCCCAGCTGTACCTAACAGAGCCATGGCCCCAGCCTCCCCGTTGTCATCTTTAAACACCTCACACAGCCTGATGCCTTCTCGTTTGTTTCCTGTAATGAGGCTCTGGATGGAGGAGCAAAGTGTGGGAAAGATTTTGTGCACAGAGATGCGCACCACAGCATCACTGTTCAAACTAGAAATCACAGAAATGTCTACGGTTGGGCAGGAAGGTGAAGTAGGGGTTGATGCTCCAGGCTGTCACGTAGCTATTCAAAGCGATGTGTCTGTAACGCTCAGTGTGTTCATGTCATAGTCATAGGGAGTCACAAGATACCAGAGTAGGAACGTGATCAGATTGAATGATGGGTAATTGTTTTCCCTCTGTCTGCTTTTCTACTGGAAGTCTGTGTGAATGGAGAGATATCAACCTTATTTTTTTAATTATCTATAAAAATGTCATAGTGTTCTCTGTGCAGATATAACAAAATACCTGAGGTGGGTACTTTTAAGAGAGAGAGAGACAGAGAGAGAGAGAGAGAGAGAGAGAGAGAGAGAGAGAGAGATCCACATCAATTTGGCTTACAGCTATAAAGTCCAGGAAAGTTATGCTCCCCTCCACATTGCTCAACCATGTCATAATGGAGGAACAGAAAGAAGAAGTGAGTATGCGGCGTGGGCAGAAGAGAAAGAGAGGAGGCAAGAATCTGAGCCCACTCCAAGATAATCCCCCTTCTTAGCAGCCAGTTCTGTCTAGTGTGGCGAAACCTCCTCCAACAAGACCTCCACGGATCCTTCCCCAGGGTCGTGGCCCCCCCCCCCCCGCCTCCTCCGTGACCTGATCACCTCCACCTGGTCCCCACAGTGCAGTGGTGCGACACCTCATAGTTCTGTTATACTGGGGACCAAACACGTGGCCCTGTTGGGGACAGACAGGGATGCCTGCTGAAAAGGGGACATTAGAGATTCGTGCTAGAGGGGACACTGAGGGCACAGAACTGAGTCCAGAGGAACCTAGAAGAGGAAGAGGTAGAGATGGGGTGAAACTGACACTGAGCGAAACTTCTGGAAAATATGCAAAATTGTAAAAGGGGCCTCTAATTTAAAAAGTAAAACCAAGCCGGGTGCAGTGGTGCACATCTGTAATCCCAGCACTCAGGGAGGCAGAGGCAGGAGGATCTCTGTGAGTTTGAGGCCAGCCTGGTCTACAGAGTAAGTCCAGGACAGCCAAGGCTAATACAGAGAAACCATCTTGAAACAAAAAACCAGTAAACCCCAGCCAGATGGACAGTCCATTTGAACATGGCAGGCTCATTCTAGAAGGCACAGCCAGACTGCCACTTCTCACTTTGCTGGACTCTATTTTCTCTGGGACAGGCTGTGCTTGGTGAAGAGCCAGGCTTACCGGGGGCGCCGTGGGTGGGAAGTAGAATTCCACACAACAGACTTTTGAGCGAAGATGGCGCCTGCCTTCGGCAAGATTCCCTAACGCATGCACACTTCCTTCTTCCTTCCTTCTAAACGTATATGCGTATATGACTATTTTCTGAACCATTTGAGAGCATATTGCAGTCACAATACCCCTAAATGCTTTACCGTGTATTTTCAGCAAGATCAGACACTTCCCACAGCAACACGGAAAACCTATTAGAACCAGACCACTGCCACCATAGAGCTTGCCGATCCCGTGGCACATCCACACCTGCCAGGCTGTCTCAATAACACGCTTTACCTCAGTAGTGACAGTCGTCGCCAGTTGAGTTTTGCTCCAGGAGTGGCAGGTTCTGGCTAATTTGGTCTTCTTCCTGTGGGTGTTTTTTTTCCATCTTCCTTTCTCTTCCCGTTGGGCATACCTACATTTGGGGTGGTTTGATGTGTCTTTAGGCATTGTTCAGCTCAGGCCTTTTAGGGGGATGGAAATGTCTCTGGAGCTTGCTGTGTTCTATGTGCCAAATAGGATGGCACGTGGCAGCAACTTCTGACCACTTACAGTTAAAAAAAAAAAAACGTAAATTGGAAACAGCTTTATTGCGATGTAATTTCCATGCTGTAGAGACCACCTTTTAAAAAGTATATTGTGGGGTCGGGGAGGGCTCAGTGGGTAAAGTGCCTGTGTTTCAGGGACAAGGACCCCAGTGCAGGTTGCTAGCTGTGACATGCATCTGTAACCAGCACTTGGCAGGAGGGAGGCAGAAGAACCCCCCGAGGCTTGCCCAGTCAAACTGGTGAGCCCCAAAAGAGACCCTGTCTCAGACAATACTATGGGAAGGCACCCAGTGTCAACCTCTGACCTACACACACACACACACACACACACACACACACACAGACACACACTTCAGCTCCGTTGGCAGTCTCTTCCCCTGCCCCTCCCCCAGCCTCTAGCAGCCAGCACTCCACCTTGTCACTAGGGTTTCCTTTTGGGCATCACTCTTCATCAGAATCATACTATAAGTGGCATTTTGTTGCCTGGCTTCTTTTCCTTAATGCAGGGTTTCAGGTCTCATCCGTGTTGCTGCATTCTGACCTTTTTTATGGTTACATAATATTCTTCTGAATGGATATACCACAGCTTGTGGCTCATGGGCATTTGGTTTGTTTCCACTTTTCGGCTACTTGAACTAGTGCTGGCGCAAGCATTTGTGCCCAGGTTTCAATGTGGATGTGTGTGTTCTACTCTCATTCCGTTGCTATGGTGGTCACAGCACCTTGGGGAGGAAAGAGTTGACTTGGCTTAACGCTTCCAGGCCACAGCTCATCAGTGCGGGAGGTCAGGGCAGGAGCTGAAAACAGAAGCCACAGAGAAACGCACACTGGCTCGCTCCTTGGTATCAAACTCAGCTAGCTTTATTATACAGCCCGGGGCCAGCTGCCTAGGCATGGTGCTGCCCACAGGGGGCTGGGATTTCCCTTACCAATGAAGAACATTCTCACAGACATGGCCACGGCCCAGTCTTACCTGGGCAGCCCGTCAATTGAGTAAGCCAACAGTAGACTTTGGCTGTGTCAAGTTGACAGCTGATACTAACTAGGACCTTATATCTTAATTTTGATTGTGTGTCAGAGTCCTCAAGACGGCCCCTGCATTCAGTGGTTCAGTAGGAGATTTTTTTTTTCTTCTGTTTTTCAAGACAGGGTCTCTCTGTGTAGCCTTAGCTGTCCTGGACTCGCTTTGTAGACCAGGCTGGCCTCAAACTCACAGCGACCCATCTGCCTCTGCCTCTCGAATGCTGGGATTAAAGGTGTGCACCACCACACCTGGCTTCAGTAGGAGGCGGTCTTGCTGCCAGACTTAAGTGTATGATCTTGCTTACAGCTGCGGCTTATTAAAGCAAGGGACACACAGCAAAGTTAACTAAGGAGCGAATGCAGGGGCAGCAGCCTGGAGGGCACCAGGTGCAGGTTTCAAGAGGCCCCTTCCAGTGAAGCTGCATAGGAGGCACCTGCAATGTGAGATTGTGACTACCTAAGGGGCTGTCACCATGTGCACTGCTTAGAGAGCGGTCAGGCCCTCACCTTCTGCCTAGCGTGTGCTGAAATCCCAGGCCCCAGGCAGAAAAGCAGGTGCTCCTTGTAAGTGTGTTTGTATCGTCTCGGTCCAGTGGGTCTCCTTTTCAGTCAGCCAGTGGTGGAACACTCCAGAAATTAACCTTCCCTTAGGCTGGCTAAAGCCCAGCCTTGCAAGCAGACTTTTCTGAAGATGGACTTCTTGGGCCTCCTAGGCTGATAGTTGTTTTTTGTTTTTTGTTTTTGTTTGTTTGTTTGTTTTCATAGCCATTTTACCCAGATGGACTGAGTCAAATGCTGACTCTCTTGTCTTAGTTTGTATTGTCACCACAACCAAGAATCACCTGAGGATGACAGTGTCTCCATGATGGGCCTCCTTACATCAGCTGGGCTTGTGGTCATGTCTATGGGAAACTATGTTGATGGTTGTTGATTGATGCAGGAGGGCCCAGCCCACTGTGGGCAGCACCATCCCTAGGCAGAGGTGGTCCTGGATTGTATACGAAAGCAGGCTGAGCCAGAACCAAAGTGAACAAGTGAGCTAGTAACAGCGTGTCTCACGGGGGGTGGGGGGGGTGGGGGGGGTGGAATGTGCTCCGGGTTCCTGCCTCAGTGGTAGACTGTGATGTGGAACCATAAGCCGAACAAACCTTTTCTTCCCCAGGTTGCTTTGGGTCGCAGTGTTTATGGCAATAGAAAAAGAAACTAGAACACTCCACATGGGAACCTTTTCCTGCCGGATTCCTTCCTCCAGAACTACTGTGCCGTCTCCATAACCCCGCCGCCGCTGCCACCACCACTGATGAGGCTTTCAGTGTCTCCACATCCTGCCAGCACTCTTACTGTCGTCTTTCTGCAAATAGCCGTCCTAATGGGACTAACAGGCCTTTAAGTTAGTGATTTATGGGGCTGGAGAGATGGTTCAGTAGTTAAGAACACTGGCTGCTCTTCCAGAGGACTGGGGTTCAATTCCCAGCACCCACATGGCAGCTCACAACTGTCTGTAACTCCAAGATCTGACACCCTCAAACAGACATACACGCAGGCAAAACATCAATGCACATAAAATAAAAATAAATAAAAAAATCTTAAAAGTTAGTGATTTGTAAGAGTTCAGAACAAAAAGAAATGATCAGAGGCAGCCAAAAATGAGTTTTCCAAGAACAATCCTGCCAGCTGAAACCCCTATTTTCTATTTCTTTCTTTTCTTTTCGTTTCTTTTTTTTTTTTTTTTTTTTTTTTTTTAAGGCTTGCTCTGTGCCGGCTGTAGTGGGGCCAAGTGTCTGTATTTCAGCCTTTCACTGTCTTCTTGTACAAAAGTGGAGAGGTGGGTTTTTGCTGACAGCCTGGCGAGCTCTTGGCTGGTGGTCGCAGAGTGGTGCTAGACCCAAGAGGAACCCCTCTGGTCCGTTTACAGGAACGTCCCAGGTCTGGGTTGCGTACCAACGCCAGCCCGGCCAGTCTAAGCCTGCCCATTGCCCAGAGCAGGTAGATACTGAATTGCTTCATCAGATCTGGTTCCGCAAAGATCTGGATAGCGTGGGATGGCAGACAGAGCCCAGTGAGAACGGCGGTCATCCGGGACAAAGGGCAACCCCACGCTGCGTGGTGGCCAAGGCAGCTGGTCCTACTTCTTGCCAAAATGGGTGATTGAGTCACGGGGTGCCTGGGAGAACGTGGCGCGGGAAGGTGTGTGGTCAAAGAAGCTGCCATGGTTGAACTTGGGTGATTCAGAGATGAGGAGTGCGAGGGAACCTGCTGACAGAGCAGGGCTGCTGCTCAGCAAGGGTGACGTAAGAGTTGGGTCCCCGAGGTGAACGTATGTGATGTGGAGCATGCTTCCTGACTCTGGGCACCAGGGGAGAATAGATTTGATGCACTCAGGAAGGAATTGTGACATTCTGCCGTTGACCGGGGGAGTGGGGTGGGGGGGGAGGGGAGGGGTGCTGTCCAGTCAGGTCATGAGCTCCCCAACACTGCAGGTGTTCAAGGAGAGGCAGTTTAATATTCTGCTCAGGAATGTGGGTGAGACAGGAGGTAGCCTGAGTGGCCTCCGGGGTCTTTAGGACCTTGGGATCACACTGCTACTGTTTATGCCTTTTGGACAAGTCTCCCTGTGTGCACTTTGTATCCCTACCTGTCTGACCACGCATTTGGGGACCAGCAGCTTCCTTTGATGACTGTATCATTGAGCGTCTCTGGCTCAGGGGCCAGGTCCCACCTGTGTCATGGAGCCCGTCCACATAAGGCCTCCTGGCCCTGGGTTAAGCTGCAGGGCCAGTTCCCCCTGTTGGTTCTGTCACTCACTGATTCAGCAGACATTTGATAACCCTCATCCATGTGCCCCTGCCTTGAGGGTGGTGGGTGTGTGGCGTGAGTAGGGGGCGAGGGGCTGACTTGATGGCAGAAGGGAAAAAAGCTTGATCCCGGACGCCAAGGTCCCCTTTTTTCTGTTCGTTTGTTTTTTGAGACAGGGTCTCATGCAGCCCCAAACTGGCCTCTAACACACTATTGTGACCGAGGGGAACATGAACTGGACCACGGGCTGATTCAGGCGGGCCTGGAACTGAAGGCTCCCCGCTAGGGCATCCTTCTAGTGGGACCTGAAGGAGGATGAACAGGTGGAGGAGGGGAGGGGCGGGGCTGGGAGAACGTTGCCTCCATAGTGCAGCTCAAACTGCAGCCCACGCCCAGGCCTAGCAGGCACTGGTTAGGTGTGTGCACGCTCATCTGGGCCTGAGGGGGTGCTGCGTGTGTGTTTGAGGGTTTGCATATGGAGGCTCTTGGTATGCCTTTCCAAGTCCAGCCCCAGGGGACACAGGGATCGGTTGTTCCTTTCTGTCCTCCTCCCCTGCTGTGGCTGCCTGTGACAACAGAGAGCCCACAGGGAATGGCTCTGGTGAGACCAAGTAGACACCTGTGATCCCCGTAACTCCTCGTGAACACTCACTTCTTTCTAAGTAGGGGTGGGATCAGGGTGGGGTGCGGCAGCCTACATACCCCTCTGCCAGCCTTTCCGCCCCGGTTTATGTTCTGAGATCTTATTGCTGCTGCCTACCCCGACTGCCAACTACAGTGGCAGCAGGGGCGGAGCCTGGGGGCATAGGAGAGAGGGAGGCTGGGGGAGCATAAGCGAGAGGGAGGGAGGGGCTCTATTCTCCCTCCGCACGCATACCCAGCAATTATTCTCCGTTATTGCCAATTCGTGATAAGTAGAAAATAACAGAGGAATGGAGGCCGGCCTTCAGGCCTGTGCCGAGTTCTTGCCATGCGCTGCCACGACGTTGGCACGCGCCGCAGGAGCAGGGAGCTCCACAGTGGCTGTGTGTGATGGGGTCCTGCTGCTCTGGGGGACAGAAGTGCTCCAGGCTGCTGTGCTGCCCCTAACACCTGCCATCTCAGAGCCTCAGTGTCATCCTTTGTGACGGTGGGACATGGTACTAAAGCGTCCTGCCACCTGCGGGAGATCACTTCCTTGTGGATTTTGGTCACAGCAACAGTGATTACCAGAAGAGGCGGCCTTTAAGCTTAGGTACCAGGAAACTGGCTGAGTACAGGGGATGCAGGGGGGCTTGCTGCAGAGACGGGCGCTGCCACGGGAAACACAGGACAGAGTAAACCAAGGCACAGAGGTGTTTGGAAGCACCGAGAAGTGAAAGCCGGCAAGCATAGGATGAAGGGCTGCAGTGTGTCAGTTGGTAGAGTGTTGGCCTACCATGCAGGAGGCTTCCATCCCGAGCCGCATGAGAGGTGGAGACAGGAGGACCAGGAGTTTATGATTATCTTTTGTAGTGTAGTGAGGTAGAGGCCAGCCTGGGCTACATAAGACCCTGCCTCAAAAAACAAGCAAACATGCATGTTACAATATAGGCAGAATATCTTTAATTTTAAAAATCTACCATGAAAGCCAGATGTGGTGTTGCACAACTTTAATCTCTGCGTTCGGGAGGCAGAGGCAGAGGCAGAGGCAGGTGGCTCTCTGTGAGTTCGAGGCCAGCCTGGCCTACATAGCAAGTTTGAGGCCAGACAAAGCCATACAGCATTTTCCTGCCTAAAAAAGAAAGAAAGAAAGAAAGGAAGAAAGAAAGAAAGAAATCAAAATCAAAACAAACCCCCCAAAACACGACCAAGTGAGGGGCAGGAGAGTTGGTTTAGTGGTAGGAGAACTTGCTGCTCTTCCAGAGGACCCAGGTTGAGTTCCCAGCCCCTACATGGCAGCCGTAACTCCGGTTACCACCCGTTACTGAAGTCCCAGGGGGATCTGTCACCCTCTCTGGCCTCTGCAGCACCAGGTTTGCACTTGGTACCTGTACATGCACGCAGGAAAAAAACACCCACAACATAAAATAAAAATAAATAAACTTGAGCCAGGCAGTGGTGGCGTACACCTTTAATCCCAGCACTCGGGAGGCAGAGGCAGGTGGATCGCTGCGAGTTCGAGGCCAGCCTAGTCTACAAAGGGAGTCCGGGACCCCCAAGGCTACACAGAGAGACCCTGTCTCGAAAAACCAAAACCAAAACCAAAATAAATAAGTAAATAAACAAACTTGTAAGGAACTCTAAAATGATCCAAACTCTCAAATTTTTCGGGGAGACAGCATAACTTCAAAAATGGAAACTTTCCACACTTGGCTTCCTGTAACAAGTCATGTTCAAACGCGGATGCAGCGGAAGCCCTGTGTAAAATTGCCTTCAGGTTACGTATGTAAGGCATATAGGAGGTACATGAATTGTCTGTGTAGACTTGGGTCCTCCTCTGTGATGTATCATTATGTAAATGCAGATATTTGAAAATCTGAGGGGAAAAAAAAATCTGAAATCCAGAAGACTTCTGGCCCCAAGCATTTTGGGTAGAGGAACTCACCTGTGTGATGCAGTTGGTCCTCTATGTGTCCCGTGGACCGGCCACACAGCCTGAATGAATCATGAATTTAAAAAGGCAAGCCCATGCCTTGCTCCAGACCTGCTAAGCTTGGGGACCGGCCTCGCCAGTCTGTGTTCACAGCCCCCTGGCTAGCATTCAAGAACTGAAAGATAAGGTGGAAAAGGTGGGGAGTAGAGGAGCTGGGAGATGCTTACCCTGGCACTCTGAAGTCAAAGAGGGAGGGTAAGCTAGCGTTTGTCCATCACTGCCACTGGAGGCGAGCATCTCTGCTGCTTCTGTCAAAACCTTTCTGGACTGTGGCTGAGCGGACCATGCAAATAACAGTGGCCAGCTAAGCCAGGCATGCCCAAGGGAGCCCAGGGTGCCTAGGGCAGGTCAGCACAGCCCATAGCGACTCATGTCTCTCTGGGGGACAGACCTGGCACTTTTGAACCAGAGGCTGTGGGTTCCATCCCTAGCTCTCCCGCTGACCCACTGCAGGAAGTTCGGGCAGGTTACCACATTTCTGACTCAGCTCCTTCTGTAAAGAATGGCCTTTCCACACAGCTCTGACTGAGAATGAGACCTTGGCGAAGGGTGTGGTGGGGTGCCGCTGGCCGCCAGCATCCTCTCAACCGGGGCCTGGTCCCCTGCTCTTTCCCGCAGATGATGCGGTTTTCGTGGCAGAATTACCGCCGCTATGCGATGGGCAAGAACGAGCTCCGGCCACTCACAAAGGACGGCTACGAAGGCAACATGTTCGGTGAGTGGACCCACCCCGGGGGGTCGAGCGTGGCTTCGCTCTGCCTTTTTCTTTTCTGGGCTTTTCCAAGCTTTTCTGGACGCAGAGGACCCAAGTGCGCATCTGTCCGCTCTTAACATCCTTGCTTTCAGACAACGGAGCTTGGCAAAGTGAGGATGGCGAGGGACAGGGGCTTGGTGACTTGAACAGGGGAGATTCAGTTTCCTGGGGTGGGGGTGGGGCGGTGGTGAGAAGATGTTGTCTCCATAGAGAACAAATGTGTGTCTAAAGAAGCCGGGTTCGGGCTGCCTTTAGATAAAAATCCTGGGGTGTCTTCCATGTTTCTTCTGTAGCCCTTCTGGCTGCATCCACTCCCTCCTGTTGTATTCCTTGAAGCCAGAGCCCCCCCGCTTTGCGTCTCCTAAAGGCTGCAAGCTCAGCCTCCTGTTTCAGAGGCCACTCATCTGGCCATCATGGCGCTAGCTCCCACTCTGCATGCACTCTAGAGAGAAGATGCTGTGGATAGCCTGAGTATCCAGGATGCTGTGCTGGACCAGATAATGTCAGCACCACGCTCACTGCTCTTCCTGGGGAATACAGGTTGCTGGAGTTGCATCCAGAGAAGCCAGCCTGAGCAGGAAAGCCCTAGGGAAATGTATCTGAAGGGGGCTGGGCCTGTGTGTGGCCATCCCTCTGCGCCCCCAGTATCGGGAAATGTGATGAGACCCTCATTGTCCTGCAGCAGTCAGTGCTGGACTCTCTGCCTGTCCAGAAGAGTCACCCCTGCAGCAGGGGCAAGGGATCTATGGATTTGAGCAGCTTCCCACATTTGTGAATAAAGGCCCAAAAAGTACAGAGTAGGCAAAGTAAACAGATTACAATTACAAAACAAACAAACAAAAAAACCAATAAAAAAACAAACAAAAAAAAACCCTCAAAAACAACAAAACAAAACAAAAACCTCAAACAAACAAACAAACAAATACTGTGTGTTGGTTGCTTTCTCTTTTATGTGGCCAAGTGTCTGGCAAAAATCACCTTAAGGAAGAGCGAGAGTTTGTTTTGGCTCACAGTTTAAGGACACACAGCCCACAGTGGTGGGGAAGGCGTAAGGCCAGGAGTGGAGGTGACTGCTGTTTTTGTCTCCATGGCGAGGAAGCAGAGAGGTGAATTTGGTGCTCAGCTTTTTTTTTTATTCAGTGTGTTCCCTGAGCCACACCCGGAGAGAGGCATGTCTCTTTGTGATTTTAAATCCAGTCAAATTGACAGTGAAGATTAACAATCACAGAGTATTTGTATTAATTCTTTTTGATATTTGAGGCAGGTGTGGTGGCGCATGCTTTTAATCCTAGCACTTGAGAGGCAGAGGCTGGCAGATCTCTGTGAGTTTGAGGCTAGCCTGGTCTACATAGTACTTTCAAGGACAGCCGGGGTTATATACACTTTGTCTCAAAAACATAAAGCAACAATAACGAAGATAATAAATATCTGAGGTGGTTCTCACTGTGTGGCCCAGGCTGATGTTGAACTCCTGGACTCAACAGTCCTTCTGCCTCAGCCTCCTGAGTGGCTGGGACGACAGCCTGCCCAGTTCATTTGGAGTGATTAGTTTTGTTGACTGTATGAATTATGTCTCCATAATTCATATATATCCGCCTGGCTATTAGACAAAGGTTGTTTCTGATTTTTTTTTTCCCCATTAAGAATAGTATAAGCGCTTCACTCTGAGCATAACCAGTGGCCTGGGTATGACTTCCTAGGGATGCCTCCCTAGCTGGTTGGAGGAAGAGATGGTCTTGGGCCTCACGATGAAGTATGAAGATCTCTGTCTGGAAGCCCGTTGCCTCACCCGTCCCGCAGATGGACCTGCCACCCCGTGTCTCCCTGAGCCCCGGGGACAGGGAGCTGGTGTGGCTCTTCCCAAAGCCGTCCAAACATGGGCTAGTGGGAATGGGATATGAAAGTGTCCCCCTTTCTTCACCATTGAGGGGGAACTGGTGTTGGCAGTGGGGTGTCCATGTTTGAAACCGCTTAGCATAGACCCAGCTGCTGCTCAGGTTTTACAGGAAGCACTTCTAGAAAGGACTGGCCTCAGTCCAGCTCCATTTGTACTGTCCCCAAGGAGTAAGATTTAAGTCACAACCCTTCAGGACTTCACCCAGTGAGCGAGAACACTAGGCGCCTGGAGCAACAGGACGAACAGAGCCCTTGCGTCAGAGGGCCTACATGGGAATCCTCCCTCTGTCCTTAGCTGTCCTTTACCTCTCTGGGCTCCAGATGGCACTGCTTTTGTCCTAGGGCTTCTGGGAGCGTGTGTTAGGAGTCAGTGGCAGTTTCTACTGAGGTCAATGAGAGCAGCGCTGCCCCAGGAAGCCTGTGACAGGTTCTGACTGCTGGGGGTGGGGGTGGGGGTGGGGGATGTCCCTAGGAATCATCACCCTCTCCCTATAGCACTCCTGGCAGTAAGCAGACACACACATGCACGCACAAACGCATACACACACACACACACACACACACACACTTACTCAGGCTGCACCAGTGGCCTTGGGAAGGGAAAGGTATGGGGCCCACACACAGGAAGACTTCTTTGATTCACTCTTCCACTTTACATACTGTTGGGTGCTGGCCCTGGGGTCAGCTGCCTCACCTGTCCAGCACATGCACCTGTCACTCTGTGTCCCGGCTCAGCCCCAGGGACAGGAAAGCTGTGTGGCTCTTCCCAGAGCTGTTGAAACTTGGGCTAGCAGTGACACAGTGGAATCTCCGCCAGGCCACCCAGACCACCCTAGCTGCCCTTTCCTGGCATTCTCTGGGGCCTGTCTAGGGTCTTCAGAAAGGGACGGGTAGAGGTGACCATGGATAATGCTATAAATAGTCCTTATTGGCATGACATTCTGGAGTCAGACAGACCTGGCCTCAGACTTGGGCTTCACGACCTCCTTGCTGAGTGACCTCGGACTGGTCATTCTCCCTGTAGCTGTTTCTGGGATCTGGAGCCACTGGTGGCACTGAGCCCAGCCTGGGCTTGCCTGTCTCAGGGCCCCTGTCAGTGGTGACAGCTCTCAGAATTCGGAGTCCATGAGAACACACCCAGAAGATAAGACTCCATTCCCAGAGGCAGGAGAGGATCCCAAAGGTAGCAGCAGGTGTGCGGTCTTGAATTCAGCGCTGGGCCACACTCCTGCTTCCCTCCCAGACCTTGGGGTGGCGGAGGGGGGGCTGCGGGTGTGTGTGTGTGTGTGGTGCGGCTGTTGATGGCCTCTTATGTCATCAGTGACCTCAAGTAGGCTTAGCTCTGTAGACACAGGATGCCCTGGGGCAGGCAGGATTAGGCAAATCCATTCTGCCTTCCCTGGCTGAGTGAGACTTACAAGGGGACCCTGCCCAGCCCCTCTGTGTGAACCGCTCAGATGGGATAGGCTCTCACAGTCTGGTTGTGGGCACTGCTCTGGGTGCCTGCACGTGGGAAAGGTCACGTGAGCTCACACCAGAACCTCCTTTTGCCAAGATCTATAGGAACTGTGGTGATAATAGAACAGCCACCACCTGAGCACGGTCCCTCCTCTGGTCTCCCTGTGTGGCCCTTCACCATTGCCAGTCCCCCTGAGCTGCCCCCATCCTTCCTCAAAGCTATTCTTACTCTGAGAGCAGATTGTCTTGCCGAAGCGTCTCTCCAGCCAGGTGTGTGTGTGTATGTGTGTGTGTGTGTGTGTGTGTGTGTGTGTGTGTGTGAGAGAGAAAGAGAGAGAGAGAGAATTAGGCATCCCACTGTCTCATCCGGCTCAGCAGGCCCCATCAAAGAAACTCCCAAGGCCCACTGGCCACCAGAGAAGATAGCCCACTCTTGGCCCGTTGCTCAGGCCACAGACACACATCTTTCCTTTCCTCTGTAAGCTTGCCAGATGGGACATTTATGTCCAGCTGAACGGCTGAGGGGCATGGACTTCGGATCCAGAGAAGCTTGCGTGGTTCTCTGCAGAGTGGGCCGGGCCTCAGTTTCCTTGGCCTGTGATGGTCATAATTATTTTAATATATTCTATACATCTTATTAGCTTATTTTTTGTGTGTGAGCACACATGTGCCACTTGGTGCAGGTGGAGGACAACAGAGTCAGTGGTCTTCTATAACATGAGGCCTAGGGATCGAACACCGTTTGGCAGGCTTGTCGATAGGTGCTTTTACCCGATGAGCCATATTGCTGGCCAGGCCCACGGTGATTAATAGGGAGGCATGCACAGGAGCCAGCCCCAAACACCAAGGAGGCACTTACTCCTCCTGTCACAGAGGCCAGTCTTCAGCCTGGGACAGTGCAGGGTATGATGGCAGAAGAGCCAGCCACAGATGGGCAATCATCATATCGCGAAGCAAGTGGCCTGGTATACAGAGGTCCAGGCTCTTTGCCTGTAGAAAGGGCCAGCCACTAATACCCACTGGTGTGAAGGAAGCTCACTGAGTGGCCCAGACTCCGCAGCCAGAGGGCAGGGCTTTAGTGCCGCTCTGCTGTTCCTAGCTGTGTGATCTTGGGCAAATTTCTTAACTTCTCTGGGCCTGTTTGTCCAGCTGCCCAGCAAGGCACAAGCAAGCTTTCCTTCCCAGGATTGTTTTTAAAGGAAGTGGTTAAGTACACACACTGAGAATATGTCTAGCGCTTAGGCGGCACTCTGCAGATGTCCAGCACTATGAGCATGGTCCAGGAAAGGCCTGAGATCAAATTGTACTGGTCCTGTGTTCTGGGGGCATGCCTAGGTTCCCTGGACCCAGGAACCCATGTAAGTGCCATAGGCCTGTCCCCCAACCCTGTCCCCAATGCCCCTGGGAGGAACGAAGTGGGGGCTGTACTTCTTGGCCCCTCATTTGAGCAGCACCCTAGAATTTTGTAACAGAACGCAGCAGGAAGTAAAACCAGCCTGTTGACAACTGTCTGTGCAGTGAGAATTTGGCCCCTTCCTGACAGAAATGTCACGGGACAGAAGTCTTGTTGCCACTGGAGGGGCCTTTGATGGTGCGGCTGCTCCTTTGTTCTGGAGTTAGGGGGAGCTGAGGCTCTGAGTTGGGAGAAAGGACTTGCTGGAGGTGACATCGCACGCTAATCCTAGAGACCTGAATCCCAGCCCACCACAACACCCATCTGTAGATTGGCCAGATTGTCACAGGTGGCCTGCCACTGTGGCCAGGTCACAGCCAGATGTATGTAGATAACGCTCAGAGCTTCAGCACACAGCTGTCTGTTAAGAGGTATGGAAATCGGGGTCCAAGAGTCGCCCACACCCTACCCACACATCCCTCCAGACGCCACAGCCGTGTTCTCTAGTGTGCTCCTCTCGTCCCTCGCAAGGCATCATTACCCATTGTAGCCCCATTTCACAGGAGAGAGGAGAGATCTAGCAATCTCCAGAACTCGCAGTAGCTGAAGCCCCCGTGTAGCGTGGGCTCTGAAGCCCAGACAGTAAGCTACCATGCTACCCTGCACCACAGAGAGCTCAGGAGGGAGCAGGACAGAAAGCAAGCCTCAGGGTTGGAGTGGTATGTCTGTTGGTCCTGTTCCCCCCTCCTCCCATCCCACCCTGCACACACTACAGCTAGGGTCCATATTCCCTGTCTCTTGGCGTCATTACTGGTCACGGATAGAGCTTTTAGGGCACAAAAGACTTGTCTTCCATCTAGAAAATCTGCCTAGCAACCTTAGGAATATCTGCTTTGCAACGACACGATTGGCCGAGCTGCAAGGAGCAGGGGCTTGGGAGCCAGGCCAGCCTGGGCCCTGCCACTTACTCATCCTTTGACCTGGTGTTATTGAACTCTCTGCTCTCAGTTTCTCCATCTGCGAAATGGAGACGGCAACAGCTTCGTCAGGTGCGAGGACCAAATGCAGCTGGGGTGTGCGTGTGTGTTCAACACCTGGTGCTACACCTGCCCGCGTGGACTCCTTAAATGGAGGCTGCTGTCAGCGTTCTATTTGCTAATTAATAATAAATGACTCTAATTCTAATCCAGGAAAGAGCGGTGTGTGTCGTGCAGCAGGCTCTTGATGTATTGGACAAAGAACCAGCAGCCTGCCGCCGTCTCTGCCTGGGCCGTTTCCCCTCTATCCCAAGTCTGGCTCCGCTCTGCTCCACCTCTCGCATCCCCTCCGGTGGTCTTGACCTCCTGCCATGAAGTGCGCTCAGAATCAGCAAAGAGACCTGGAGAAGTCATCTTCCTGCTTGGTCGGCGGTTCTGGCTCCCTGAGTCTTCGCTGTACAGGACTGAGGCGTTTGTGTGGCTAAAAGTCATATTCCCCAGCCCCAAGCCAAGCCCCAGGGTGATTGTGAGAGCTCCAAATTGGATTCTGTCTCTGCCCATGGATTCCTCAATAGAAATGCCAACCCAGTCCCCATCGTGGGCACGATTTATAGCCACAAGCAAGTTAAGAGGCAAAATGAACACCGTGTGATTTTCGGATCACGGGCTGGCAGTGTTCGGCCTTGGCAGAGAGGGGAAAAAAAAAAAATCATCTTTGCCTTGTAAACGGAGCAAATAGGATGTGGAAGAGCGAATAAATCCAGACCCCCGAGGTGTCATTTTTTACGATTGCTGTAGGGTTTAGTAGTGTCACCTGCATGCTTTTCACACTCTCCTACATGCGTGCGCACATGGGTACACACGCCACTCTTTCCAGTCTGTTTCAGATGGTGAGAGCTCCTCCCCACCCCCATGGGACTCCCTTTGGAGAAGCCAGCTTTGCCAGCTGGGTAGTTTGTGAAGCCCCACATCTCCCCCAGTCTCTACCGTGCCTCTCAAGAGTTTGGTTCTGCAAGCATTGCAGAGACTCACCTGGGTTCAAATCCACCCCAGGCATTCACCAGCTGAGGGAAGCCGAGCAAGCCACAGGCTCCTCCAACCCTTACTTTACTCCCATGTGAGGTTGGAGAAGGTCGGTACGCAGAGTGGCACCAAACGTTTAAGAGGTTTTCTTCCTGATCTGAGGAAATGGCTCAGTCAGTAAAGTGTCTGCTATGAAAGCATAATGACCTGAGTTCAATTCCCAGATAAGATGTAAAAATGCTGGCCATAGTGGCGCATGCTTGTAACCCCAGCACTGGGGATACAGAGACAGGATCTGGGGAAGGGGTGTCACTGGTCAGCTAGCCTAGTCCACTCGGCCAATTCCAGGCCATTGTCTCAGAAAATTAGGTGGACAATGCCTAGAGACACAGCGACACCTGAGGTTGTCCTCTGCTTTCATACACGTGTGCACAGAAGCCTGCGTACTAACACAAGAATTTTTTTTTTTCTCCTTTGCACATATGCACCTCCTTCCTGGTGACTTTTTTTTTTTTTCAATTTAAGGATTACATTATGTCCATGTGTGTGGTTGTATGTGGGTGCACACATACATGTGGAGGTCAGAGAGCAAATGGCAGGAATCGGTTCTCTTCTTCCTTCACGTGGGTTCTAGGGATCGAACTCAGATCATCAGGCTTGGAGGCGAGCACCTTTACCTGCTGAGCCATCTGACCAGTCCCCACCCCATCCCCCCTCCCCCCCCCCCGGGCCCCCTTTTTTTTTTTTTTTTTTTTTATTACATATACACACACAAGAAGAGGGTGTCAGATCACATTATAGATGGTTGTGAGCCACCATGTGGGTGCTGGGAATTGAACTCAGGACCTCTAGAAGAGCAGGCAGTGCTCTTAACCTCTGAGCCATCTCTCCAGCCCCAAGGGCCCTGTTCTTTTTGGTTAAGTAATAGCATTTCGAGTCGCCTGGTGAAAATACTGTTTCTGTTTTTCTGGAGTTTTTCTTCTGGGGGAAGAAAAACATCTTTAGTTCCTGGAACATCAGCATCAGGATGGGCAGCTGGCTGATGCTGGCAAGCTCTGCACACATTCCTGACTTGGGCTGGAGTTTGCTTTGAGAAATGGCTGTCATCAACTTTGCAAAGCGGCAACACTGCCATTCCTTGGACGGAATGGGTCAGGCTTCGGGGCAGCCAGCATCCTTCCAGGAAGTCACATGTGCGCTCCATCCGGAGCCAGAGGGTTGGACAGGCACAGAGGAAATGAACCAGAAACTTCGGCCACTGGCCGATGTGCCTTTGCCACCAACATGGTAACTGAGTCAAAAGCCAGCTCCCACCTTGAAGGACAGGCTGGACCCACAGTCACTGGACAAATGCTGTGGCCCCATGAGGGTCCCTGGGACCTTGGATGACAATCCCCTAGCTACCTCCTGATGGCCAGAATGCCCCTCTGGTCACCCTGGGTGATTTGAGAGTAAACACTCCTCACAGCGTGGCGGCGCACTGGGTTTTCAGGCCTGCTGGCAGCTGGCTGGCCACCGGCAAGGCTCGGCTCATACTGTTTGAGACCTCTGCTCCAAGCAGTTTCTAATTAAGATGCATCGTGGCCCTTTTCTTCTTCTTTAAAAGCCCTAGCACAGAGGAGAATTTATTTCTTTAGAAAATATAGTACCAGGGTGTTGTAAAAAGAATTCTCAGGCGAGAGAGAGGCCTGGGTTGGTGTCCCAGCACTGGCGCCGGCTGTCACCAGAGCCCACAATATCCTCCGGGCCCTGTCAGCACCCACACAAAGGGCCTCTGCCTCTGGACTCCTGGCTGTTTGGCTGTTTACTAGGTGCTCTCTCTCTTCTCTCTCTCTCTCTCTCTCTCTCTCTCTCTCTCTCTCTCTCTCTCTCTCTCTCTCTCTCTTTCTCTCTCTCCTCTTTCCCTCAGTGATTGCTGATTCTCTTGGCATCTGAAATGTTAGCAACAAGTCCTGCTCTTGTGGGAGCCGAGTGAGTCAGGGTATCTATTCCCAGAGTGAGTTACTGCCATGCGTGAAATGATTCATATCGAAATTGACATTCCCTCCCCGTGGCAGCGTGTTCCACCCACTCTCCAAAGACCTTTCTTTCCTTGGAAACCAGGCTGAGCCGGCAGCAACCAGCCTCCTCTCTCTTCTCACCATCCTGATGGCGCACACTCACCAAATTCCCCAGTAAACCCTGTGACTCACAGGAATGTAGACTCATACCGCGGCCGATCAGATCAGCAGTGTCAATAGGATGCTTTACAGCCGTCCTGGCCGGCGCCTGAGGATGGGGAAGATAGCACCCAGGGCCGGGGACTCTCACGTGAGGCTGGACAACCTAGATCTGAACCCTGCTTTTGGAACATGTGACTGGGTGGGGTTGTTTTCTACACGTAATTGTTACATAGATCTCTCCCCAGACTGAAGCATTTCCTGTTGTAGGGAGACTTGGTTAAGACCCAGGAAGTAAATGCAAGTCACAAGCCACAGGAAGCTCCTGAAACTTAAAAGGTTTACAAAGCCCCACCCCCCCAGAGTCCTATCAGCAGTGGCAATTACTGGGGAGGGAAGACTGGCCAGCTGTGCCACCTGCAAGTCCTGCAGGGAGCTCTAGGGATGCCACTTTCATCCTTTTGTCACCTTGCTTGGGTGAGGCAACTGCCTTTAAGTCCCCCTGTAATTTGTTTAACGAACCCCAATAAACTTATTGGTTCAGTCAACTTAGACTTGAGGGACCCTTATCTTTGCTCTGTCATTATGGGTCTCTAGGAAAAGCCACAGAATACTTGCTAGGGAAAAAAAAAAAAAACCCTGAAACTCTGAGGTTGAACATCTTGAACATCTGCTCAGGAAAATCATAAGCACACGGTGCAGTGAGTTCTACACAGGCGCATCTGTAGACCAGTCACGCAGACCGAGGTGGAGAGGGTTCCGGTCAGTCGGTTCCCATGGGTGGCTGCGGTTTGACTCCCGACATCATGGGTTCGTTTTGACTGCTCTAAGTTTTTATGTCTTGCGCCTTCTGGGTATGGCTCTTAGGATCATTAGTCTGTTGTGAACAGGAGTCGATCCTTATCCAGGGCCTCCTGCCTAGACTACCGTTGGCGGCCATTTTGTTTCTGGTATTTGGTTAAACTATGTGTAAGCTACTATAAAATCTTTTTTTTTTTTTTAACCATGAAACGAATTTCGGTATGTTTATGGAAGTTTTAGCCAGCACCACAATTAATTTTAGAACATTTGTATCATCTCCCATAGAAAGCCCGTGCTCACTGGCAGGTGGTTCCGGTTCTTTCCGGTTTCCTTCCCCATCTCCCCACCCCCAGCTCTGTGTAGACTGGGTAATGCTAAGCACTTTATCCAAGTGTTCTGATATGGTCTGACTCTGAGCGACCCCCCACAGGCCTGTGTTTTGATCACTTGGTCCCCTGCTTGTGGTGCCAACAGGAAGGCTGCGGAGCCTTTGGGAGGCGAGTCCTGAATGGGAGGAGTGCCACTAGGGGCAGGGCTTTGTAGGGTGTACCTGCCCTGTGGTGAAGAAGTGACCACAAGCTCCTGCAGTGCAGACTGAGTTGCTCCCCTCTGTGTCTCTCCTCTTCCACAATGGACTGAGACCCTTGGAAGCCATGAACCAAAGTAAAGCTTCCCTCTGTGTTAAGATGTTTCTCTCAAATAATTTTGTCATAGCAATGCAAAAGTAACTAACGCCTGGTTAGTATACCAGTTGGTCTTTGTGCCTGGCTTCCCTCTCTGAGTGTGTTTTGTGGTAGCATGTATTGGTACTTTGTTCTTCTTCAGTGCTGAGTACTATTCCACCATATGGATATACTGTATGTTATGAAATCAGTAGTTGATAGACATTTTTAAGTTTCCTTCTTTTTCTTCTGTAATGAATAATGCTGCTGTAACCATTTATGTGTGGACATGGGGCTTTTTGTTTGTTTGTTTGTTTGTTTGTTTCTCTTGGGTATGTGTCTAGGAGGGAAGATTGTTAGGTTATATAGTAATCAGAGGTACAAACATTCGACTGTTTCCCATAGGGCTATACCATTTTGCATTTCCACCAGGAGTCTGTGAGGGTGAAGAGCACTTTGGATAAGCTTTTTTCCCCTCCTGGTGGGAATAGCAGGTGGTTATGTGAGACACACTCCATGTTTGGATCATACTGTTTAGCGTGTTCAGCTTTACTGGGAAGGTGCCAGTTTTGCAAATTGGCTAAGCCCGTTGGCAGTGCCGAGCTAGGTGAGAGTTCTAGTTACTCTATTATCCTCGCCAACACTTGCTGTTGTCAGTGTGCTGACTTTAGCCTCCTACATACACGCTGCCTTCCTCTTAGTGTCAGCCCTGGTCTGCAGGGATTCTGAGCTTCCTGCCTCCTCTTAGTGGTGAGTTGGGACATCCACAAATGCCTCTCACGTTAAAGCCCTCCTCCTTCAACCCCCCCCCCCCCCCCCCCCCGCCTCCGCCTCCCCAGTGCTATGGAGTGGTCTCTCTACAGCCTGCCCCAGTGTTATGCATCCAGCTGGGATGGCAGGAAATGGAACTTGTCAAGTCTGGGGACTGTGCAACTCACAGGTGTTAACTGGGAAAACATTGGCCTGGGAGTCAGGAGTCATGGGTCCCTGAAACCCCGACTCCATCACTCACTTACTGGACAGGATCCTGTTTTCTCTCTACTGTGACAGGGATGGATGGTGACCATTGCTGGGATCACAGGAGGCTGTTCCTTTGACCTCACAATTGCGAGGTGTCTGTCGTGTGCCAGACGCTGTCCACACTGTGTGGTCCTCCCCGACGTGTGTAGACACAGGTGCATGAGGCCAGAGTTTTGACAGAAAAATGTGCACACGTAAGCGTCACATCGAGGACCCCTCAGCTTGCTCTTGACGGGATGGTTTCCCAGGGCAGCAGCTTCTACACACCAACCAGAAACACAGCTGGCAAAGTGCGAGTGGTGGTGGGGGTCGTGGCACAGAAATACCCAGAGGAGAGAGTGAGCAAGACCGTGGTCCCTTTGGGTCTAAAGGATGCTCAGATGGGGAAGAGACCTGTGAGCATAGACACACAGACACAGTGTCTGCAGGTGCAGCTCCAAGTCCCGCCCCCCCCATCCCTGTGCGCGAGCTGGGACGCCGGCCTTCTCACTGCAGGTCCCACCCCATACATACAGGTGCTTATTACGTGGTCTCTCAGGGGCGTTTCTCCCTAGCTGCAGAGAGCCCATGCAGCTGGGTAAACAGCGGAGGGGTCCGAGATGGGGATTGCAGGGGCGTGTCACGGGCCACAGAGAGCAGCACTCCGACGCAGCCGCTACCCCGCCAGCCAGGGGCCCGTGGAGCAGGAAGATCACTTACACACCACGGAAGGCTGCCCTCACAGACATAACTAGAATCAATAGGCGTGATGACATTCTCTGAAAGAGCCCCCGAGGGGACAAAGAGTGCCCCCGGAAGTGTGCTGTCAGCACAGTGTGGTGCTAATATTCAAGTTTTTTTTTTTTTTCTTCTTTTCATCAAGTCTGAAAGACAACTTGTGATTCTCTGCCCGTGGCTTTTGTTTTGTGTTTTAATGACTGGATACCACACAACCACATTTTCTCCCCTAGTCACTGGGAATTCTGGGAGTAGTCCATCCGAGGTCATTGCTGTGGTCGTAACCACGTGGCCCCACCCCTACCCCAGGCCTTGAGGAGGAAAAAGGACAGAGAACAGGAACCATGTGGCCCAGACCTTCTAGCCATGTCACTTCCTGTAGGCAGTATGGCTCTGTCTAGGATCCTGTTCCTGAAATAGCCATGGCCCAGAAGTGGGTCTGGGCCTTGTCTTGCAACAAACAGCAGACGTGGGTGGAGGCGCGGACGAGCATGTGTTGTTGTTTAAGTCGGAGTCTAGTTTGGCATCTGTGTGCTGAGTCCTCAACTGCGAACCCAGCTCGGCGGAGCTGGCTGTGCAGCAGGGAAGGAGGTTGAAAATGAGTTAGGCCCTGCGGGCTTGCGGAGGGCAAATAAGTGATGCCCCCCTTTTTTTTTTCAAGACAGGGTCTCTCTGTGTAGCCTTGGCTGTCCTGGACTTGGTTTGTAGACCAGGCTGGCCTTGAACTCACAGCAATCCTCCTGCTTCTGCCTCCTGAGTGCTGGCTGGGATTAAAAGCGTGTGCCACCACACCCCGCGTGATACCCACTTTTGCCACCAATCTGGTAGATGTGCCCCCTTTGCACCAATGTGCATCTGAGAGGGACACACATGCCACCCCTCACGCCCTGGTCCTCTTCCCTTCAGGCACTACACCTTGCATGGTGGGGGGAAGCCACAAAGGTGACGGCGTTTGGAAAGGGTTGTGTGAGAGAGCAGGCTGCATTCTTGGGTGCCAGGTTTCTGAGAAGGCACATGTTAACAGAGGACAGTGAAATTCGTTACAGGTGAGGGACAGCACAGGCCACACCCAGGAGGACACTCGCTGTAGTGCCACCGCCAGGAGGGGGCATGGGAAATGTGGGAGCGTAGGCCCGGAAGGCAGAGATCTCTGTGCGCTCAGCTGTGGATCACTCCCCGTGGCCCTGTGTAGGGCTGACTTCTTTCATTAAGCATGACACATAGGGCCCATGGGCTCACAGAATGTTTTCATTTCAATTTCTTTTCGGATCAGAAGAAGAAAAAAAAAAAAAGCACATACAGTAAGGTACGCCGCTGAGATGAGGTGCATCCTTATGCTGACAAAGCTATAGAGGGTAAGTTTCTTTCTTTTCAACAGAGAAAGGGAAGCTGGGCCTCGTGGTACATAGACTTATAATCCTGCTTTTGAGGCAGAGGCAGGAAGATCAGGAGTTAACGCCTAGCCTGAGCTGCAGAGTGAGATGTTGTCTCAAAAGAACAAAAGAAGAGAAAAACCCAAGAAAGGGCCTCCAAAGATGGTCTGCCAAGGCCACCTGGAAGTCATGACCACCCTGCTGCCTGGACTTGCTTTCACCCGCTGAGGGATCTGAAACCTGGGCCTGTCTCACTACCCAGAGCTGGCAGGTGAAGCCATTAGGTCTCCACCCCGTCCGCTATCTGTTGCAAGACCGTATCCAGACCCACTTCTGGGCGATGTCTATTTCAGGAGCAGGGTCCCAGGCAGAGCCATACCGCCTACAGGAAGTGGGTTGTTTCCCTGTCTCTCCATGCCAGGGTGTGGCGGTAGGTTTCCATCCTTATGCAGGTGTCTCTTTAAGCATCAGCCATCACATCTTAAAGGGGGAACAGACTCAGGGAAGGGACCTGCCCTAGCTGCACAGGTGGTCAGACCCAGGTTGCCTTGCCTCCAAGCTGAGACCTCTTTCTCTTCTGGGTGGGGTATAGGACCAGGCAAGTTTCAGGCCCTTAGAAGCCTTCAACATCAGGCGCAGAGGCCCCTGGGGGAGGCAGGGGCTGTGTACCGATGGCTTAGAAGGAGAGGCCACTCTATGGACACCACTTGCCCTGGTACCTTGATGCCTCCTCTTCCTTGCATTAGGATCTAAAAATAAAGCCAGAATAACCCTTCCTCACATGGAGGATGAGAAAAGCTTGAACACCCCAGACAAAACTAACACTTGACACTTCCTGCCACCTGAGAGGCCGAGGCTGCCGGCTAATGAAGGAGACTTCTGTGGGAAAAGCTGAAACCCGCTTTCTTGCCTGAAGCAAACCCTGAAGTGGATTCATTTGAAGGCCTTGAATTCCCAAACATCAAACTCCCTCAGACCAAGAAGCAAGTGCCAAAGAGTTTCTGCAGCCACGGAGAGATGTACTCTCTAGGCTCTGCCAGCTTCTGGGGGCTGGCTGTACATGTCTCTCCTTCAGGGAGCAGGGAGTGGGAGCAAATCTGGGCATGTCTCCAGGGACCCCTCCCTCCCACACCTAACATGCTGGAGTCCGTAGTTCAGCCCACTGACTGGGGAGGGGAGAACACCCTGGGGCTGGGCACAGTACACGCTTCATTCAGTACCAGGAGGCCTGGTGCACCATGCTCTGGCTGTGATAATCGTCCCATGCCTCAGTTTCCCTTCCTGGGAACATAGGAATCGCAGTGATTATGAGGCCAGGTTTAGTTAATACATTATAAAGGACTTTTCTATCATTGCCGACTTTGTTTTTAATTTTAGGGTTTTTTGGTTTTTGTTTTTTTTTTTTGAGAGAGAGTCTCCTGTAGCTCATCGTGGCTTTGAACTCTGCATTGTACCTTCAGGTAGCCGTGAACTCCTGACCCTCCAGTCTCCATGTCCTCAGTACTAAGATTACATGCAAGAGACACCGTGCCCAGCCCCCATCATCATTATCACCATCATCTTCATCATGAATATTTTCTGACCAACCCACTAATGGGCCTCCAACACTGCTGTACCATCTACTGCCTATGGCTCCCTTTTCTCCCCTCCCTTGAATACAGGCTCACCAGCTAGGAAATGAACTGTGCAGCAAAGCTGTGCCTCTTTTTTAAATACTTTGGTTTTTTAAAAAAATAATTTTTAAAGTATATATCTCTGTGTGTTTGTGCATAGGAGTGCAGTGTCTACAGAGGCCAGAAGAGGGCGCCATATCCTCTTGAGCCAAAGTTACAGGTTATCGTTAGCTGCCTGGTGTGGGTGTCAGGGATCGAATCCAGGTCCTCTAGAAGAGCAATGCATGTTCTTAACCACTGAGCCATCTCACCAGCCCAAACTGTGCCAGTTGGTCAGGGTTCCCCCTGATGCTCACACTTCCCAGTGAGGTTTCTGGTGATGTGGACGTTGGTTCCATCCACAGCAGATCCAGTGGGAAGTATCCAGGCCCTGGGAATCTGGGTTGAATGCAGCATCTCTGCAGCCCTACGATGGTTCTGAAGTCCAAACCGCGTGAAGGATTGCTGCAACAGAACCGGGTTAGGGCCCTGGAGTGACCAGACCCTGCTAACTGACCCAGATAGGATTTTGGCACCTCAAGACCCCCTACTCCCTACCTGGTAGGTACCGAGTCTGCCTCATAGGTGGGCTCTGCTGTGCCAGGGACAGCGTGGTCAGCCTGGAGAACAGCCGTATTGTGTGTGCAGCGGCTTTCACTCAGCTGGTATTTGCAGCATCTCCTACCAACCCTCACGCAATTCCAAAGCGTGCCCAGGAAGGGGCTGGGGCTGGGGGTGGATGTCAGCCTTCTACAGGACTTGAGTACGTTTAACAAGAAAAGCCTCGAAGGCTGGTAAGATGGCTCAGTGGGTAAAGGCGTTAGCGGCTAAACCTGAAAACCTGACTCGGATCCTGGGACACACATGAAGGTGGAAGGAGAGAACGGGCTCCACAGAGAAGGAAGTGAAGACTCCATCCGTCCTTCACATGTGCCCCATGGTATTCACACACACACACACACACACACACAAACATACACACACACACACATACACACAAACATACACACACAAAAAAAACCTACACACATGCACACACACACAGTCACACTCACACACACATATACACATACACTCACACACACATACACACAAACATACACACACATACACACTCACACACACATCATTATCATCATACAAATACACAATAATAACGTACTGGCAATCCCAGCTCAAGAGGCTGAGGCAGGAGGATGGCCTTAGCCCAGAGGTTGAGGCCTAACCTAAGTTGCACAGTAAGACCTTGTCTAAAGGGGTTGTGGGGGAGAGGCCTTAAAGCTTTGTCGCAACGAACAGCCCATCCCCATGACAGGGCTGGGTCCTGCCTCCCTGGCCCAAGCAGCCACAGTCACCACCAATGCACAGGCCACACCCATTCCGTTCCTCTGTTCTCTGATCAATGGCCAAAAAAGCAGGTCTGTGGCCTTCGGGTTCCCGGCAAGTACTTCATCTCTTCCAGGGCCGAGCGGCTCGCCATCCCCTCATCTCCCCTTCGGCCTCCAGCTGCTGTTGCCTGTGTGAGGCTCACTGGATTTATGCCTCTCTCTTTAAAGATCAGCACTGCGGCAGAAGCTGTTTTCTGAAGACAGGTGCAACTTCCTACCGGGCCCCCAAACCCCATCTCCTCATCCACACCCCCATCCCACCCCCCAGCATTTGACTGAACAGATGACCCCACGCCAGAGCTGTACAACCCCCGGTGTGCGGAGAAGAGGGAATCGGGCCTGAGCCACACCAGGCGGGCTGTGGTAGCACGGCCTTGGCCTGCTCGGCACAGGCTTCCGACAGAGCGCCGAAGGGCGGTTGTTATGGCTTACACATCGAACTGCTTCGGTTTGGCACGGGTCTCGAGGTGCTGGGTAAGCATCTTGTCAGCGTCAACACAGCTGACAGAGTTACGACACCATGAACACTTAGACTTTGCAGTTTTCCCGGCCTCCAGCTGATCCTGTGAAAATGTCGCTTCTGCTTTCCAGAGAGCTGATTTGTGTCCCAATTTTTCTCATCTCTGTGGGAAGGGCCTCTCTGCCAGGTGGAGCAGAATCCTCTCGGCACCTGAGGCTCTGGTGTTAAGGAATCTGGAGATCGGCCCATTTTATGTCTGGTTTGTCACTAGTTTTTAAGGCTAGGGTTCCTACACGGTGGAATAGTGGGGCATTGTGGGAGATATGGCTGCCTCTTATTAATATATTTATTAAAATGTGTTTGTGTATGTGGTATCTGTGCACGTGTGTGTGTGCGCATGTATGCATGTGTGTGTGCACGCACTAACATTCACAAGTGCATACAGAGACCAGAGGAGAGTGTTGGATGCTCCGGCCCCCTCCACCCCCCACCCCCGCCCTCGCATTGTTCTCAGCTTTGCTCCTTTGAGGCATAGTCTCTCTCGCTAAGCCTGGAGCTTGGCTAGCAGCCTGTAAGCCCCAGGGGTCCTCCTGTCCATCCCTGCCTCCCCCCTGCTGGGACAAGTCTTGTTCCATGGTGCTGAGATCCAATCTTAGTCCTCACGATTGTGCGGCAGGTGCTGCTAGCTGCTGGGCTGTCACCCCAGCCTGATGCTGTGTTTTCATGCTGCTTTCGTGGATGCAAAGCATTTCCCCAGGTGGGGGTGTCCCTTCTTCTCTGCTGCTCCCCATATGTCTTCTCAGACTGATGAAGTTCTAGCAAGTTCTTTTATCCGTGTTGGCATTATCTGAGTATGGAAAACTATCTTTTTCCGAGATGGTCTTTCTATAGCCCTGGCTGTCCTGGAAACTTGCTAGGTAGACCAGGCTGGTTTGCCTGCCTCTGCCTCCTGAGTGCTGGGATTAAAGGTGTATGCTACTACAATAGGCTTGGAAGTCTTTTCAATTCTACTTCACCTCTGTGTGTGTGTGTGTGTGTGTGTATGTGTGTGTGTGTGTACACACATATGCACACATGCTCAAGTATGCAGTCTTGGTGGAGGAAGGATGTCACTGGGGGTGGGCTTTGAGAGTTCATAGCCTCAGCCTACTTCTGTTTCACTGTTGGCTTCGTGCCTGTGGTTAAAGACGGGCTCTCTCAGCTTCCTGCTCCTCCTGCTCCATGCCTGCCACTTGCTGCCCCGCCTATCTGTCATGGTGGACTCTTCTCCCTCTGGAGCATAATTGAGAATAAACTCTCTTCCTTAACCTGACTTAGGTCATGTTTGAGCACAGCATCAAAAAAGCAATTAACACAAAGTGTCTGAGTCATTCCTGAGTTTTCCCCCATGCTAGGCTACAGTGTGAGGAACTTCATAATTCAGTACAATTTTTTTTAAAAAAAATTGTGTATATAGGGCCAAGCATGGTGGTACACGCCTTTAATCCCAGCACTCGGGAGGCAGAGGCAGGCAGATCTCTCTGAGTTCGAGGCCAGCCTGGTCTACAAGGCAAGTCCAGGACAGCCAAGGATACACAGAGAAACCCTGTCTCAAACAAAACAAAACAAAAGAAAATTGTATATGTGCATTCTGTGCGTGTGTTTATGCTCAGGTGTGTGTGGGCACACACATGCTACGGCATGTGCATACGGAGGTCAGAAGACAGCCTTAGGGGTCAGTCTTTGCATCCACCTTGCTTGAGACTGGGTCTCTTAAGTGCTGCTGCGCATGCCAGGCCAGGGGGCCCCGGGAGCTTCTGGGAGTTTTTGTGTCTTCACCTCCCACTTTGGCATGGGAGCATTGGGACCGCAGACACGTTCTGCCATGTCTGCTTCCCTCGGATTCTGCAGATCCATGCTTAGGTCCTTGCGCTTCTAGAACTGTCTTTCCAGCCTCAGTTCATTAATCTCTACCGAGTTGTCTTGACGTTTTCCTAAAGACTTGTTAGCATGTCCAAGTGTTTACCACCGGCCGCTCTGCAGAGTGCTTTAAATACATCATCTGTGGAATTCTGCAAAGACAGCCTCTACAGGACAGTGAGGTAGAGAGAGGTCATTTGGTAGAGAGAGGTTGGGTACCCTGATCAGAGTTGCACGGGTAGCAAATCGCAGAGCCGGGATTGGAACCCAAGTTCTGTGGTCTTAGAAACTTCTGGTGCGTTTCCCGTGGGAATAAGGGTCCTTCCATTTCTCCCCCGGCTCTTGTCTCTGTGACTGACTGGCCTGAGGCCTGGCCCCCAGGAGTTCCTTCACACTCCTGGCAACAGCAGAAGGAAGGACAGGCAGTGTTTGTGCTGAGCTTTGCTGTCTCAGAGCTCTGCCTCACACCATCCTGCTCGCTCTGCCCCAACGGGTCTTTCTCTAGAATCATCCAGGGTAGAAAGACGAAGACCCTGGAGACTTGCCTTGGGGAGCCTGGGCGTGTCTACAGGCTGAAATGCAGCCAAGGTTGGGAGCCCACAGTCAGGTCTGACGGGAGAGAATCCATGTAGGCCGCTCTGGGGAGAACCTGGTTGGCCGTGCATGCGGCTCTGTGGGAGTCATCTGTGCCAAAGAGACTGAGCTAGAGGCAAGTAGCTCAGTGAAATGTCCCTACACCGGGCACACCCACGGCCAGAGCCCCCAAAGGAGGCCCTACTTTGTAAGAGTTTGGGGTGCTGGTACTAAGACAGGCTTAGGACGTAGCGCGGGACAAGGTCTCATCTTGTGGTCTTTGCCAGGCCTCACTCTGTGTCTGTGGTTCTGCCTTTCGGAAATAACACTGGGGGTGCTCAGCTGCCTCTACCTGAGGCCTGTGGCGCCAAGGTAGGGTCTAGGGTTCCTGTCCCAGCCGCCTCCTCGTCCAGGGAAGAGATAGAATGGGGGAGGGTTTGCCCCGTGCCTGGGGGGGGGGACTGCGGGACAGTCATCTCACCCGGATTTAGCTATAGATTGCACTTGATGACAGAATATTCATTCAACTAATCACGCGAGTTATTTCTGCAATTTAGGTCTTCGAATAAGTGCACTCGGTTGCTGAATATGTGATCAGGCGCAGATTTCTCATTCTTTAAAACCCGGGGAGCGGAAACGCCAACTGGAAGTCGTCAGCACACAGCGGAGCTTGCCGAGGCTGAGAAATCAGGCCGGGCGCAGAGTGCTGGCCCCTAGGCCTCCCCCATGGGACTGCCACTTGGTCCATCAGGGCCGCCTGCAGAGCTCAGGGTGGGGGCGCTTTCTCTGGCAACCCAGGATGGTGGCAATCAATGAGACAATCTTTCCCTCATTCTTTTACTTAACTCAGAGAATTGGTTTGGGCCTGAAGCGAGGGCCTCTGGTGGCGGGAATGCACTGGAGGGCTTGGAAAGGGGTACTGAAGGCTGGGGAAAGCTCCTGCAGGCTTTGGGGTGAGGAAGGGCAGCTGTGTTCTCAACCACTCAGACCATGAACAAGTCTTTACAGACATCACCACCATCTGGCTCCCTCGTCAGAACCTTGGGGATCGCTGTTGGATTTCTACAGTGTTCCAGGGTTTTAGACTCAGCACCTGGAGATTTCAGAAAGAAGATAGGCCTGGATTCTGTCCTTACCAGGCTTAAAGTCCTACAGGGAAGGGACAGCTGCAGGCAGCTCAATATGGTGTAGAAAGCAAGCGTGGTGCGTACAAAGGCGTCCTCCACCTGTGTTCGGCCACCGTGTGGGGTCCTGCCCTGGAGCAACGGTCCTCAGCCTCTGTTTCATGTGCCTGGTCACCAGGCTGGGGCTTCTGAGGAGCAGCTTGGATCCTGCAGACTGGGTGTGTCAAGAGCAGGTGGTAGGTAGGTGCACTGCCGCTGGGTTCAGTCTGTGTCGCAGGGTCTGTGGCATCCACTCCCAGTTCTCAAACACAGACGTAGCCAGGTGTGGTGGCATCAAGCCTTTAATCCTAGCACGCCTGGGAGGCAGAGGCAGGCAGATTGCTGTGACTTGGAGGCCAGCCTGGTCTACAAAGTGAGTCCAGGACAGCCAAGGCTACAGAGAGAAACCCTGTCTTGAAAAACAAACAAAAACAAAAAACAAACACAGCCATGAAGGTCTCAAATAAGTATCCTCCCCCCCCCCCCCCCCCACTCCTCGCCCCTAACAAACTTGGTCTGGAGGAAGGAATCAACCTGGAGTTGTCATTCAGGCCCGGCCCTGTCTAGACGAGCAGTCTCTCCCTGTTCGACCTCAAAACTTACATGTTTTTAAGAAACGCAGATCTGAGAAGTGACTTTCATCTGGTTCAAAGCGACCACCCGCTTCAGCACCGAGCCAGCCTCTGACAGCAGGGATGGGGGCGGGGCAGTCCACCTTGTCCTCCAGGCTTCTCTAACCACAGGCCCGTGTCTCCTCTTCTGTAAGATAGGCCGGGTGTCTCAAGACATGTGTAGAGGGCCCTCAGTGAGCAGTGGTGGCCATTACTCACTCACCTGGCCCTCTGGCTGACGAATGGCAGCAGGCACCAAAGGTCTCAGAATAACTTGTGGGCGAACGCAATAATAGCACTCACTAACATTTATTGAATGCTTTCTGTGAGCCAAACGCCGCCGCTCGGCATGCCTCTTAAAGATCACTGCTAATATTACAAATCCTATTGATTTCCCCAGGTTTTCTCAGATTGGGGAAAGGCCACTGTGGTTTGGTTTTGGGTCAGGGAGTGAGATGATTTGAGGGAAGCTAATGGTTTCCTCAGAACAGATCTCTAATCTCAGAGGTAACCAGCTGGGAAATGCCGGAGACAGAATTGACCTCGGTACAGCTGCTCAGTGGCCTTCGTGCCCCTGCTCCTTCCCTTTGTTCGGAACCCAAGGGCTGATGGCTTAGCTGAGATGAGAAACGTGGCTTCTCAAAGAAAGGACCAATAATTGGGGTCATTGGACAGGCCCCGGGTGACTAGCTCTCACCCAGGTGTGATTTGAGAAAGGCCTTGTTCCTCCTCACTCTCTGGAATGATGAACTCAGTGTATCAGTTAGCTATTGCCGTGTAACAAACCACCCTGAGACTCTGTGTTGATAATGTTATTTCTGATGCGCCTGTTGGCCTTGCTTGGCTAGGCTAACTTATGTGGCTTTGTATTGGCTTCGGGTCATCTGCCTGCTGCTTGGTCTAGGATGGCCTCGACTTACTCAGCTTTACTCTGTCAGAACCTGAACTTCCTTTCAAGGCAGAGACAGAGTCCAAGAGAATAGAGTGAGACATGCATAGTCCCCTGAAGACCCAGGCTCAGAATAGCACCTGCCATGCCCTGTGCCTACTGATGGTCAAGCCAAGTAAAAAGGCCAATCTAGGCACGTAGCATGAGCATATTGACTCTGCCTGTTGACAGGATCAGCTGCTAAGTCGCATGCCCAGAGCCATGGACACAGGGAGAGAAGGGTGAAGCATCAGGCATGTTTCTGGGAAACAGCCTCCTCCCTTCCCACCGTAACATCGCTATGACCAGAGAGTTCTCAGGGCTGCGAGGGCCTTGGTCACTAACATGTTTGCTGTATAATATGGAGATCTGAGTTCAGACCATCAGTACACACACAAAGCCGGGACGTGGGGCTTGCTGGCCAACCAGCACAGCTGAATCGGGGAGCTCTGGGTTCAGGGAGAGAGCCTGACTCCAAAACAGTGAAGTGGCAAGGGCTGGGAAGATGGCTGAGTGGATAGAGACACTTGATGCCAATCCTAAGTCCGTGAGTTCAGTGCCTGGAACCCACAGTTGTCCCCTGACCTTTACACACGCAAGTGGTACGTGTGCTCACACATGTGTACCTCCACAAGTAGCGTATGTACTCATACATGTGCATTGCACACACAAGTGGCACGTGTGCTCTCACATGTGTGCCCCCCAAACAAGAGGCACATGTGTGTCCCACACATAAGTGGCACATGTGACCACACATAAGCAGCACATGTACTCACACATGTGTCCCCACCCACATAAGCAACACATATACTCACACATGTGCCTTACACACACACACACACACACACACACACACACAAGCTGCACCTGCGCCCCCCCCCAACACCAAACTCAAAAAGTTCACAGACCAGTAAGAGAGGAAGGAGGAGGTTTCTGGGGCTAGGGCCAGCAAGCCTTCTGGGATTGAAATCATAGGTACTTGGGCTGTTGGTGGTGCACTTAGCTCCGGTTGATGAAACATACAGACCCAAAGGCCAAGTTTTTCACTCCGTCATTCCTTCTGTGTTTATTGGGCGCCTCCGTTTGCCAGGTCCTGAGCTGAGCCAGATGCGAAATCACCATATTGCAGCCTGCATGGGACCATACAGAGTGTACGGCTGGGCCTCTTTTGGAACACAACTCCCTAGCCCTTCAGTGTGTATTCTCCCTCGGCCACACACCGGGCAGATACAGAAGCCTCATGGCTGGACAGTCTTACACACAGCCCTGCCATCGCTGGGTAGCAGGAGACCAATGTGGAGGCAGGTGACCAGAGCCAGCGAGTCCACGTGACTGCACCGTGGTCCCAGGCGCCAGGCTTCTCACGCACTCTCAAGCAACTGGCTTCAAGAGGCAGTTAAATCCTCATCGAGTCTCCCACAGCCCCTCCTCAAATAGACACCCAGCTGGCATTTTTCCTTAAATACCACTCATTTTTTAAAAGGGGAAGAAATGTTGGTGGCATTGAAAGAGATCAGACTTTAAAATGCAGAGTACAGCGAGTCAGCTCAAATTATTCTCTTAATAGAGTTCTTCGGAGTGGGAAAGTGACGAGGGAACATAATTGCTTCTTTTGTCATTTGGGCAAAAAAATCTAAGGCCTGCAATCCATCCGTTTGTCTGCAGAAGTAGTCGCGCAAATTGCGGCAAGCCGTCCTTGCCAGGGCGAGTGAGCTTTAGTTAAAGTCAGCTGTCTCGGTTGCTTAAGGGCTTGGAGCCCAAACTAATATATGACATTTTCCCTCTTTAAAAAATGAAGGGAGGGGGCTGAGGAGATGGCTGCTCCGTGGGTGCTGTGCTTTCTGTGTGCGCGTGAGAACCCAAGTTCCCATCCTTAGGACCCTGTCCAATCCACATGTGCACCGGGAGGCCGAGACAGGCAGAACTCAAGGGCTTATCAGCCAGTCAGTCTGTCCGACACGGTGAGCTCCAGGTTCATAGAGAGACCGTGTCTCAAAAACAAAAGACATAAATAAATCAAGGAGAGAAGCAACTGAGGAAGACACTTCATGTCTGCCCTGGGCCTCCCCAGGTGCCCACACACATAGGCGCACACGCACTCTCTCACCCATGCAGCCACTGAAACAATACAGCCAGACCCAGTAGCTCACTCGTGACTGTACTAGCGCTCAGGAGGAGGAGGCAGGAGAATAGGGAGTTCAAGGCTAACCTGGGGCTACAGAGCCTTCGCTGCCTAAGACTCTCACAAAACCAAAAATATGCACATTACTTAAAATGACATTTCCTCAATTTGATAATTAGGGAAAAGCTTTTTTTTTTTTTTTTTTTTTTTTTTTTTAAAGTAAAACTCTGTGGTACTTAGTGGTGTTTAGAAATGTTTGCAGTTGGTCTCTCAGAGGCAGGAGGAGGCTTTCCAAAGCAATCTTGGTGACGGTGCGTCCCCACTGCACCAATTTTTGTTGCTTGAGTGCGTTATGTGTTTTGCATGAGCTTTTGAAAGCTCAGATAAATGAGATGGCTCAGAAAGCAGATAAAATAAATAAATAAATAACACGAGGAAATTATTCCAGTCCACAAAAAGACAAATGCCCACTAATTCTTGGGATTAACATTTTTTCCAACTCCTGTGTTTTCACGGGAGGGTTTTTTGCACCACTTATAACGCGCAGTTGGTGCTCAGTGCCACCGAGCCGGTGGAATCGGCGAGCCCCGTGTGCATTCTCAGGAGCAGGGCCCATGTCATGCCCGGTGCTGCAATGGCCCCACGTGTACCAGGCACTAGTGCACCCCCAGTTCTCAACTTCCTGACGCTACGACCCTTTAATGCAGTTCCTCATGTCACGGTGACCCCCAGCCGTACAATGATTCCCACTTCTACTTCACATCTGTAGTTTTGCTACTGTTAAGAGCCATAACATAAACATCTGATGAGGCTGCTGTGGGGTCGCGACCCACAGGTTGAGAACCTCTGCCCTAGGGATCGCCTTGAGCTTCCAGGTCAAGCCTGTGCTGTCTGGAGGTAGACGAGAGGCCATTTAAATCCAAAAAGAACTTGCCAGATTCTTTGATTGGAAGTCATTAGCACTGGATTCGGGGAACAGGTCTCAGCTGTGGGCTCTGCCGCTGGTTTTCTCTATGGGCACGCCCTTCCTTCCCTGGCACCGGCAGCTGGGCCTCCATCCACATATGCAGCCCGAGCTTCTCACGGTGCACTGTTCTGTTGCTGTGAAGAGTCACAAAAACCAGTTTTTTTCCCTTCAGCAAACACCTGGGGCCTTTCTAGAAGCTTCCAGAAGAGGAGTGCCTGAGGCACTCACTCGGGACTTTAGCTCGGCACCCTTCACCTCTGCCTTTGTTCGTTGTATTCTTTAGAATTACCTTTTTGGCAGAACTGGTGGAAAGCCCAAAATATTTTGCAATGATTTAAGCAAAATAGCATTTCGCTTCTCTCTCAAGTCAAGGCAGTCTGGGATAACAGGACTTGGGTTACCCAATTCATCCTGAGTGCGTCCAATATGGCTGCTGTGGCTCCTGTCGTCACGACCGCATTCCAGACAGCACAAGCATTAAAAAAGGCTAGACTGACCCTCTCTTTAAACATATTTCCTAGAAGTCACACACACCACTTGAGCTGATAGCTTGTTGGCCAGAATTTGGTCACATGCCTCTACCTGGCTGCTAGGTAACTTAGTGTTTATAGCCTTGTGGCCATGTGCTTAATTTAGCTAAAACCATGGTGACCCTTATTTCTGTAGAACTCAAGGCAGAATGGATTGGGGGAGGTGCCATTCAAATTCATTCATATTTATTCTCACTCTCCCTTCTTCCTCCCTTAGGTAATGGATTGTGGGGGTTAGCTTTCATTAACAATTTGACAATTCCTTCACCTGGGAAGAAAGTCTCAATTGAGGGACCGGCTACATTGGGTTGGCCTGGGAGCATGTGCATGGAGGACTGTCTTAATTAAGTTAACTGAAGTAGGCCGATTCAGCCCGCCATGAGCGACACTATTCCCTAGGCAGGCGGTGCAAGAGTGGGTGGAGGGACCGAGCTGAACACAAGCAAGCAAATGCTTAACTAATGGCCGCACTCATTTCTCTGGGCTGTTGACTGTGGGTTGGTGTGACCAGCTGTTTCAAGCTTCTGCCTCCTTGGCTTCCCACAGCGATGCTCTGGAAGCCTGCAATGGTGAGCATGAATGTGACACGTGACTCTTCCTCCTCGCTTTTCTGTGACACCTGGCTGCTCCTGGGCTTGTCTGTTTCCATATGAATTTAGTGTCAGCCTGTCAACTTCTCATAAATACATGCATGCACTCATACATATACATAACACATTTATATACATTCACACACTACATACATGCACACATATACACATGCATACATATGACATACACACTGCATGCATAAATACTGCAAACTACATACATGCATGTATGCAGTTGGGATTTTGATAGGGATTGCATTGAATGTATAGACCAGCTTAGGGACTTAATAATTGTATTTTCCAAACTACAAGTATGAGACATTTTTCTACTCATTTATAAGTTTATTTTATTTAAAAATAATATAAGCCAGGTGTGGTGCCTTTAATCCCCACATTTGAGAGGCAAATCTTTAGGAGTTTGAGGCCAGCCTGGTCTACATACAGGATTCCAAGCCAGCCAATCATACCTAGTAAGACACTGTCTCAAAAAGAACTAACTAAAATAAATAACTTTAAGTAAATAGTTGTTGAATTTGTATGTATTTTATTCTTTTTTTTTAATGCTCTTTTCACATAAAACTCATCTTTAATCTCACTTTTGGAATGTCCTTGCTAGTGCATAAAACACAACCGAATGCCACCACCTCGCTAAACTCTTTACTCTGTTGTGGTGTGCTAGATCGGGTGTTTTATTTACAAGCTGTGCTGCCTACAAAGACAGTTTATTTCTTTCCCAGCACCTACGTGCCTTTCATTTCTACTGCCTGCCTGGCCGTGCTGTCTAGACATTGCAGTGATGTGATACAGACAGCTGTGCTAGTTAGCTGTCCTCACAGCTGTGACAGAGTGCCAGCTGGAAGCAACTTAAGAGAGAAAGGTTGACTCCACTCACAGTGAGGGCACAGTCCATCAGGGCAGGAACAGCGTGGAGGGAGGTGGCTCCATCGTGGGGGGAGCGGGCAGTGGGGACTCACCTCCTCCCACTGTGATGGGGCAGGAAGCAGAGGCTACAGGAAGAGGCCATGCTATAACTCTCAAGCCCCGGCCCTAGAGAACCACTTCCTCCAGCCAGGCCCTACCTCTGAAGACTCCACAGACTCTCAGAATAGCGCCACCACCTGGGGACAAAGTGTCTAAGCATGTGAGCCTGTGGGGGAGCATTTTACATCCATCTTCATTCCTGACCCTGGAGGAAAGTGCTGGCCTCTAGCCATCCAGCGTGATGGTTCTGGTCATCTCCTGGTGTCCCCCTACACACACACACACACACACACACACACACACATACACAGAGAGAGAGAGAGAGAGAGAGAGAGAGAGAGAGAGAGAGAGAGAGAGAGAGTCAGTGTGTGCCCTATGGCCTTTCTTTCACGCTCTTGGAAATCCAGCAGATGGAAGGGCAGGTAGGGAGGGGTGTGGGGGAGAAATCAAAATGGTTGAAATTTTTGAAACCTGACCCTCTCTTCTGCTCTCCAGCTTGGTGATTAGGCCGAGCTAAGGATCATAAGTCATTTTCCCTCAGGCTTTTGAAATGGACCCAGTTTTTTTTTTTTTTTTTTTTTTAGCTCCTGGCATCCCTGAAGAGAAGCTGGGTGCCGTTCCATATCCCGTCACCAAGGGAGATGTGACGGGCATGTTTTCCTCTGGAAGCTCAGAAAGACCTACTCTATTCTCAGTTTTCTGAACTGTCACAATGGCACGTCTTAGCAGGGGGGGGGGGGGGGAGGTCCCCTGTGTCTGTTGCCCACAGTCCTGAATTACGCCTCTAGCTGCCCATGTGCCTGGAGTGGCTGCAGTTGGCACGTCAGATCTACTGAGCTGCTTCCGTGCCTGCCTCACCCTCCTGGTGTCCGTGTCTGTGCTGTGGGTTCAGAGTCAGGATGTTTTCCACAACTGTCTTCTACTCTCTGGCTGAGCTTTCTGTATCTGCTGGGTCAGTGCTTGTCACTTTGTCCCCAGCTGCTGAGCTTTCTCAGCTGTTCAAACCAGCCTTGTGGTCTGGCCTATTTTCTCTAAATATTCCCCTTGCTTCTAGGGAGTCAGGGGCTAGGGTGTCCCTCCACTTCGGTACCCTTAGCTAGTCTCTAGCTCCCTTGTTATTTTTGTCTTTATTTTATATGTATGAGCGTTTTGCCTACATGTATGTCCGTGCATCACGTGTGCAAAGGATGAAGCCAGAAGAGGGTGTTGGATCTCCCCCGGAACTGGAGTAACAGGGTTTTTGCTGTTATGTGGGTGCTGGGAATTGAACCCAGGTCCTCTGGAAGGAGAAGCCGGTGCTCCTTCCTGCTGAGCCATCTCTGCAGCCCTCCCTGAATCTAGCTCCTAATGGGTAGATTCTCGGTGCATCTGCGGAGCCCTAAAACTGAGACAAATGAGCCACAACCCAGCACCTTCCCAGGAGCCTTTGCGAGACTCGGCTGAGCCTCTGGGTAAAGATTCACCATTCTTGTGCTGGGGTTCCTGACTGTTGATGCTAAAGCTGCTGGAACAAGGGAACCTTCTAGAAGTTAGGGCTGTTAGGGATGTGTGGCTCCAACCCTGAGCATCCAGAATCCATCTGGCCCCAGGCAAGCCTGTAGATCGTGATGGTCACCTGACCTAGGGACTGTTATCTGGGGTGTTAGGGACAACTCAGCCATGCTTGGCATGGAGGTGGCTTGGGGTGGGGGGCAAGTAAGCGAGCAGAATATGCCAGTGCCTTTGGTAGGGATGGGTGTACTGGTGAGTATGTGTTCATGTGTGCATGTGTGTCTGAGTGAGCAAGCATGGGTGTCCATGCACATGTAGAGGTCGGAGGTCAGCCTTGAGCAACATTCCCCAAGACACTGTGTGGACTGTCCCTGGGATCTGGCTCACCCCTAGGCTGTCCGGCCAGCATTTTCAGTGCTGGGATTAGAGGTGCGTGCCACCATGACCAGCTTTTTACCTAGGTGCTGGGGTTTGAACTTGGATCCTCCTGTTTTACCAACCGTCCCGCCTCCTCAGCTCCTGCGAGGCCCTTTTGAAACCACTACTTGGGTCACATTCACCACCAGTGGCTAAAGGAGAACAGAGGAGACAGCCTGCTTTCTGTGTCACACAGGGCACGGGCACAGGACAAGGTGAAGAACTGGACCCACATACCCCTCTACTGTGGGGGTCCCCACACTGCTCTCAAACAGAGCCTCACCCTCACCCTCGGTTTTCCTTCTGCCAAACCCAAATTATTATTATTTTTCAATCCAGCGTCCCACTGTCTGGTTTGCATCGCGCGGTCCACACCGCCCCGTCTCGAAGCCGATCAGGAGTGATCTCTTATGCCAGCATCGACCTCTAGGCTCCCGCTCGGGCTGTTGATCACAGGAGGTCGACTTAATCTGCTTAATTATTTGATTCAATCAGAAGTTGGCTTAATTACTTTCTTACTTCTCACCTCCCTTGAATCCATTCTGGAAACTGATTATGTCCTTAGCACCAGCCCAGAGATAAGCGTTGCAATTGGGAAATGTAATTAGCCAAGGAAGATGAACGTGGGAGCAGCCTTTTGTCAAAGCGCCCGTTAAAAACCCAGCTCCGGTCAATACCAAGGTGGAGGAGACCGCAGAGGAAGGCCCAGCCGGAGGGAGGGTGACAGGAGCCACCCGAGGGAGCAAAAGGCTCATTTAAATCTCCAGGCAGCTGGAGGCCAGGGTGCAAGGATGAGCTGGCCATGACCTTGCTCCCAGCATCTCTCCTTTCCTGAATGGTCCATGAGGTCAGAGCGCTCTGGGAACCTGGGGCAGCAGCTACGGTTGTCATTCCTGGGAACGGCACAGAATTGGTAACACTGAGCTAAGCCTCAAGGAAACAGGCAGAGGAAGGCAGGAGTCACAGTAGCCTGAAGTCCCTCAGGGGGGACTTGGGAGAGATACCTAGGCCCCCAGAGACCACAGCAGGCCTTTCTAGGACACCAGGAGTATTCTCAGACATCCCATTTTGCCTGCCACCTTCCTCCCATCTGTCTTCACCCTCCTCCCCTAACTTCGTCCCACCGACACTTTTTTTTGAGACAGGGTCTCTCTGTGTAGCCCTGGCTGCCCTGGACTCACTTTGTAGACCAGGCTGGCCTCAAACTCACCTGCCTCTGCCTCCCTAGTGCTGGGATTCAAGGCGTGCACCACCACGCACGGCTCCACCGACACTTTTTGAGGAGTCTCTCAAAATGGAAGTTTAAGTTGTATGGCTTTCAAGGAGAATCTGAACCATCTGAGCCAGGAGACCAACTCAAGGTCAATAGGAACAATTAAGTGTGCCCATTTGAGCTGGAGAATTGAGCTTTGGAGAAGGATCGAGTCTGGGCAGTTGCTTTGATTTGCCCATGGCGTAAGGAGTGGGTGCTGACCTCCTAGGCTAGGTGACTCACAAAGGCCCTTGCAGAGGCCACTGAAGAACAGTTCCAAGTCTGTGACCTCTGTGATGGGGCTGTGGGCATACAGCTCTTGTTACAGCCGGAACTACAGTGGCTATGGCAGCCCCAGCCAGTCTTGGAGAGCACTGGGTCTTAAGATGCTTAAACTGCAGCCAGCGCAGAAGCTTGGCTGGGTTGCCCGTGGCCTGGAGAGGTTACCTGGCCAAGTGGCTCCTGCACCTGTTGGAGGGAGGGGCCTTATCCCCCTCCCCCCCCAAGCCAAGGAAAGCCTGAGCACCAACCTGTACCCCTGAATCTTGTTCCTTAACCATCAGCCATCCAAGTATGCAGGCAAGGGTGACCGAACTCACAGAGGATGCCAGCCCGGTCATGCTGGGTCAAGTAACCCCTTTGTTGGAGTGAATATGACCCTTTCACAGGGGTTGCCTAAGACCGTCATCTACATACCAGATATTCATATTATGATTCATAACAGTAGTGAAATTACAGTTATGAAGTAACAACGAAATAATTTTATGGCTGGGGGTCACCACAACATGAGGAGCTGTGTTAAAGGGTCGCGTGGCATCAGGAAGGTTGAGAACCACTGGGCTGGGTCCTCTGCCCTCTGCGGCCAGATCCCTGTCTGATCCACACAGACCTTTCAGTAGAGTGTTATTCAGCACTGCACCCTGACTTTTTTTCTCTTTGTGGGATCTTGACACTGCCCCCCTTCTCAGGGTTCCACAAATAGGACCTGCCTCACCTGTGCCACACCTGGTGTAGGAAGAGAGCGGTCATGTGACACTGTAAGCATCAGCCCATGCTTCCTACTGCTGCTTCTTTTTTATGTTTTGTTTTTTTTTTTTTTTTTGAGAATGCTAAACAGGGGTACCACGTTTAAATCATGACCACGCCTTCCTCAGTCCTTCCAACTCCTGCTATGCCTCCCCAGCTCCCTCTCAACTTCATGCCGTCTTTCTCCTAATTGTTACTCACACACACACACACACATACACACACACACATACACACACACACACACATACACACACACACAAATACAATCTGCTGCACCCATTTAATGTTGTTTATATATGCATGTGTTTGGGGGGTGACTATTTGGGATTGAGTGCCCCTGGGGAAGACAGATTCTCCGTAACTTGCCTATAGCTGGTCAGCTGGAGGTTGGGCCTTGTGAGATTTTATTCCCCATCCTCACTGGCATGTCAACTGCTGTTACCATTGTATGCGCCCTGCCTAGGCAGCCATACTGTTGCTATGTTGCTATGTCATGGGGTATAGCAGACATCCAGCGATTCTTACAGTCTGTTGGACCCCTGAGCATTAGGGGCAGGGTGGAGGTGTGAGTATATCAGCTGGGGCCGGGCACCCCCACGGTCAGCTGTCCCCTGTATCTTCACCCGTTGTGGCTTTCTGCAGCAATCTCTCTGCCTGCCGTAAAAAGAGACTCCCCGGCAAGCGGTGAGAGCCGCACTTAGCTGTGCATACGCGGGTCTATAGCGTGTATTCGATGCTTGTGCTGGCTTAGGGAACTCAGAGAACTCAGGTGGTAGTTAGAGGTCACTGTTGCTAGAGGGGAACCCACCACTGTGACTCTCCCTGAATCAGTTCCCGCTTTACTGTGCAGCCTTGGACAGTTCGCTAAACCTCTCTGAACCTATCACTTGGACATGGAGGTATCAGCAGCAATGCGTGCTGTAAATTGCTGAGGACCGAGGAGAAGCATCTTCGGTGTCCCATTCCATGTGGGGAGCATCACACAGATGGCGGTGACAGTTGCGGGAAGGAACTCTACCCAGCTCAGATGAACCACTTGGGCACCATTGTTTTAACTTCCATGAGCCTCTGTTTCCTCCTCTGTAAAATAGGAATATCAAAGAGCACGCAGAGCGGCTTGATTACTCTGCGAAACCATGTGTCGCAGACCCTTGCTATGGTCCAGGGCACCGGTGACTTTCATCCCAGGAACAGCACAAGGACCCCTTAGATGTCACCAGATAGAGCCAGTGAAGGGGAACCGAGGGATGGAAGAGCAAGTGGGTGGAGGCCTAGGCCTACCCTGCTCCCCTGCCCAGCTGACAAGTGGGAGAGGGGGTACCCTCGGGTGTGATGAGGTGGCCTGGTCCCCAAGCCCAGGTTCTAGGGACCAAGGGGAGCATTCTTATCCCTGCTCCAAACTGGGGCAGAGGGATCACCCTTGCCTAACAAAATGACCCACAGTCAGAGAGGCAGCTTGTCACCTGTCTACAGGGTCTCAAACTTCCTAGGTTAGGATGAGGGGTGCTTCAGGTCTGAGGTCAAGTTGAGCCTCAGCCACCTCGTAGGCAGATTTTTATCCCAAGATACCCCAGCCACCCATGCCGGCAAGAGTGCTCCGCTCCGCAGCCAGCCGATTTCTTGTGCTTGGGCGGATCAGAGCCTGGCAAGGATGCAGCCGAGTGTTTGGGGACCTCCTCAAGAAGACATGACAAGGTTTGATAACACAGTCTGCCTGACATATCTGCAAATCGGCCGGGCATCTTCCTGGCAGGGAGGGTGAGTTCCTGCTAATGAGCTGTGAGAGGCTGGGAAGAAGTTATCAAGGAGGAACTGGGCCCTCTCCTTCTCCCCCCACCCCCAGCCCCCCACCCTCACCCCTTGGGAGCAGCCTGCAGTGGAAGCCTGCCCAGCCTTCCTGTCTCAGCCCGGCAGGGAGCCTCAGCTCTCAGAGCAGGTCTGCTGCCTGCTGTACCTGGTGCTGCAACAGCTCCTGTGCAGGTGGAGTAAAACTACTCTCCAGCCCACTTCACAGCTGCAGAACTAGGGGACCTGAGGGTGGCAGGAAGCCATTTAAGGTCCCAGAACAGGCCAAGAGCAAAGTCCCACTTCCAAACCTGAATGGAGCCCTGACCGTGGAGTAACTGTCCCACCTGTTCCTGCCACCTGTCACAGTGGACTCCCAGTAGCCCTGTCCTGGACCTTACTGTTGTCCTGACAAAGTAGCTATGGGGAAGGGTCAGGCTCAAGCCATTGTGGCCAGCCCCCTTGAGGGCTCGCTGTCTCTGCCACCTCAGTCTGAATGCTGATAGCTCTTAAATCCTTCATCCCCTGAGACCCAGACAGACTCAGAAACCCCACAGATCACATCTGTCATAATCCTCTCCCTGCTTGCTGATGGGTTTTGCAAGTTACCCTAGAGCATTCGGAGATGATGGGGCGGGGGGAGGGTGGCGCGGGAAGCTCCCGGTCTCTCCGGACTTGATTACGTTCCATGGTGGCTCAGTGACTTGAACTAAGCCTTTCATTGACTGGCAAAAACACATCACCACATACTTCTAAAAATCTGTGCTGCCAAATCACATCTGTGTCACTTCCTCCGTCATCCTCACTGCCGGTGCCAAGCGTGACAAATACTCAGGGCTCTGACTGTTGAGAGCCACCCTGGCTGGGGTAGCCCAGATAACCCTCCCTCTCAATGTAGGGAGATTGCTCTGTGTGCACTGTGAAGTGGAGCCGGCTTCTGGGCTCCTTCGTTCGGCCCCTGAGTCACCTTGGCCCCCACCCAGGCCCGGGGGCCCTTTGCATGCAGAAAGCTGTCAGGCACTAGCATGGGCTTGGGTTGGCTGTGAGCAGAGGGGCTTGGGCACCCCCTGCAGCCTATGTGCCTTGAAAGGGAACACACATGTAGCATCACCACCTAAGGTGACCGTTTGCTTCAGTAATGAGATAGAGTCCCGTTTCATGGGGTGAGTCAGGTGACACATGACTGAGGGTATTTACCGACCTCCACATCCTGGTTACATATCAGGTGTCACCAGGCCTGTCGCTCAGCGAGGGTCAGTCTAGTGGCAGATGCTGTGTCCAAGAGTCTTTTTAGTAAGGAAGTTACTGGGTTGTGGTGGCACACATCTTCAACTCCAGTCCTCGGGAGGCAGAGGTAGGGCCGATCTCCGAGTTCGAGGCCAGGCAGGCATACATAGTGAGACTGTCTCAGAGAAAGGGAGACCGAGAAGGAGAGGGTGCATTTGGCTTCTGTCAGACTCCAGAATGCTCTGGGAGCCAAGAAAGGCAAAACCCAGGGCTCTCTTGACTGAGTCTCTCCCTCCTCCCAGCACTGGAGTGAACTGGCCCAGCTGCTGGCCACACGTGCTTCTCAGGCCTCTCTGCTGGCTCACCTCCATGCTCATGACCCAGAGCCTACATCCAGCATCCTCCTGGGCCTTTGATGGTTCAGGAGATAAGTACCAGGGCAAAGCCTCTGCCTTCCCAGATCCCACATGTCGGAAAAGCAGAGCCTCCTGTAGCCTGCCTGGGTCAGACAATGCACAGTAGGAAGGAGAACAGCGTGGAGGAGGCGTCAGAGCTGAAGGCACCTACGCAGTGTTCACAAAGAGAACCGTGCAAGCTGGCCCTGTGCTGTGACGATGTCCTCGGTGTCCAGGGAGAGACAGACAGTGCCTGCCAAGAAACAGCACTGCAGCCCCAGGTAGGTGGTAACACCAGGCTGCAGAGAATCACCCTTGACCCCCCCCCCGGACCAGGGACCCTTCTGTACAGCACCAGTGGTGACACGAAAGGTCCTCTGGGGCAGACCCTGCCCCCCGTTCCCCTCCCTACAGTTAGCTGACTGTAAGCCCCTGTTCCTCATCTGTAACCACAGTCTCTTTGCGAGGTTGCCAGGAAGCTTGTGGGTGTGTTGTCAAGGCTCGGGGTACCCTTTAGGGGTCAAGTGTTTGCCGGTGTGTATGAGGGCCTGGGTTCTGTCCCCAGCATCGCGAACAGGAATGACTGCGACGCCCAGAAGGAAGTGCCCACGGGCTCCAGGACAGCCGCAGCCCTGATTTCATGGGCTCTCTAACCTGCAGGGCAGTTTAACAGGTGAAGGTGTTGCTGTTCCTATTGTACAGACAGGGAAACTGAGGCAGTGCATGAGCACTAGAGTCAAGCTTGCTTGATATTTCCAGAGGTCTGCCCATTCTCCCTGGCTGGAAGGACCGTGTCAGAGGCTTAGCTCTGTACCAGGCACCCACCCCCTCACCACTTCTGCCATCTCCGTGTGTGTCTTGGGGGGGGGCGTGAATGGGGCCCTCTGTGATTGCAGTCTGATAAGTATTCATCTGATTCATCCGATCCACGTGTCTGTGCCTCTTGGCTCTGGCCCGTGGAGTAAGAGAATGCATGGTGATCAATGCACAGCCCTGTGCGTATACGATGTATACCAGGCAGTGTCTGTAACAGCCCTCGGATGGGGAGACCCCGCTGTTACAGGCAGATGGAGGCTTTCTTAGCAGAGCAGGAAGTGGCAGCTGGCTAACTACTCCTAGATCTGTAGGAGAGGGGAGGAGCGCTTACAGCTTAAGTTCTTCCTGCCAACACGCACGCATGTGCACACGCGCCTGTACGCAAGCACGCCCCTAAGAGACCACTGGGCACACCCCAGACACAGATCACAGCTCTGCCGCCTACAGTCGCCTCTGGGTCCTCTCCAGACCACTCTTCACACAGCTGCCCATCAGATCTGGTCCTAAGCTGTCTGGACTCCCTGGGCCTCACAGCCCCCACCCCCCATCCGCGCTGCTTTCTCTCCTTTTCGGTGCCTTCTACCATTGTTTGCTTCATGAACTTGCTATGATTCACCATCTCCCAACGTATGCAGTGTGCATTCTTCCTGCTGTACCTTGCCCTCCCCCACCCCCGACGTGTGCCCTGCCAGCTCTTATCAAATGGATATAGTGCCCCCTGACCAAAGACACTGCCCCACCCCCGCATTCAGCTACCCTCTTCCCCCTGGCTGCCTGTACATGTGTCCTCAGAAGGGACTAGAAGGGAGGTTAGCGGAAGAGGGACTCTTCATATTTTAGGACGTTGTCACCCATGCTGGCATGGGACTTTTTAGGTGGTATAGCTGTTAGGGGGCCACATTCCAGTAAGTATGCCCCATTTGTTCCTGGTTCACCAAGCTAGGCTGAGTGTGTGTGTGGTGTGTCGCCAGTACCCTACGTGGGCTCAGGAAGCGTGTGTTCACATCACCCCAGGAAAGTCATCCAACACTCGTTACGCTTGGGTCTTGGTCCCCCTCTTCCTGTGGCACTCCTGTGCCAGGCGCTGGCACCCCATTTAGCTGAATGGCTGAATCTTGAGCAAGTGATCTGATCTGATAAGCCCTGATCCCCGTCTCTGAGAGGATAACATCACGGGAGCTGTCACGAGGCTTAAGAGAGCCGTGTGTGCGGCGCTGCAGTGCCCGGCTGGAAGCGAGCGCTGGGGGTGCCAGTTCCGATGAGGTCTTGCTGGTCACGGGCGTTTACCAGCTTTCACACTCCTCCGACATTTGTTTTCTTCCATGTCAACTCCAGACCAGGATCTAAAGACATCACACAACTGGCCTTTCCCACTCTCATCCTGGGAGGCAGAAGAGCAACAGGGAGGGAGGGGGCCAAGCTCATCGCATTGACCAGGACCCATGCCTGAGATAACTTACCCACTCCCATGATAACAGCATCCCTTTGCATGTGTGCACGTAGCCCCCAGGATCTCCTTATGTCCTAGGTCCCACCTGCAACACCATTGCATTGGAATTTCGGTTCCTAGGATGTGGGAGACACCTTGGAGCGCTAGCAAAAGGCACAGAAACCTGTGCTAGTGGATTTCCTCAGAGGATGCAGGTCACTGCTGGGGATCTGTGGTCAGGGCAGTACATCACTCATAAGGCAAGTGACAGGGGTACCGTGCAGGGCCTACAAGGCCGCTGGACTGCATCTTTGCTCAGTGCATCAGGAGTTTGACCCTGGAAACCAGGAGGAGCAGAGCTTTTAAATAGGCCAGTGGCGTGGGCAGACCAGACTGAGTAAGTCTCGCGTTACTCAGCCCTCATGTTAGTGAGCATTCTGGATTCCGGGAATAGCTCCTCGGAATGCTTTTTCTTCCAGAATCTCCAAGAAGCCTTTGCCTGGAAACAGCCTCTTAAGTGCAATTCGAGTGACCTGGGAAACAGCATCATAAATATTCCAGGAAAAGAAAACCTAGACCGCCTCATGGGAATAAAAAGGCATATACACCTGTGATCTTAGCACACAGGAAGCGAAGGCAGGAGGACCATGAGCTTGAGGCCAGCCTGGGCTACCTAACGAAGGAAACAGAAGGTTTCTGTGCAGCTAGAAGGCCTCACCCCTACAAGACAGTGGTTTTTGGCAATATACAATATGCTTAGTGGCGCCGATGGGGGTGGGGGCGGGGCTGGTGCCACGTTAATGAATCTTCCTAGAAACTCATGTGAAAAAACTTCCCAGGTTCCTGTGCTGTTCCAGAGCTTAGTGTTCAGAGCTGTTGTCTGGTGAGGCTCTCAGATTAGTCAGGCGTTCTCAGAAGGCACAGTATGGGTGGTTTTTTGCACCTGGTGTGCAGCCATTCAGCTGAGGAGACTTGGATGTGGAGGCTTTTTTAATCTACATTTCTTGAATCCACACCTGTTGTTAGCTAGACCTCTGATGGAACTGTCAGTTGGGATAATTGCGCATGGCCTCCTGGGAGCTGTCTTGGGCTCCCTCACAATATGGTGGCTGTCCCTCACAGAGGCAGGAGGAGAGCCGCCCGTCAGTTTCCTTCTTTCTTTTTTCTTTTCTTTCTCTCTCTCTTTTTTTTTTTTTTTTTGGTTTTTCAAGGCAGGGTTTCTCTGTGTAGCCCTGGCTGTCCTGGACTCACTTTGTAGACTAGGCTGGCCTCGAACTCACAGCGATCCGCCTGCCTCTGCCTCCCGAGTGCTGGGATTAAAGGCGTGTGCCACCAGACCCAGCTTGCCAGTCAGTTTCTTAAGGGCACCTGGGAAACCGGCGTTTCCCCTCCTGCTTGATTCTGTTGGTCCAGGTCATTGCCTACCCTGCCCAGGCATTGGGGTACAGCTGTGGAAGGAACCCCATTCCCGTGGGTGGGCAGTGCCTTTGCCCCCAGCTGTAGAAGTCCGGCCTGCCACACACAGCCATCCCGCTCTCTGTGGCAGCTGAGAAAAGACCTACATGTTGTTTCACTACAGATCAAGAGAAACCTCTGTGGATTGTATCATTAAATTAAACACAGCTATTAGCGTGTGGCTCTGGGGAGACGCAGTAATAGGCTATGCCTTGGGTCATTTTTTTTTCCCCTCTTCTAAATGTTCTTCCCGGAGCTGGAGTTGCCCAGCCTGACCCATTTCTCTCTGTTAATATAACATTACATAAAAAAATCATTATTATATGGCACAGTTGGCGGAGACACAGATCAGGCAAGCGGCTCCATGGAGGCAGCCCTGGGAAGAGGTTGGGGCCTGGGCTTCTTCCTGCTGCCTCCTCTCAACAGGAAGCTCTGGGCAAGGTGATGTGGAACCTGTGGGGGCCAGAGGATGACCTTGAGCATTGACCTTCTTCAGGTGTCATCCACCTTGGTTTTTGAGACATGATCTGTCATTGGCCTGGAGGTCATTGATGAGGCGTGACTGAATGACTCTCCATTGAGCCCCAGGGACACCTCCCCTGCCCTCCCCCAGCCCCCCCTCCCCTGTTTCCTTTATTTCACAGGAATGGCAGAGGGTTTGTTTTGTGCAGGTTTTTTTTGTTTGGTTGGTTGTTGGTTGGGTTTGGGTTTGGTGTTTTGAGATAGGGTTTCTCTGTGTAGCCTTGGCTGTCCTGGACTCCCTTTGTAGACCACGCTAGCCTCAAACTCACAGCAATCCACCTGCCTCTGCCTCCTGAGTGCTGAGGTTACAGGCGTGCGCCACCACGCCTGGCCTTGTGTTGTTGTTGTGTTTTTTTTTTTTTTTTAGACAGGTTCTCACTACATAGCTCTGGTTGCCCTGGAACTCACTCTGTAGACGAGGCTGGCCTTGAACTCAAAGAGATCTGCCTGCCTCTGCCTCCCTTGTGGCGGAACTAAAGCTGTATGCCAGCACACCCAGCAAGAATAAAGGCTAAGCCTAACCCTGACTCAACTTAGCACAGGAATTGTAAAAGCATGCCATCCTGGCTTTTTTTTTTTTTTTTTTTTTTACTATTACATTTATTGATTTATTTAGTAGTATTGTATGGATGTGTGGAGGTCAAAGGACAACTTGCAGGCGTCAGTTCTCTCTTCAAGCAGATGGGCACTGAAGATCAAACTCAGGTCATGGGTCATGGCGGCGAGGGCCTTTACCCACAGAGCCATCTTGCCTACCCCACACCTGCTTTTTTCTTGAGTTTCAAGGATATAACTCAGGTCCTTATTCGTGCTTGGGCACAAAACACTTTACAGACTGGGCCACCTCCAGGCCCTGACTTGCATTGAATAGGTTCCCTCTGGCCTTGTTGAGGACAGAAGGAACAGGGGAGAAAGGTGGATGGGGAGAAAGCCTAGGACTTTTGGTGGTCCTGGGTATCTGTTCCTTGGGATGCCCTTGCATTATGCTGCACAACGGGGCTGCCCAGGAGACAGCAGGGCCTGGGTGCGGGCCTACCATCCTTGGGGAAGGGAGCAAAGAGGCTGAGGGTCATTTGGAAGGAGGAACCGGAAAGAGTGTTAATAGGAGATAATAGACAGTGCCTGTAATCTCCAGTGGCATCAGGGACAAAGTCCTGGAAGGAAATTTAAATCTGGGAGTCCCCAATGTGTGAATGCGACCAGGCCCAGACCGAATCTCCCACAACCTGGGATGTGGAGCTGGTGACCGTGAGGACCCAGCCAAGGGGACTAGGAATGCATCACCATAGGCAAACGGGAAAAGCAAGAGGGACAGTCTCACTCCTAAGTTCGAGCCCGGGAAAGAGCCAGCAGGAGACCGGACATAAGAGCGAATGTGACTTCCTGTCGCCTGCCTTCTCGCTGTCCCCCAGCAGCTGTGTCTTGGGGACACCACCACTCACATCAGGGTTCTACCTGTTGTGGAGGGACAGGCTTGGATGATTCCTTCAGAACCTATGGAAATGAGGGTCCGTGAGCCAGAGGTGCCAGGGAAGGCTTCTCGGAGAACACGGCATGATTTCATGCACATGAGGCGATGGGGGGAGGGGGGTGTTGGTCAGAGTGATGCTGAGGGCCAGCAAGGTGGACACTGGACTGCCACGGGGGCGGGGGGCGGGGGGGAGGACAAGAGTTGGTAGAGGAGCTACAGACTCCAAGGCGTATAAGGAGCTCACAGAGACGGACAGTGGACCTGTGGCCTTTATGGCTAAACTACAAGGTTCAATGGGAGATAGACAGAGGGACCTTTAAACATTTGAGCACTTGTCAGATGTTCAGAGGGAAAGATAAAATCCTATAATGCATGGAGGGTCCAAGAGAGTGTCGTGGGTGTGTTCTGAGTGGGTTCCCGAGTGGGGGTCAGGGTAGGCTGTGTGGGAAGCAGGCCTCGAAGAATGTGCAGGCTGCTAACCTGGCATAGCACACAGAGAATCATACAAAGCTCCGAAAGCAAGGGCGGCCATGCCTCATTGTATGGGTGCTGGGGAGCCATGGCAGGTTCCCAAGCTCAGGGAGAGACACTGGATCTGGTTTTAGAAAAGCAACACGTATGAAAATGGAAGCAAGTCTTCACTTCCCAGGAGAGTGAGATAGATGTGAGGCCATCCTACTGAGATTGTAGGTAAGAGAAATATAGGAGATGGGGAAACAGAAAGACCCAGAAGGTTCTAGTGATGGGTGGATAGGGGCCCAGGGGGTGTCTGCTCTCAAACTATTACACTAACCAAGGACAATACAAGTAGTAAACATTGAACCCCTACTCTGATCTACCCAATGGACAGGACATTCTCCACAGTTATGTGGAGAGTGGGGACTGAATCTAACATGAACTCTGGTGCTCCATATTTGACCACCTCCCCTTGTTGGGGAGGCCTGATAACACTCAAAGAAAGAATAAGCAGGCTAGCAAGATGAGACTTGATAGCCTATGACCATATAGTGGGGGAGGATGTCCCCCTCGGTCTTAGACCTAGGGGAGGGGAATAGGATGAAAGTGTGAGGGAGGGAGGAACGGGAGGATACAAGTGATGGCTTAACATTTGAGTTGTAATCTGAATAAATTAATAAAATCAAAATTAAAAGAAAGAAAGAAAGAAAGAAAGAAAGAAAGAAAGAAAGAAAGAAAGAAAAGAAAGAAAATGGAGTCTGGTGCACAGAGGTCAAGGGACATGACGGCCCAAGCAGCAGATACCCAGGACCACCAAAAGCACTGTGGAGGGGCTGCCCAGTGACAGGTGCAGGGGCCGGATGTCGGTATATTGTGTTGCACACTCATGTCGCCATCTCCCTTCCATGCACTGCAGCCAGCAGTATCATGACGCAGGTCCTCTATCCCCCCATTCTCCCCCAAGTCAAAGTGGGGAGCAAGGCTCAAAAAGTCCTGATGGCTCGCCCCATCCACTAGCTAGTGTGTCACCAAGACAGAGTTGGACAGCAAGCCATGTGCGGTCTCTCTGGAGGCTTCATTCCATGGACAAAAGTCAGAACAGTGAGGTGACAGCAGCCCCTCCCACCCACGGGGAAGGACCAATAGAGTCTCTCACACTTCAAAATTCTTTCCCCGCTTCCTAGCCAAGGCCACCGTGTCAAGGTGGACAAAGGGACCCCAGGAAGAAAAAAACAAAAACAACAACAACAACAACAACAAAAAGTCAGGGAACGGATTTACCAAGCACTTAGGGCTCACTAAGCAAGCACAGATGAATTTATGGCGGTGTGTGCATCATGCTCAGGGACCCGCTACAGCTTCCAATGCTCCATCCACCCCAGGGGTCTTCCCCTTAATCCACAGGCAACTCTGAAGCTTGCAGCAGGTGTGCTGCTGGCTTGTGCTGGGGTCTCAGCCAGTTCTCCTGCTTTATTCTTTCTAACGTATTTCGCTGTCTCCTGATCTGATGAGGGTACCCCGTGTGAAGCGTGGAGCTCAGAGACAGGGCTCGGAGAGTAGGCCACGCCAGAGCCCACCACGGCTGCAGCCCCGGAAAACGTCCTGCCTACTGTTTTGAGCCCTGTTGGATCTTTAGGTGTGTACATAGGTCATGGCCTGTTTACTGGCGACTCTCTTCCCCATGGAAGCCATCCCAGGTGGCAAATAGGGTTGGCCTGGGGGTAGAGCCTTCTCTGTCATCATGGGTCCCAGGGTAACCCTGAGCCTGAAGTGAAGGCTCTCAGTAAGTGCCTCGCTGGATCCCAACCAAGCCAAGAAGCCAGAGCCTCAAGCGAGAGCAGGCCCTCACCAACCTACTCAGCCAGTTTCTCAGGTGTCATGGGGACAGCTGGTCATAAGGAGCCCTGCTTGCTCTCTCTCCCTGCTGGGCCCCAAGAGACAGAGGCCATTGAGGTGAACAGGTGGCCTGGGGCAGGATTTTGAAATCAAAGACTCTGCTGTGCCCTGGAGAGACCGGACTCAACTTCCTCCTGGGCCTGCCTCTAGCTGACTTGCCAGATGGGTGAGGGCGTGTAGGTCTCTTTGCTCAAGGTTGACAGGCCACATCAATGGTGGAGGCTCATCTCCCTTGAGCTGGGTTAGTGCTTGACTGGGCCTCATCTGTGAGATGAAAGGGTGACCCAACAGGCCCTCAGAGTCCCTGCAGGCCCTTAAAACACCAGCCAAGGATACATTAAACAGGGCCGCAGGTCACCGGGCCCTGCAGAGTGGGGCCTGAGCTCCAGACCAGCAATCCAAAAAGCACAGGCACCTCCAGGGAACAGCTAGGAAAGGAATGTCTGCCTCCCAGACTCACATCAGCCCTCACTTAAGCACCCAGACACACACAGCTATCTCCTTTTCCTGTGGCCCAGCCTTCTCCTCTGGTGACATGTCTTTGCTCCTCTCTCTAGTTCCTTTATAGACTGTGCCCTGTATCACACCATGCCTGTCCGTGATTCCGTTCAGGGCTGTCCGCTGTCCCTGCGCACTTGTCAACACGGGTGAGCAGTTAGGGCGACACAGACCGATAACCCTGAGTGTAGAGGCACCGAAGCCAGGCCAGACTCAGTGGGTTCTGTTCAGGAGGGCAGAGCCTGTGACTCCTCACTCCTGAGCCTCTGCAAGGGCACAGTGGGGACAGCCATTGAGTCATGAGGTCTCTGCGTCCGTTGGTTTCACATGAGTGAATTCGAGCCGGGAGGTGGTGGCGCACGCCTTTAATCCCAGCACTCGGGAGGCAGAGGCAGGCGGATCGCTGTGAGTTCGAGGCCAGCCTGGTCTACAAAGTTGAGTCCAGGACAGCCAAGGCTAACACAGAGAAACCCTGTCTGGAAAAACAAAACAAAAACAAAACCCCAAAAACACATGAGTGAATTCAGACAGCCACCAATGGAGAATATTGAGGGTGAGGTAGAGAGTGTGTACTGGGCACAATCTTATTCTTGTCTCTAGCCCCCAAAACAATGTGACAGGGACTTGCCTGACACTAAGGTTTGTAATTCATCTGAGATAGACTAGACTATATAGGAGAATCGCCTACGTCCTAGCCAAATACAATACCATTTATAGACGAGACTTGAACATCTACAAATCAGGGCATCTGAGAAGAGGCTGGGTATCAGCCTCCTTCAAAGAGTATATGAGTGAAAGCGCTTTGATCCTAAAAGACATTGATTCTGCCTGTGGCTGTAGTTGTAAGTAAGGTATTGCTGAGAGCCAGCTGCCACCTCCTTCTCCTCCTTTTCCGCCACCTCCTTCAGGAAGCTCTACAGATGGCGCCAAACTCTCCCTTCCCTCTCTCTTTCCCATCCTCTCTGTTCTAGGCTCTGATGGTGCTCCACTGACCGGCTGAGGTTTTCCTCAGCCCTCTCCTGCCTCCTTTGCACTGAGGATAGTGGGGACAAGTTATTTCAGTATTTACTCCTGAGAGCCAGCATCAGGGTGGCGGGGGGGGGGGGGCAAGCAGGTAGCTCTTTGTGAACTCGCTGCCCTAGAATAAGAGGGAACATGAGTTGCACATTTGTTTGGCTTCTTTGTCTAAACTGTTTTCCCTTTTCTTCTTCTTCTTCTTCTTCTTCTTCTTCTTCTTCTTCTTCTTCTT
>OU015754.1:67627318-67637363 GCA_907169655.1 Acomys percivali | reverse complement strand
CCTGCCTGGAAGGGTACCTCTGCCTGTCTTCTGGGCCCCATGCAGCCTCTCACCCCATACCTAGCCACCCCCTGATCCAAGACCACCAGCCAGCTTTAAAGATCTCTGTTTACGGGCTAGAGAGATGGCTCTTCCAAAGGTTCCTAGTTCAATTCCCAGCAACCACATGGTGGCTCACATCCACTGTAAAGAGAGATCTGCCACCTTCTTGTGGTGGGCAGGCACACGTAAGAGCAGAATACTGTGTAAATAATAAATAAAATTTTTTTAAGAACTCTCTGTTTACACACAATGGCACTTACCAAAACTGCCAAATAGTCTGTCTAAGAGCTTGAACCCCAAGCCTTGTTTTATACTTGGTGAAACAGTCAGCCCAGAGAGGGGGGAAGGAACTGCCTTAAGGGACAGTCCCTCTGAATGTGAGTGGCTGAGCCAGGCCCTGATAGCCAGTTCCACTCCACCCCTCACATTCTCACCAGCCTCAGAGCCACGGTCCTAGCCTCAGATGGATAAGAAGTTCCACACTGTGCTCTGAGCCTCTGTTTCCCCATCTGTCCAATGGGGAGAGCAGCATGCAGCTGTCTGAGCCTTGTCAGAGTCCACAGGCCAGCAGCTACGCAGCCCTGCAAGAGTCTCTGGCCACAAGAGGCCAGTGACAAGTCTCAGGGCTGCTCCTAGGAAGCTACTTCCCTGCTGTGCCTGAAAGTAGGGGGAGGGGGGACTTGCATTCTTTTCATGGCGCTGGCTGTGCCAGGGCCATAAACAAATGGGAGACCTCAGGAATAATAAAGAGTTTGCTGTTTGTCTGGGACAGTCATCCAGGGCTGTAAAAGACAGCCGCTTAATCGAGCATATTGTCCCAACCAGCCTGGCTCACCCGCTGCGCAGCCCTCACCCCATTAGCAACTTGGCAAAAGCACTGTTTCCCAGTGGCAGAGCCTCCACGCCATCTGGGGGGTGGGTTGCAGGGCACGAAGAAGCCAAGCCCAGTTGACTCCTAAGAAGATAAGCCTCCATCTTGCCAACAGGCTGTAGAGAAAATCCCCAACCCCAGGGCTCTTGGGTGCTAAGGACATCCCCAGGATGAGAGCCAGTGCTCATCTGCCTGGACGGGCAGGCAGACAAGAGAGGCACAGGCCAGCTCAGCCTTGACTGGCTGTGTGGCCTTGGCTAAAATGCTTAGCCTCTCTGATCCCTGTCACCATCCATAGGGAGAGACGGATGGCCCTTAACAAAAAAAAGAGAAAAGAAATTAAGGACCGTGATTATGTAAAGTGCCCAGCGGAGCCCTTGAATTCACAGACTCGTCTTTACAATTTTGGTCTTTCAGAAAACAAAATGGCGGCAGACTGTCCACACACAAAGACTAGACCCCATCAGGACAACCCCACTCTGCCTAGGCAGGTGCTTTCCTGGGCTCCTGTCTTAGTTAAGGCTTCTACAGAACACAGTGTGCGAAAGCAACTTGAGTAGGAATTTATTTCATCTTACAGCTCTGAGGTCACACCCCATCACTGAGGGCAGTTGGGACAGGAACTGTCCCTCTTGGGGTGGACCCTCCCACATCAATCATCAATCATCAATTAATATAATCACCCACAGACTTGCCTCTAGGCTAATCTTTTTTTGTTTTTGTTTTTAAATATTTTATTTATTTATTATGTATACAGTGCTCAAAGGCCAGAAGAGGACATCAGATCACGTTATAGATGGTTGTGAGCCACCATGTGGTTGCTGGGAATTGAACTCAGGACCTCTGGAAGAACAGTCAGTGCTCTTAACCTCTGAGCCATCTCTCCAGCCTCCCTCTAGGCCAATCTTATAGTCAGGTTTCTTATTTAAGATTCCTTCTTCCAGCCAGGGGTAATGGCACACCCCCGTAATCCCAGCACTCGGGGATGATGCAGAGGCAAGTAGATCTCTGTGAGTTCGAGGCCAGCCTGGTCTACAAAGCGAGTCCAGGGCAGTCAAGGATACACAGAGAAACCCTGTCTCAAGGAAGAAAAAAAAAAATGGGGGGGGGGGGAGAATTCCCTTTTTCCAGATGTGTCTAGAATCTTGTCAAGTTGACAGAAACCAACCAACAGTAGCTCCGCTCCATGTTTTCATAGGTGGTGCTGGGTGTGTGAAGGGAGGGACTGGGGGCACATTAGCATAGTAAATGATCTGGTAAATCTAACAACCTCAACATTTTGGGGAGGAGGGGTTAAGACTGGTCTTAAAACTTAGCCCTCAGGGCTGGAGAGATGGCTCAGAGGTAAAGAGCACTGACTGCTCTTCCAAAGGTCCTGAGTTCAGTTCCCAGCCCCCACAACCATCTATAATGAAATCTGGTTCCCTCTCCTGGCCTGCAGGTAGAACACTGTATACATAATAATAAATAAATCTAGTTAGTTAGCCTAGAACTCATTATCCAGACCAGGCTGACCTTGAACTCACAGAGATCCACCTACTTCTGCCTTCGAGGTGCTGGGATCATAGGCAGGCACCACCACACCCAGCAGCTAAACTGCTACATTCTTTAATGAACTTGCCGTGGAGGCTGTGCACAGCTTGGTGCAGCCCAGAGAGGCAATGGACAGGCCTGCCTACCCCATCTCAGCACTCAGCACTAGGCATCAAGGTCTATCTTAGACAGGGTCCAGAGAAGTAGGAAGCGGGGTTCTGACGGGCTGCTCATCTGTTCCCACAGATACCAAGCTGGGGCCTGAGGCCTTCTGGTTCAACTCTGGCCGGGAAGCGGTGGCCACACAGCTGAGTGAGAGCTACTACATCCTGAGGCCTGAGGTGGTGGAGAGCTACATGTACCTGTGGCGGCAGACACATGACCCCATCTACAGGGAATGGGGCTGGGAGGTGGTGATGGTAAGTGTGGGGTAGCCAGTGTCCCTGGGTAGCCACAGTCAGAGGCTTAAATCCCCTGGCTCAGGAACTACAGGAAGACAGCCAGGCTGCCCTCTGGCCAAGGGATGGGATGGTAGAGTTGGGCAACTCTCAAGAGGCCTTCCTAAGGCAAGCCTGAAGTTGCTAAGAAGGGGCCAAGTGTCTGTGGTCTTGGGGGCCAGGCCCAGCTGTCAGCAGACTCAGGGACAAGGCTGGTGGCCACACCTAGGACCATCTAGTTGCTACATCCTAGCAGACCTGCTCCTGGCTCTGGAGCCTGCGTGAGTTGCTCAAGGTGCCTCCTTTGAAACAGGGACAGCTGCCAGCCAGCAGTTCGCCCTACTCAGTCTCTAGTAACCCTCTAAACCGCCATGGTCCTCCCTCCATTGCAAGCACTAGGTAGAAAGCTTGCCCTCCTAGGGCGCCTTAGTCACTGTTCTATTGCTGTGAAGAGACACCATGACCAAGGCAGCTCTTATAAGAAAAAGCACCTAGTGCCGGGCGTGGTGGGGCACTCCTTTAATCCTAGCACTGGGGAGGCTATGAGTTTGAGGCCAGGGTGGTCTACAAAACGAGTCCGGGATAGCTAAAAATAAAAAGCACTTAATTAGGGGTTTGCTTACAGTTACAGAGATTTAGTCCATTTTTATGGCATGGAGCATGGCTTCAGGCATGATGCTGGAGAAATATGAGAGCTACATCCTGATCCACAGTCAGAGACAGACAGACAGACAGACAGACAGAAGACAGACAAAGACTGAATAAGCTCTTGAAACCTCAAAGCCCACCCCCAGTGATATACTTCCTCCTACAAGGCCACACCCACTCCAACAAGACCACGCCTCCTAATCCTTCTCAAGTAGCTCCACTCCTTTGGAATAAGCAATCAGATAGATGAGCCTAGGGCCGTCCTTTTGTTTGTTTGTTTGTTTGGTTTTGAGCTTGCTTTCTTTTCTTTCTTTCTTTCTTTCTTTCTTTTTTTTTTTTTTTTTTTTTTTTGAGACGGGGTTTCTCTGTTTAACAGCCATGGCTGTCCTAGCCTCTCTTTGTAGACCAGGCTGGCCTCAAACTCACAGAGACCCGCTTGCCTCTGCCTCCCGAGCGCTGGGGTTAAAGATGCGCACCACCATGCCTGGCTGGTCATTCTTATGTAAAAGGAGTAGATGGCAAAGGCAAAGGTAGAACTTCCAGAAACTTTTCTGATAGGTGCTACCTCTTCTGCTCCTCTTCGCACAAGCTCCTGCGCCCATGCCAACAAGGGGTGACCTGCTTTGGGGACAGGCTATCCTGGCGGCACACACTCTGGATGGGGGGACTGGTTACATTAGGACCTATCCAGGGTCCGCTTCCCTGAGGCCCTGGCTCTTGACCTTCAAAGGCCAAATGTTCTGTGCTCGTGTGCATCACTAAGGTCAGAAAAGGGGGCCAGTGTCGGATGTAGTGAAAAGTAGCAGCAAGCATGAGAGGGTCCCCAAAAGGTGTCTCAGCAGTGCTTCTGTCTGAGGGGTCCCCAAAAGGCAGTGCTTCCCATCTGCACCTCCCTCTGTCTGAGTCACAGCACCGCACAGTAAGGTTGGGGATCAAGAGGCTGCCAAGGCAGGCTGTAATTGTGGTAGGACTTGTTAGAGTTGTAAGGGTGCCAGGGTTCTGAGGAGACCTTAGCCTCCCAAGACATGAGCGGCTCTCCCATTAGACAGCTTTGATAAAGGGGAAGACCCCACGCCACATAGTTAATAAGTAGACCAGAATATGCTCAGATTTCCAGGGCGCAGGGAAAGGGGGAAAGACCCATTTTGTCCTCTGTGACTGTAGCCACAGCAGATGGCCTGTCATCCCTAGTGGTGATGACGGGGCTCCTGCTCTAAATGTCTGGCCCCCAGGCCCCGCGATGAGCAAAATTGCATTTCTGTGTGGCACAGGAGGCACACATCCACCCTGACACAGGAGCCTGGAGGCCACTGAGTCTGCTCTCTGGATCCCAGCAGATCACCAGCCACCATCTTTGACTTCATCACTTCTGTGGTGAAGGTGTCAGTCACCAGGTCACCCAGGTCCCTGGAAAAATGGAGAGGTCTGGCCTAGACTCAGACCAGGGAAAGCTCACTAACTGGGAAAACATCAGAGCTGAGTTCCCAGAGTGGGGAGTGGGGGCGGCCAAGCTCCAGCCACCAGGCATCTCCTCCTCACGCTAAGGCTGCTCCTTTCCTCTCTTTCTCCAGGCCCTGGAGAAATACTGCCGGACAGAATCCGGCTTCTCGGGGATCCAGGATGTGTACAGCAGCAACCCCAACCATGACAACAGGCAGCAGAGCTTCTTCCTGGCTGAGACGCTGAAGTGAGTACATCTTTCCCTGGGCCAGGCTATCTTCAGATCAGGAGCACATATTCTGTGGAGGCTTAGGGTCCCTAGGGCGACACACAGCAGGCTAGTTCTTCCCCAGGGCCACAGTGCTGATCACAGCGGTAGCTTCCCAAACCTCTTCACCGGGTCCTTTGCCACTCAGCTCTTCTAAATAAAGTTACTCTCCATGTGGCATTGATACTGGTCCCCTCTGCAGCACAGCTTGGAGCGCTTGGCAGTCTGCCTGCTCAGGGTACAGTCAGCTGCCCAATATATATCCCCCTTCCCTCACTCCACCCCACCCCCAACTCCCCCTACCCCTCACCCCAACCCCCAACCCCATGGAGCTACTCTCAGAGTCCTGGATTAGGCCTTGCACTTACTTCAAGTAAGTCCCCACACAGAAGGCTGGAGTTCCCAGAGCCTAACTACATTACTGCCCTGTGGGAAATTAACTGTAGCTTAGGAACGGTGTAAAAGTTTGTCAGGGGCAGACCCTAGGTCACCAGACCAAGAGTGAGTCTAGACAACACCAAAGTCTTCAGGGCTCACTGCAGGGCGGTCACGCGAACGAAGCAGTGGATGTTGGCCAGGGTCTTCTGACCCCAAACTTAGCCTCCATGCGCATCCTCAGGACCAGCCCCCCCCTCCCCCCAGATGCAGGCGACCTCTCCTGTGGCCTCCCTCTTCCCCCAGGGCGCTAACCACTCTCTCGACCCCTACCCTGCCACACAGATACCTCTATCTTCTGTTCTCTGAAGATAACGTGCTGTCGCCAGAGGACTGGGTGTTCAACACGGAAGCCCACCCGCTGCCCATCAACCACTCGGACAGCTCCAGCGTGGCAGGGTACCGCCACTGACCCACCATCTCCACGCCCGCGTCTCAGGGATACCTCTACTTTCTTGGGATCCGGGACCATTCTCAGAGGCACTGGGGACGGAAGGCCTACTGTGGGCAGACCCTGGACGGACGGATGTGTCGGACAGGCGACTTCTTTTCCTCTATGAGGAGACAGGAGCTGGTGATGCACCAGCGTCGGGGCCGGGCTGTGGTACCCAGCACCCACACGTTCCTTTCTATGGGGGAATTTCTGTGCCCCCACACTTGCTGACACAGGGCCAAAGGACTGGAGTTTTGCATAACCATCCCATGTATTTGATTTGCTTCTCCTTTTTGGTTTTGCTTGATTTTGTTTCCCCCACCCCCATTTGAGTTTTAATGACAATTATAAATATAATTTTCAAAGTCATGCACCTTCTAAAACTGTGTCGCCTAATTCAAGGAGACCTTAAGCGTTTGTACACACGCACTCTTGACCCACCTGGGTTTTTGTTTTGTTTTGTTTTTTCAAGACAGGGTTTCTCTGTGTTAGCCTTGGCTGTCCTGGACTCACTGTGTAGACCAGGCTGGCCTCGAACTCACAGGGATCCACCTGCCTCTGCCTCCCGAGTGCTGGGATTAAAGGCGTGCGCCACCGCTGCCCGGCGACCCATCTGTTTTTAATGCTTATTACCCAGCGTTGATTCTGTTTGACCATGTGTCACCTACCTTATCATTTGAGGAGGCGCACCCTTTGATTTGGTCCCAAATGTTACAAATCACTAATGCTATTTTCATTACTGTAATGGAAAAATATGTGACGTAGAATAAAGGAGTTTATTGAATAAGAAATAAGATTGGACTCATTGCCCGCCTGTGGCTCCTGGGGAAAGTGTTACAACAGTGTCATCAGAAACAATCTCCAGCCGGCAGCTGAGCTGAGGTATGATTTAGTAAAACATTCCAGATTCTTCTCTGACTCTCCCTTCAACTGGCCCTAGTAGATCCAGGAAGTCAGAGCCCAGTCCTTTAAGTAGAGTTGGGTATGCATGCTCTGATGGAGGATTGAAAGAATCCCAGAGAGGTTCACCTGCTTGCCTGAGGTCACACAGCCAGGAAATAATGGCAGAAATGAACCTTGCCTCTGGGGGGTCTCCTGGCCACTCTGGTCCTTTGTTCATCTGCTGTCAATCAGCAATGCTTGCCGGGCACCTGCCAAGGTGCCCCGCTGCAGACCAAAGACAAAGCTGACAGCAAGATGGTCACCACCCTGAAATGAGGAGCACAGATCAAATGGTGCCCCTAGGCCAGTAGAATGGCTGCAAACCATTGGAAATACCAACAAGAAGACGTACAGCTGAGCTAACAATAGCCAGGGCCTGGCTCCGGGGTTAGGGACAATAAGGTGACTTTTAAGCCAAGACTTAAAGATAAGCAGGAGCTGTAGGAAAGGTTAGTGGGGTAAGGTCTGCCAACCCAGACGCCCTTCCTTCCTTCCCTGTGCCCACCAGCCCTGTGACCCAGAGGCCATCTGCATGGCTAAGATCTTTACACTGACGTGCCAGGCTTCCCTTTCCAACAGTCCCACTTGCAGCCTGGCCACCCTTTCCCAGCCCCTTTGTTAGACTGTGCGTCCAGGTACTGGAGCTCTGGGCCTGATGAGTCCCAGCCACTGTGTGAGCCCAGATTAAGTCACCTCACCTCTCTGGTCTCTTTCCCATCATCAGAAATTCCACCTGCTGCGGTTGCCATGCGAACCAGTGAGGTGCTCCTGATTCCCTGTGGTCCAGGATACATTGCCTCCTTGTTCTGGAGGCTCAGATACCCCAGCACTTCCTAAGCGGAGCTGTGCATGCACAGTCCCAGTAGCAGGGAATCCCCACCCTCACCCCCCACCCCCCGCAGAACACCAGTCACACTTTTGTCAGGTATCACAGACAGACTGGGGTCTCCTGCTACCCACAGCCCATACTTTAAATGAAAAGGAAAACACTGCACAAACACTGTAGGGCAGTTAAGAAGCCAAGATAGAGGCTGGAGAGTTGGCTCAGAAGTTAAGAGCACCAGCTGCTCTTCCAAAGATCCTAAGTTCAATTCCCAGCAGCCACATGGTGGCTCACAACCATCTATAATGTGATCTGATGCCCTCTTCTGGTATGAAGGTGTACATGCAGGTAGAGTACTATATACATAATTTTTTTTTTATTTCTATACTTATAGCCTCCCCTTTCCTCCTCCCATAAATTTTTTTGAAAAAAGAAAATAGGGTCACTATCCTAGTGTATAGAATGAATATTGTTACATTATTTCTAGATATCTTTTGCAAACATGGTATCAGCCTATGCATAGTTTTCTTATAACCTGGTTCTGCACTTAACTTTATATATATATACTGTGAACATCTTTCCATGTCAACAAATATAAACCTATGTCAGCATTCTTGCTGGTCATGTAGTTTTCCACTATGTGGCGTCTCATGCTGTGTGTATCCGATGCTGGGTATTCGGGTTTGCGTCCGAGGGCCTCTCAGTTATAACTTAAACAGCAAGCTTGCCAGTGAGGAGTCTTGGGAATGAGGAAACAGCTAGACCTCCAAAAGGACAAGAGAGCTGGAGAGCTGGCTCCACGCTTATGTGGATAACATTTACTGCTCACCAAGAGGACTCGATTTTGATCCATGGCCCTCACGTCAGGCAGCTCACAACCACCTGTAACTCCACCTCCAGCACATCTGTCACCTTCTTCTGGCTTCTGCAGGTACCCACACACATGTGGCAGCCTCTCAAACATACACACCCACATACACGCAAATTTTTTTTTTTTTAAGACAAGAAAAAGGATTTGGAGGCCAGGGGTCCTACAAGAACCAGAAGTGGCCTTCCAGGTCCCCAACAGGATGGCTGCGTCCAAAGTACCCAAATCCTGCTCTGTCTTCATTCCACTGGGCTAGGCCTGGGTGCCACTGGTCCAAAGCCAGGGTGGAGGGTGGAGAAGCATCTTGATTGACAGACACATCCACCAAGGCTGAGCATCAGCTGATGCAAATGAGGTTCATTACCTACATTAGGGGCTCTGAGCCAAGTGGTAAGGAGAGCAGGGCACATCCATTTGCCAGGCTTTTTTCCAGAATGGTAAAGAGCCGTGAAGAGCAGCCTGGCCTCTCCTCCTACCATGCCCAGCTTTTCCCTGGGGTGGTGTCAACTGGGATGTCTGACCCTCCAAAGTCCCCAGGCTTCCTGCTGGGCTCATGTCACATCCTTTCTGCTGTGAGCAACTTGTAAAAATTGCTATTTTAACACCCATCCTCCAGGAGGGCCCCTGCAGGTGGGGAAATATCATCTTTTCAGCACAGAACACCACACCAGGGATAAAAATAAGGAAGGCCTGAGGCGGCTGAGAACAGGCAGGCACTGGAGGATGATTCAGCCCCCAGAGGCAGGAGAGGGCCTGTGGCAGGCCCCAGGCTACCCTTCCCTACAGCAGCCAGCAGCACCTGCCCATCTTCACCTCACAAACAGTTTGGCGCCTGCCCATCTTGGGAGTTTTCCTCACCACCTGCTCAGGCCCTGAGCCCTGGACTATCATAGTAAGCAGAGGGCCAGGGACTTCCATCAAACTTGTGTGCATGCACGTGTCTGGATGGCCAGATGTGCTAGGGGTGCCAGAGGCAAAAACAACTGGCGGCTAGGGAGGTAGCTGAATTAATTGGTAACGCGCTTGCTGCACAAGCATAAGGTCCTGAGTTCGAATCCCAAGTGCCCACGTAAGGGCCTCACTGGGTGGCACTGGGTAATTCCCAGAGCTGGGGATGGGGACTGGTAGATCGCCAAGCTCACCGGCCAACCAATCTAATCAAATTAGTGAGGTTCAGGGAGAGACCCTGCCTCAAAACTATGGTCGAGTGGAGGCTGGAGAGATGGCTCAGGGGTTAAGAGTGTTATATTTAAAAATTTAAGCATATGATAGATAGAAGGTGCCAGGCAGCAGATGTTATGTTAT
>OU015754.1:67615832-67627218 GCA_907169655.1 Acomys percivali | reverse complement strand
GAGAGAGAGAGAGAGAGAGAGAGAGAGAGAGAGAGAGAGAGAGAGACGTGGAGGGTCTGTCTTTTATATGGCCCTGGGGCCACCCCTTGATTGGCTCCAAGATGGGGTGCAAGGATAATCATTGGGGTGGCATCTATAGGTTCTATATCAAAACAGATGTGCCCGTAGTGTCACCTCTGAACAGGCAGCAGGGGGAGACAGGAGCAGGCAGCTGGTGACTGAGCAGAGCTGGCCAGAGGGATTTCCTGAGGTTCTTTGGCTCAGGATTGGCCAGCCACTTGCCTGGGAGATGAAGCTCTGCAGCAGGTGTGACAGACGTACAATTTTAATTTTTTTTTTTTTTCATTTCAATTTAAGCAGCCACATGTGGTTGCAAGCTGCTGTTTAGCCAGCACGGAATTAGAACTTTGAAAGCAAGTGTCCTCCTCAGACCCTGCCAGACCCCTCAGGCTCAGCTCTCCCCCGCTGCAAAAATGAACTTAGCACAAAACATTCTGTTTGGGATCGCAAGTGTCCCCTGGTACACACGTGGTTATTTTTATACCGGTCTCTCCTTTGACTGTTTGCCCGAGCACACCCCTGGGTTTTGTCCCATTTTGGTGTTTCTTGCTCGCAGTTTATCTGCAGATGGCTGAGGTAGGTCAGGGCGAAGCTGTGAGGGGGAGGGGAAGGGGTCACCTCGTCAGAGGGCCAGCCCAGTCTCTGAAGTCAGGTGGACCTATGCTGAGTGTGCCCTGCCCTGGGCTGTGTGGCTGGGGCAAGCTCCTAACCCCTCTGAGCCCAGCTTCTCAGTTCGTGGAAACAGTGGATTTATTTGAGTCACACACACACACACACACACACACACACACACACACACACACACCTGTAGGGACGCCGTTCACAGCAGTGACAGTTGCTATTGTTACTATGCCGACGTCTCTGTAAACTGTAGAGCCCCCACTTAAATGTGAGGCAAAACGGCTGCCATCGGAACTTCTCCTCTTTAAACACAATGCTTTGAAACTTAGAGAAAACAGCGTGAAGCAGGCCCGGGAGATGAAACAAATTCTCCAAGCAATAAATCCAAATGCTTTTTCTGTTTTTCTCATTGAGCAAGCGATTGCCATTAGCCCCGAGTCGCTTGAAATTGGGAAACTGGGATGACGATTCGCTAGCTGCCCAAGGGGCTCCAGCTGAACTCAGGTAGGGAGGCCAGGTGGGGGCTATATGGCAGGAAAATACTGGCCCAGAGGCCCAGGGAGGGGGGAGGGGGAAAGTGTGGGAGGGAGAATGATGGAGGCCCAATTCATTCTGGTTCTAGGTCCTTCCTGCTAGTTTGGGAGGGAAGAGAGGCAGGAAAGCTAATACCTCACCTACAGAGATGTAGGTTGGCTCAGGCCTAACATCTGTTCCCAGGGCTGCTGCCCCACCCCCACCCCTACCCCCACCCCCAGCCATTCCCCACCCACACAGTGGGGTGTTCACCACCCCAAGTCTGAACAGCTCACGTTCCACTCATTGGCTCAGGACAGTGTTAGTTTCTGAATCGGTCTCTTGTATCTCAGGCTGGCCTTGAACTCCCTACCTCTGACTCAACAGGCCCATGATGGCCCTCCAAATGTGGTAGAGCAGTGTAGGACAGTTGAGTGTAGAGGCAGCTGCCCATCTGACTTTAACTAGTGGAAGGCCCCAAATGTCAAAGCGGTGTTACCAGCTTGTGTGGAAGTCTCTGCTTTCTCCGTGATCCTGTCTCTTCTGGTTCTAGATGGCGGCGGAGTGGAGGGGAGGATGTTTTGGTTTTTTTTTTTAAGATTTATTTATTTATTTATTTATTTATTTATTACATATACAGTGTTCTGCCTGCCTGTACACCTGCAGACCAGAAGGAGGCACCAGATCACATTATAGATGGTTGTGAGCCACCATGCAGTCGCTGGGAATTGAACTCAGGACCTCTAGAAGAGCAGACGGTGCTTTTAACCACTGAACCATCTCTCCAGCCCCCGGGGGAGGATGATTTCATACAAAGAAAAACTCTTTGTATCAGACATCCAATGTCCAGCACTGCAAAACTCTCACCAGGGAAACCCAGCTGGTCCTTGGCCGGGTCACTGTTCAAAGGGCCCAGGAAGCTGTTGGGCAGTGAAATTAGCTAAGCCAGGCTCTCTGCTCTCACCAGGCAAGACACAGTGTCTATCTGGGACATCTTTGGGCATCTACCTCCTTCCTCTGAGGAGCCACACAGAAACATCAGGAAACAAACCTCTCCTCTACTTAGACACCACAGGAGCCGTGCCAAGGTCATCCAGGCCCTCAGTACAGACCTACTTTCTAGCTAACCCCAGTATTGCTTCCCCTCCTCTCCCTCCAGCACACCAGCAAGGGCTAGCTCTGGTTCTAGAACATTCTTGGCATCTCCCAGCCTCTCTCCTGTACCCGCACTGGTCCAGCCCGGGTGATGTCACTGCCATGGGGGAGGGGGGCGGAGGGAGGCAGCTCCAGCCTTTGTGTTCCCACTTTCCGTTCTAATTAGACTGATCCCTTTAAAGAAATCACACACACACACACACACACACACACACACACACACACACACACACACGGTATGGTGATGTATGCTTGTATTCCTGACACTCAGAAAGTGGAGGCAGGAGAATTGTAAGTTCAAGGTCATCCTCAACTACATAGCGAGATCCAGGTCATCCAGAGAGACATGAGATCTCTCTCTCTCTCTCTCTCTCTCTCTCTCTCTCTCTCTCTCTCTCAAAAAAAAAAAAAAATCCCAAGTAGCTTTATTGAGATATAATTTATTTATATGCCATTTATATTATTTATATTCATTTGCCACATATGATTAATATTTTGGTATATTTATAGTCATTCTATCATCCTCCTCATCTAATTTTAGAGGGGGGGAAAAATAAAACCCTGCACACCCTCCCATCCCAGGCCATAGCAACCCCCTTTTCCATTCCGTCTCTGTGGATCGTCCCGGCCCACTCAGGACATTTTCTCTTAATGAACCCCTAACATCTGTGGCCTCTACACATGGCTACCTCCCCTAAGGCTTAACTATGCTGTAGTATGCATTCCACAGTGAGAATCTGGGTTGTTTCTGCTCTTTTGGCTGCTAGAAGAGTTGCTGTATTGGTTTTAAGTCGCAGCAGGCCATCACGAAGCGGGTTGCCGTTCTAATTCTCAGGACACTGAGGCAAGAGAGTCCCAAGTAGATGGCCACCCTGGTCTACACACTGAGATCCTATTTCAAGAGAAAAATAACAAGTTCATCTGGCACCATGGTGCGCACTGTAATCCCAGCACTCAGGAGGCGGAGTCTAGAGGGCAGGAGGGGAGTTCAAGGTCATCCTAGGCCACGTAGCAAATGAGAGGCCAGCTTGGGATACATGAGATGCTGTTTTGGAGGTGGAGTACAGTATGTCATGCCTGGGATTGAATTTATGGCCATAGCCTGCAAGAGCCTTGATGTCCCGTCCCTGTCCCTGCGCCCTGCCCCTCGCCCCACCATATACATCTGCTGCTGCTCTCCCTGCCAGTCACTCTGTCTTCTTTGGTCATTCATTCATTCATTCATTCATTCATTCATATTTTACGTGTGTATGGGTGTTTTACCTGCATGCATATCTGTGCACTGTGTGCATGCAGTGTCCACAGAGACCAGAAGGTCATCAGATCCCGTGGAACTGAAGTTACAGATGCATTTGAGTGGCCGTGTGGATGCTGGGAATCGAACCCAGATCCCCTGCAAGATTAGCCAATGTTCTAACCAATGAACCACCTCTCCAGCCCTTATTTGACTTGCTCTGTCAGGACGAGCATTAACTGAAGTTAACTTGCTAGGTCAGCTGTTCCCCCACAGAACATTCTACTCTGACAGAAGAATACCTTCTCTTCCTCCCTACTGTGTCCTGGGATATAGGGTAGTTCCTGGCACACGGTGGGTCCTTATTTCGTTCAGAGAGCCACCTGCCCTAGGTACGCTTAAGCTATTCCTGCCTTGGCCCCAGAAGTCCCAGTTTCCCCAAGAGGCACTGTTCTCCCATATGCTAGTCTTGTCACCAGCTGCCAAGAAGATGGAAGTGGAGTTTGAGTTAAAAAATTGCTTTTCAGGGGTCCCAGATGATAGAATCGAAACAAATGACGGTCCCCAACCTTGCAGCCCCAAACTGGAGGGAGTGGGAGGGTCGGGTGGGAAGCAGGAGGGAGCAACAGTGCCCCCTGCAGGAGCTGCAATGTCTTCTGTGCTGGCACACCAAGGAGTGGGGGACAAGAAGCTGCTGGAAGAGAGTGGAGTGTGTGTGTGTGTGTGTGTGTGTGTGTGTGTGTGTGTGTGTGTGTGTCTGTGTGTGGTGTGTGTGTGCATGTGTGTGTGTGTGTCTGTGTGTGGTGTGTGTGTCTGTGTGTGGTATGTGTGGCGTGTGTGTCTGTGTGTCTGCGTGCGTGTGTGGTGTGTGTGTGTGTGTGTGTGTGTGTGTGTTGCAGAAAAAGAGAGAGAGAGACACAGAGAGGGAGAGACATACAGAAACATGGAATATCCCAGAAGGAAGACAGGGCTGAGATAGAAACACCCCACACCTTGCTGAAAGTGTCACGGCCAGGGCAGGCCCCACGCCACCCTCATGTCTTCCTGAGCTTTAAGAACCCTGCACCTCTCATTCCCAGCCTCCATCCCTACCTGGGCAGCAGCAACGAGCAGGGAATCGATGCCTTTAGCAAAGCAGCCCAGCAAATCCATCCCCTCCTAACCAGCTTCTTCCCTCCTGGTCTGCTCTGTACTCTGTTAGCTGCGCTTCCGCATGGGACGGAATCTGGTTTTCTAATGGCATCTGTTTTATGTAGGGTGTCCCCAAACATTAGCTATAATGAGTTGGAAGCGGCACAGTTAGGAGTTTGGGACATCAACACCAGCTGTCAGGCCCTCCCCTTCCCCTGAGGATGTACAGTTGGAGTGCAGGGCAAGGCATGGGATGGTATGGCTTGCCCACCTCTGGAAGGCCCTGCCTTCATGGCACGGTAACACCCGGTGACCAAAGTGCTACAGAGTACCAGCGAAGTCAAGCTTTGCTCACCATCTTATGGTTTTTGGATTTTTGTTTTGTTTTTTTTTGTTGTTTGTTTGTTTGTTTTTGGTGTATGTGTGTTTGTTTGTTTGTTTTTTGGTTTTTTGGTTTGGTTTGGTTTGGGTTTTTTGTTTGTTTGGTTTTTGGGTTTTGGTTTTTGGTTTTTTTTTGAGACAGGATTTCTCTGTGTAGCCTTGGCTGTCCTGGACTCGCTCTGTAGACCAGGCTGGCCTCAAACTCACAGAGATCTGCCTGTCTCTACCTCCCAAGTGCTGGGATTAAAGGCATGTGCCACCATGCCCAGCTTACCATCTTATGTTTTAACATGGGCCTTTCACTCACTGAACCCGGATCTCAACAATCATTTAGGCTTGCTGGCTTGAGAGCTCTGGGGATACCTTACTGCCACCCCCGTGCCAGCAGGCACCCAGTACAGATGAACCCTACACTGACTTTTGTTTTGTTTTGTTTTGGTTCTTGGTTTTTCAAGATAGAGTTTCCCTGTGTAGCCTTGGCTGTCCTGGACTCACTTTGTAGACCAGGTTGGCCTCGAACTCACAGCAATCCACCTGCCTCTCTGTCTCCCGAGTGCTGGGATTAAAGGCATGTGTCACCATGCCCGGCTCCCCTACACTAACTTTTTACATGAATGCTGGGGGATCTGAACTCAAGTTTTCGTGGCTGTGCAGTCACCACTGAGCCATTTCTTCAGCCCCCAAGAGGCAGGCAGATCTCTGAGTTCGAGGCCAGCCTGGTCTACAAAATGAGTTCCAGGACCGCCAGGACTGTACAGAGAAACCTTGTCTCAAAAATTTAACCCCCCCCAAAAAAACCCCAAACAAACAAACATACAAAAACTGAGCAAACAAACAAACAAACAAAAAGGGCAAGCTTTACCTAGCTAGGTGGCCTGAGAGCAAAATATGACAATATTATGAGCCCCAACTTAAACACACACAATGGCCTGAAATCTACTAGCTCATATGCTGGGGGTCTCTAGCTCATGGGAGTTGGAGGTGGGCTACAAAGGGTACACCTATTTCTTGTAGACTCAAGTCTGTCTGGAACTTCACAGCTGCTGGCCCCTGGGGAAGAGGAGTCAGTTGGGGCCTTGGAGCCGGATACAATTAAAGGAATCCAGGCAGAAAGTAGGGCTCCCGGCGATGGACAGATAGGGAAAATTTTTCTTCCAATTGCTTCCCTTCCTTTCCCTATGCCCTTCCCTGAGTATTCCCAGTGCTCCCCAGGAAAAAAAAAATTATTTCCCGTGTCAGCCAGATCCAGCTGGTAGGTACTGGCCCTACACCACCTGCCGAGGTTGCAATCTCAGCAGACACTAACTCCCTCTCTCCGCGAACCCCAGGCGGGCCTACGGGCCTCTGGGACTCGCCATACATAGGGGGGGAAGCTTGTCCCTGGGGTATGAGGAAGGCCTCAGAGCTCGCCACCTGTGTGTGATCAAGAGCACTCTGAAGACCTGCCCTTCAGCTGGACCATGAAGGAGACGTGCTGGGTTCGTAATTGGTTGTTATGCTCTAAAATGCCTGAAGACGCTGCAGAGAACAGGCCTGATCTGGCCATCATGGGAGACCACTGAGCGTCCGCCTCATTTTTTAACGTGGCTAAAACCTGTTCTGCCATGTTTCAGTATTATAAAGTGGGTTTGTGGAGACCTGGGTCTGGCAGTCCGAGTGCGCGCATGTGCGCCAGGGGTCGCTATCAGGTGTCTTCCTCTATCTCTGGCGATCTCCTGTTTGACTAGGGTGACCGGCCAGCAAATCCCAGGGTTCTTCCTGTCTCTGCCTTCTTACGTTACAGATAGATGTGTACAGGCACATCTGGTTTGGTTTTCTGTTGTTGTTGTTGTTGGTGGTGGTGGTGGTGGTGGTGGTGGTGGTTGTTTTTCCAAACAGGGTTTCTCTGTGTAGCCCTGGCTATTCTGGAACTCTCTTTGTAGACCAAGCTGGCCTCGAACTCACAGAGATCCACCTGCCTCTACCTTCCGAGTGCTGGGGATAAAGGCGTGTGCCACCACTCCTGGCTCACATCTGGATTTTTAACTTGGGTGCTGGGGATAGGAACCCATGTCCTTAAACTTATGCAACAACCCGCCTGGTTCTCGAGAATCCGCAGTCCCCGAGAGTCCTTTTCAGCGCTAACCAGTATTTTAGATCATGATTTCAACAGCATTCTTCGAAAATGGCACACACGTTTTTTGCAAAAATAACGGAACTCTGCACGGAAGGGGGTTAAGGAAGGGAAAGAGGCTGTGTGTGCAGGGTGAGAGTGATCATATTTGAAGGCTCAGGAGGCAAAGACAGGAGCATCATCGGCCAAGTTCAAGTCCAGACAAAGAGTTCAAAAGCCAGAGAGAGCTACAAAGTAAGAGGATGTCTAAAACAATGTTTTTTTAAAGGAGAGGTCGGCTAAGGACGGAGGGCCTGTAGGCCGGCTGAATAGGCGCCGCGCCCTGGGGCCTCCCTCTCCCCATGGGCAGCGATGGGCCGGCAGTCCGCCCGCCTGACGCCCTCCCTTCCCGGCTCCGCCCCGCGCCGCCCGCGCCGCGCGTTCCCGGTCCCCCGCAGCCGCCGGGAGCCCCCGGAGCCGCCGCCATGGGCCGGGCCCGGCCCGCCGCACGCCAGCCGCACAGCCCGGACCCCGCCGCTGCGCCCGCGCCTCCCCGCCGCCGCGCCCGCGCCCTGGCGCTGCTCGGAGCCCTGCTGGCCGCCGTGGCCGCCGCCGCCGCTACCCGGGCCTGCGCGCTCCTCTCCGACGCCCAGGCGGCCGCGCGGCAGGTCGGAGGGGGACGGGACCGGGACCGTGGACAGGGCTGCCTGGGACAGTGGCAGCAGAGAGAGGCGCAGAGTAAAGCTCTGCCCTGGATCTGGGAAGGGGGGGACCCGGGGGTTGGGTGGGCGGCGGAGGGGACAATGGCCAGGACAGGATAAAATAGGATCGGGCCTTTGGAAGGGGAGGGAGGGGACTCAGAGTAGACAATGGATGGAGACGTGGAGTGAAGCAGGGACCAGCAGCGACTGGAAGAGGGACAAGGAACTCTGAGACTGTTTCGAGGTGACATTTGAACAAATGAGGTGGCAAGTGTGGAGGGGGGGACTCTGGGATCGGATGGCAGGAGCTGCTGCATCAGGAAGCAGCTGCCTGCTTGGGGACTCAGACATGGAGTTTGGGGCCTGTCAGGATGCTCGGTTCAGCCCCTTCCTCCTCAACAGGAATCAGCACTGAAGGTCCTGGGGACAGATGGCCTCTTTCTCTTTTCCTCGCTGGACACGGACCAGGATATGTACATCAGCCCGGAGGAGTTCAAACCCATTGCGGAGAAACTGACAGGTACCAGAGGGGCTGGGCGCCCCGGGGAAGTTCATTACCAGGTCGGGTCTCCTCACCTGCTTCTGGCCACCTGAGGGCGGGACCCTGCCCTGGCTCACAGGGTTGAGGAGTCAGAGGCTGTGCAAGGGAATACGCAGTCACAAAACAGGAGTCACAGCTGTTTCCACGGCTCTGAAGGCTCCCGGGTGCTGGCTGAGTCCTAGCTCCCGCTAGCCAGTGCTGCCCAGGTACAACTGCTGATTTTCTTAAGAGGAAGGGAAAGATAATCTGAGTCTCAAATAAAGAAATAAATTATAAAGCGCTTGTTCCTTCCCATCCAGGCTGCACGTCGGTGCACTTTTGAATTGGGGGGGGGGGGTGTTCTTGTGAGGGTGGGAGGATAGCCTCGAGCGTCAGTGATCTGTCGCTGTCGCCTTCCACCTTTTGTTTGAGGCAGAGTCTCTCCCTAGCCTGGAACTCCTGCACATATGCCAGCCTGGTGGCCCGCAAGTGGCCACGGTCATCCTCTCATCTCTGCCTACCCTCTCACAGTGCTGCGATTACAGGCGTGCACGATCCTGCACGATCCTGCCCGGCGTTTTGGGTTTTTTGTTTTGTTTTGTTTTTGTTTTTGTTTTTTCGAAACAGGGTTTTTCTGTGTAGTCTTGGTGGTCCTGGACTAGCTGTGTAGACCAGACTGGCCTGGAGCCTCTGCCTCCTAAGTGCTGGTATTAAAGACGTGCGCCGCCACCACCCACCCGGCCCTGCCCCGGTTTTTTACATGGGTTCTGGGGATTTGAACTCACGCTTCTGAAGCAAGTGCTTCATCAAGTGAGCCATCTCCCTAACTGCTGCTGTTGCCCCTCCCCACTTCAAGCTTTTGGAGACAGTGAAGATTGAACACAGAGTTTTGCCACTGAGCAACACGCCCAAGCCTTTGAGACAGGGTCTCACTAAGCCGCATAGCCCAAACAGGCATCTAGCTTGCCAGTCCTCTTGCCTCGATGTCCCTGTTGGGCACCAGCCTGAGGAAGCCTGTCAGTGGGTGAGAGGCAGGGCAGGTACACCATGGTGCCATCGTGGACTTGTCCGGTTTCAAGCATGGCTGTGAAGAATGGTCACTTGCTGGCCCAAGGGCCTCGGGTCACTGCTAGAGGAGGATGGCCAGGTGAAGATGCAAAATTTTTAAAAGATTTATTTATTATTATATATACACGTGTACCCCTGCAGGCCAGAAGAGGGCGCCAGATCTCATTATAGATGGTCGTGAGCCACTATGTGGTTGCTGGGAATTGAACGCATGACCTCTGGAAGAACAGTCAGTGCTCTTAACCCCTGAGCCATCTCTCCAGCCCCAAAGATGCAAATTTTAAAAGATTTATTTTATTTTATTTATTTATTTTTAAAGATTTATTTTAGTGGCTGGAGAGATGGCTCGGTGGTTGAAAGCATTGATTGCTTTTTCAGAAGAACTGGGTTCAAATCCTAGCACCCACCTGGCAACTCACAACTGCCTCTAACTCCAGTCCCAGGGCATCTGATACCCCCCACACACACACACATACATGCAGGCAAAACACCAATGAACAGGAAATAAAAATAAATAATTTTTTTAAAAAGATGTATTTTATGTATGTATATGTCTGCTTGTATGTGCACCGTGTGAGTAAAGTACCCTCAGAAGCCAGAAGAGGGCATCAGATCCTCAGGAGTTAGAGTTAAAGACAGCTGTGAGCCACTGTGTGGGAGCTGGGAATTGAACCCAGGTCTTCTGGAAGAGCAGCCGAAGCTCCTGACTCCTGAGCCTTCACTCCAGTCCTAGGTTTTACTTTTATTTTTGTTTTTGTTTTTTTCAAGACAGGGTTTCTCTGGGTAGCCTTGGCTGTCCTGGACTCACTTTGTAGAGCAGGCTGGCCTTGAACTCACAGCGATCCACCTGCCTCTGCCTCCCGAGTGCTGGGATTAAAGGCGTGCACCACCATCGCCCAGCCCAGCTTTTACTTTTGAAATATAGTCTCACTAAGCTGGCTTTCAGCTCTCTCTAGAGTTCAGGTTAGTCTTGAACTTTGGGTTCTCCTGCCTCAGCTTTCTAAGAAGCTGGGGTTATAGGTCTGCACCACCATAGCAGATTACTTTTGCTGTTTGTTTTGTCTTATTTTGTTTTTGAGACAGGCTGTCTTCTACAACAACAACAAAGGCTAGGGCCACTAAGGCCCAGTTCTTTATTTGTTTGTTTTGTTTCGGTTTTTTTTTTTTTTCAAAACAGGGTTTCTCTGTGTAGCCTTGGCTGTCCTGGAACTCACTCTGTAGACCAGGCTGGCCTCGAACTCAGATCTGCCTGCCTCTGCCTGCTGAGGGCTGGGATTAAAGGCGTGCGCCACCACCACCACCACCGCCGCAGCCACCACCACCGCAGCCACCACCACCACAGCCACCACCACCGCAGCCACCACCACCTGGCTGGCCCAGTTGTTCTTAATAATCACTACTGAGATAACTTCGTATGTAAGGCAGACTAATAATAATGCTGCATAACCCTCCCTCTGTTTGTCTGAAGTTTCCAGATTCCTGTGTTAAACGTTGACTGGCCGGAGAGGGTGGTACACAACTCAAAAGGCAGAAAGACAGTAGTACCACAAATTTAAGGCCAGCCTAATCTACATAGTTAAGTTCCGGGCCAGCCTAAGACATGTCTCAAATAAACAAATAACTAAGGTTTTACTGTGTTGACTTACAGATAAAGAAATAACAAAAGGGGCTGGAGAGATGGCTCAGTGGTTAAGAGCCCTGTCTGCTCTTCCAAAGGTCCTGAGTTCAATTCCCAGCAACCACATGGGGGCTCACGACCATCTATAATGAGATCTGGTGCCCTCTTCTGGCGTGCAAGCTCACATACAGGCAGAGCACTGTATAAATAATAAATAATTAAATCTTAAAAAGAAAGAAAGAGAAAAAGAAAGAAAGAAAGAAAGAAAGAAAGAAAGAAAGAAAGAAAGAAA
>OU015754.1:67571663-67615822 GCA_907169655.1 Acomys percivali | reverse complement strand
AAAGAAAGAAAGAAAGAAAGAAAGAAAGAAAGAAAGAAAGAAAGAAAGAACAACAAAGCTGGGCGGTAGTGGTGCACACCTTTAATCCCAGAATGTGGAAGGCAGAGGCAGGCAGATCTCTGAGTTTGAGGCCAGCCTGGTCTACAGACTGAGTCCAGGGCAGCCAAGGCTACACAGAGAAACCCTGTCCCAAAAACAAAACAAAACAAAAACAAAAGAAAGAAAAGAAAACAAGAAAGAAATAACAACAATCACATAAGATTGTTGTTGTTGTTGTTATTATGATGATGATGATGATGATGATGATGTGTATGCACACACACACACTTGTGTGCCTCAGCACACACCTGGAGGTCAGAGGACAACTTTTGGAAGTCAGTTCTCTTCCCTCCACTCGACTGTGACTGCGGCAGAGCCTCTTTTGTTTCCTATGTGGCGCCTGTTTCGGCAATAGAGCTCAGGTCAGGCTAATGGGGCAGGCACTTTCACTCACTGAGCTGTCTTGACGAGCCATCTCACCAGCCCAACGGGTGATCGTTTGAACAGGGCTGCTGTGGACTGCTAATTAAAAGGGCAGTTTCCTGAGTCTAAGCCCTGAAGGCTCCTGGAGGTAGAGGTGGGCTCTGAGCAGCTGCAGTGTGCCTAGGCAGCCTGCATGCCTGATGGTGCTGGTTGACTGGTGCCTGTGACGTACCTGACTTAGCTTGGCTAGTCACCAGTGCCACCAAGTACCAGGCCCTGTCTCTGTACTTTCACCCGTCCTTGGGACTCTGTAAGGCAGGGCTAGCATGCTTAATTCTGTCATAGATGACCATTCTGCCGCTGCTTTGGTGATTGGCTTCTCTCCCCCTTAACCCTGCCTCGTGGCTCCATCCATATGGGAAATATGAGGAACTGGGCACCTCGCTATGGGAGAGCCGAGAAATCAGCCTGAAGAGCAGGGAGAAGCAGGTCCAGTCTCCGCCCACAGGTGTTCATCCAATGACGTCACAGCCCAACAGCCTGATGTGTCTTGCTTTTCTCTTTGCTAAGAGCCCCTTGACTGAGTCCCTCAAGGTCCCCTAAGATCCAGAAGAGGGTCATCACTGATCATGGCCCCAGAGTGACACAGGCCTGGCTTTGAGTCTTGACTATGTGGCAGTGGGGAAATGACTTCATATCCACTTATTTGTGTTTGTGAAATGAAGTTTATAATGACATCGTCTGCTCCCGGGCTGCGGTGAAAGCAGACCCTTATACACAGTGTTTGTCACTTTGGTGACTTGGTGTAGCCCTGTCCCAAGCCTAGCTTCCTTGTCACAGGCACTCTGGGAGAAGTGAGGCCTGGGCACCAAGAGCAGGAGGGCCTCTCCAGACACCTCTGTTCCATAGGGTCCGTTCCTGTGGCCAACTATGAGGAGGAAGAGCTGCCCCATGACCCCAGCGAGGAGACAGTCACAATAGAATCCCGATTCCAGCCTCTGCTCACGGAGACCATGACCAAGAGCAAGGATGGCTTCCTAGGGGTGAGTCGGGGGCTGGGTGATGGCCCAGGAAGGGCCACTGATGTCAAAACTGCCTATGTATACTTGCTCCTGAGGACAGGCCTGTGTTCTCACCTCATCAGTGTCCCTCGTGTGCCCACTGCATCCAAAAAGCCGAGCTTGCTTTCCAGCTTGGTCTGGAGGGAAGAACAGGAGGGGGATGCAAGGGCCCCTCCCCTGCACGGGGCAGTCTGGGAGAGCTTCCTGATAGGGGTGACATCTGACAGAGGCTGTCCCCAGCATGGGGATGGGCCAGAGGCACTTTCTGCCAGTCTGTTTCCAGGACCCCCTAGCTGGCATCCAGCATGTGACAGGTGATGTCACATGCTGGTGGCCTAGATGTGCAGTTCAGCCTCTGGCGGGGACTGTGGGGGAGGACAAACCCCTGAGGGAGAGAGGGGGGCCGACAGGTGTTTGTGTTACCAGCTTCTTCCTAACTCATGGCCCTGAGGACACAGTGACCCCCCATTGCGTCCCCACCCCTGATCCCGCTGGCTGTCACCTCTCTCCTAACCAGGTCCCTCTGGGTTTCCTTCCTATTCCTATTCACTGGGTTTGCATCCTACCTTCTTGCTTGCTGTTCCCTCTGCCACGAACAGCTGTCGCTCTGTGCCCAGCTGGTACCTGCTCGGCAAAGCCCCACTTCCATATGAGTTAAGAGCCTGTGGCAAAAGGTAGCAGGCAGGCCAGAGGGCAGGTGTGGCTGGCCCAGGGCCTGAGAGGAGAGGTATGCTGGCTGCTGGCTGCTGACTGCTGGCTGCAGGCTAATGGGGCAGCAAGAGGAGGCTGGGTCTCTTTGCCTGACTTTTACCTTTTATTCTGCAGAAGCAAAATGCCTCAGTGGGTTGATTGTGAAATTGGATTTGTGTTCTCCAGGCTGGGGGTGGGGGGTGCAAGCAGACCAGTTCCTAGAGTGGGTAGAGGAGCGAGGATGGATGCAGAGGGAACAGCCTGGAGGATACAGAGGAGAGAGAGAGCAGAGAGTGGCTGCTGATGAAAAGTGGGGAGCAGAGCAGGTGACCCAAAGGTGACCAAGCCGGGGACCAGTGTTTGGTGTGCTGTTTGCCCAAGTGAGGGCTATAAGAAGAGAGGGAATAACATCACTCAGGACATGGAGGTGACCAGGGCATGTGGAGGGGGGCGCACCTCTGTAAGTGGAAACCCAGGCTCAACTTTCTTGGGGAGACCTGGAGAGGAGAATTGCAGGTGATGGCCTTGCCCGGCAGATGGCTTCCGGTAGGCATGCTGGAATAGGAACCAGGGAACCTCTGCACTCAGGAAGGCAGAACAGGTGCCCCAACTGGGCCACAGCCCTGAACCCCTCCTCTGGCAATGCCCTGCAGTGCTGGCCAGCCTGTGAGCAGGACCCATAGGCAAGCAGCTCCGCCTGGCTCGCCCTGGAGAACCTGCCTATTTGATTCCTTCTGATGGGAGCTCCCTGGACAGTTTCTCCTCCTCCTCCTGCTGCGGCTGCCTCCCTCTAAGCCTAGCTCTTTTGCCACTGTGGAGGTGCAGAGGGAGGGAGGGACCTGCTACCCGGCAAGGCATGGGGCCCTCCTGTCCTGATAATGGTGCTTTAAAGGGCACACCACCTGCTGCCTCTATAAGATCATAGGGGAACCACAGACCGAAGAGCAGTAATGAGGGACCCCACACCTCCGGGTCCTGCCTCAGCGCTCCACAGCATGTGTACATAGCCCTGAGGCTGCCGGCTGATCACTTCTGCCCTCACACACTCCTCAGCTGGAAAAGGCTAACTAGGGAAGACCTTGCTCCTGGCTGGGCAGGTGACTGGTGGCAGGGCCTTCTCTGGGGGTGACCTTTCTTCCGTTTCTCTGGGGTTCTGCTCTTAAACTCTGGAGATTTTTCTATTTTTCACTCTTCTCCTTCACTGGACTCAACAGCACCCCCAAACTCTGGTCAGGTGCGGTTATGGGGGATACCAGGGGATTAGGGAGTGGAAAACAAGATTGTCTGAGGGAGCCAGCAGCCTGGGGCAGGGCCCCCCCATTTCTGCCGAGGCTGGGGGTGGGGCCTGTATGAAGCCCAGTGCTCTACCACCCTCTTCTATGGCAGGTGGCACCACCGGCCACTCAGCTGCCCACCCTGTGTAAGCTGCCCTGCCCTGGCCTGGCCTGTACCGGGCCTGGCAAGCCACTAAAGCTGGGGTAGTATGTGTCCGTGAGAGGGTCCTCTAGTGGGACAGTGCTAAGCTTGTGGCCGTTCCTGAGACATGACTTTCCTCATGTTCCCACTGCTGTCCCAGCCTATGGTCTGGCGGGGACGTGAGGAGCATCCGAGAACTTTGGCATCCCCCATTCCAGGTCTCCCGCCTCGCTCTGTCAGGCCTCAGGAACTGGACGACAGCAGCCTCCCCAAGCGCAGTGTTTGCCGCCCGACACTTCCGGCCCTTCCTGCCCCCTCCAGGTCAGGAGCTGGGCCAGCCCTGGTGGATTATCCCTGGCGAGCTGAGCGTCTTCACAGGCTATCTGTCCAACAACCGATTCTACCCACCGCCGCCCAAGGGCAAGGAGGTAAGGACAGCACCAGGAGATGGAGGCTGCACCTGGCCCCAGCTTAGGAGTGGCCCTTCCTATGTGAACCTGGACCCAAGTACCAGGCATTCTTTGCCCCTCCAACCCTCTTGCCCCAGTCTCTCTCTCTCTCTGGGCCCCAGCATACAGATCCAGGCCCTAGGCCCAAACAAGCCAGCTAGGGTCTCACTGCTGTCCCTAGGGTCTCACTGCTGTCCCTAGGTCATCATCCACCGGCTACTGAGCATGTTTCATCCGCGCCCCTTTGTGAAGACCCGCTTTGCCCCTCAGGGCACCGTGGCCTGCCTGACTGCCATCAGCGATTCCTACTACACTGTGATGTTCCGGTGAGTGTCACGAGGCTTGGAAGGGTAGGCGAAGGCCAAGCAGAGATTCCAGCTTTACCACCCGCCTCCCTGTCGGGGTCTGGCTCTCTGAGTCTGGGGAATAATGACTTCCTCAGAGGGCACAGGATTTGGTGAGAGGTGCCTGGGACTTGCTTAGCCCTCAACTGGAACTGGCTGGCGGCCCCGGGCGGTATCGTCCACACAGAGGGCCACGCACTCACGCACCCATGCACACTCATGCACCCTGGAAAAGGATAGCCAGGGAGGGTGAGGACGAGGCTTCCAAGGGAGGCAGCGCAGAGGCTGAGCCTTCGAGGGTCTCTACTTTCTCCCTGTCCCCGACTCCACAGCAAGGCTCCCTAGGCTCTGGGAGATTTGGGGAGGGCTCCAGGCTTAGCGAACCCCCGCTTCCCCACAGGATCCACGCCGAGTTCCAGCTCAGCGAGCCTCCCGACTTCCCCTTCTGGTTCTCGCCGGGCCAGTTCACTGGCCATATCATCCTGTCCAAAGATGCTACACACATCCGTGACTTCCGGCTGTTCGTGCCCAATCACAGGTAGGCGCTGGCCCTGGCACGGCCTCAGCACCTTGCTACTGCATTCTGCTGCTGTTGTTCCTGAGCTCAGACGTCAAGGGGCCCACAGACCCTTCAGCCTCTGTCCTTTCTCTCGCTCCCCAGCGCCACCATTTGGGACTTATTGCTGATAAAGAGGAGGCAGCAAAGTGGTCCCAGTTTGCAGATCCTAGGGCCCAACAAATAGCTAGGGTCTCTTCTGTTGTCTCACAGCCGCCAGTAGCCCCTTCCCCACCCCATCCCCCGCCCCCAAATCGGTATCTCTTGTCCTCTGAAGATAGCCTAGACAGGCATGGATCCTAGCCTATGCGAGGGGGAAAGGTCAGCAGCTGGGCAGGGACCGTGGGAATCCTGGAAGGCTTCCTGGAGGAGGTGACATCCAATCAAAGCCCGTGGGAAAGAAAGAAGTACACACAGTAAGGGCTTGAGGGGAGGCAGTCACCACAGAGCCTTGGTGGGACTGCTGGGACAACCCTTATGCCATTTCTTTGCCTGTACCAGGTCACCCCATCAGCAGATGAGGGGACCAAGGGGTGGGGGTGGGGTAGCTTCAAGAGCGTACTCCCTGATAGGATAGCAAGTGGCTTTTTTTTTTTTTTTTTTGGTTTTTCGAGACAGGGTTTCTCTGTGTAGCCTTGGCTGTCCAAGACTCGCTTTGAAGTCCAGGCTGGCCTCGAACTCACAGCGATCCGCCTGCCTCTGCCTCCCAAGTGCTGGGATTAAAGGCGTGCGCGACCATGCCCGGAGCAAGTGGCTTTTAAGCAGAGCCGTAAGAGTCTTTATGCAAGAGCTGGGAGGCCCGAGGCTCCGATTTAAAACTTGCTCTTGGTAGCCATGGGCTGTGTGGCTGTGGGCAAGATCCCCCCCCCCCCAGTGTCCTCACTTTCCAGGTAGAAGGTTGAGCAAGGATAACAAGGATTGGGAGAGCCTGGACCCATTAAGAGTGGTTTCTCTCCCTCTCTAGAGAGGCAGGGTGGAGACATGCCTGTGCTGGGGCAGAAGCTGGCCTCAGCGTGTCTCCTTCAAAGTCCTGGACTGATTAACGCAGAGGGTAGATGACCAGCCAGGACCTACCCAGAGGGCCTGTGTCTAAGAACAGAGGTCTACCCACAGCCAGTCACTTAAACAGACTATTGTTTGGCGGTCCTGGGGCTCCCCCGTGTGGCCAACCTTCAGATTGCACTGCCAGGAGAGTCTTCCAAGGCCAACCTGGCACCAACAAAGCACCAGCCTGGTTTCTTACTGCTGCCTCATCCTGGGTCCTGCAGCGATGCACTGACCCCCTCTCTGCAACGAAGGGTCGCGACCAGTATACAGGGTCATACTATGAGAGCCCTTGTGCACTGTCCAGGCCTGGCCCAGGGTCTGCTGTCAAAATCCCAGTGATATCTCTGGACTCTGTGTCTTCAACTGCTTGTGTTAAACCTGATGGCACCCGACATGTGACTAACAGGCTTTGATGGCAATGTTGTTTTACCCTGGTCCTCCCCAGGTCCCTGAATGTGGACATGGAGTGGCTGTACGGGGCCAGTGAGAGCAGCAACATGGAGGTGGACATCGGCTACATACCCCAGGTGAACACCCAGGTGCCCTTACCCAGACATATTCAGCTGTAAGGCCCTGAGCCCCCATCTCCCCACTTCTGCAGAGTAGACCATTCCTGAAGGTTTCCCAGGAGGCCCCCTCTCTGAGACGCCCCTCACCACTGACTTCCGGCCCAGATGGAGCTGGAGGCTATGGGCCCCTCGGTGCCCTCTGTGATCCTGGATGAAGATGGCAACATGATTGACAGCCGCTTGCCCTCTGGAGAAACCCTCCAGTTTGTGTTTGAAGAGATCCAATGGCACCAGGAGCTGAGCTGGGAGGAAGCTGCTCGGCGCCTGGAGGTGGCCATGTACCCCTTCAAGAAGGTGAGGCTGGGTGTGGAAGCCAGGGGAAGGCTCCATGAGGCCGAGGCTGGGAGCTCGGCTCCTGTTATGGGCACTGTGGGGCACGGGGCGGGCTTGGGTCATGGGACACACCTCTGTTAGTTTGATCTTGGAGAAGGATTACACGACTCAGGCATGCCCCTTCACACTTACACTTATGCAACACGCGCACATGCGCACACGCATGTACCACACACACACACACACACAAATGCACAAGATAAATACATGCTTTACCTGCACAACCCCAAACAGGACCCCAGGCACTCAGTAGCTTCTGTCTTGGTCTGACCACAGGTTAACTACCTGCCATTCACGGAGGCCTTTGACAGAGCCAAGGCCGAGAGCAAACTTGTGCATTCCATCTTGCTGTGGGGGGCCCTGGACGACCAGTCCTGCTGAGGTGAGGGAACCCCTGGTCAGCCCTAGGGGGAAGTGGGGATGTTCCTACCCTATGGATGGGGCACAAGAGGCTGTGGGACAAACAGAGCTTGGAGCCATGAGGACTTGGGCCATGTAGGACCAGGGTCCCAGGGAAGCTTTCAGTGCTTGGGCTAAGCCTAGAAGATGATACCAAGTGTAGAGAAAAGGCCAGGCTGACGTGTTCATGTTTGACCAAGCTGGCAAAGCAGCTTCCCTCCCTGAGCCCGACAGTGAAAAGTGCAGAGCGTACGGATTCCCCAGGCATGACCTTGGGTGTCAACGTATCTTGTACTGTGTAAAGTAAAATCTGCAAGTGAGAGAGGGAACTGTACCAAAGGCTGGGCTTGGGTTTCTTATCCAGAACGTTCACCAAAGACCTTCTGGAAAGTTCTCTAGGTGTCCAACAATGAGTTCAAAGATGAGAAAAACAATGGTCCTGCCCTCGTCTGGTCACTCAGCAGACAGAATGGGGACCTGCTGTAGCTATGCATTATCCCAGTGTGGTGTGGATGCTCATGTAGGAAGGTAACCCGAGGGCAGTGTCATACAAAACAGACAGACAGACACACAGACACACAGACAGACAGCAAGGTAACAGAAGCGAAGCTGGAGCAGTCAGAAGGCTTCTTGGAGAAAGTAGCATTCAAACTGAGACTTTGAGAGATGAGTTGCGGTTTGTCACATGACAGGAGGAAGTGGATTTTGGGTATACAGTGTCTGTGTGAAGGCCCCAGAGACAAAGAACCAAATGAGACTGAGAATCAGTCACTGGCTGGGCGTGGTGGTGCACGCCTGTATCCCAGCACTTGGGACGCAGAGGCAGGTAGATTGCTGTGAGTTTGAGGCCAGCCTGGTCTACAAAGTGAGTCCAGGACAGCCAGGACTACATAGAGAAACCCTGTCTCAAAAACAATAACAACAACAACAAAAACAAAATAAATCAGTCACTGGCCAGGCAGTGGTGGTACATGTCTTTAATCCCAGCACTCAGGAAGCAGAGGCAGGCGGATCTCTGAGTTGGAGGCCACCCTGGTCTATAGAGTAAGTGCCAGGAAGCTGGGGCTACACAGAGAACCCCTATTTCAAAAAACAAGACAAAAAAAAAAAAAAAAAAAAGACTCAGTCCCTGTTAACAAGCTATGGGCCACCCCAGCCTCAGCTCAGGTGCCAACATGCTCATGCCGACCCAGCATCCCCTTCATTCAGCATCTACTCCTTGAGTCTGTTGTTGGCTTTTCATTTATTTATGTCATTTCTTGAGACAGGGTCCCTGCTCTATCTCAGGCTAGCCTTTAACTCACTCATCATGTAGCCCAGGCTGGCCCTGAGTGCATGGCACTCCTCTTGCCTTAGCCTCCAGGTGCTAGGATAACCACACCTGGCTAGTATCTACTCTTTCAGCCCACCATGTCACCTGAGTGTGGAGACATTCTGCACCCCACGGTGGTTCCCAAACTGAGACTATTGCTGTAAAATCGGGGGTGGGGGGTGCTACTCACCCTTGGCCTTGCCCTGTACAGGTTCGGGGCGGACTCTCCGGGAGACTGTCCTGGAAAGCCCGCCCATCCTCACTCTCCTCAACGAGAGCTTCATCAGTACCTGGTCCCTGGTAAAGGAGTTGGAAGACCTGCAGGTGAGCAAGAGGTCAAAAGGGGGGGGGGGAGCAGCCTATATGGGAGTCCCCAAGACAGCACTGGGCCCAGATGCCAGGAAGTACCATTGTTCCCACAGCTCCAGCAGGAGAATCCGATCCACAGGCAGCTGGCAAGCCTACACCTGGAGAAGTACAGCTTTCCCGTGGAGATGATGATCTGCATGCCCAACGGCACCGTGGTAGGTCCCCAGGGGACAGGGAATGAAGGCTGGCCTCTTCCTGAGCTGTCTCAGCCGCTCTGAGGCCATCATCTCCATCCCCCGGCATAGTGATCCTGAGCAGACTTCAGAGATGCTTTGGGAAGGGTACATACAGCAAGGCACTTAGTACAGCCATAGAGCCATGTCCCCGAGGGAACCTTGTCAGTTCAGTGGACAAACCATGGCCCAAGGGATGGCTTCCGGGACCACTGAAGCCAGGAAAGGAGGGTAGAGGACCTGGCCAGAGGCAGGATTCCAGATCCCTGCCCCCACTCCGTTCTGGCCGCGAAGAGGGCCTGGTGTCAGGTCATAGCAGGTTTGGAAAATGTACCCACATTCAGACGTGTAGAGTAAGGCTCGAACTCTAAACAGCTTTCCCATCTTCAGTCCCAGTGTGGCCAGAGTGGGAGGGCTGGGCTACAGGAAGGTGGCAAGCTGGCCAGCTTTTAGGGCGTGGTAGCCAGGAGCAGGAAGCTGGGGCTGGAAGGAAAGGAAAAGACAGCATACGTGAGACTTCTGCTGCTCCAGGCAAAGGTGAGAACAGCCCCTGGCAGTATTGGGAAGGCAGGGAGGAAAGGCCTGGCAGTGACAAGCCAGGTGGCTCCTGTGTGTTACTGGCGGCTCCTACCCTGTGGAGCACACCCTGAGGTCACGAAGTGAGCACTTAGGATTCTGGGAGACTCTGTCTGGCAAGCTTTACTTGGTTTCCTCATCCGGGCCTCACTTGTTTGTTCCTTCACTGTGTACCCACTCCACCAAGCTCTGTAGAAAGGCAAGGGCGTGCTGAAATTAAGGGGAGCCAAGGAGGCGAGCTGAGCACCGGGCTTTTGGATAGGTGTTCAGGGCTAGGGGTGGGGCATCATCAGAACACAAGAGAGAAAGGATTTTGTGAGGCAGCTGGGTAGAGGAAAAGGTGGCATTGAAAGATGGGGTTTTTTTTTTCTTAGTGGGTGAGGTGGGGAGGCACTGCCACAGTAGAAGGCTACGTGGGAGCTTATACCAATAGGAACAGCCTTGCCTGGGCACCTCTTTCCGGTGCACTTTCAGTGTGAGAGCAGCCTATCTCTCCTCACCTCAGAGAGAAGCTGGTGGAGACTGAGATGGCCAGGGTAGGCCTGGCCTATGGCCTCCCCAGCTCTCCTCACCAAGTCCTCTCCCTAGGTCCATCACATCAATGCCAACCACTTCCTGGACATCACCTCCATGAAGCCGGAAGACATGGAGAACAACGTCTTCAGCTTCCCGCCCACTTTTGAGGACCCATCCACAGCCACCTACATGCAGTTCCTGAGGGAGGGACTCCGGCGCGGCCTGCCCCTCCTCCAGCCCTAGCGGACCCCGTGAAAAGCTGACAGACGGAATCCACACGCTGTGGAGCCCACAGTGGCCCCAGCCCATTTCCCCACCTCATTCCCAGGCTTGCCTGGAGAGGTCCAAGGTCAACCAAGGCTGGTGGGTGGATGGGGAGGCCCGCCTGCCTGCCTGGTCATGTAAATGAGCCAAAAAGCCTGCCACCACTAGCCAAGCCGTCCTTCCCTACTCAGCCGGCTCCAAACACTTCCTCAAGCACCCCCAAAGAGCGTCTGAGGTGCCCTCCTCGGACCAAAGGAATCTAAAGAGCTTGGCCCAGAGGGGCCAGGCTGCCAGCCCTAGGCCTGTTTGGAACCTTCTATCCTGGCTATCCCCCAGGCAGTCTTCAATGCCCAGTGCTCCCAGCAGGGGTCGCTGTCAGCCGGAGACAGCTGTCCGTGCACAGAAGCCCTTCCCTGAAAGTGGAGACCGCGCTATCCACTGCTGCCCTGCAGAGCATTGACCAGATGACCCAGCCTTTCCAGGGAGAAGTTTCTGGAGAAGTTCACTGTGAAGTAGGTTACCGTGGGGTTCTGGGACGGGGAGCAGGAAGTTTCTTGCCACCTGCTCTCACCCAGGGTTACGGGCAGGACTGCTGGAGCCAGCGTCCTCACCACACCTCCACCCCTGACCCCTACACCATAGAAGAGAGGCCCAGCCAAAGAACACAGCCTTTCCTACAGCCAGCACTGTTTAGGCCCCCAGGGTACCGCCGAGCACCCCATCTACCAAGGGATGGCCACTAACAGTGCCCCTTGGCTACTTGGGGGAACTTGGTCCACCACATCTTCAACCACTGACCATGCCAGTCTTTTTTATGCACACAGAAAAAGTGTTTTTATATGAACTTTTTTTCACAGTTTATAGATATTTTTTGAAAAAAAATCTGAATGATGAGGAGAAAGAAAGGGGCAGTGGCTTCCCCCAGCAACAGCCGCATGACGGCTGGGTCTGAAATCCCAAATGGATCCAGCCCGATGTCCTTGCAGTTGCACACGTGGGGGAAAAAATATGCTCATCTTCCTTCTCTTGAACTTTTTACAAGCAGTCCTCCGAGGTTCAGTATTTCCCTAGCTCTGCCCTGCACTCCGCACCCCCCAAGAACTGCCTCGAACTTAACCGCAGCATCAAGGCCCTTCTTGGCATCACCCAGTTCTTTCCCCTGGCTCCACTAGGGACCTAGGTCTTCAACCTGGCAGAGGAGGAAGGCAGGTGGCCTTCCCTGAGCCCTCCTCCCCTGCCTGCCACTGCAGACACCACGGAGCCCAGCTCACGGTCTCTGCGCCACTCTGGGAAGATCACACACATTTTCTTAGTTCTTAGAACCAACCAGTGAATTGGAAAATTGCCTCCATTTTCTTTTTCTTTCTTTTTTTTTTCTTTCTTCTTCCTCCTCCTTTTGTTTTTGTTTTTTGTTTTTTGTTTTTGTTCTTGTTTTGTTTTGGTTTTGGTTTTTCGAGACAAGGTTTCTCTGTGCAGGCCTGGCTGTCCTGGACTCACTTCGTAGACCAGGCTGGCCTCGAACTCAGCTATCTACCTGCCTTTGTCTCCCAAGTGCTGGGATTAAAGGTGTGCGCCACCACGCCTGGCTTTGCCTCCATTTTCAGATGAAGACACGCAAGTCTTTAAAGTGATTTCCCAGGGTCACCCAGTACCAGAGTTGCAACCCAAACCCACATGTTTCCAAAGGCTCTGCCTGTCTTGTCTTTGGGGGCGCTTTGTCTGATACAGCATCCCTGCTCATTTCCCCCTGGGATGGGAAAGATATCCTTTCAACCCATCGCCTCTCCTGCTCTGACTGAACAGAGCACCTGCCAGGTTCTCTGTCCTGGGAGGCAATTCTTTCGTAAGACCTATGGAGACAAAGGGCCCCTGAGTGTTTTGCAGTGCCTCTGCCATCTTGTAGGTGTGGCACGTGTGTGCCACCCAGACTGAGCAGGGGCCAGAGCAATGCTGAGTAATCCTGCTCCTATGTAAAGTATTGATTTCTAGGGCTTTCTGCGCCTTCATTTGATGTCTGCACATCCCCAATGCCATTTTGTCATACACACACACGTTCCCACACACATACACACACACATGCACACACACATGCACGCACCCGCCTTTCTTCCCCCTCCCCAGCACGTCCTGTAATAAAACTGGAGTGTCTAACGTAGCTTGGTGCTTTTCCTTTGAGCAGGATGCTTGAGTTTGTCCTCCCACAGTCTGGCTGCTGCCCCTGTTGGGAGATGGGCAGGGACAGGCACATTCTGAGCTAGAATGTCTTTGGAGCCTTGTCTGGGACTTGCCTAAGGTCCGTTTGTAATGGGATAAAGTATATGGGAGAAAGCCATGTGTGGTGGTGCACGCCTTTACTCCCAGCACTCGGGACGCAGAAGCAGGTGAGTCTCTGAGAGTTTGAGGACAGCCTGGTCTACAAAGTGAGTGCAGGACAGCCAAGGCTACACAGGCTTGTCTTGAAACACACACATGCACGCACGCACGCATGCACGCACGCACGCACATGGACTCTGGGAGAGTCCAGAATTTTGCATTGAGAATGGTCCTGGTGTTAAAGAATGGTCTTAGAAGCCAAGCATATGGTAGGCATTAGGTAATTATGGGAGGGTATGTACCGGTAGGGGCGGTGGGATAGCTCACGGGTAAAGGTGCTTGCTACCAGACAACCTGAGTTCGGTCCCTGAGTTCCACCTGATGGAGAGAACAACTCCCAGTGGTCTTTTGGCCTTCACAAGGCACCATAGTGCACACACAACATGGGTTCGGTGTAAGGAGGGGGGAGACCTGTCAAGGAAGGGTTGAGTCAGAAGGGGGCAAGGATACATGCTGAGGCAGAGTGTTGACGAGGCAAGCCTTCCACAGAAGAAGGGCTCTGGAACAAAGCAGCCTTCTGTACCTGGTTTGCTTTCACTGACGTGGGGAGGTTAAGTCACTTCCCAGGTTCAAGTTTGACTTTAACCACTTAACATATCTTATGGGGACTGGTGCAAAATGAAGTGCAAGGAAAATGTGAGAAATGTAGATGGTCAGGTGCTACACAGTGGTGGCTTTGTCACTGATAGACTGTGTGTCTTGACAGCGATACTCTTCAATTATAAAGGAGCTGAGAATTTCCCGATTATCTAGAATTTGAGTGGTGCCCCATCTGTGTTTAGATGTAAACTGTCTACAACTGTGGTTAACAGCTGCCCTGGGATCCAGCACAGTGCTAGCGTGGAGCCGTAGTAGGCTATACCAACTCCCCTAGGTGTGTAGTATATACTACATTATGTAGGTGTGTGCAAGCACATTCACTCTGTACTGTTTGTATAACTCAGTCACCTAAGGACAGGTTTCTCGGAGAGTACCCGTTCTTCAGCCAACATGTAACTGTAATTTCAATAGGACAACAATAGAGAAATTGGTGAGGCAGGTCTGGGCGTAGTGCCCGGTGTGACTGCCTAGGGCTGTCCACCCACGAATCCAACAGATTTGTCCCTGGCAGATGGGGACTGCAAGCTTTGGGACCAAAGGAATGCAACTGGTGAGCCAGGCAAAGCCATGTGCTGAGGACAGAGAAGGAAGTGTGTGTCCATTAACTGGGTACCATGGAGACTAGCAGAAAGTGAGCCTGAGAGAGAGCTTGGAATCTCCCAGTGTCATCAATCCACCCATCTACTCAACAAACCGAATTCTTCAGCACGCGTGGTAAGTGTAAGCAGGTGTGTGAGACGAGGAGCTTTTAAATAGGAGAAAGCTACTCCGAAGCACTGGAGGGCGTGGCTCAAAGGCGAAAGCAGCCATTTTTGCTGCCCCCCCACCGTTCCCCGGTATCTGGGAAGCGCGAAATGGGGACGAGTCCAGACTAGACAGAAAAGACTGAAAGCCAAGACGAGGATTCAGACTTGCGGCAGGAGTAGGGACAGCATCAACTATTTTAGGTGCTGAGCAGCAACCCAGGCAGACCCCCGTTTTCCAGAAGTTTGTTGACATCAAACGCAGGGAGGAAAAGGAAAGGAAAATGTTCCGCAGCTGGGAGCGCCTGACCAGCGCCCTAGGACCTCCCGGGGCGAGGGCGGGGCCCGAAGGGGGTGTGGCCTCCTGGTGATGTGCGGTCCACTCAGAGGCCGCGTGCGCTCCGGCCCCTTGTTAGGCCCGCCTCTCCTGGGAGCGTGGCTTGCGGCGCAGCTGCAAACGATTGCTTCCGGAGGCGGGTCAGCGGAAGTGAGGACGTTTGGGGCTCGGCCGCCCGCTGTGGTAGGAGGGGCTGAGGTGAGTCCGGAGCTGGAGTCTGAGGTGATCCCCGCGCGGGGTACCGCAGGAGGCGGGCGCGGTGGGCGCTCCGGTCGGTCAGCAGCGCCACCGTCCCGGCGCAGGGGGAGCGCGGGATTCCTGTTCCCGTGTAAGTTCTCGCGGGAGGTGCCGCTGGCTGTCCCCCTTGGCGGGGACACTAGTCCTGAGGTGTAGTTGCTGGCCAAGTCCCGCCGCGGTTGGGGTCCAGCCGTTGGAGTGCGACACCCGGCTTTGCCCCGGGCCGCGCGGCGTTTCTGGGACCTACGGGGCCCTGGAGGCGCCTGCGCGCTCCGGCCCGGGCCGTGGGTCCAAGGGCCGCTGGACTTGGCCGCCCTTGGCCCGGGCCGGGCCGCCGTCGCGGGGGTGGGGGGCGCGTCGTGGATGGGGCGAGGCGCCGCATCCGGCTGGCCGCCAGCGCTTCGTGGGACCCTCGCGCGCTCCGCCTAGGTGGCCGCCGGGCGAAGTTTCTCCCTGGCCCAGGACTGCCGGGTCGAGGCTCTTCTCCGGGCAGAACGGCTCTGCCGAGAGACACCGCGCGGAAAGGCGCGCGCGCGGCCACCGCAGAGGGGGCGACGGCAGCGCCAGGTGCGGAGACCCAGGGCTGCGGACCGGGCGAGAGCGGCTAGCGGGCACGCGGGGGGCGGGGCCTCGAAGCGAAGTTAGCGTCGCCCACAGCGGTTTCTTAAAAGCGAAGTGCCTGACAGAGCCGCGGCTGTGGGCCGATTGGTTACTTCATTTCTCTCTTGAGCAGCCTTGGAAGGCGAGCCAGGCTGCTACGGAGTGAACTGAGGAACCAAGCTGCCAGGACGGCCTGATGGATGAGCAGAACGCTGAGGGACAAGGAAGAGTTCTGTTGGGTTCCACAGAGGCAGTGGTATAGCCTGGGGCTCAGAGAAGGCGCGGTGGGAGCTGATGGCCCAGAGCAGAAGTCTAGGGAGGGGGTTTGGCCGCAAAACGTGCACTTGCCAAACAGTGCCTGAGCTTGGTCTAGAGAGAGCCTCCTGAAGATGGGGTCGGGCTACTTGGTAGACCCTGCTGGGAGGAGGTGATGCCATCACCTGAGGATTTGGCTGGAGTCTTTGGAGATGAAGCAAGACCGGAGAGGATGTAATGACAGGAGTAGCAGTTTTAGTGGCATTCAGCAAGAAGTCTGGCACACAGGGACTTTGTAGGCTTCAACAGGGCTGCACAGATCAGAACCTGGACCAGACTCTAGGCACTGTCCACGGAACAGCCACCGAATGACAAGTCCTTTCCTCCATGTATATCATGACAACTCTCTACGGTAAAAGAGGAACTCCCGCTCTCCCTTTAAGAGATACTACCCATCCAGTTCAGCTCCTCCCTGTTCAGAACCAGACCTGGGCTTCCCGGTGACTTCTCACCCAGACCCCTAGTCGCCTTTTGCAGTCTCTTAGGATACTCTGTCCTCTTTACGAGTCCCTTAAAAGCACAACTTTCTGAGTCTCCCAATAATGTCTATAGGGCCTGGCCTAGTGGGTATTCTTGTCTTTGATGGACATAAAAAGCTCACTGATTGAACCGCCATGCCAGGGCAGCTGTGACAAGTGCAGTCAGGAGTACTGCTTTAACCTTAAATGAATTTTTAAAATTCAGGAATAACTCTCTTATTTTAAACTTCACTGACCTTTAGGGTGGCAGCTTTTCCTTTTCCCATTTTACAGATGAAGGAAGTAACATCCAAAAGCATTTCTAGACATAATCATAGACTAAGCCAAAATTTCAAAACAAGCTCTTGGGGCTGGAGGTGTGGTTCTGTGACAGAATGTTTGCAGTTGGGGGTGGGGTGATGCATCACAACCACTTAAAGCTCTTTTCCCTTAGCCAGGAGACTGAAATTAGCATGAGTTGGCTGTGGATTCTTTCTTACCCACTTGTATTTTCAAGAATAAATGCTTCACCTTGGATGGTATCCTTGGTTTTGCTCTCCCTTGAGCTTTGTAACTACAAAGGAGTTCTATCTGCATCTTTGAGGCTTGGCCTCAGCTGACCTTAAAGCCTGCAAGTTTCCCCAGGTTGGTTAAGCTTTCTCTCCAAGTCTGAAACATAGCCTGTATGGAGGTCTGGGTTAGAAAAGCCAGTGAAAGTAAGAGCAGCCTCTTGGGCTACCTTTCTTCCTTTACACACTAGAGGTGCTGGTTTCAGTCATGGCTGGGTCTGGCCACTGAGTCCCTCCTCTCTCGGGGTTGTTTCACAGGAAAGGAAATCTCATGCTCCTGGAAATGGCCTGATATGAAGGAGTCATACCTGCAGCTTTCCCAAGCTGCCCTGTGGGTGCCTTGTCCTTCAAGTGCAGGAGCTGGCTGAAATGTCAGGAATGGAAGCCAATGTGGTAAGGAGTCCTAAGGCCGGGGCCAGTGAGCCCAGTACTGTGCTTGCTTAAGAACTACACATGGCCCTGAGACACCAGTTCATCTTTGCTTTTCACTGAAGCCCTGGAATCTGAGCAAGGCTGTCATCCTATTTCCTTTTTGGTACCCTTCATGAGTCCGTATTTTCACTTTTTTGTACAGAGGAATGTGAGGGAACCAGAACTGTCAGTACCACCAGTTAATTCTAGTTCCCTCCCAAGCACTGACTACTTTAGCAGCAGCAGGTGTCAGACTGGCCCTAACCATAAACTTGACTCAGCTCCAGAGGGAAAGGAAGGTAAGGAACAATGATTGGACTTACTCTGAGGTCTGGGGCTGTCTGTCTGTCTGTCTTCTAGACTATCCCAATCTGGCAAAACAAGCCACATGGGGCTGCTCGGAGTGTGGTGAGAAGAATTGGGACCAATCTACCCTTGAAACCTTGTCCCCGGGCATCCTTTGAGGTGAGTGGCGTGGAAGGAAAGTAAAGGCTCAGCGTATGGGAGGCGATGCTGCTTCTGTGCTGCAGACATCGTGTCAGTTGCCAAGGCTTTTGCCCACTTTCCTGGTCACTGCCTTCCTGATTGCATACAGATGTGTAACCACAACAGTCAGACTGCCAGTTTTTTCTCATAAATTGATAATCTTTCATCTTGTCTTTGTTGCTGCTACTAAGTGGCTCAGATTTCATAAGTGTCCAGCAATACATTTTATCAAAGCAAGCCCAAAATCCTTTGCTAAACCAAGTCTCTAGATAACTTACATCAGTGCTCTGAGGCATCTGTGCCATGTGTCTCTCTACACAAGTGCTGTGACTCTTGAGTAGACGTGCTTTTCTCACTGGCCCTTTGAGTGGGCCACTTGGCCTCTATTTTTAGTGTTTCTCTGTGACCTCAAATCCCCACACTCCTCTTTCTGTCCAAATATGGCTATTCTATTATTGGGCTGCTTTACATGTAACCTATGTCTGTGGAGGCTCTGGCATCCACTCTACAGCAGAGACTACTGTCTGGATGAGGTCTCTGAGACCTGCTTCTCTGGTAGAAAATGAAATAATGTTCATTAGAGCCAGCTCTGTGTTAGCTATTTAGGGTGGTGAGTGTGCAGCGACACAAAAACATTGTTGGCAAAGATACAAGCATGAGGACCCGAGCCTAGAAAAGTGAAAGAGCATAAGAGAGATAGCTGTGGTCTCTGTAGGAACTGATTGCAGAGTTACAAGTTCTATCAGGGTGGAAGTGTAGTTATGAAACAAATGTCTCATTACCACACACTACCCAGAACTGTCAAAAGAACATGGGCAGGACCTGCATACCAAGAAGCATCAGAAACAAAGGGAAATAAAGCTGTGTAGTGTGACGGTTCTGGCATCTGTGGGCACCAAGCACTCAGGCCAGTCTATTAGGAAAGCTTTCCCTTTGTCTTAGGAAGCCTTCCTCAATAGGTGTCCCATTGTGTGTTAATCTGAGTAGCTCTCATCATGTTGGATAAATGTTGACTTTTGCGTCCACACAGACCCTGCCTAACATCTCTGACCTGTGTTTGAGAGATGTACCTCCAGTCCCTACTCTGGCTGACATTGCTTGGATTGCTGCAGATGAAGAGGAAACATATGCCCGGGTCAGGTAGCTGAGGCAGTAGCTGCTCTGCTGGTGATGGGGAGTTTCTACCAGAAGTGGCAGTCAGCAAGGAGGGTGCTTATGAGAGGCTGAGCGACAACAGGAATGAGAGCTATAGGCTTAAAGGGGTGTAGAACCTGTGGGGTGAAGGAGTTTAATTAGGGATATATAGTGGCTGTCTGTAGTAAGACGTATTCTTTCTCTGGCCCAGAAGCGACACGCGCCCTCTGAGACACACCTGGAAACCCAGCCCTCTGATTGTTATGCAACGTAACGCCTCAGTGCCCAATCTGCGTGGGTCTGAAGAGAGGCTTCTGGCTCTCAAGAAACCAGCCCTGCCCGCCCTAAGCCGCAGCACTGAGCTGCAGGATGAACTAAGCCACTTGCGCAGTCAGATTGCTAAAATTGTGGCAGCAGATGCAGGTAGGTGGCGCCACTGAGGATGTAGCTGCAGGCTGTCCTTTCCCCTGGCCCTGAGTATTGAGATAGGATGAGAAGACAACTTAGGTACAGGGCTCTAGATATCCTATAATATCCTTTGGAAGATGTCTACTAGTCATTTTTTAATTGATTGGCTTGATAAGGAGCAAACTCCTTCTCTCAGCCACAAAACTTAATAACCCCCTCCAGGTAGCTTTAAGACCACATATCCAAAGAACCCACTTTTCAAGAATTCCTTGGGGGTGGTGGCTCACGCCTTTAATCCCAGCACTCTGATATCAGAGGCAGGTAGATCGCTGTGAGTTCGAGGCCAGCCTGGTCTACAAAGCCAGTCTAGGACAGCCAAGGCTACACAGAGAAACGTCTCAAAAAACCAAAAAAAAAAAAAAAAGAAAGAAAAAGAAAAAAATCTTCAGCAGCACCATGAGTCACATCCTGTTAATTACCTGTCTCCCTCGCCTTGTCCTTGCTACCAGAGAATACTTGTCTCTGCAGCTTTCTGCATACAGTTAAGGCAAAGCCACTGGAAACAGGAGCCTGCCTTGACCGGAGGCATAGACAACCAATAGGTGGATCTCCCTCAAGACAGCTCCTAAGCCTTATCAGCTAGTAGAGCACATAAAAGTCATAGTTTATGGGGCAGGGAGATGGCTCAGCAGGTAAAGGCACTTGCCACCAAGCCTAACTACCTGGGTTCCATCCCTAGGACCCACATGGTGGAGCAAAGTACAGACTCCTGCCGCCCCCCCCCCCAAAAAAAATAAAAAAATAAACCATAGAATGTGAAAAAATCATTAGTATTTCTTCTTTTTTTTTTTTTAGAAAAAGGGTTTCTCTGTATAGCCCTGGTTGTCTTGGATCTCCCTTTGTAGACCAAGCTGGCCTCAAACTCACAGAAATCCGCCTGCCTTTGCCTCCCAAGTGCTGGGATTAAAGGTGTGCCACACCATGCCCAGCTCAGTAGCATTTCTTAAGAATTTTGAAGACAGCTTCTCAATTAAAATGGGACAGTTTTGTTTAAAATACTTCAAACTCATATCAACAGACCATCATCACAGCTGAGAAAGACAAATGCAGGCCTTACTTGACTTCACTTTAAAAGAGGACTTCCAGCCTATAGTCCTCTGTGCAATGGGAACATTTAGGAGTCACAGCTTCCTATGTGATGGGGTGTCTGTCCTGGACACTCAAAAAGCCAATGCTTCTCTGCCTATTTGGAGCCCTCAGTAGAAAGTGAAGTGGGGCTGCCGTACTCTAATCCCAGCGCTCAGGAGGCAGAGGCAAGCAGATCACTGTGAGTTCTAGGCCAGCCTGGTCTACAAAGCCAGGACAGCCAAGGCTACACAGAAAGACCCTGTCTTGGAAAACCCAAAAAGGGGGAGGGGGGGAAATGGGACAGACTCCCTGGGGGATAGCCCACCCTTGGCACTCCAGGAATGTCATGAGTCAGCTCAGAATGAGTGTTCTATAGCCGTGCCTGTGGGATCACTGCAGCCCGGTGTCCATTATGCCTATTGTTTTCTCTTTCAGCTTCGGCTTCATTAACGCCAGATTTCTTATCTCCAGGAAGTTCGAATGTCTCTTCTCCTTTGCCTTGCTTTGGATCCTCATTCCACTCTACAACTTCCTTTGTCATTAGTGACATCACCGAGGAGACTGAGGTAGAGGTCCCTGACCTCCCAACAATCCCCCTGCTTTGTTCTGCCAGCCCTGAATGTTGCAAACCAGAACACAAAACTACCTGCAGCTCATCTGAAGAGGATGACTGCATCTCTCTGTCCAAGGCCAGCAGCTTTGCAGACATGATGGGCATCCTGAAGGATTTTCACCGCATAAAACAGAGCCAAGACCTGTGAGTATCTGATGGGAGCGCCTGTGATCTTTTAGTTCTGGCTCATGATGAATAATCATGCTGTTGCATTCACAAAGCTTGCTGACTGACTAGGACCAAGTTAGAGGAAAAGCAGCACTTTGCATTTGTTCTATTAATTCACCTCAGTCAAGTATTATAACTCCATGCGGCAGGGCTAAAAAGAGCTCAGTGGCTAAGAGCACCTCTTCTTGAGGACCCAGGTTCAATCCCAGCTCCCATATAGGAGCTCACAACTATAACTCCAGTTCCAGGGGATCTGGCATCCTCTCATACATCCGTGTGGGCAAAACTCCAGTGCCCAATATATATGTGTGTGTGTGTATATATATATGTATTTTTTAAAGGCTCCATAGCTTTAGTTTTTGCATACTGTTAGCTACCATGCTTCCCACTGTTCTATCCTTGTATGACATACTAGTATCTCAAACTAGTAGACTTTGATGGAAGGAAATTTTCATAAAGTTAGATGGTTTATTTTTATATAGTGAGATGGCTCAGTGGTTAAGAGCACAGAGTGCTCTTGCAAAGGACTCACGTTTGATTCCTGGTGCCCACAGTACAACTATATAACTCCAGCTCCAGGGAGTCTTATACCTTTGGCTTCTGCAGGCACCTGCACTCACATCCAGTACTCTGTAATACAAAACCTCCAAGTCAGGGACTTGAGAACTAAGCTGTTTGTTTTTGAGACACAGTTTATCCCTGGCTGTCCTGGACCTCACTCTGTAGACCAGGCTGGTCTCAAACTCAGATCTGCCTCCCTAGTGCTGGGATTAAAGCCACCACTACCTGGCTCAAGTATCAAGCTCTGGCTACCCATTAAAACTGCTTAGATTTAGGGTGTTGGTTGGATTTTTTTGAGACAAAAGTCTCACTGTGAAGCTCTGGCTGGTCTGGGACGCAGTTTGAATATTTACCCTGGCCTTGAATGTTCAGAGTTCCACCTGCCTCTACCTCCCAAGTGCTGGGATCTAAGGCATGGGCCACAACACATGGCCCAAATTTGTACACATTAAATTCACCAAAGTAGAATACCCAGAGAATGGAGCCATAGTTGGCTTTGCTCAAGTCTGAGAGAATTTGGACAGGCCTGGAGTTTGAAGCAAAGCTACTCTCTGAGCCCCTTGAGAAGCTTCCTGGGAGACAAGCACTAGAACTGAGGTAGCCTGCCCTTTGCAGTTCTTCCTGATAGAACCAAATTATACCCAAAACTTTACCAAACCTCTCCCACATGTGTCCTGGCATCCTTTTCTCTAATAGAAGTAACCAAGAATGGTTCAGTTAGCCAGGTCAGCAAAGACAGTGTTTGTTTTATTCAGATTTAAAGTCAATCTTGACCTTTGTGTATTCCCTCAAAGACCAGTAAAACTCTCAAGAAACGTAGAATAGCTTCAGACAACTATTTCTCGAGCATCCAGGATGCTCTTCTGTGATAAATTTGTGCCTACACTAGAGTTCAGTTTGTTCCCATGGTTCCTTATAATGGACATGTTTTGCTATGATTTTGATCTCTTGAGGAAAAAAACAAACCAACAAAACCCCAGTTCACTTAAGGAAGATGATGGTAGAATATCCAGGATATCTTGTCTCTAGAACTAGTAAGGATCAGGATGGTTGAGCCATTAGTCACGTACTGCAGACTCTCTTGATGGGCCTTTATTTTACCCATACTTTGTAGCCATGTAAGAAATCCATATTCTAGTTAAGAGATGGGGTCCAGACCAGGTAGATAGCTTGGCTTTAAAGGCCAGACGTTGGATGGGACATGCACTGGCAAGTGCTTCACAGAATTGCTGTCAAGATTCAGGAAGTAAAAAGTACACAGAGCAGGACCCAGAACAGAGCAAGTGCTTCCTAAATACAAGCTCTTGTGTCTCCAGGAGCCGGAGTTTACTGAAGGAAGAAGACCCTGCTGTACTTATCTCTGAGGTCCTTAGGAGGAAGTTTGCTCTGAAGGAGGAAGACATCAGTAGAAAAGGAAACTGACAGCACTGGCTCTGCAAATTCAAGTCTCTTGCTCCTGACCTCCTTCAATAGCTGCCTTCCTCGCTGCAGATGTCTGTCTGGGTTAGAATCTGCAACAGTCTTGCTGACTAGGGCTCCGGCTGGAAGAGAAGAGCTGGATTATGTTACCTGCACTTAAACTTGGCAGAAACTAAGGTTTATGGGTTTTGAGATGAGGCGTTTGTTACAGGTAGGGTGGAGTGTCTCTGTTTAAGGGGTTAAGTTTCTTGTTTTTCTTTTGTCTCTGTGAAAATAGGCCCTAAATGACTTAATCCACTACATTAGACTCATAATTGGTCTCACTGGACACTTTGTGCACAGCTGTCACTCACTCTCAGCAGCTTCCTTAGGGCACCACAGGGGGAGTGGCTGCTCCATCATAAGCCTACACCAGTGGCCAGCAATTACCCTTTCCCTCTGGCTATAGAGGTTAGGCCACTGGACCAGCCAATATGTGGGATGCTGTAGGGAAGCCTGGCCTATTTTTTTCTTAAACATATTTTATAAGTCTACAACCCAATCTACCCTCCAGGGCCTCATCAGTTCCACTGACTTAAACTTTTTTTTCTTCCATGGACTATCTAGGAAGGAAAAATGGGGAGAGAAAAGAGCATACCATCTTTCTTGTAGGACAGTGACTGATTTCTCTGGGTTGGGCCAAGATTTTATTTACTGCATCATGCATGACTCAGGTGCCCTCAGGGCCCTTTCTCTATGGTATGAATACTGCGTGTTTGAGTTGAAGCACTACCTGACATTAAATGAAGGATTTGGAGAAAAGATGCATTTTTTTCTTTGTTCATCTCTGAGTTTTGACCACAGTAGCCTTTGGTGAGGAGGGCTTCTGTTAATTCTAAGCTATATGAACTTTCTTAACTTTGTTGCCCTCAGGTAAGTGGCTCTCAATGCTGTGACCCTTTAATACAGTTCCTCATGTTGCTACTTCATAACTGTAATTTTGCTACTGTTATGAATCACAATATAGACATCTACTATGTGACACATACCCCAAGGTGTTAAGAATCTTCCTGGGGCTGGAGACATGACCCAGAAGTCAAAATCATTAGCTGCTCTTCTAGAGGACAAGGATTTTGTTCCCAGCACCTACTGTGGCAGTTCATGATCGGTTTGCTCCTCCAGACCCAGGGAATGACACACTCTGCTGGTCTCATGGGTACCAGGCACATATGAGGTGGACATGCATATATTTAGACGAAACACTTGCACATCTTATTCTAAGGGGTTTTGTCCTCCTTCCCATAGAAAATGTCACAAAACTCCTAAAAGCAATTCCATCTGATAAATTACTGTGGTTTGCATCAACTGCCACACAAAAAGTGGTACTTTGGATAGAATACAGGCAAAAATCAGATTTGTGATTGGTTGAATTCAGGGTAGTGACACCAAAGGACAAATTATTCTTGGAAACTGTGCTTTGATGTGGCACATGTGTACCTGTACTCACATGTTATAATATTGCCTTTTCTTTTATAGCAGAATGTCATTCTAGCCCATGCTGGTCCAGTACTCACTGTATAGCTTTGGGTTGGCCTTGAACTCACGGAAATCCTGCCTCTTAAGTTGCCATGCCCAGCTAAAAGTTGCTTTTTTGCCCTGTTCTTCCCCTGCGCCCCGCACACCTTCCCTCCCCCCCACCCCCCGTTTGTTTTTCTGTGTAGCCTTGATTGTCCTGTGCTGGGATTAAAGGCATGCGCCACCATGCCTGGCTAAAAGTTGCTTTTTCAATAAATTTTTAAATTACCAGCAGAGCCAGCTTTCCAGACATTAACCTGGAATCAGTTTTGCAAAGGGAACTTCCCTCTTCCCTCATGGAAAAGTAATAAAGAAGTTACATTGTTCCACAGCTCAGATTTGAGAAGGGGAAGATAAAGCAAACAACTTTTTTAAAAATTGATTTTATGTGCATTAGTATTTGTATGAGTGTTTTGCCTGTAGAGGTCAGAAAAGGGCACAAGATCCAGTGGAACTGGAGTTATAGGCAGTTGTGAGCTGGCATCTGGGTCCTGGGAACTGAGCCTGGGTCCTCTACAAGAGTAGCAAGTGCTCTTAACTGAGTCACCTCTCCAGCTCCAAGCATATGATGTCTAGTTAACAATTAAAACGAAGTAATTATGATTATATGCCATATGCTCACCCCCACCCCCAGCTCCACACACCTGGGTTGGGGAGGTAGGCATCTCTTAAAATGCAGTTGGGAACAATGGTTCCAAATGTATGTTTGAGTAATCCAAAGATAAAAAGAGCACATATCTGTAAGAAGCAAAAACCAGGCCGGGCATGGTGGCACATGCCTTTAATCCCAGCACCCGGGAGGCAGAGGCAGGTGGATCGCTGTGAGTTCGAGGCCAGCCTGGTCTACAAAGTGAGTCCAGGACAGCCACGGCTAACACAGAGAGACCCTGTCTCAAAAAAACAAAACAAAACAAAACAAAAAGCAGCAGCAAAAACCACAAGGCCTTGGGAAGGCCAGAGTAATGAACCAAGAAACGATTTCAGTGCTTAGTCCTCTGCTGCTGTCTCAATCCTCTTCACACTCATTCATGGAATGCAGCAGTCACCTTCCTGGGTGGGAAGCATGATGCCAACCTGCATGCCACACACTGCCTGTTTCATTTATATAAGGAAGACGTTCATAACAATTGCTTCATCCCACCTGGCCTCTCTCTACCCAGACCCACCTTACTTTCCTCCCTCTCTGCCACTTAAGATACATTCACATCAACATTTAGAACTAGTGCCTGATAACCTGATTACCTTCTGAGTCCTGGGTAAAGAGCTGGTGTGGCTGCAGATGTGCCTGAGTAGGCCTATCTTGGCACTGAGCCTGAGGGCTGTCAGGTAACTGCCCAGAGCCTTGATTCCTGGCATTGGTTACATCTTGGAAAGGCATCTTAGTGTGGTGGGCAATGACCTGCTGGCCTTGGGAATCCTCAGTGAAAAGCTGACTCCAGGAGTCCCTGTCATTCCTTTCACTGTCCCAGGAAAATACAGCAAGAGGACAAGGGCTTTTTGTCACCCATGGCAGTTTCTTCCTACTGCAGGGCTCAAGCCTGTAGGTTTGAAGATGCACAGGGGCTGGCCTGTTTTCCTTGGCAAAGCCCCTTTTCCCCACTTGAGCTTTGTCCAAGGGCTGATGGCATTTACCCCCAGATGGTCTGATGTGGCTTCCCATGCCTGGGCAGTTTGTCTTAGATCCTTGGAGCCACTCCCTTTTCCTCTTGGCTTCTCTTTGGTCCAGCAAACAACGTTCCAAGTACTGAGTGAAGGAAGAGGCCGAGGAGGCTTTACTCTTTCCAGCGTTCATCAGGACATCAGGCTGGGGCGACGACATCATAGACAAAGATGGTGTTTCCAAACTGTGGCAGCTAGAAATCTGGGGAGATTGAGTCGTGTGTTGAGCTTCCTGGATATCTGCAGGAGTTGAAGTGGCCAAAGGTGATACCAAGCAGTCATCCCCCAGTCCCTGGGCCAAGCAGTCCCGCTGGGTTCTGCATTCTTTGTTGATCTGATTTTCTTCAAGGGAGAAAATGTTCTTCTGGTTACTACCATGTGCCATTCCTAAGGAAATGAGAGAGAATTACACTATGAAAACTGCCCTGAGCAGGGATTTTGTTGGATGTTCTAAAACCAGTGTCAGCCAATATTACTACCAGGTGCAGGAGTCCTAGGCTTTAAAGAACTTCATGACTAATAGTTCCATTTTCAACCTTGCTCTTCTCTGCTGAATGCTCTAAACATCATATATTCCCCTACTCAAACATGCTGATGCTTCCAGTGACCCACTCTCTACCTATGTCACATGGTTTACAGTCAGACCACAGCTGAGTTCTCCAACTCAGTTTTTGTTTTGTGGTTTTTTACATGGGGCAGAACAGTTTTGCCTCTTTTATTTACTATGATTTCTACTAAACAATGATCCTGCCCTAGTTAACCCCATAACCAAATAGTATCCTTCAGAAATATTGTCAGACATTTGTTCTCTAAGGTCATAAAAAAAAAAATAGTATCAAACTCTAAACTTTCCTGGTCATTATAAAAATAAATGTAGTTTCTCCACAATTCAGACATTTCATGGGAAAGCTAATGAAGATATCAGGATGCTGAATGGACCAGTTAGAAACCAAAAACAAGTGTCTAGCCTATAAAGCACGGGTGCATCCTGTGCTCCCTTACAGATGAATGAAGCAGGATTCCCAGTCCACTCAAGTTATAGCAAGAGACTGTTGTAAAAAGCAGAACGGGCTGGGCGTGGTGGCACACCCAGCACTTGGGAGGCAGAGGCAGGCAGATCTCTCTGAGTTTGAGGCCAGCCTAGTCAACAAAGCAACTCCAGGACAGCAGAGGCTAAACAGAAACCCTGTCTCAAAAAGCCAAAAACAAAAAGGTATATATTTTTTATATCTGTGAGAATCCTTGTTTTTCTTAAGAATTCAATAGAGTATATAAAATAAATTAGATTTTGTAACTGGGAAAAGTGGTTTTTGGGGCAAGTGGAAGGGCGAGGGGGGCGGGGATGACCTCCCTTGTTACATAAAACAAAAGGGTTAAGTTTTGTTTGGAGAAGGAAGAACAGTCACTTTTAAGTTTCCACAGAGCAATCGTGAGCGACACTGAGAGTGGGCGCACTTCACTTGTCCCGGTGCCCCCCAGCTAGCTCTGTATGTTCCAGCCTGCTCTGCTCTGAGACAGCTTTTTTTTTTTTTTTTTGAGACAGGGTTTCTCTGTGTAGCCTTGTCTGTCCTGGACTCACTTTGTAGACCAGGCTGGCCTCGAACTCACTGTGGTCCACCTGCCTCCCAAGTGCTGGGATTAAAGGCGTGTGCCACCACCACCTGGCATCTGAGACAGCTTTTAAGTATGCCCTTCCTCAATGCTCTATTGGTGAATACAAATATTTAAAATTAGGTGGAACAGAACCAGCAAAACACATGTATAAAGCATGTATAATTCACTGCTTTTCCAAAGCCACAGCCACAGCTCATCAGTGTTCCAACGTGGAGAAATGAGCACACTTGTTCTGCTCCTCGGATGATATTTCCAGGTGTGTCACCATACCTGGCTGTAAGGTGACAAAGGATGTAATACTGGTCTGCCGAGTGCCTCTTCTTTGAGTAAAAGAAATACTAGGTTTTCTCTCTGCAGGAAGCAATGCCAGCATTTCGGTGCCTGGTTTCATTAAATGTGTCTGAGGGAGAAAAATAATTGAACCCATTACTATAAACATCAGTGACTCTTAGAAGCACACTAGTTCCAACCTGTGGCCTACTCATACCCTGTCCTCTACATGTCTGCTCTGAACATCAGCTCCTACTGCCTCTTGCAACCCTGATGAGCGTTACTTCAGGAATCACTTCCTACTAACCCAGTCTTTCCAATGTCTAAGAGTTATCAGTAAGGGTGACCAAAAGTATTTGGGAGGCAGAGGCAGGCAAATATCTCTGAATTCCGAGGCCATCCTGGTCTACAAAATGAATACAGGAAAGCCAAGGCTATACAGAGAAACCCTGTCTTGGGGGTGGTGGGGCAGGGAGACATAAATAAACCTAAAGGCGATATATGTTACATAAAAAATTCAAAACAGAAGCTGGGTGGCGACGGCACACCCCTTTAATCCCAATACTTTGGAGGCAGAGGCAGGTGGATTGCTGTGAGTTCAAGGCCAGCCTGGTCTACAAAGCTAGTCCAGGACAGTCAAGGACACACAGAGAAACCCTGTCTCAAAAAACCAAAAAAAGAAAAAGAAAACAAACAAACAAAAAAAAAATCACAGCATTTCTACTAAATGTTTTGAAGCAACAAGTCAAAGGTATCTCCTTTTCTACTCTTAACCAGTGCTAGCAGCCTTAGCTGGAGCACTAAGAGAAGCAGACAGAAAGGATGCAAATAGGAAAAGAAAAGTCAAAGCATCCCTATTTCCCTATTTGTAAATGAACTAACTTCATACATAGAGACCTATACACTACCAGAAATCTAAGAACTGACAAACACTTTCAGCAAGGTGGCAAAACATGTTAGCATACATACATCTATAGCCTTCCTATACATCAATAATAAACATACCAAGGGAGAAATCACACTCAAAATTGCCTCAAAAATGTAGAATACCTTGGGATAAACTTAACCAAATAAGTGAACATTCTCTGTAATTAATGGAAACTTGAATAAAACACTCAGAGAAATTGAAGATAATAGAAGATGAAAAGATCTCCCATGTTCATTGAAGAATCAATATTGTGAAAATCGTTATCTTAACTGTGGTCATTAATATTGTCAATTTGACGGGAGTGACCTAGGAGACAAGCCTCTGAGCACACCAGGAAGGAATTATCCGCATTATCCAGATTAGGTTAGCTTTGGCCTTGCCTGTACAGGATTATCCTAACTGAGCCGGGAAGACCCACTCAAAGTGGGCAGCAGCCTGCACAAGGAGAAAGCTACAAGCCACCAGCAGTCATGCTCGGCTACATGTTGCTACCACCAGGACTTCATCACCACAATGAACTATTCCTTCAAACTGTGAGCCAAATGAACTCAGAGGAAACTTACCAAAAGCAACCTATAGATTCCATACCATCCCCATCAAAACACCTGTCTCAGGGAAAAAGAAAAAGAAAGAAATGTACTAAGGAGGAGCTGTAGAGATGGCACTGCAGTTAAGAGCATATACTGTTCTTGCAGAGGACCAGAATTTGGTTCCCTTATCAGACAGCTAACAGCAGCCTGCACCTGCACTCTTCTAGCCTCTGTGGTATCTGCACTCACACTCACAAATCCACACACAGACACACCTATAATCCCAGCACTTGGGAGGCAGAGGCAGCAAGATCTCTGTGAGTTAGAGGCCAGCGTAATCTACACAGTGAGCTCCAGGACAGATGGGACTACAGAGACCCTCTGCCTCAAAAATAAATAAGTTTAAAATGTGTGAAGGAACTGAATAGAATTCTCACATGAAGATATATGAATCACCAATAAATATTAAAAAAATATTGTGGCCTTAATTATTAGGGAAATGCAAATTTAAACTACTAAAATTCTATCTAGCCCTTGTCAAAATGGCTGTCAAGAAAATAAGGGGCTTGCCTTAGGGTTTCTATTGCTGCAACAAAACATCACCAAAAAGCAAGTTGGGGAGCAAAGGGTGTTTTTGTTGTTTGTTTGTTTGACTTATGCTTCCACATTACCCTTCATCACCAAAGGACATCAGATAGGAACTTGGAGGCAGGAGCTGATGCAGAGACCATGGAGGAATTCTGTTTACTGGCTTGCTCAGCCTGCTTTCTTATAGAACCCAGAACCACCAGCCCAGGGATGGCACCACCCACCAGGGGCTGGATCTTTCTCCATTCATCACTAATTAAGAAAATGTCCTACAGATGAATCTGATGTAAGCATTTTCAAGTGGTTAAAACAAGATTGTATAGATTGTGTTTTTCAATCACACACCAAAAACTGCAGCAAAGATAAACTTAAAAATGAGATTTTTGGAGCCAGGCGTGGTGGCACATGCCTGTAATCCCAGCACTCAGGGAGGCAGAGGCAGGTGGATCTCTGTGAGTTCAAGGCCATTGTGATCTACAAAGTGAGTCTACGCTACACAGAGAAACCCTGTCTTGGGGGTAGGAGGGGAACACACACAGATTTCTGCCAGGTGTGTTAGAACACACTTCTAATCCCAGCACTGAGAAGGCAGAGGCAGGTGAGACTGATCTACATAGCAAGCTCTAGGCCAACTTAACATCCTGTCTGTTGTCACTACTGTCTGTAGCTCCAGTTTCAGGGGACCCAATGTCTTCTGGCCTCCATCAGCACACAAGTGGTACACAGATATACATGCTAGCAAAACTCATACACATAAAAGTTAAAATTAAAAAACAAATACCCCACCCCACAGAACCCCAAAATACCATGAACAGCAAGCAGTGAGGAACTACGACCTGGGAGAAGGAACCCACAGCAGGCCTTCCTAGCCTTCTGCCTGTAGCTCCTCTGCAGGCTGATGTGTGCACATGATGAATCACCATTTGATTAGGACGTAAGGACCCTAGGCAGGATTCGCAGTTCAGGGATCACTTCCAGACACCTGCAGAGATCCCTACTGCTTAGGTTACATTTGGATTGGGAAACCCCAAGCTATAGAAACAGCCAGCTGAACCTGCAGGCTGAATGACTCCCAGAGCTCACAGAAGGCCAGGCCACTGGAGTTCCCACAACCCAGATAAGATAAACAACCATGACCTTTTTTCTTTTAGGTTTTTTGAGACAGCGTTTCTCTGTGTAGCCTTGGCTGTCCTGAACTCCCTTTGTAGACCAGGCTGGCCTCGAACTCAGTGATCTGTCTGTCTCTGCCTCCCGAGGGCTGGGATTAAAAGTGTGCACCACCACCACCCAGCACAACCATGACTTTCTGTTCCTTATGTTCTGCTAATGTGACCACTATATTTTTCTACAAAAGAAAGAAGTCCTTATTGCTTCATCTTAAATTTGAATTTGAAAAAAGTTCTGTTACTATTTTGATCTACAACCTGAATCCCCAAACTAAAATGCCACAGACTTCTGCCTTGTACCCTAGAAATACTCTTAGAACTGAGCCAACACATTGTAAGAAACCCATGCTGACATATGGTCTTTCAATTCTATGGGAACATATCTTAAATATGCAAAATATTGTTAATGACACTTGATTATCTGTATGCAAGATGCTGAAGTACAAATAAACAAAACAGACTCTGCCCTGGTAAAGTTTGAGCTTCAAAGAGAAAAAAAAGCTATTAATAGTTACTACATACATGCTAAATCCTATAAAGAAACTTTTCAGAAAATTACAGGTCAGAAAATTCTAAGTCCTCAATTGGCAAGCTATCTGAGAATAAAGCATTTTACAGCCAGGCTCAGTGGTGTAGGCCTCCAAGCCCAGCACTCAGCAAGTAGAACAGGCAAAGCTCTGTTGAGTTCCAAGCCAGCCTGGTCTACATAGTGATTCCAGGCCAGCAAGGACTACACAGTGCAATAAATAAATAAATGACGCTTTTTGCTAAGTTGGTCATTATGAGATACTTTTCTACTGCTAAAACACCATGACCAAGGCAACTTATAGGAATTTATTTGAGTTTATAATTCTGAGGGTTGAATCTGTTGTGTAGAAGTGTGGCAGCAAGCAATAAGCGTGACAGCTCGAGCGGGAGGCTGAGGGCTCACGTCTTGAACTGCAAGCATGAGGAAGAGAGCACAAGCTAGAACACAGTCTTTAAACTCTCAAAGCCTGCTTCCAGGGACATACTTGCTCTAACAAGGCCACAGCTCCTAAGCCTCCCCAAACACCACCACCAACTGGGGACCAAGCATCCAAGTGGCCAAGACTATGGGATGTCTCAATCAAACCACCAGTCATTTTAGGCAGGTGCTGAAGGAAATTCCGAGTGACGTCAGACATTCCTGACGATGCCAGCTACAGCTGTCCTAGAATACCTATGGCCTTGGGGAATCTACTGAACACTGAGGAAACAAAGATTCTGAGAACAGAGAAGGACTCTGGGATAAGGTCCTTTGGCTGAGTCTCCCTATCTCAAAATAAAGACAGCCTCTGTGTGTGCTTTGTACAGCTAAAGAAAGCTTGTCTACGGTGGTGCCTGCCTTTAACCCCAGCACTTGGGAGGTACAAATAGGATGATTAGCTCAAGGTCATCCTCAGCAGTTAGAGGTCAGCCAGCAGCAGGGAGGGGATATTCTTTGCTGATTATGGGGGCACATGATTATAATCCCAAGGCAGAAGAGAGAGGAACCCATGGGGTTAATGCCTTTCACATGAGTCCAGGACATTATCCAAGCAAGTTTCGATTAGTGGGCTTAAGGAAGTCGATGTGAGTTCTTATGGTTATATGGTTAGTTTCCAGTCAATGTCAGGTAGGAATACCAGCAAAGAAGTCAGACAGGCTACATCTAGCTGTCCCACGGGCAACTGGTCACCAGCAAAGAGCTGCATAAGGCAGGTAACTGGACTGACCACACTGAGGAATTCAGGGGTTCCAGGTTAGGGTACAAGCTTGGAAATTGTTATATAGTCAATGAGGGCCACTTCTGGCTTGAAAAAAATGTAACTTCTAACTGAAATGGATGCTAGGGTGACATAAAGCATAAGGCTTGGTTACAATCTTACAATTGCCAAACTCTAGGTATAGACCCCCACAGTGCTGCCATCTTGGACTCCATTACTGTTAAGCCTTTTCATTTAATGAAATAAGCTTTTCTTCTCTATTAAAACTAAATGAGGGGGCTGGAGAGATGGCTCAGCAGTTAAGAGCACTGACTGTTCTTCCAAAGGACCCAGGTTCAATTCCCAGCACCCACATGGCAGCTCACAACCGACTTCTAACTCCAAGATCTGACACTCTCACACAGACATACATGCAGGCAAAACAACAATGCACATAAAATATAAAGAAAGAAAAAAAAGAAAGAAAGAAGCCAGGCGTGGTGGCGCATGCCTTTAATCCCAGCACTTGGGAGGCAGAGGTAGGTGGATCACTGTGAGTTCAAGGCCAGCCTGGTCTACAGAGTGAGTCCAGGACAGCCAAGGCTACACAGAGAAACTCTGTCTCAAAAAACCAAAATAAATAAATAAATAAAAATAAAAAAAGAAAGTAGTATTAGAAAGAAGGATTGTTAAACACTTCAACAGCCACTTTCCTGGAGAGCCCCAGCCTGTTTCTATGCAAAAGAGCTCAAAGTCCTCCCACTCATCCCTCAGAGTGAAAGAGTAAAACACAACACAGTAGCAGAGAAAGCAAAGCTGGAACGGGTCTGTTATTCACTCAGCAGATCAATATTTACTGAATGGAACTGTGTGGAAGACTACCTGATGGACTTCCATTCTAATGAGGAGAAATACAACAAGTGGACAAGTTAAATGTATAGCAGTTGTATGCCAGATGGACAGCACTATGGTGGAAAAAAAAAGCAAGGAAAAGGTGGCGAGGAAGTGTGTGGCGTAGGGACAAAGGCTCCTATTCTATGATGGCTGAGGAAGAACTCACCCAGTTAAAACTGGGATGTGACTATGTGCAGACCAGAACTTGTAACTAATCCTCCCACTCTGGAGCGGAGACGTGCAAAAGCACCAGGCAGAGACACCTGCAGGACAGCAAGGTGGGTCTGTGGGAACAGACTGAGGCAGAGAATGGACCAGGTGAAGGCTGAACAGTGTGGACACATGTGCCTATCCAAAGAGTGCTCATGGGACTTAGAGCACTGGGTGCTATGAGGAGATGGATTACATTTAACTGAGCAAAGGCTCATTCTGGCTCCTGGGGGATACACAGTAAGAAACATGACTCTAAACTAGGCATTGGGGCATACTCTCACAGCCCCAGCCTGTGGGAAGCTGAGGCTGGAGAATTCTGAGTTTGGGAACAAAGTGAGACCTTTTGGGACAGAGCTGAGGATATGGCAGAAGGTAGAGGGCTTGAATACCACACGAGAGGCTGGACACAGCGAGGCCTTGTGTTCAATCCAAGGACAAAGTGACAAGGATGGGAAGAGGGAAGAATGGAGAAGAATTCTAAATATATCTGAAAGCCCAGCAGAGAATGTGCTGGCTGGATGAATGCTAATCAAGTTGCCAAGTATCAGAACGGCATTCAGTGTTCCACCACGCTGGCCTAGAAACCAAGGATGACTCAGCCAACATTTCTGTATGCTCACAATTGCATTTCTCCTCATCACATCCTTTCTTTAATGATAACGACATTTAAGTGTAACATGATGACGATAGCACATATATCGATCATCTTAAATCTGTGCTACCTCTTTAATATGTAAGGGGAAAAACTTTTCCCTAAGGGCTCACAAGGACACCTGCACATGCACACATGCACTCATACATACACATATGCATACGAAGTAAAAAAGATTAAAAAGGCTGGGAGAGTGGTTCAGTGGTAGAGCACTTGCCTGGCATGTGTGAGGAGGCCCTAGGTTTACTCCCCAGTGCTGGGGGCAACGGGAAAGTGGCAGATTTCTCAATGTTTTTATACAGAGGAAGCACAGTTAAAAGACGGAACTTCATTAGGGCACAGTGGCACACGCCTTTAATCCCAGCCCTCGGGAGGCAGAGACAGGTGGATCTCTGGTCTACAGAGTGAGTCTAAGACGGCCAGGACTACACAGAGAAACCCTGTCTCGAAAACCTTAAAAAAAAAGATAGAAATTCATTAGGGCATGGTGGTGCCTGTCTTTAATCCCAGCACTCAGGAGGCAGAGGCAGGTGGATCACTTTGAGTTCAAAGCTGGCCTGATCTACAAAGCAAGTCTAGGACGGCTAAGGCTACACAGAGAAACCTTGTCTTGAATTAAAAAAAAAAAAAAAGATGGAACTTCAAAGTTATATAAATTAAATCACCTTTTGAAATATATTGTCATAAACCCTGCAGGTCTTCTGTGGAAGGGGAGTCGGTGTAACCAGTGTGAGGAAAGCGCCTCCCGTACTCAAGGTTCTGCTTTCAGTTGTTTTGGTTCTTACAACAACCCAAGTCTATTAGTGGAAACTACAGGAATAAACACTTCTAAGTTTTTTATTGTTTTGTTTTTTGAGACAGGGTTTCTTGCTCCATCCTGTGGGACATATCAAACAGGTCCACCTGAAAAAGGGGGTGCGGACGGAAGAGAACAGAGACAGGGGGGATATGGAGCCAAGACAAAGGGATCTGATCAAGGCTAGCTTTATTTCAAGGAAGTGCGGTTTACACAGCAAAGACAAACAGGCAACTGCAAGGATCCATGCCTCAGCTCCTTGGGCAGGCTGAAAAGAATGCATCCCCAGAAATAGCTCTCTGCCCTAGCTCCTTTGTTTCTTTACCAACACAAACATTAGCAACTCAAAGAGTACACTAAGCAGCACAGAGGCTCCTCCCTACAGGGGTCGACAGGTCTTTGAGCAGAACAGAGCACAGACAGCACAGGTTAAACAGATAGCAGCACAGTTTCTACTCTGCTTTAGCCACAAGCTGAGGCACAGTTAACAGTCTCCGACAGTTTCTCTGTGCAACCTTGACTGTCCTGAACTGACTTTGTAGACCAGCAATCCATCTGCCTCTGCTGGGACTAAAGGCATGCGCCACCACACCCAGCTAACACTTCTAAACTTTAATCTGCCATTCTGAGTGAATGTCTACACCACCCTACAGCAGCAGGGCAGGAGTCATCTTTATGTGGTTACACTGTATATTCTCCTCTCCCTGTGAGGAGTGAAGGAAAGACCACACTGCCTGATTTATTTATTTACTTATTTCTCTATGTAGCCTTGGCTGTCCTGGACTCACTCTGTAGACCAGGCTGGCCTCGAACTCACAGCGATCTGCCTGCCTCAGCTTCCCAAGTGCTGGGATTAAAGGTGTGCACCACCATGCCCAGCTACCTGACTTTTATAACAGTATATTGTTATTACTTTTAATTATTGTTCTTTATAAGGTAAAACTTTAGGGCTGAGGATGTAGTTCAGTTGAAAGTGCTCATATAGCATCCATAAAGCCCTGAATTTGATCTATAGCACCTCATAACATTGAGCATAATGGCCCGTGCCTAAAATGTAGCACCCAGGGGATGGAGAGGGAGACGGGAAGTTCAGGTCATCCTTGACTACATATGGGCTCAAGGCCAGCCTGCGCTATACAAGACAGTGGGTATTTGGGGTGGGGGGGTATTTTTTTTAGTTTTTCAAGACACAGTTTCTCTGTGTAGCCCTGGCTGTCCTGGAACTCACTCTGTAGACCAGGCTGGCCTCTAACTCAGAGATCTCTCTGCCTCTGCCTCCCAAGGACTGGGATAAAAGGCATGTGCCACCACCACCTGGCTGGCTGAGACCCTGTCTTAGTAAGGGCTATAAAATACATGACTCTGTGTCCAGAGCGCTTAATGTCTTCCAGAGGACCTGAATTTGGTTCTAGTACCTACATAGGCTCACAACCACCTTTGGCTCCACTCCAGCGGATCTCTGGCCTCTACAGGCACCCACATTCATGTGCATATACCCCAACACAGACACTGAAAGACCCCATTTCTAAATATTGTTTAGTCAAATAGTTTAAGGCCTGTGTGGTGCTATTTTTCTTTGCAAGGCTTGTACAATGATTTAGAGAGGTCACCTAAAGGGCCCAGTCAAACTAGAAAAACATCACCCATGTCACAAGGTTAATGGTCACCCACCATTTCACAAAGCCTGCACAAACAGTTCAGAGAAACTGTTATTAAGTACCATTTCACAAAGCCTGCACAAACAGTTCAGAGAAACTGATTAAGTGGTCACCCACCATTTCACAAGGCCTGTACAAAACAGGATATATGATCTAAAAAATGACCCACCATTTCCTGATTCCACAACCCTGATTCCAAAACCCTAACCAGAGCCTAAATTAGTTAATCAAAACCCTGTAACTATGCCTCTCGCCTCTGTAACCCTGCTTTCTGCTTTCCACCCTATATAAGGGGACTGTTTCCCCTCACTCGGCGCGCCAGTCCTCCGAAAGACTGTGTCGCCCGGGTACCCGTGTGTAACCAATAAAGCCTCTTGCGTTTGCAACCGGACTTTGGTATCGCTGGTTCTTGGGAAGGGTCTCCCTGACGAAGGGCACTCTGTGAGGAGGGTCTTTCAACACATACACACACATAACTAAAAAATAAATCTTTCCCTTCATGGTTTCATACACTTCTAATTCCAGTACTTGGGAGAGGTCAGCCTAATCTACATAATGAGTTCCAGGGGCAGCCAGGGCTATAGTTAGACCCTGTCTCAAAATAATAATAAAAAACTATAAAAGAAAAATATTTTTAATTCAAGGCCAGCCTGATCTACATAGGGAGTTCCAAAAAACAAAACAAAAATGTATCATACATATATCTACAGTATATACAATATATCTACATATATACATAGATACAATATATCTACAGGAAAAAACACAGTACACAAACACACATATACATATGTATATATATAGATGTATATGTACATATGTGTATATATATATATATATACATATATTTGGTTCAGTATTGAGGTTTCAAATACTAGATTAGGCACTACTTTCCTTATATGTGTACATATGTCTTGAAGGATACCAACCTGTTGGCTGTGGCTACCACCAATGAGGTCTTTTGTTTTTTAAAACAATTCAGTATTATTTGCTTGGTTTTACTTTTATATGTATGGGGGAAAGTGTCTGTCATGTAGTGACCTTAAACTGTTGATTTTCCTACCTCTCACTTCCTAAATGCTAGAGTTACAGGCCTGTGCTACCATGACTGGGTAAATACTTTTGAGTTAGAAAAAAAAGAAAAGAACCACTATCTGCTATACCGAAAGCTAAGCAGTGAGGCCAGTGCTGCATGCTTGTGAGGACAGATACAAGATAAACTCACTCTAAACACAGGCCAAACAATATGCTGCCTTCATTTTCTCAAAAATAGGATCAAAACCGCGACTTGTTCAAGGACCAAGAGTAGAGAAGCAGGTTTTGCAAAGCTATGCCTTGTGTGCCCCTGAGGGCTGGTCTAGAAGGGGGCTTCTACAGTCTGTTCGAGTCGCTGCCATGCTCTTCTCTGGTGCTTGAAGGGTTTTATGAGAATACAGTTGAAAAACACATAGCCAACACTAAGTTTGTGGATTTTCTCCTCACAGCCTAGCAAACAATCCAGGCAGCAAAAACCAGCTAAGTGTCTTCTAACCCAATTCATTGTGACACCATGGCCCACAGATGATGTCAAACCCCACAGGGTAAGAGTCAGTTCTTAAGACTGCACCCCTCCTTAGATGCCAGTCACAAAGCACAAGGTTGTTTACTTGCGCTCGGCATTCCAGGCCACAGCCACAGCAATCTGCTCTTGAGAGGCTTATAAAGCCCAGAGAAACACTAGCATTTTATTGTTTTTTCTTTCTTTCTTTCTTTCTTTCTTTCTTTCTTTTTTTTGAGACAGGGTTTCTCTGTGTAACAGCACTGACTGTCCTGGACTTGCTTTGTAGACAGGCTGGCCTTGAACCCACAGAGATCCTCCTGCCTTTGCCTCCCAAGTGCTGGGATTAAAGATGTGCACCACCACTGCCTGACTTGTCTTCTTTTAATGTTACATATACATGGTGACCTCAGAAGGAAGATCAAGGAAAGTTCAAGGCATAGTGAGCACCAAGCCCATCTGGGCTACATAGAAAGAAAACAAAACTAGTAATAATTTCATAAAATACTAAAGAGCAGATGCATACAGTGAGAGGGAGAAGGTTGTGCAGCGTCCACAGAAACGACTTTTGGGTTCTGTGGGTTTACTGCTGTTTTCCCCGAGACAGTTGTTGTGTAGTCCAGGCTGACCTGGAACTCATCTATACCAAGAAGGCCCCAAGCATACAATCCTCCTGCCTTCAGGTTCTGAGTCACATGCCATCAAACCTAGCTCAAAAGCTGTTTTATATAGAAAAAGATGGGGGGCCTGGAGAGATGGCTCAGAGGTTAAGAGTACTGTCAGTTCTTCCAGAGGTCCCGAGTTCAATTCTCAGCAACCACATGGTGGCTCACAACCATCTATAATGAGATCTGGTGCTCTTTTCTGGCCTGTAGGCATGCATGCAGGCAGAATACTGTATAAATAATAATTAAATAAAAATTTTAAAAGAATAGGAAAAGATGGAAGGCAACTTTTCATTGATTGGGGACAACTGAAAAGGTACAGAAGACAGACACACAGACAGACGCACGCACACACCCCTCTACTATGGACTGAACTGTCATCACAAGGAGTTCATATATTGAAACATTAACTTCCAATGAGATGGTATTTGGAGATGGAGCCTTGGGAGGTAATTAGTACTGGATGAGATGGGGTGGGCCTCTGACGACACTAGAGAGTCTGCTATTTCTCTCTCTCCACACATGCACCCACACAGTTATCACCACAATGCAACCTAAGCACATTGTCTGCAAGCTAGGAGAATCCTTACCAGAAGAGGACTATGACGACACCCTGATCTCAATACTTTCCGTCCTTGAACTGAGATAACCAATTGTGTGGTCTGAGCCATCTAGTCTACGTTATTTTGTGATGGCAGCATGGGCTGACTAAAGTAATAGGACTGCATCCAATGAATGGCATTCTATATTTGCAGTATTACAAAGCTATGAAGGCAGCTCTATGAAAACACAATTCATGAGGCAAGAAGTAACAACAAACTGCAGGCTGGAGAACTTGCTGCTCATCTAGTTCAGCTCCCAGCACCCATATCAGGTAAGTTCACAAATGTGTGCAGCTACAGCTCACCTTGCAAGTGATCCATACAGAACCTGAGAGACAGCTTAGCAGTGAAGAGCACATACTACTCTTCCTGAGGTCGATTCCCAGCACCCACATGAGGTGGCTTACAGCTTCTGCAACCCCAGCTCCAGGGGACTCTCCTACCTCTGACCTGCATTCATGTGTACATAGCCCACATTCATACACATAATTAAAAAATGAAAAATTTAAACACACACACAAATTGATAAACAATGTACAGCACACTATTTGGTTTTCTTTTTATTCCAATACAGGGATTCTGTGTATGTAACCTTGGCTGTCTGGGACTCACTTGGTAGACCAGGCTGGCCTCCAACTTACAGCAATCTGCCTGCCCCGCCTCCCGAGTGCTGGAATTAAAGGCGTGCACCACCACGACAGGCCTGCACACTACTATTTGTAAATAGGAAAAAGAAGATGCATTTGCTTGTATAGTAATTCCAGGCAAAGACAGGAAGGAGTATGTATGTTTAAATTACAGAGCACATCAATATACTACTTATTCCAAAAAAATGTTTTTTTTATTTGTTTGTTTATTTTGGATTTCATTTTGTTTCTGGTTTTGTTTTTGGTTTTTCAAGACAGGGTTTCTCTGTGTAACAGCCCTGGCTGTCCTGGACTTGCTTTGTAGACCTGGCTGGCCTCAAACTCACAGAGATCCACCTGCCTCTGCCTCCTTCAGTGCTGGAATTAAAGGCGCCACCAGGCCTGGCCATGAAATGTTCTTAGGAGGGGGAAAAAAAAAAAAGTGAAATTTGTTAGCCCTCAAAAAATAACTTCAGTTGTAAAATGGTTTTAAGAATCCTCAACTTAGGGCTGGAGAGATGGCTCAGAGGTTAAGAGCACTGCCTGCTCTTCCTAGAGGTCCTGAGTTCAATTCCCAGCAACCACATGGTGGCTCACAACCATCTACAATGAAATCTGGTGCCCTCTTCTGGCCTGCAGATGTTACATGCAGGCAGAACACTGTATATTAAATAAATAAATCTTTAAAAAGGAAAAAAAAAAAAAGAATCCTCAACTTCTCAGTTGGGCGTGGTGGCACACACTAATCCTAACACCTAACCGGTGGAGTTCAAGGCCAACCTGCTCTACATAGTGAGTTCCAGAATAGCCGGAGCTACATAATAGAGACCCTGACTCAAAAACAAACAAACAAACAAACAAACTTACTTCAATTTTTCATCAGCAAAAATGGTCTTTAGACTTCTAATTGAACTATTCAAATGCCCCACCTGGTCAGTTCAACCTGCCTTAATAGTCTCAAATCAGTCGTAATCTTTCTAAACTCTAAAAAAAATCACCTTTCTCTTGAAACTACATGTGCAGACATACCACGTTCTACTAGGTAATTGGACCGATCCTACCAAACAAGGGTCAGTAGAAAATGCTTAACAATTATCTCACACTTGTTGGTGATGAGGTAATTGGGCGAACCTGGATTACGAGGGGCGGGGGTGCTAGGGAGTGAGGGAGGAAGAGAGACAGAGAAATAAAACAGTGAAATAAATATTAATGACACAGCACCCCAGGGATGCTCATTTGATGTTGGGCCAGATCCCCCGTCCTGCATTTTTCACTATGTTCCCCAAAGTTTCCCGCAGTTGAGCCTCTCCCAGCATGCCACAGGACGACTTAGGCGCCAGCTTAGGGCCGCAAGCAGCCAGCCGGTCGACCCGAAGCCGTCCTCCCTCCGTCCCGACCTCCTCCCCTCAGGCGTCCCCTAAGCCGGCAAGTCGCCTCAACCATGGCGTCCCACCTGCACCTTCCGCCTCTTCAGCGCGGCCGCGTCCAGCCACACGCCACACGCCTCCTCCTCCTCCTCAGACCCCTTGCGTCTCATGGCGGCCCCGAACAGCGCGCCTCTGCAGCCGCCGTTAGCCCTGACGCGCATTCGGATCTCGCGCCGCTGCGGGAGGCGGGGCTCCGCCGTTGCCGTCATGACGTAGCCCCGCCTCCGACCACGCCCATTACGCTAAGGAGGCTGGGGCGTTTCCCAAGCGCTGGTCTCCTCCGGCTCCTCCCGCCCTTGCTATGCATTCCTGTGTGGACTCTGCGCCCACGTTTGGTTTGGCAGGGCTGCACTCTTTTTTTTTTTTTTAAATTATGTAAGGAGGTATGTGTGTCTGCTTGTATGTATGAGCCCGTGAGTGCAGGTGTAGGTGAAGGACAAAAGAGTCGGATCCCTGCCCAGCGTGGTGGCGCACGCCTTTTTCCCAGCACTTGGGAGGCAGAGGCAGGCAGATGGCTCTGAGTTCGAGGCAAGCCTGGTCTACAAAGCGAGTCCAGGACAGACAAGGCTACACAGAGAAACCCTGTCTCGGAAAGCCAAAAATAAGTAAATAAATAAATAAATAAATAAAGTCGGATCCCCTGGATGGAGCTAGGATTACAGGGCCTTCTGAGTCACCATGTGGGTGCTGGAAATCAAACCAGGGTCCTCTGCAAGAGCAACCAGTGCTCTTAACCACGGAGCCACCTCTCCAGTCCCAGACTTCACTGTTGCACTACCCGGAGCCTCCCTTCCAAAAAGCGAAGCAATGCAAGCAGGCTCTAGAACCCTTTCCAAACTGTCTTGCCCCATCACTCACCTAGTGGCTATCCGACACTTGAGGTTGCCACTAATTGGTAGGTACGAGTAACTGAACCAACTACATGGAAACATTTTTGAAAACATGAAATAAAAATTGAAATCAAGGACTCTGGCAGTAGTTGCCCACGCCTTTAATCCCAGCACGCCATCTCTGTGAGTTCAAGGCCAGCTTGGTCAACAGTGTTAGTTCCAGAACAGCCAAGACACTACAGAGAAACCCTGTCTCAAAAACAAAAAAACACCAGGTGGCGCTCAACTTTAATCCCAGCACTCGAGAAGCAGAGGCAGTGGAATCGCTGTGAGTTCGAGGCCAGCCTGATCTACAAAGCGAGTCCAGGCCAGCCAAGGCTACACAGAGAGACCCTGTCTCGAAAAACCGAAAAAGAAAAACTTAAAACAAACAAAAAAAAATTGGAATTAAGGGAAGAGGGTATAGCTCATTTGTTAGAGCATTTCTCTAGTGTACATGAAAAGGTGTTAACTTGAGAGGCAGAGGCAGACAGGTTTCTGTGAGTTCAAAGCAGAACTAAAAGTAAGTATGTGTGTATTATGTATGTGTATTCTGGGTGTACATGTGAGCGCAGATTCCTTTAGAGGCACCCCGAGCTCTGGAGCTGGAGTTACAGGAGACCGTGAGCCGCCAGCCATGGGTGCTCGAGATCGAACTCAGGTCTTCTGCAAGGGCCATACACACTCTTAACCACTGAGCCATCTCTCCAGCCCCAGGTATGTTTGATTTTATATAAATTTTCATATATAATTTTATATACATTACACGAAGACCCTCAGAATAAGTTATCCATGGAGGGATACTTACTTATTCATTTGCAGTACTGAGGATTTAAAACAGGGCCCCCTGCAGAAGCTCTACATGAGCTATTTTCCCAGGCCTTTCTTTGCATTGAAGCAGGGTCTCTCTGTCTCTCTCTCTCTGTTTCCCAGGCTGGCACTCTACCAGTGAGCTTAGTCTCCAACTCTTAGATTTTAAACACTTTTAACTACTTCTAAAATCTACTTAGTAATAAAACTGCTCTTTAATCCCTCCAAATGCCAAATATGTATATAATTACACACACACACACACACACACACACACACACACACACACACACACACAC
>OU015754.1:67546719-67571653 GCA_907169655.1 Acomys percivali | reverse complement strand
CACACACACACACACACACACACACACACACACACACACACACACACTCCCAACATCAATTCTACCCTTGGGTGAAAATGAAACAAGAACCCCTCCCTCTCCACAGCATCCCACCAACACCCTGCAGCTTCCTTCAAAAGACCTCCTTGTGAACAGGGCCCCTCCCTGGAGCAGGAGTCGGAACGCAGAGGAAGCTATGTATGGTCACTTTATTGAACGTAGGACCTATCAGGGACCAAAGACCAGCCTTACCTCCAGCCCCCGTGAACTTCCTGCTCTGTGTCCCCTTTGCCCGGAATGTCCTTCTAAGCTCAGTCTGCAAACTCCTACTCACTGTTTCCAGGCCAGGGTTCTGAGTGGCCCCAGGCAGTGCTGATTGGTCTGGCCTCTGAGCATCCCTTAACAGTTCCTTATGTGGCTAAAGCCTGGAGTCCCAGGAAACAGTGAGCTGAGGAGACAGATCTCAAAATCATAAGTGAGAGTCGTGGGAGAGAAGCTGGAAACTGTGCGTGCGGGACGTACAGACCAATGCTAGACGTGAGGCTTTCTGGCTAGGCTATGACGAAGGGATCTGGGCAGTGCAGGGGACCTTCTGTCTTTAGGGATTCTCTGGAACCCAGCAATCCAGGCTGGGGTGCAGGGGACAGTAAGGTTAAATCCACCCATCTTTTGGCCTGTTTCTTTTCCCTCCGCCAGTGAAACTGGTAGAAGGTGGCTGCTGAGACGTTCCCTCCCTCTCAGCTCAAATTGGACACTGGCCTAAGTCTTATCCCCCCCCCAAACAACCTGGAAACCCCAAGCTAGGGTAGTGGCCAAAGCTGAACCCCAACTTTCAGCCTGAGAGGAGACAAGGAAAGGGCATCAAGAGTCCCTCATCTGGCCGGATGTGGTGGTGGTGCCCCGCCTTTAATCCCAGCACACTCGGGAGGCAGAGGCAGGCGGATCGCTGTGAGTTCAAGGCCAGCCTGGTCTACAAAGCGAGTCCAGGACAGCCAAGGCTACGCAGAGAAACCCTGTCTCAAAAAAACTAAAAAAAAAAAAAAAAAAAGAGTCTCTCCTCTGCTCCTCCCCAAAGGTAGGAAATTGATCAGGGACTCCGCCGGCAGCTTCCAGCCAATCCCCAGGTCCAAGGATTGCCTAGCATCATCTTTGCCTTTAAGCTTCTGTGCAGGGAGTCATGGCCGGCCAGATATAAGACAGCTTTACCACGCTTTGTTCCCATCTGGAGCCAAATCCAGGCTTTTGTCCCTAGCACCTTCTCTCACCCCTGCCAGCTCCCCACCCACCCGCTTTCATTTAGTCTTCTGATGGAGTTTGCGCCGCACCAGCTGGCTGAGGAGCAGAGCGGTAAGGATGCTGCCAGCCGCGGTGAGCAGGAAGAGGCCGGAGAAGTTGTTGGGCCACCGGGCATGCAGAGGCTCGTAGATGGGCCTCCGGGCATGATAGTCCAGCGTCACAGCCTCTAGCTGGGCCAGAGTGCACAGCACCAAAAAGACATGGAAAACTTGGTGTCCCTGCCCAAAGGTGTGGCAGCTGCCGGGGAACCAACTCTCGGGCATAACGGTAGAGAAAAACGCGGCGGCCAGAAGAAAGAAAACCACCTGACATTTGTGATAAAAGAGAGCGGGGTCATCCTCGGCAGGGAGAGGGGACACTATGATACGGTGCACCACGGGGCTGATGTCCAGTGCATAGGCCAGCGCCGAGGGCGCCTCCTGGAAAGTGCGGCCCAGCAGGCCTGGCTTCTGGCTGCACTTGTTATAGCAGGAGCCGGCACAGGAAAGCCAGGCCAAGAAAGCAGCGGTGGGTAGGAAAATGGCCTGCACCTGGGCATGCCAGGCGGGCTCGATGGCATAGTAGAAGTGCGCCAGGGCACTGCCAAACTGGTACACGGCCACGCCCACATAGTCCAAGAAGAAGAAGCTGTAATGCCAGAACTCCGACTTGGCCTGCAGGAGGTGAGCCAGGGAGCTGAAGGAGAGATAGGTGAAGGAGGCCAGGACGATGATGAAGAGGGGCCGGGCGTGAGGGTCTTCCCAGAAGTCCACACTCCCCACCAAGATCATCAACCGTAACAGCAAAGCCAAGGCCGCCAGCAGGTGGGTCCACACGTTCACAGCCTCGTTGTGCTGCTGGAACAGCGTGCGGAAGTAGAAACACCACGACCGGTGCAGCGGCCGGTAGCCAGCATAGATGTACGGCTTCCAGAAGATCGGCGGCACCTCGGCACGGTCCACTGTGAACACGGGCTCCGGCTGCAGAGGCTTCTGGGCCGTGTGCCACAGGCTAGACAAGAGGTGGCTGAACTTCTGGGCTACTGCCATCGCCATGCCTGGAACCTGGGAGAGAGGTCAGGGTAAGATCAAAATCCTTGGGGTGGAGAGATGGCTCAGAGGTTAAGAGCTCAGAGGTTAAGACTGCTCTTCCAGAGGTCGTGAGTTCAAGTCCCAGCAACCACCTGGTGGCTCACAACCATCTATAATGAGATCTGGCGCCCTCTTCTGGCCGGCAGGTGTACAGAGCACTAAATAAATAAATCTTAAGAATCCTTGTGTCTCTAGCAGGGGAGGTCTGATGCCCCAGACTTCTCCCTTCCCCCAGGCCCTGTCCTTAGGCTGAGCTTGAGGACCAAAGAGTAACCTTAAAAGAAATATCCAAGCTGTCTTCCCTGGCATTCTCAGAACAGGGCCTGACACAGTAGATGCTCAGTACATGTCGAAGGACCTCATTTATTCTTTTTGTTTTGTTTTGTTTTTTTGGTTTTGTTTTGTTTTGTTTTGTTTTTTGATGTCTCTCTGTGTTAGCCTTGGCTGTCCTGGGGTTGCTTTGTAGACTTTGAACTTACAGTGATCCGCCTGCCTCTGCCTCCCGAGTGCTGGGGGGTGAAAGCTGGGAGGGGACGTGAACACAGCCGCACACGCCTAACCAGAAGCTATCTCCAATTGGTAACTGCCCGAAAGGGAAAAATTCACTTTCTCTAATGGAGTCTCACTGGGTTTACAGACCACTCTTACAGAGAGGCCTCATGCTCTGCAATAGACAGCCAACACAAAATTAACTCAATGGTGGTTTTTTTTTTGTTTTTTTGTTTTTTGCAACCCCCCTAAATATTTTTTGCTTAAATATTATGGTTTCTGATTTTTTTTTTTTTTTATGTGCCTTCTCTGTGTGTGAATGTGTGCATCTTGTTACCTGTATGTGTTTCTTCTGGTTTTTCTTTGGCTTTTTTTTGTTTTGGTTTGTTTCAGTTTGGTTTTTTTGTTTTGTTTTTCGAGACAGGGTCTCTCTGTGTTATCTTGGCTGTCCTAGGCTCACTTTGTAGACCAAGCAAACTCACAGTTATCCACCTGCCTCTGCCTCCCAAGTGTTGGGATTAAAGGCGTGCACCACCACGCCAGGCCCTTTCTTTGGCTTTTTTTCCCCCTGTATGTTTGTATGCTTTATCCTATTTTGGTTTGTTTTTATTTTATCTTATTATTATTTTAGATGCCTGTTTGTATTCTAGGGAGAGAAAGAAAGAGTATGGTTTGGTCTGGGCAGGAAAGTGGGGAGTATATGGGAGGAGTTGGGGAAGGGGAAACCATAATCAGAATACACTGTGTTAAAATGTATACTTTCAATAAGTATTTCCTCTATGACAAAGAAGAAAGAAAGGAGAAAATACCAACATTTTTTTCTCTCTGCTTCCTGACTGTGGATGCAATGTTAAATGGCTGCCTGAAGCACCTGTGACCATGCCTTTCCTGACCGCGATGGACTATGAACCCTCAAACTGTGAGCCAAATAGACCTTTGCTTGCTTTAGTTGCTTATGTCAAGTAGTTTGTCACAGAGAAGAACTTACAGTTAAGACTTGGTGACAGGTGCTATTTGTCACCACACACAGCACATCTGCCTGGTGCCTGCTTCTTAATCCAGGCTTGTCATTTGTGCTGGCTAGTTTGGGTCAACTTGAAACAAGCTTGAGTCATCAGAGAGTGCCTCAGTTGAGAAAACATCTCCAGAAGACTGGGACGTAGGCAAGCCTATAGCGCATTTTCTTAATTAGTGATTGATTAATGGGGAAGGGCCCCAGCCCATTGTGTGTGCTGTAACCTCTGGGCTTGCAGTCCCAGGTTCTATAAGAAAGCAAGCTGAGCAAGCCATGAGGAGCAAGGCAGTAAGCAGCACCCCTCCATGGCCTCTGCATCAGCTCCTGCCTCCAGGTTCCTGCCCTGTTTGAGTTCCTGTCCTGACTTACTTTGATAATGAACTGAGATGTGTGATATAAAAGTGTAAGCCAAAAAGCCCTTTCCTCCCCAAGTTGCTTGGGCCATGGTGCTCACCAGTGCAAGGGTAACCCTGACTAAGACACCATCATTAGTTACCTCAAGCAGCTCCCGATATCTGCCAGACAACTCCCTCAACAAGCTTTCTGGACTCAGCGTGCAGTGTTCTGCCCATGGACCATCAGATGTCTGCCAAGGCCACCTTTGCCCCAACTACTGTATGCGCAGGTGCTTATGTCCTCAGAGCCTCACTGCCACAACCCCACCCCACCCCACCCTCCCACCTCCCGCCAAGACCACCCAAAGGATCCACGCACAATTCAAGAGCTTGCTGTGGGTAGATGACATCGGGACCTGTCTCACGCCTGCTCTGCCTCTCTAAACTCCCGCTCTCTAGACTTCCTCAAGAGTTGGATCAGGCTGGGCAGTGCTGGTGCACACCTTTAATCCCAGCCCTTGGGAGGCAGAGGCAGGCGGATCGCTGTGAGTTCGAGGCCAGCCTGGTCTACAAAGTGAGTCGAGGATAGCCAAAGCTATACAGAGAAACCCTGTCTTTTGAACCACCCCCCCCCTAAAAGAAAGAGCTGGATTTTCACACACCACCACACACAGGGGCTTCTTAGACACAAGGAGCATGGGGTTTTTCTACTTCCTTCACCCCAGGGAGGCTGACTCAGAGGAGAATCAGGAAGCACATTCCTTTAGACTATTAACAAGGACTATTGACAACTGTCCACCCAGGGCTTCTCCCTCTTCCCAAGACACCAGACTTCAACCATAGCCATGTGGCCTCCATTTGTGTGCACAGTTTCGTCCATGGCAGGGGGGGGGGAGCAGGAGGGGGGGCAGAACAGGCCTCAGAACACATCTCGTGTGGCTCACAAGGAAACTAGACCTGGGAGTTGCATCCTAGACCTAGCCAACAGAGCAAGGCTTCCGCTCTGCCATGGGAACAGTAAAGGTGGACAGAGCCGGTGGACACCTAGCTACCGGGTCCCTGAGATCTGTTAAGTCCACTCCTAGGCTCCATCTCCCACTCCTGGCACTCTCCAAGGCATGAGAACACATCACATGCTCTGAGGGGTCCTATGGCGAAGCCTATTTCGCTTTGTCGAACTTACATACGCCAAGTTCACATGACTTAGGCCTCGTTTCTCAGTCGTGAGTATGTGGCAAAGCCAGTTGAAATGGCTGTTCACTGTAAGCTCATTCTTTACTGTCTTGTTGTGATCAATTCTTGTAACTTCCCCGGGAGGTAAGTACTGGTACCTCCATTGTGTTGGTGCAATGGTGCAATCTGGAGGGATGAAGAAAGTCTTAGTCAAGGGAAGAGTGCATGCCCGGGGGACCCTGTGCTCTGCCTGCAAACCTGGACATTCTTGCTTTGTTTTTGTATTTGTTTTCAAGATGGGAGTTTCTCTGAAGATGGGGGGGGTTCTCTGTGTAGCCCTGCCTGTCCTAGAACTTGATCTGTAGACTAAGCTGGCCTCAGACGCAGAAATCCTCCTGCCTCTGCCTCATAATTGCTGGGATTAGAGGTGTGCACCACCACACTTGGCTAAACCTGCCCTTATCAACCTCTCTGCTGCTGGCCTGCCTCCTGTGTCACCCGCCTGCACATCCAGCCCTGCTGACCTCTGACCTGAGCAGGCAGCCAGGGCGTCCATCAATTATTTCTGTAGGCTTCTAGCAACTTAGATTCCCTCAGTGCTGTCCTCTTGATCTGCACTGGGGAAGCCCTGACTCACAGCGGCTCCTCAGGAGCAGGACAATACCAGCTCACAGCCCCTGTGCGCTAGACATGGTGGGCCTAAACACAGAACTCAGTGATATGGCTAAAGAAGCTCCATTTTCGGGGCTGGAGAGATGGCCCAGTGGTTCAGAGCACTGTCTGTTCTTCCAGAGGTCCTGAGTTCAATTCCCAACAACCACATGGTGGCTCACAACCATCTATAATGTGATCTGATGTCCTCTTCTGGCATGCAGGTGTGCAAACAGGCAGAACACTATATACATAATAAATAAATCCTTAAAAAACAAAAGAAGAAGAAGAAGCTCCATTTTATGCTAGGCACCCATCTTGGTCTCTGCCATTTGTCTCTAACTCTTATTCCTGGAAAATAAGTTCCCAGTGACCCTGACTCAGTGACCACCCACCTACCCAAAAATGTACAGGTGTCACTATCTACTTCTTATGGTATGACTAACTGCTCTTTTGCTTCTGTAACTTGTTTACACGGATACCCAAAGATCGTTCCAAGTTGCCTTAATCACTTAACTTGGCAGAACAGAACAGTTTTTGATTGCTTGCATAGGTATTGGAGGTCTTCGAGTGGTTTTCCCCTTTAAAAATCCTCTCACGGGCTGGAGAGATGGCTCAGAGGTTAAGAGCATTGTCTGTTCCTCCAAAGGTCCTGAGTTCAATTCCCAGCAACCACAAGGTGGCTCACAACCATCTACAATGAGATCTGGTGCCCTCTTCTGGTATGCAGGCATCCATGTGGGCAGAATACTGTATAAATAATAAATAAACTAGGCAGAGGTGGTGCATGCCTTTAATCCCAGCACTAGGGAGGCAGAGGCAGACGGATCACTGCGAGTTCTAGGCCAGCCTGGTCTACAAAGCAAGTCCAGGACAGTCAAGGCTACACAGAGAAATAAAACAAAATAAATAAACAAATAAATAGATCATAAAATAAAATAAAAACCCTTTCCCACAGCCCTCCACGGCAATCTCAAATTTGGCTCAGAGATTGTTAGCCCTGCTAACAGCTAATCAATAAATCTTGTGATTATAATTCGATTGAGCCTATATTTCCCCAGGGGTCGCAAACTCCATAACACCCAGAGGCAACATTCTAGAGGGAGAGAGGCCCCAGGGCTTGATTTCCCTTAGAACACTGGCAGAGGTACAGGACTATCATATAATAGATCTATTTTCAGACTTAGGCCCCTCCTCTGAGTCTATAGAAAGAGACTTCAAATCCAGTGAAAAAGAGGGAGTAGGGGCACAGGTCAAGCCTGAGCCGGAAGTAACAAGAGAGAGAGCTTAGGGTATCCAGAGTGATCTGCCAGTCAGGCGGCCAGGCCTTGCTTATCCTGGACAGCCAGCCCATCATACTGCCACAGCCCTCCACCAGGCCTCTTAAACTGCACTGGGTACCTGGGGGTGTTTCTTTGGACCCTGGGGCCAATGGTATCACTGTGGAACCGTACAGAGTCACCAGGTGCTGTATATTAAGTGTCACTTACGGGGCTGGAGAGATGGCTCAGTGGTTAAGAGCACTGCCTGCTCTTCCAAAGGACCCAGGTTCAATTCCCAGCACCCACATGGCAGCTGACAACTGTCTGTAACTCCAAGATCTGACACCCTCACACCAACACACATGAATTAAAATTAAATAAAATGTTTTTTTTAAAAAGTGTCACTTACACAGATGAGGGACACTAGAGGCGGGGCTTTCAAGGGCCTGGAGGTTATCTTGTGTAACGTCGTGGGAGTATGGGGCTAAGAGACACCTCTCTCTTCCCTTTCTTTCTGACTCCCAACACTAGTAAAGTGCAGGCTCAACATGTGACCTCCCAGTCAGGCCTCAGCCACAGACAACACCTCTGTGGTGGATGTATGCTGCTATCTGGAAAGCTGTGACTTACCCAAAATCACACAACAAAGGAAGAGCCAAGCCATCTGGTACCAAGTGGCTGAGGTCTGGGAGATGGATAGCAGGTACACTTGGCTGGTTCCTGCCTCTTATCCAGCAAGGATCAGAGGAAAATTACGAATAAAAGGGGAAGCGGCTACTTTCTTAGAAAAGGCTTGTTGGGAGATGGGCTTCAGAGACAAATGTGACTCTAGATTCCATGGAACATAAGCTCCGTGACCTTGGACCACTTACTGGCTCTCTGGTTCTTAGAGCCCTTGTGGGAATGACAAAATTACACACAGAGATTTAAATGACTGGAACTAAGTTTGAGCAGTTTAGAGACTTGGTAAATCATGGCTGCCATTTTTTTTTTTTTTTTTTTTTTTTTAATGAATACTAGTGGAGTGGCTAGAAAAATCAGAAGCCTGAGATGAACTTGATGGAAATTCTTTCAAAATCTGTCCCTGAGCTGGGAGTGTGGCCTGGCAGGAAGAAGGCCTAAGGTCCCACCCAGCATCACAACAAAAATAAAAACCTTCAGCCTGTGCCAATGCATCTGGGCATGGGATCAGAAAGTTAACTGGATCCCAGCCTGATGTGGTGGTACCTACCTCTAATCTCAGCACTTGGGAGGTGGAGGCAGGAGGATCAGAAGTCGAAGGTCATCCTTGGCTACATAGCACATACAAGGCCAGCCTGGGCTACATGAGACCCTGCCTTGGGGAGAGGGGTGATCAAACCGTCTCCTGAAACTCTTACCTGATCCTTGGAGACATATTTAAGGATTAGGCTAGAGTTTGGACTCCTGAGGACACTGACGTATTTAATAATTAAATTGTTCTCAGCAAGGAACACTCAGGGTAACCCTTCTGGATTCCAGGAGCCGCTTGCCCACAGACCCAGGAAGGGTGGGTGGGAAGTGACTTCCCTAGAGAAAGGGGTCTTCACTCTAGCTGTCCTATCACAGAGCTAGAGGACACCAGAGGGCAAACTGTGTACGCAAGCAGCCCAAAGAAAGCATTGGGCTGGAGAGATGCCTGGGTAACTACAAGTTAGTGATGCTCTCCCAGATCTGAGTTCAGTTCCCAGTACCCACAGGTGCCCAACTGCCTATACCTCCAGCTCTAGGGGGATCTGATGCCATCTTCTAAACTCTAGTGGTACCTGTATTCCCATGTGAACAGACCTACGTTCAGAAATATCCCTAATTATAAATAAAAGAAATCTTTTTTAAATAAGAAGGTATATGACCTGGCCTGGCCATAGGTTGCCAACAGGAAAGGCAGAATTCTGGCCATCCCACCCCATTTCTCCCAGCCTTATTATTCATGTGTCCCCTTTTCTAAACTCCAGGTCACCCTGTTCACCTCCTGGAATTTTCAGACCTCATGGCCGGCACCTTCTGGCTGGCTGTGGGTCATCTGGAGAAAGAGGGACAGTGAGTGAGCCCTGGTCACCTGATGCTCAGGTTTCAACCAGTGCTTACAAACCTCCTGCCACCAGGCCACCCGCTCCGCTCGCTCACCCACACACATGCCTACGGGAAGAGGCAAGCAGAAAGGCCACCGTGAGGAAGACGGGGCCACTGTCTGAAGTCCCTGCTACTCAGCTCCGAAGAAGCCAAAAGTCCAGGCTTTGTGTGGGCATGGAATCTGAGGTCTGCAACTTACTAGCTTGCTAACTCAGAGGCGGCAAAAGAGCTGCTGTTGGGCTCTTGTAAAAACTGCTATTGCTTGATGCTTGATGCTGGCTGCTATTTTCGTTGGGATCTCCTTGGTCAGCCATGTAAGCTCTGCGTGGCCTGCACAAAGTCCCTTCCACTCTGAGCTCCTTTTTTTAAGGGGAAAAAAAAAATGAATGAATCCACCTACTTCAAAGCTTCCTGAGGCCACATGACATTCCATCAGTAGTTATTTTAGCATGGCTATTACCTAAGGTGCTTCAGGCCTCACCAAATAACCAAGGTCAGCAGGCTTGGTCACCCCGGCATGGCTTCACCTCCTTGGAATGCAAAGCCTTGTTGCTTTGTCTACGCTGACCGTTCAGCACACATTATCATCTTCTTTTTTTGTTTGTTTGGTTTGGTTTTGGTTTTTTTCGAGACAGGGTCTCTCTGTGTTAGCGTTGGCTGTCCTGAACTCACTTTGTAGACCAGGCTGGCCTCGAACTCACAGCCATCCACCTCCCTGAGTGCTGGGATCAAAGGCGTGCGCCATCACGCCCCACTTCAGCACACTATCTTAGAGACTATTTTATTGTGCCAAGGAGAACAAGGTTTGCCTCATTAGATGAAGAGAATAAAGCCAAGATTCAGAAATTACACAATGTACAGATATCATTTCTCCATTCTTTTCTATCCTTTAGTAATTATTCCCTTGCTTTCTTCCTTGTGTGTGTGTGTGTGTGTGTGTATGTGTGTGTGTGTGTGTGAATGCATGCCCATGTGCATGGATGTCCCTGCGTGAGTCTGTGTGGGGGCAAAGTTCTGTCAGGTTAGTCCCCTACCATGCCCGACCCTATTTTGTTGTTGTTGTTTCTTGAGACAGGGTCTCTCTGTGTAGCCCTGGCTGTCCTGGACTTGCTTTGTAGACCAGGCTGGCTTCGAACTCACAGAGATCTGCCTTCCTGAGTGCTGGGATTAAAGGCGTGTGCTACCACACCTAGCTCTCCCATCCTATTTTGATGCCTGGTCTCTCGATGAACTTGGAGCACCGCCCCCCACAGTTGGGCTAGACTGACTGGCCAATGAGCCCCTGAAGGTCTAGCCTTGTCCTGGTGTTACAGGCCTCTTTTTTTTTTTTTTAATGTGAGTGCTGGCGATCTGAGCTCAGTTCCTCTTGCTTACCCAGCAAGCACTTTTCTGCCTCAGCCCTTTTTGTCACTTTCAGACAGAACATCACTCTGTTGCACAGACTGGCCTTCAAACCATGATCCCTTTGCCCCTGCCTCCTGAGTGCTGGGATTACAGGTGTGTACCACCATGCCCACCTAATTTTTCATGTTTCTAAGAACCTGTTATAAAACAAATACCCTTTGTTTGGCCAGGCAGTGGAGCACATGCCTTCAATCCCAGCACTTGGCTGGGCAGGGTGAGTTGGGTGGGCAGGTGGGATCTCTGAGTTGCTGAGTTTGAGGCCAGCAATTGGGAGACTGAGGCAGGAGTACCTAGAGTTCCAAGCAGAAGGGGGGAAAAAAAAAGAACCAATTACTTGAACCCAGGAGTTCAAGGCCCATGTGGGGAAAACAGCCACATCTTATCTACAGCCATCTTATCTACAAAAGATAAAGAATAACAATAAAAAGTCTAGCCAGAGTTACCATTGGGACTGTGGGAGGCAAACCCTCTAAGAGGGGACCAGAGGGGAAGACAAGCCATGGGGGACCCCAAATGCTTGTGGGTAGTTGCTACACTACTCCGTTGCAGTAATTAACTACTTACCCGCATGTTTCTACAGAACTTCATGCTCGGGCCTTGAGGCAAGATAACACCAACGCTTGTCTAACAGACTCTGACTCCAGAAGTTAGTGTTTTGGGCAACTTCTGGGCACCCAGCGGGTGAATGTAGATTGGACAAGCTCTGGCAGGCCTTCGGATCTCTCAGCAACCGGGTCACCTCCCTCTTTGCAAACCAAGTCTCCAATTCAGCTCTACCAGTTTAAAGAAAAAGCCACTTCCGTGTCGTCCAGGACCGAACAGAAACCGTTTGTGTTCGTAACTACGCTGTGAGCTTCCATTTGCACTCAGAAAAGTAATCGGAATGTAATGACTGATTTTTAAGGAAGTTCTTTCTTGGAACTCAGATACCCCTACCCGACTGCTCCAAGGAGAGGACCCTAAAATGTAGAAACAGCCCAGAGAGGTTGGATGAGCTAGCTGCACTCACCCGATACAGGACACAGGAACAGCACCCGAACTACAGCACTACCAGCAAGGGTTGGAGGCTGGAAAGAGGGTACTCTTTCACCAAGCGGGGGGTGGGGAGGTGGGGGGGTGGAGGAGAGACACACACAGTCCTGACAAGAGCTTCAACATGGATGTCAGACAAGAATAGCCCAGCTTGGAAATTCCACCAAACCTCCCAGTGCATGGCCCCGGGGGCAGCCTCGAAGGATAGAGGGGCTGCTAGGGAACCCCCACCCACCCACCCCTGCTCCACCCCTGGTTAGTGTTATGGGTGGTGAGGCCTTTGTCTCTTTCCTTACCTACGCTAATCTGGCTTTCCTGACACTAAGGGAAGGATCCAATACTCTGGCCTGGTAGCCCTCCCACCTCCCTAGTGCTTTTTCCTCAGGGCTCCCCACAAGGATCTGCACCTACACACACCCCACACCACACATCTGCTCCTTCTTGACCATTATCAACTCGCTCCTAGAGTGCAACACACAGCCTGAGAGGCTGGCTATTCTTGCATGTGATCCTGCAGGCTCACTCCCCTGCCTACCTTCGGCCGACTGTACTGAAGTGTACCTCCATCCATCAGCCTCATAGGCTATGCATAGGCCCTGGTCCTCCTCCCCTCCCTGACGTGCTGCCTCTGGCTCTCCCCATAATCCTCCTGCTCTCTCCATCGCCCGATATGGTGCTCCCTTGCTCCTCCCGAGAGTGACCTCAGACTTTGCTTCTTCCTATCCCCTCCTTGCAGCGGATTCTCCTGGCGGCCTCTCTCCACACAAACTGGCAAGTGTGCTTCCCTACAAGACTTCTGTCCGCAGCCTCGCCCCCTCTTCCGCCACCTGCCCACTTCCGCCGCTGCAGACTGCACACATCAGAGCTAGGAGCATACCCCCAATCTGCCCGCCCGGCCAGAAGACCTCTTTACTCCCAGCCCAGCCCAACCCAGCCCCAGGATCTCCAGGCGAGGCCTCACCTGTAACCAGAGCGGAGCTGAGAGCGTCTGCTGTGTCCCAGCGTTGGAGTCGCAGATAAAGGGGCGGCAGCCACGCCCCGAGCCGGGAGGGCGGCGCTGGGCACCCGGGCTCAGCCGCCTCCGCCAGCATGCAGCTTGCCGCCTGGAGTTATGCAAGCTAGGACTGCAGGAGGGGTCACTCTCTGACGCATCCTGGGACTTCCTGTGGTCACAGTACAATCTGAAATAGGAGAGGCTAGGTTCAGAGATGGGGCTGCGGACTCCTGCTGAGTTTGCCCACTTCCCCTAAAGAGCAGGCTTCGGTCTGCAAATAGTTGCAAGAGAGAGCAGTCCAACAAGAGCTAACAAGTCCAACAAGGCTAACCTGAGCTAAGCACACGCCATCACACCACTCATCCCTAACAGAGCTCCTGTAGTCCAGACACCACTCTGCGGCGGGGAGGGGGTGCTTGCACCCCAAACTGGCCTCTTTGGTTTATCAGGGTCTCACCCCAAGACCTCTGACAAGTTCCCTGTCCTGGTTTGTCTAGATCTCGGTCAAAACACCCACGCCTTGTCACCTCTCCCTTCAGGTGAGGGCACAGCAGGGAAGAGGGACAGCCCTCTGTGTTTTTAAAGGCTGGGTGGGCCTTGAGTAAGTACTAGCCACAGTGCCTCACACGTTTCTTCCTGAGGTGTGCAGAGACCCATACCTAACAGAAATGGAGACCCAGACTAGATCTGGACTGATGGAGGCCAGGGCTCTGTCCTTAGCAAGGTCTTGAGTCTGGGTATCTGGCACACATTAAGAGGACTGGAGCCTGGTGCTGCCCCAGTTTACCATGCGACATGGGCCTTGGGGTTATGGAGGTTACCCTACCACTTGGTTAGGTTGCTTAGGCTTAGGTCAAATGGTGGGCATGAAGGTCTTTGGAGAGTGCAAAGCGTGTATCTCGCTCGTTACTTTGATGAAGCTTATAAGGTTAACACAACAGTGTCAAACTGGCCTCTCACTCAACAAGTTCAGACAAAACCCCACACTTCCTAAATCCATGGGGGCAAGACGTCAGGCCTGCTATCCCAGATCCTCTGGAAGCTGAGGAAGGAGGATTGTTTGAACCCAGGAGTCAAGGCCAGCCTAGGCAACCTAAGGTGACCCTGTCTCAGTAGGGTGAATAAAAACTAAAGACTTGCAGGTGGCATGCCTTTAATCCCAGCACTCTGGATGGGGGGTGGAGGAGGGGATGAGGGGGGAAGGGAAGGGGGCTGGGGTGGATCTCTGAGTTTGAGGCCAGCCTGGTCTATGGAGTAAGTTCCAGGACAGCCAGGTCTACACAGAAAAACCCTGTCTCAAAAACAAAACAAATGCTAAAGCCTTGGAAGATGGCTTGAATTCAGCTTCCATTTTTGGAATGAAGGCAGAATTCAGCTTGTTTTTACTCTTTGTTTTGTTTTGGGTTTTTTTGTTGCTGGTGGTAGGGCTTTTTGTTGTTGTTAATTTCTATGGTTTTTGTGTGTTTGTTTGTTTTTCGAGGCAGGGTTTCTCTGTGTAGCCTTGGCTGTCCTGGATTCACTTTGTAGACAGGGTTTCTCTGTGTAGCCTTGGCTGTCCTGGATTCACTTTGTAGACAGGGTTTCTCTGTGTAGCCTTGGCTGTCCTGAATTCACTTTATAGACCAGGCTGGCCTCGAACTCACAGGGATCCACCTGCCTCTGCCTCCCAAGTGCTGGGATTAAAGGCGTGTGCCACCACGCCCAGCGATTTGAGTCTTCTTAAAGACAGAGTCTTATGCAGGCCCTGCCTGGAACTCACTATGTAGCAAAGGCTGGCCTTAACTTCTCCAATCCTCCTGGCTTCCACCACCCAAGTGCTGAGGTCACAGGCGTACACCACCACATCCCCTCTTAGCTTGTTTACAAATCCACAGTTTACACTTAATGTTCTTGGCATGTGGCAAGCAGCGAGCCAAACTGTTGCTATGGTGACCTCTCTTGATCCAAACAAGCCTCTGAAACAGGTACTGGGTCCAACCCACTTTACACGCAGGGGAAGTGAGCTCGGAGCAGCGGCAAGGCCCTTCTCTGTGATCTCGTTTAAACCCTGAGCACTCCTTTGAGGTGGATGTGATGGCCACTGTTTTACGGATAGAAAAGTCAAGGCCCAGAGCCGGGAAAGATGTGTCCCAGCTTGGGTAGCTATAGATGTCTGTGGTCCAGGCTCTGGGAAGTGGCCCAGAAGGTCTGCTTACAAGAGAGGTCATTTAGCCACGAGACTCCGCTATGGGTATCTGCGAGTCCAGTGATTTGGTAAGGACAGTGGTCAGCCATGAAGAGCCATGCAGAGCTCTTGTATGCTGTTCATCTATGGCATGTTCTAGCATCTATGGTTGAGGAAACGAGTCCAGAGTACAGACAGCCTAAGGCTGCTCAGTTGCCTAACACTGGGCCTGGACCCAAGCCAGCGCTTATCTTGTGGCGCAGAATTGCTATGAAGGAGCAGCCTTGAGTGCTTCCTTCACATGTCCTGCTATACAGCAGCTCCTGTCCCCAGCACAGGAAGACAGCGCCACCTCCCACAGCTCAGCTCAGGCCCCTGGGTGAGGCAAGGGCTAGATGTTCCAGAAGCACCGACCCCTCTAGAATCCTTTGAGCTCAGGACTCCGGGGCCTTTTGGGTAACTGTGTGTCATCCAGCTGTGGCCTCAGATCCTAGACTGGAGTCGTGGGCCAGCCTCTCTCAAGTTCCTAACAGAAGTCAAGAGACCTCGGGAGCCAGGCTCTTAACCAGAAATTATCAGGAAAGGGCTTCAAGGTGCTCATGGTAAGAGGATGGATAGGTGTCCCCTGCGATGTCCCCAACAAGGTTTGCACATTCATGAACTTTGCAATGCATAGACTCTTTCTGGATGCATCTCCAGAGAGAGAGAGAGAGAGAGAGAGAAACAGACAGACAGACAGACAGACAGACAGACAGATAGCATTGCATAGGCCCTTGTGAGGAGAGAATGAAGATGCTTGAAGCGCTCATGTGGCCTGGCCTGCAGAAGCTGCTCAGTAAATGCCACATACTATTTCTTTTTTTTTCCCCCTCAGATGTGAGATTTATTATTGAACACAGTAGGGTGTAGGACTCAGCTCAGTGGAAACCCTCTGGAGTGTAGGGCCCACCATCTGTCCAGGAGACTACAAGTAGGGATATATTCAACCCCACAGCCATCAGGGACGAGCTGCCTGTCAGCTACTGAGGCAGTGGTTCTCAACTTCCCTAACGCTGTGACAGGAATGCAGTTCCTCACGCTATGGTGACCCGCGACTGTAAAATGATTTCATTGCCGCTTCATAACTGTGATTTTGCTACGGTTAGGAATCGTAATGTAAATATCTGTGTTTTCTGATGGTCTTAGGTGACCCCTGTGAAAGGGTCATGATCCACAGGTTGAGAACCACTGTGCTAAGTGTTCAAGTCCATCTGCGTTAAGTTTGGTAAAGCAGCCAGGCGCAGTGGCACACGCCTGGTAATCCCAGCACCCAGGGAGACAGAAGCAGGAGGATCTCTATGAGTTTGAGGCGAGCCTAGTCTACAAAGTGAGTTCAGGACAGCCAAGGATACACAGAGAAACCCTGTCTGGCAAGGGGGACGGACAACTTGGTAAAGCCGCACCTCTCTGAGAGGTGGATCTGCTGCTGCAACCAGGGAACTTGAACTCGGCTCCGCCGGGGCCTCAATCTCACGGTGTCTATTCTACAACTTAGTGCAAATGGGTATGCTGACCTGGCCGGGAGAGACCGCGGCCACTGTGCTGTGGGGCTTCCTGGAGGCACCATGGGTAGCTAGCTAGAGCCCGTGAGCCCCGCAGGGCAACATCTTGATAACACAGATGAGTGAGTGGGAAGGATGGGGTCCTGCTCAAGAATGAGAGCCGCAAAAAAAAAAAAAAAAAAAAAAGAAGAACGAGAGCTGCCTTTGCCACAGCCTGTCACCTGCTGCCACAAACACTGGGCTTCAGAGGAGAGTGTCACTCGTCTGAGGTCGTGTGGCCACAAAGAGGGAATTTGCGCACTTTTGTTGCCTCCTGTCCCAAGTCCATGCCAGCATCAGAGATGCCTCTGCAGATGTGATAAACTGGGTATAGCTTGTTCTTCTAATATGGACGACACTGGATGGGGAAATCCATGATACATGTTGCTCTGGAAGAAAAGATTACTGATTTAACATAATTCTTAATATCTCTGTGTGTGTGTGTGTGTGTGTCTGTCTGTCTGTCTCTGTGTTTGGGGTGGGGGTGGAAGTCAGAGCACAACATATGAGGTGAGCACGTCCCCTCCTTCCCCCACATGACTCTCAGAAGTTGAGCCCATGTCTGTCATGCCACATGGCAGTGGCCTTCGCCCACTGAGCCATCTTGCCTGCCCAAATGCCTATTGTTTCACCCTTTCCTTCCCCACTGACTTTTGCACACAATGAGGAAAGTAAAATTAGCCATGGAAGCTTGAAGGTCAGCTTCCTTGCTGAAGGCCTTCCGGCTTCACATGCAACAAGGGCAGGACCGAACGAAGCACTGGGGTCTCGCTGAAGACCGTCACACAGCCACACTGAGAGCGGGATGAGTTGCCTGGTCCATTGGTCCTCCTGGGATCGCTACCCAAGGACTGAGGCTCCCCAAGCCCTCAGGAGCAAAGAGGGCTTCCGGCAGAAGAAACAGCACGTCCAAAGACTGAGGGCTGGCTATGAGTGAAACTGTGGGCTGGGAGCCAGGCAGGGCTTCTGGAGGACAGAAAGGAAAAAATGGCAGCACTCTGGTGAGACTAGGATAGGACAGGACAGGGCCTTCAACAAGCCAGATGTCCCCTGTGGCAATGTGTCTTGGCATTTTGCCTGAGCACTCCAAAGGAAAATGGCTGGCTACAGCACATGCTCCCTCCTACGGCCTGAAAAGGCCTCAGAATGGAGGGCGTTGCATCTCTACGGAGACAGGCTGGGCATGCATGCTTCTAGAGCCACAGGACAGAGCCAGATGTAGGAACATCTCCCCAGGTCCCATGAGCCTGGACTGAGCATCTTGGGATGGTTGGGGAAGGGGGGGTGGTCCCAGGCAAGCTGCTGGTAGAGACTCTCCTTGGCAAGGATCTTGAGATGGCAGTCTCACAGTGATTGTCCCCAGTGTAGCTGACACAGGAGTGCCAGGTGTAACTCTTACTTCAGTCTCGGCGATGGAGGACTTCACACTCACTGAGTCAGCCACCTCCACTTACCTGCCTTGGGGACTGTTGGCTAGTGCAGGCGGTTGACACCCTGGGGACATAGTGCCATCTTGGAGATTTTGTACAGGCTCTAGCCCGTCCAGATGAAGCTGTGGGCTGAGAGCAAGACAGGGAGGAGAGAGCTGACAGGACCCTGGAGAGAGTTGGACAGTACGGGACAGGGCTTCAACAAGCCATGTGTCCCCTGCGACATAGCTTGGCATCTCTGTGTGTGAGATGTCCCCCATACGGGCAGACTCTGGTACCTAAGCAGCAAGCTGGATGGAGCCTCCCTTCCTCTATCTGCTTGGGATTTGGGGGACGGGGAGGCACAGTGGGGAGGAGGTGTGAAGGCACAAAGGCCAGGAGTCTCATTCCCACTCCAGGCTCAAAGATGCAACACCTGCCCAGCCCCATGACTTTTGCACTTCTTGTTATGTCCCTTGGGGTATGTGAGAGGGTGACTGACTGACTGACTGCTGAATCTGTGCACCTCAGCTTCCTCGATAGACCTTGCGTTTCCAGGACTGAAGGACTGATAATCACCCCTACAGGAATGTCAGCTCTAAGAGGTCTCGGGTGGCACCCGGTCACTGCTGTATTCCAGAACATTCCTGACACCCAGTAAGTAGTCTGTAGAGAATAATGCAATGAAGGAAGGGAGGAAGAAAAGAAGAAGGGGTGGGGGGTAGGGGTTGGGGGGAGGGTGGGGGGGGAGATCCTTCATGCCTGGAGTTGATCTAAGCTTGAAAAGCCAGATACTTGACTAGAACTCAGATTGCTCCAAGGAGACTATTTTGTGACTTAAAGTCCCTGGAAGTGGGGGCTGGAGAGATGGATCAGTTGTTTAAGAGCACTGGCTGCTGTTTTAGAGGACCTGGGTTCAATTCCCAGCACCCACATAGAGGCTGTCAACTGTCTGTTAACTCCAGTCACAGGGGGTCTGATACCCTTTTCTGGCCTCTGCGGGTACTGCATACAAGTGATTCACAAAAACATCCATAAAATACATAAAACACATTTTTACTTTCAAGCTAGCCAGGGCTACAGAGTGAGAGTTTGTCTCAGAAACAAAGTTAATACTTTTTTAAAAAAATAAAGTGATTGAGAGCATTTTTCTTTAAAAATCTGAGTATCAGCTGGGCGTGGTGGCACATGCCTTTAATCCCAGAATTTGGGAGGCAGAGGCAGGCGGATGGCTGTAAATTCAAGGCCAGAGGGAGTCTAGGACAGCCAAGGATACACAAGAGAAACCCTGTCTTGAAAAACTTAAAAAAACAAAACAAAACAAACCTGATTGTCAAGTTACAGAAACTGTGAGGGACTAGGGCCAGCCCACAAAATGGGTCACAACGTGTATTAGGAGCCAAAGGTACAGGAATCCATTTCATTTGGAACTAGGGGGTCCCACCTTGCTGGAAGTGCTGGCCCTTCACGCACATTGGTCCCCAAACCCTTTATCTACACAAATGGCTAACTCCCCTTTAGTGTTTGGCACGCTCTGTCCCTCTCATTCCTTAGTGTACACAGCCACATACTACTCCCCCACCCCAATGCCCCCCTCCCCCGCTCTAAGTGGTTCCCTGCATCCCCTGAGTTTAGCTGGCTTGCCTCCTGCCAAAGCCCTTTCATTGTTTCTGACCTTTCCTCACAGACAGGGCTGCACTCACTGACTTTTCACCCACATCGTTTTGCTGAAGCCAGAGTATCTATGTAAGGCAAAGTCCTAGAAGCAGAACTGTTGGGTCAAAGGGAAATGATTTGGGTAGCTTCAGGGTAGAGCAGAGAGACTGGCTTCAAAACTTGCAGAGGGAGCCAGGCTGTGGTGGCGCAGGCCTTTAATCTCAGCACTCGGGAGGCAGAGGCAGGTGGATCCCTGTGAGTTTGAGGCCAACCTGGTCTACAAAGGGAGTCCAGGACAGCCCAGGCTACACAGAGAAACCTTATCTTGAAAAAAAAAAAAAACAAAACAAAACTTCCAGAGGGTGCCGGCTGCTGCATTAGGACAGACCCTTCTTCCCCTGTTAGCTCACGGGGCTCCTATGAATGGGCCTGGATCTGCATCAATATACACGGAAGGAAGCTCGGCAGTTAAGGGCCTGGTGCCCCATGAGGACAGATGAAGGCATTGGATCCCTGGGAACCAGAGTCACAGCTGCATGTGAGCCACCATGTGGGAGCAGAGAATCAAACCGCATTGTCTACAGAAGCAGCATGTGGTTTTTTGTTTTTGTTTTTGTTTTTTTCTGAGACAGCCTTGACTATCCTGGACTCACTTTGTAGACCAGGCTGGCCTCGAACTCACAGCAATCTGCCTGCCTCTGCCTCCTGAGTGCTGGGATTAAAGGCGTACGCAACCACACCTGGTGCAGAATGTGTTCTTACCCCTGAGCCATCTCTCCTGGTGTAATGTTTTCTTTTCTATTCTCTCATTTGAAATAGGGTCTAGCTTGGAATTCACTACGTGTATGTCTGGTCAGCCTTGTATTCACAAAGATACGCCTGCCTCTGCCTCCTGAGTTGCTGGTACTAAAAGCGTATGTCACTCTGTCCTGCTAAAAATTTGTTTCCTGCCTGGCGGTGATGGCCCACACCTTTAATCCCAGCACCTTGTTTCCGAAGGTAGCCATGCAAGGAAGAAAAAGGTGAGATGCTGAAAAAGGCTTTCACTGACCTGGATGAGTGATTGGGCCTCTACGCCTCTGTATTGACTGGACGCAGAAGCTGAGCCTGTCTGCCTTCTGCACGTACATACATCTGCCATGGGATAACCTCGTGTGAGTGCGGCTCTTTCAGATGATGCATAGCCTCCACGCACAGCCACCTTTCTTCTGAAGGTTCTACTGGCCAGCATCTGGAAGCTGAAAACAAACAGGAATCAAAGGAGGGAGGGAACAGCTTGTCACTTCAAATCATGTCAACATAGCCAGAGGCCCAGGCTCCTTCCTTCTGCAGATACTGAGGAGAAGCTCCCTCACTGTTCCAGGGACACTGGTGCTCACAGGATAGGATCCTCTCCAGCCTCAAGATACCCATATTGGGGTTGGAGAGATGGCTCAGCAGTTAAGGGCACTGGCTGCTCCTCCAGAGGACCCGGGGTTCAATTTCCAGCACCCACATGACAGCTCACAACTGTCTGTAATTCCAAGATCTGACACCCTCACACAGATACATGCAGGCAAAGCATCAATGCACATTAAAAAATAAAAAAATTTTTAAAAAAAGATACCCATATTAGGATTTGTGGGTTGGGATATACAGTCTACATAAATACTATAGGTTTAAAAATATCAATATTGATGGGATAACAATTTAGTTGTAATCTGAATAAATTAATTAAATTATAAATAAATAAAGAAAGAATTTTTATGAGTAAAAATTAAAAAAATATAAAGCAATGTTATCGGTGGTACACGTGGATAAAACAAACAAACCAGGCTGGCCTTGAACTCACAGGGATCCACCTGCCTCTGCCTTCCGAGTGTTGGGATTAAAGACGTGCGCCACCACTGCCAGGCTTATTTTTTATTTATTTGTTTGTTATATATGAGTGCTTTATCTGCAGAAGAGGGCATCTGATCACATTATAGATGGTTGTGAGGCACCATGTGGTTTCTGGGAATTGCACTCAGGACCTCTAAGAAGAACAGGCAGCGCTCTTAAGCACTGAACCATCTCTCTAGCCCAGGGAGTAGCTATTTTTGAAGGCTCTCACCTCTCCACACAATGAAAGCCAAAGTGCCTTGTTCCCACCATAGGCTTTTATGAGTGGCTGTGCCCTTTGCCTCTGATCCTCTTCAGAAACTGTAAGTCAGCATTTTTACCGCCCAGCCTCCAGCCCTGTCCACAGATGGTTAAACTGAGGCGGAGACACAGCCAGTGGCACTGCTTAGTATTAGAACCCAAGTCGGCCTGTCCTCAAGGCCCTTTTCATCTTTCGCATCCAGGATCCGATTGCCTGGGCTGTTCTCCAGCCTCAAGGCCATTTGCCATCATCACTGGTAAATATTTAAGCACCTAGGGGTGCAGGTCAGATCAGGTCACCCAGATGGTCTGGAAGGCAAAGGGCAGAGGCAGAGATAGATAGTTCTGCTCAGACAAGGTCTGAACGCAGGCCAGATGTGACAGCCCAGAAATTAACCGTGGGAGCAAAGCAATCAAACCAAACCAAACCAAAACAAACACAGGGCTGGAGAGATGGCTCAGAGGTTAAGAGCATCTCTCTGCTCTTCTAGAGGTTCTGAGTTCAATTTCTAGCAACCATATGGTAGCTCACAACCATCTACAATGAGATCTGGTGTCTTCTTCCAGTGGGCAGGCACATATGCAGGCAGAACATTGTATACATGATAAATAAATAAATCTTTTTTTTAAAACTGGGTGTGGTGGTACATGCTTTTAATCCCAGCTCTCAGGAAGGCAGAGGCAGGTGGGTCTCTGTGAGGCCAGCCTGGTCTACAAATCAAGTCCAGGACCGCCAAAGCTACACAGAGAAACCCTGTCTTGAAAAACAAAAACAAAAAATAAAAAATAAAAACCCAAAATTCCTCAGGTCATCTGCCACCCAGAGGCCAAGGATAAAGAGCTATTAATTAATTAATTTTTAAAAATAACTTAATTAAAATTTTTTTTTGGTTTTTTGAGACAAGGTTTCTCTGTGTAGCCCTGGCTGCTCTAGACTTGCTTTAAATAACAGACAGTGCTCTGCTCCATCTCTCCTGCAAAATGAGAGCAACCTGGGCATCCCACTTTGGTTTTGTTTTAGCAATGGCATCTAACGTAGCCCAGCATGGCCTCGAACGATGTACCCAGGATGATGCTGAACTTCAGATTTTCCTCCTCCACATCCTGAGTGCTCAGATTATAGGCATGTATGTTTTATGTGGTGCTGGGGCTCAATCCCAGGACATCATGTGTGTCAGACAAGCTTCCACCACTGAGGCTGCATCCCAGGTCCCATTCAGGATTTGTAAAAAATATTTTACTTTAAATTTTATCATTAATGTTATTAAAAAGTAGCAAGCAGTTTTAAACTTTTTTGTGTTGCTGTTCTAGATTTTTTGTTTTTTTTTTTTTTTGTTTTTGTTTTTTTCCTTTTCTTTTTCAGCACACAGTTTCTTTGTGTAACTTTCCTGGCTGCCCTGGGACTTGCTTTGTAGACCAGGCTGGCCTCAAACTCACAGAGATCTGCCTGCCTCTGCTTCCCCAGTGTAGATTTAATTTTTATGTATACAGGTGCTTTGTCTACATGGATGGCTGCAGATCAGAAGAGGGCGTAGAACTGTGAACTGCCATGTGGTTGCTGGCATCTGAACTCAGGTCCTCCGGATGAGCAGCCAGTGCTCTGAACTGCTAAGCCATCTTTCCAGCCCTGACTTTTTTTTTTTTTTTTTCCGGTCTTTTGAGACAGGGTTTCTCTGTGTAGCCTTGGCTGTCCTGGACTCACTTTGTAGACCAGGGTGGCCTCGAACTCACAGCCTGCCTCTGCCTCCCGAGTGCTGGAATTAAAGGCGTGTGCCACCACGCCCGGCTCTGACTTCTTTTTTAAGACAAAGTTTCTCTGTGTAGCCTTGTCAGTCCTGGAACTCACTCTGTAGACCAGCCTGGCCTTGAACTCAGAGATCCACCTGCTTCTGCCTCCCAAGTAGTAGGATTCACTTTGTAGATCAGGCTATCCTTGACTTCACAGCGATCCACCTGTCTCTGCTTCTGCATCCCTGAGTGCTGGGATTACAGGTGTGTGCCAGCGCACCTGGCTTGCAAAATTCATTTCAAGAGTTTTGCCTACATATACATGTGTGTGCTACATGCATGCTTGGACTTCGGAGCCTCTGGAACTGGAGTTACAGATGGTTTCAAGCTGCCATGTGGGTGCTGGGAACTGCACCCAGGTCCTCTGCGAAAGCAGTTAATCTGCAAGTGCTCTTAATCACAGACCCATCTACACACACACACACACACACACACACACACACACACACACACACACACGGCAGTCTGTGGAAGGGACAGGGTGTGAAGAGAGGAGAGACAGGCAGCTTTTGAGGTCTAAGGAGTCTGCTGTACCCTTAGGGAACCTGAGGTTCTAAGGCTCAGAGCTGGGGGTGCCCAGCTGGCCTACAGTAGGCACATGGGAAATGGAAGGTACAGTCCTGGACAGAGAACAAAGAGAACATTCGGTGGAGGAAGGATCATGATCTTCAATCCATTTGTTCATTTTTGTTGTAACCATGGATGACGGTGGTGGCACATGCCTTTAATCCTAGCACTCAGGAGGCAGAGGCAAGCAGATCTTTGTGGATTTGAGGCCAATCTGGTCTACAGAGAGAGTCCAGGACAGCCAGGGCTACACAAAGAAATTCTGTCTCCAAAAACCCAGGGGCTAGGGGGAGAAAAAAAAAAAGAACTCACTACAGCTGTGGTCACCTGTACAAGATTAATTCAACGTGACCAGTCAAAATTCTAGCAGGACTAAGTGGACCTAGTGGGATATTATATCTTTTTTTTTTTTTTTTTTTTTTTTTTCCTTTTTTTTTGGTTTTTCGAGACAGGGTTTCTCTGTGTAGCCTTGGCTGTCCTGGACTCACTTTGTAGACCAGGCTGGCCTCGAACTCACAGCGATCCTCCTGCCTCTGCCTCCCGAGTGCTGGGATTAAAGGCGTGCGCCACCACGCCCGGCGGGATATTATATCTTAAAGGGGTCAGGGTCGGGGGGAGAGCAGAGGCAGGCAGATTTCTAAGTTCCAGGCTTGCCAGGTCTACATAGTGAGATCTGTGTGGGAAAGAGAGAGAGAGAGAGAGACAGACAGACAGACAGACAGACAGACAGACAGACAGAGATACAGAGAATAAAGGAGGAAGACATGATGGAGCCAATAGGAGAAGCTGGCTGGGGTGAATATAATCATAGGCATAAAATTTCAAAGAATAAAAGCC
>OU015754.1:67535605-67546709 GCA_907169655.1 Acomys percivali | reverse complement strand
ACACACACACACACACACACACACACACACACACACACACACACACACACACACGGGGGGGCGGGGAATGGGAGGGAGGCGGTGAAAGCTGGCAGGAGATTCAGAGCTAAAAAGACTAACAGGGATCATCACAGTGGGAAGAGATGTGGAACAGCTTCTGGTCCCTGGATATATGGAGGAAAGCCAGAGTTCAGGTATCGTCCTTTCTAGAAATATTGAATACCTCATTGGCTTTATAGTGGGGCCTATTCCAGCTGCTAGGGACACGGTTGCTAGCAGAACAGACCTTTCTACCTTCCTGAAGAGTATCACAGGGGTGGGGGGTGGGGGGGATGGAGGGGAGTTAGTTAATTTCCTCATCGCTGCAACAAAAACCCTGACAAAGCTGCTGCTTGTGGGAAGAAGCGTCTATTTGGGGTTACAGTTCCAGGGGGACACAGCACGTCATGGCAGCAAGGGCAGGCAGGGGGCAGCTGTCCACACTGCTCCAGGCAAGAAGCAGAGAGCACCCGGGCGTGGTGGTACACACCTTTGATCCCAGGGAGGCAGAGGCAGGTGGATCTCTGTGAGTTGGAGTTCGAGGTCAGCTTGGTCTACATACCAAGTTCAGGACAGCTGGGGCTACACAGAGAAACCCTGTCTCAAAAGAGCCAAAAAAATAAGCCAGGCATGGTGGCACACACCTTTAATCCCAGCACTTGGGAGTCAGGGAGAGAGGTAGGAACTTGGGACATAAATGGATCTCTGTGAGTTCAAGACCAGCCTGGTCTGCAAAGTGAGTTCTAGGACAGGCAGGGCTGTGACACAGAGAAACCCTGGCTCCAAAAACCAAAAACCAGACCAGAACAAAGCCATTAATAATTTGAAAAAAGAAGCAGAAAGTAATGGATATTTGTGCTCAACTTTCTCTTTTTTTGTTTTTGTTTTTGTTTTTGTTTTTGTTTTTCGAGACAAGGTTTCTCTGTGTGGCCTTGGCTGTCCTAGACTAGCTTTGTAGACCAGGCTGGCCTCGAACTCACAGCGATCCGCCTGCCTCCGCCTCCCGAGTGCTGGGATTAAAGGCGTGTGTCACCACCGCCCGGCCGACTCTCTCCTTCTTACACAGTCTGGGCCACCAGCCCATATATTAGTAGTTCACATTTATTTTTATTTTCCTGAGTCCCATCCCACAGCCCACATTTAAAGTGAGATGTCCCAGCTTAATTCACCTAATCTGTACAATTCCTTGTAGCTGTGTCCCAGAGACTGGTCTGTTCCGGCATATTCTAGACCCTGTCAAATGACAGTCAGTAGTAACCGTCATGGGAGAGGGAATCCAAATAACTCCGTGAATGAAAACAAGGCAAAGTAGGAAGTAAAGATCAGTGCTGGGGTCTGGATGGCTCTTTTAGAGAAAGTCTTGTATGTGTGATTCTTAACGGGAACAGCCAGTACAAAGGCCTGAGGCACCCGGAGGGCAGCAGAGGAAGACCTTGGGATGCTGGGAACCTGCTAGCCGTCCTATGGGTTGCATTTCCTGTTCGGTACCATGGAGCCCCCGTGGGGGGTGTTTTTAGCAGAGGAGTGACATTTACCTTCACCTCAGGGGCATCTCTAGAGGCTTCTTTACGGTTTCTCTCTTCCCAGTGAGGCCACCATAAGTATGTCTGTGGATTGGGAAGGAACTTCTGGGAGACCGCGTGGTCGCAACACATGTGAGGGGTCAGTGGAGGTCCCCGCTCACCCTCCTCTGACTGTTAGTCAACTTCTGCCAGGACAGGAGAAAGCAGCAGGGGCCTTGCCAACCCCAGGGTCCCCAGCCCTTGAGAGCAGCCTTCACCACTGTCAGCCCCGAACTGTGATCTCTCCTTGCTTTCCCAGGCAGGTGCCTGGCAATACCATGTTGGCAGATGGTAGGACTCAGGGCACAACATCACCCTGCAGGACCAAGCTGGGCATGGCTCTATGATATGATGTGTGGTCTCTCACATCCTTGGTCCTTCTTTGCAGCGCTGGGGTGGAACCCAGGGGGCTCCCACATGCTAGGGAAGCATATGGCCACACCCCCAATCTACCAGATTCTTCCCGAGTTGCCTCTGAAGCCATGTCAGCCAAGTTGGAGGCAGACTGGGGGTGGCCTTCAGGCGTGGGCACCAAGGTGGGTGGCACCTCCAGAGAGCCATCGACCAATGCTGGTGGCATGGACAGACGCACTGGGGAAGGGTGCCACTTGGCTTGGTGAGTGTGGGGCTTGGCACATGTAGGACCAGGGTCATCCTCTGTGGGTTGGATTCTGGCGGAGTTTGAAAAGCAGATATAGATTCCTGGGTGTATGGTGTGTGGTGATGTGCAGGGATGAACTGTCTGTGTTTGCCAGCACAGTGAGTCAACCAGGAGTTCCGGGCAACGGACTCCCAACGCCTCTCCTGCCCCAAGCTAACTACCCACATACCCGACTCACGGTGCCATGGCCTACAGCCAGCTTGGCCCATGCCACACCAGTGATGCGTGTGACGATTTCTTTCACTTTGATGGACCCCTGGGATGCAGGACCTAGCTTTATAGGATCTCAAGACTGCCCTCAGGGTATAGTCTGTACATGGCAAAGGCAGGAGCCACGGGGCGGGGCAAGTGTAGAGACTGTCACAGCAACCCTGGGAGCAACAGTGGGGACCAGGCAAGGGAACGGAGGAGGAAGAGGTAAGGAACTAGATGGCTTCTTTGTCTACTGTCATCTCACTTGATTGCCCCTTCTGCCCTGGAGGACACATAGTAGGCACCCCACACTCTCCTCTGCCCTGGAAGATACATACTAGGCACTCCACACTCACCTCTTCCCTGTAGGACACATAGTAGGCACTGCATACTCACCTCTGCCCTGGAGGACACATACTAGGCACTGCATACTCACCTCTGCCCTGGAGAACACATAGTAGGCACTCCACACTCACCTCTGTGCTGTCAGGCATGCATTCCCCCTGACTGACTGGTCTTCCAGGAATACCCAGACAGCTCTAACTGGCCACACCTGCTCCGGTCCACTGCGGTTCTCTGAGCCTACCCAACCACGACAAAGTTGCCGCCAGCGACCTCCCCAGCCTTGCCCATCCCTCGCCGCCTTCCATCCGTAGCCCTGCCACCCCCACACACTGCCATGACCCTTCGCTTGGCCCTTCTACCTGTACCTTCCCAGGTCAGAAACCTTCACTGCTGCATTCACGTGTGTGCACACGTGTGTGTACAGACACAGCTCTACATTCTGAACACGTAGGCATATGCCTGAGGCCAGAGGGACACCCTTGGGTGCCATTCCTCAGGCGTTATTCACTTAAAAATTCTTTCAAAGTTTGTATGTGTCTGAATACCTCGTGCACGCTGGAGATCACAGGAATATGTAGGATCCCGTGGGGCTGGAGTCACGGCAGTTGTGAGCCACCCCTGGAGAGCTGCTGGGAACTGAGCCTGGGTCTTCCCCAAGGGCAGCAAGTGCTCTTAACCACTGGGCCCTCTCTCCAGCTCCGGGCTTTTTGCTGGTTGGTTGGCTGTAGCCCATATCTTGCTACTTTGTGGATTCTTCTTTTTCCCTCCCTTTATTCCCTTGGTTTCACCTCTATCACTAAATAGGAGAGAAAGAAAGATAGAAGGGGAAAGATATACAGATCTTTGAATCTAATTTCTTTCTTCCTGAGGCTCTAGCATTTATTTACACACCCTCTGAAAAGTTCCCCGAATTGTAAATGTCACACACTTGCAGAAACTATCTGCAGCTGGCAAAACCACACCTCTGCTAGAGCATGAGGCAAATCATAGTCAGCTGCTGTGAAACAGCCTCATAGCGCCACGCCTGGCATTAAAAGAAACACACACACACACACACACACACACACACACACACACACATAATTTTTCAAAAAGAAACCAAAGTTCTGGAATTTTCACTACAGTTGGCTTGTTTCGTTTTGTTTTGTTGAGACAGGGTTTCTCTCTGTAGCCCTGGCTGCCCTGGAACTCACTCTGTGGATCAGGCTGGCCTCTGCCTCCTTAGTGCTGGGATTAAAGGTGCGCACCACCACCTGGCATTTTGTTTGTTTGTTTGTTTATTCCCCATCTCTCACTGACCTGGAACTCACTAGGTAGTTGACACTAGCTGGCACTGAGCTCTGACGATCCTCTTGCCTTCACCTCCCCAGCTCTTGGAATCACTACACACCACCATCCTGGGCCTTTTTTTTTTTTTTTTTGGTTTTTCGAGACAGGGTTTCTCTGTGTATCCTTGGCTGTCCTGGGTAGACTAGGCTGGCCTCAAACTCACAGTGATCTGCCTGCCTCTGCCTCCCAAGTTCTGGGATTAAAGGCGTGCGCCTTCTACACATGACAAGTTGAATTGGGCTCCATGCCCGTGGGGCTCAGCTGTAGCCTTCTCTAGGAAGCTCACCTGTTGGTTGTCCAATTGCTGTGCTGGCGTGAGCCCCACCAATGACCCCCACCAGCACCCGTCACACCATGAGGCTTGGATGCTGTCTACACCCTGATGGACCTTTTGTACTGTCCTGTGTCGGGTGCTATGTTCCTAGCACTCAGCGTACAGTGAGCTTCTTGAAGAGCGCGTGCATGAGTGACTGGTGCAGGGCCCTTTTGGGTGCCTGACCACAAAGGGCGGGTGACGAGAGCAGCCTGTGTCTAGAGCAAGGAGAGAGGGCAAATCAGAAAACAGCTTTTTCCACATGAACAGGAAAGGCTCAGGAAATGGTGGCAGGAAGGGGGAGTGCAGCTTCTGGGGAATCAAAAGCTCTCGGTTTGAATCTAGCCCAGCCATTATTAGCCACATGACAGACCTTCTCCATCTTGCTATAAAATGGGGACAAGGGCACCTCCCTCAGAGAGAATGCAATACGGTATTTGGCTCAGAAAGAACGTTGGCAGAAATGCTGATGATTCGGATTGCCTAACATTGTGTGTGGGTGAGGGCTGTGAGAGCAGACGCGCCCCACCCCACCTGGAACATCAAACGCCAGCACGTTACGAACTTCTCAAAGGTCAGCCCGGCAGAAACCAGGTCTGCCTTCCAGGTTCCACCAGAGGGCGCACTTCTTGAGGAGCCTGCGGCATCACTGCTAATTCTGAGTCCCTAGGATAGAGTCGGCTACAGAGTTCAGCAATGCTTCTTACCTTTTCACTCTGAGAACTGAACCCAAGGCCCTTTGCACTCTGACACTAGCTCTACCCCTTAATAGCTTTTGAATGACTGGCTAGATCATAGGTAACTTGGTACATAAGGGAACCTTTTTTCTTTTTTTGTGGTATATGCTATGTTATTCTTTTCTTTTTGAGACAGGGTTTCTCTGTGTATCCCTGGCTGTCCTGGACTCACTTTGTTGACCAGGCTGGCCTCGAACTCACAGGGATCCACCTGCCTCTGCCTCCTGGGTGCTGGGATTAAAGGTGTGCGCCACCACCGCCCGGCCTATGTTGTTGTTTTCATGTGGGTATAGATAGGTGTGTGTTCAGGTGTACATACATGCCTGTGTGTGCACATTCATGTGGACAACAGAAGTTGATACTGGGTGTCTTCTTCAATTGCTCTCTCTATATATATCATCATAATCATCGTTGTCATCATTGTCATTGTTGGACAGGGTCCCACAATGTAGACCAGGCTGGCCTAGAACCCAGAGAGCTCTGCCTGCCTCTCCCTCCCAGGTGCTGGGTCTAAGGGTTTACACCACCATGCATGCCCACCCCACCTAATTTTTTTGATACATGTTCTCTCATTAAACCCAGCTCATTAATTAGCTAGACTGGCTAGCCAGAGAGCTCCAGGGAGCTCTTTCCCTTCCCCCTTTACCTCCCAGTGCTGGGGTTACAGGCATGCACCAGGCCTGGCCATTTTTTTTTTCAAGAATTATTTTTATTATTTATACAGTTTTCTGGCTGCATGTGAGCCAGCAGGCCAGATGAGGGCATCAGATTGCATTATAGATGTTTCTGAGTCACCATGTGGTTGCCGGGGAATTCAACTCATGACCTTTGGAAGAGCAGACAGTGCTCTTAACCTCTGAGCCATCTCTCTGGCCCCCAGGCCTGGCCTTTCACTGCGGGTGCTGGGATTGAACTTGGGTCCTCATGCTTGTATGGTAGACACTCTATTGGCCGCTGCCATTCCAGCTCCAGCGTGACATTTAGGGTCAGAACCACTCCTCCACATCTCCAACTCAGCACGAATCCATTAACTTTGACTTTATTCAAAAGTAATAAGCCACCCAGCAGCCTAAATACGTAGCTGGATTAATTTGCCTCCTGCAACACAACCTGGCCTGTGAGTCCAAGTAGCTGCGGCAACTAAAGGATATCACCAAAACCCTAGGTCGTGGCCAGGCAGTGATAGCACACGCCTTTAATCCCAGCACTCAGGAAGCAGAAGCAGGTGGATCTCTGTGAGTTCGAGGCCAGCCTGATCTATAATGCTAGTCCAGGACAGCCAAGGCTGCACAGAGAAACCTTGTCTTGAAAAACAAAAACAAAAACAACCCAAAAAACCCCTAGGTCGGATCTCTTCCCCGATCCAGTCACCTGGGTCGTAGGACTTTTACCCTCAAGATCACAAGATGACTGCTGCACTCCAAGCATCCTGCATTCTGTTCCAGGCAGAAAGGGAGGGGGTGTGTGTGAGTGGGTGGACTAGTGTTGCAAATAACTTATCAGTGCAGCCTAAGGTGCAAATAACCCACGCAGTGAGATTATAGTGTATTTTTAAAGCTGCAACCACTACACTGGGCAGAATCTAAACTACTCTAATCGGATGGCCTCAAAACCTACATATATACTAATAACTTGCCGATCTGACGACTCCTGCGGCGGCTTCTTTCCCAACTGACCTGTCCAGCTACTGGCTCTTTTAAACTCCTCTTAGAACCCTCGCCTTCCACTTCCTGTCCTTCTGGCCAGCTGATTGGCCAAACAGCGCTTTATTGACACCTGCTACATCCACTCAAGGCATTCCTCCGCAGACCAGCGCCGCAGACCAGCGCTTAGGAAAGCCCTGCGGGTCTTTTTATCAGGAGATAATGGATCTGAGAGGCAGCTGGCAAGCCCACCGTGAAGGCCAAATGGACCCACTGTGGGGGGTGGGAGGGAGGAGATGGATGGCGCCAGCCACATCTGACAAGCTGGGTCTGAACCTGAAAAGGACCCTGGCCTCTGACCTCGGACCCCCGACCTTCACTTCCCTGTTAACCGAGAGATGGGATGGGAGTAGAATTTACATCTCAAGGCCATTTCAAGCATTAAGATGGCTTGTATAAACTTCCTCTTTGGAGGGGCAATGGCTGTTTTTTTTTCCAGACAGCTTTCTCTGTGCAGCCTTGGCTGTGCTGGACATGCTCTGTAGACCAGGCTGGCCTCGAACTCACAGAGATCAGCCTGCCTCTGCCTCCCTGAGTGCTGGGATTATGGTTGTGGGCCACTGCACCCGACTGACCTGTGTAAACTTCTTAAATACTGTGAATATATAAATCAGTAAGAGCTCAGAAAACTCGAGCCGTAACGGAGAGAAAGAAAAGCAAATATGCAGACAGCAGGGACCCACAGGGAGACTGTGTCAGACGGGCTGGAGTTTGGTTCTCTCAGAGGAGACACAGAGTGTTCAGGTGTCAACACCCACCCTCCGGACTAACTTTGACTACTTCTGTTTTCTGATGTAGTTCAGGTTGGCCGTGAACTCAAAGAGATCTGTCTGCCTCACCTTCCTGAATGCTGGAATGAAAGGTGTGCGTGCGTGTGTCACAATGCATGCCTTACCAATATTTTAAGTCCCCAAAGAACAGAGACTCCCCAGGGGGCTGAGAGAAAGGTCAAATGAATCGAGAAGCCAGCTGCAGAGGGATGGTCCTGTGGGCCGGTGCAGCGGACCGTGAGGCTCTTCTTGGTCTAGGAAGGCATTTGTCTTCCTGTCATAGGCCGGCTGAGGAGACCCGTGAAGCTGTGGTTCAGTCACTAGGGGGAAGGGGCAGGCCCTGTGTTTTGTGGTTCTAAACCTAGCACCCAGTACCTCCCCACCCAGCTGAGGGGTTATGATGAAGGCAAGGACGCCCAAAGCCCTGTACAGCTGCTGGGCCTAGACTACACCTTGCATCCCATTCTCTGTGACTCAAAAGAATGTCTGTTTGGCCACAACATGGAAACTGAAAGCTCTCTTAGGCCATTACTAACTGCCTAAGACAGCTGGAAAGTGTCTGTGGCCTGAGGCTTCTGGAAAATAAGGAGGGAGGGCTCCACCAAGCACTGAGGGTTTACCAGCGGAAGCTGCTCTGGGATTGTAGACAAACGCCCCACCCCCACCCCCCACCAGCGCATTCCTCCTCCGGAGCTGTCTACCTTGGGTTCTGAGACAGGGTCTCCTACTTAAGCAGGCCGGCAGGTGCACTTGGAGGCGGGAGCTGTGGTACACAAGTCCTGCCGCCAGGGGGCAGCAGCCACCAGGAGCGGCCTGTGGGTGGGTCGGCAAACCAAAGCTCACGGTTTTTCAAGAAGCCCAAAATCAGACTCTTCTGTGGAAATGCCAACTAATTCAATCATTTAAAACCCAGCATGGGCCACCAACATGCCTGCAGACTGACGCTGGCTGCGGGCCACCTACTTGTCAGCCTGTGCCTCTGAGTGTGGGAGGATTCCAGAGAGAGTTGAGCACCTCCCAGGCCAGTTGGCAGGGCTGAGACATCACTGCCAGCCTTTGCCTCCCCATGGGGTCCACAGGACAAAGCGGGTGCACTGTTTAATTCAGCATTTATTTTGCAGGCAGGAGGTTCTGGAGAGTGAACTCAACTCCCACATTTACCTATCTTGCCTGCCCCACAGCGCTGTGTTTTGTTTTTGTTTTTCAAGACAAGGTTTCTCTGTGTAGCCCTGGCTGTCCTGGACCTCTGTAGACCAGGCTGGCCTCGAACTCACAGAGGTCTGCCTGCCTCTGCCCCGAGTACTGGGATCAAAGATATGACACTTACGCCTGGCTACTTTTTAAAACTAAAGTCTCACTATAAGACAAGGTTTGAAGACTCAGTGGGCTCATGTCGGGACAGCCCTTGCTCTGGGGTTCCAACTGGTCACATGGAGGTGTCCCAGGGTCAGAGGAACCCCCCAAGGCCAGTGACTGACTGGCCTTTTGCCAGCAGGGAGAGCAGGGGGCCACAGGGGGCGGGAGTCCTGTACGCCCTGAGGTCAGCCACCGTCTCTCTCATTTGCCATCTGCTGAGGTGACAGTCGAGGGACATCTGTCTCTTTCCACTTGTGTCTTCCCTTACCTCCACCTTATCTCCTTAGGGGCCAAAGCGATGGGCATAATGACCCTGGGGCATGCTGGGCAAAGGCTGCCCTGAATGTGCTCCCTTTACCTTTCAGGGCCCATCAAACCCTACTGCTAAGCTTTAAACATCTACATGCACGTATGAGTCTAATACCCTTTTCTGTGCCTTTAAAAACAGAGGTCACATGTCACATATTGTAGGCTGGCTTCAAACCCACGACGCAGCAAAGGATGACTAGAACTTTTGGACCTACTGACTCTACCCCCCCACCCAGTCCCAGGATTACAGGTGTGCGCTGCCACACCTGATCTGTATGGTGCTGGGGAGAGGAACCCAGGGTTCTGCACATGCTAGGCAAGCATGCTGATGGAGCTACATCCCCCCCCGGCTTTCCTACCTCCAAAGTACAGAGCTTCCACTGACGGTGGGCTCAGCCACGAGGGTGCAGGGGGCCTGGTGTTCCACATGAGCAGAAGGAGGTGCTGGGAGACTCACTCTTTCTAGCAGTTTCTAGAACCTCAGGTTCAGCTAGCTCACTGCGAGGAACCCTTGGCATCTGGTCACAGCAAGTTGGCAGTGTGAGCAGGAAGAGTCAGCCTTGGGCTTGGCAGGTGACCTCCAGGGCACCTACTCTAACACAGAAACACAAGGTCCGTACAGACCCAGCCTGCTCCTCTGACTGTCCTGAGTCACAGTCCACAGGACAGACTTAGCTGCAGAGGTGAGTGTCACTGGAGCTCACCACACCCCACTGTGAAAATACGCAGAAGGGGAGCGCTCTATGAAGTGCTGGCATGGGCCAGACCCTTTCTCCACACAGGCAGGGGTGGTGTGAATTGTTTGCAAGGGTGTGGCCCTGGCTGCTGCATTTAGGGCTTTCTGCTGACAGAGTCTGGACAGAGTCAGGTTGTGGGGGTATCCAAGGGCCACCGGATCCCACCCACTCCTTCAGGCAGCCCAGGGCTGGGTGGACTCTCACAGTTAGGGTGGGGCATGCGACACACTTCTGGCAGTTCATTTCTCTCCTACCCAATCATTTACTGACTGTCAGCTCTGGTGGCCCTGCAGCTGCTGCTGTCCTTTCCCTCCCCTCTTCAGCCCACACCCTCCCTCCTTCATCCTCAGGGCTCTAGCAGATACCCCTCTCCCCACCATGGTCTCTTCTCCGTCTAGTGGTTGTTAAGCCACTCCCTCTATGTTCCCTTCCTTAAAATCCCCGAGTTCTGCTGGGCAGTGGTGGCACATGCCTTTAATCCTGGCACTTGGAAGGCAGAAGCAGGTGGATCTCCAGGCCGGCCTGGTCTACAGAGCAAGTTCCAAGACAGCCAGGGCTACATGATGAAACCCTATCTAGAAAAAGACAATAAATTGAAATAAAATCCCTGTGTTGTAACACCTGTCTTCATAGGGGCCTCCGCTACTTAGAATAATGGGAGCAAGCCTCCCAGTAGCCCAAAGGCTGCGTCTCCACCCATGCCCCAGAGGCAGGCTTCATAAAGTGCTTATTGCTAAGTGCTTTGCTGGGGCCTGACCTGCGACCACCTGACATCTCAAAGGACTAGCTCAAGCCCTTTCTCTTTCCTAGGCTTCCCCGGCCATCCAATCCCTTTACAGTTATTTCTAAGTACTAGAACATTCTCAGAACTCCTAAGACGAGTCGCTCTGCCTTCCGCACAGTTTGGTAGTGAACCTGAGGCACACCCACGCTGCATCATCATTCCCAGCTCAAGATCAGACATGTATCACTCATGAGCCTCTGGAGGAACAGCGATTGTTCTTCATAATGTGCCAAGTCCACAGGGCTTTAAAGATGCTCCTTGCACTCA
>OU015754.1:67521147-67535505 GCA_907169655.1 Acomys percivali | reverse complement strand
GCCAACTGAATCTTAACACAGGAGGCCCTCTACAGCGCTCAGAAGTTTGGTGAAAGCAGAGTTGCAGAGGCACTTCTTTATTTAATGCAGGGGCGCACTTGCTCTGTAGTCCCGGCTGGCCTTCAGTTAGCTCCCCAGTACCCTCCCATCCCTGCTTCCCAAGTGCTGAAATTACAGGCACCAGCCATTAAGCCTGGTCCCAAGGGCACTGTTAGCCCTTCTGCTAGCAGGTTCCTGCTGTGGATGCTGAGCTTCTAAGAGCTTTATGCAGATGTGAGGGGCAGACAGAGTGTATGTAATTAAAGCCATTTCCCAAAAGGGTTAGTTAGGAAAGCTGTCTGGGCTTTCTCTGAGCCGAGAGGCAGTGTGCGGAGCATAGTGGATATTACAGCCTCTGGATACCAAGTGAGGTGTCTGCCTTTCAACCTATGTCAGTGCTGCTCGCCAAGAAGGGTGCTTTCCCGTTCTTACAGGTGTCCGGCCATGGCTTGAGGGAAGGAGCGTTAGGTTGTACCTTCCCTCCCAATTGTCATATTAAGTAAGCAAAGCATCAAATATCCCAAGACCTTCAGGTCGCCTCTGAACTGCTCTCTGGAAATCCCGATTTGTGCTTGTAATCTGCCTTTTTCATAGGAACAAAACCCTGCTTGTTTGCACATAAACATCTGAAAGAAAATAACAGCTGATCTGGGTGAGACAGCAACACAAAGCCATGATTGTGGAAGGACAATTCAAGAGACGGGAGCAAAGAACTTGCTGGGCATCTGCAGCGGTGGAGGACCCGGGCAGAAAAGCCTACACTTGTCACTACCTGAACAGAAAGAAGTCACTGCCACCAACAGCACTGTGCAGTTTATTAACCATTCAAGTACAGTAGCATCTGGTGAGATTGGGACAGAATTGGGATGGCAAAGTAAACAGATATTCAGCATCTAACAGGTTGGAAGAAGCCACTACGTACTTTCCACAAACGTCTTCCACAGTCAATACAGTACTAGCCATTAACCCAGCACCGAGGGTGCTGAAGTGGGGAAGATGCAACGAGAAAAATAGGTACGTTAGAAAGACCAACACTTTAAAAAAGAGTAAAACACTTTCCGTTTCTCCCCTTGAGCCCCTAAAACATCTCACGGTCTGGATCTACCTATATAATCCTACATCAGCTTCTAGAATAGTTGTCAGGAGGGAAAAAGGAAATGACACTGGCCAGTACAGTCTTTGGATATTTAGGAAGGGGTCGGGGAGAAAGTCAGTTCTCGGAACGCATTAGTCAGCCTCGGTCTCATCCGCAGGGTCTTTGGATTCTTTGTTCTTCCGTACCTCTTCCACGTGCTTGTCCTAGGAAGAAACTGCACGTAAGTGTCATCTGTCAAAAAAATAACTTGTCAAGTCCTGGTGGCCTGCCTGCTAGGAGGCCCAACACAGCCTCAGTCACACAGCATACGGGAATCACAAACCCCAAATCCCAAGACATCCTCATCTTCAAACCTGTTGGTCTACAGCCCCAACTGCTCCTCCAAGGACTAAGCAAGCATGCTGAGAGTTCTAGAACTCTCTTAAGATGGAACTCCTTCTTACTGAATGTTAAGACCCAAACCCATGACAAGAAGGAACCAGTCATGTTTATCGAGACAGGTTAAGGCCACTTCACTGCCACCTAAAGCTGCTAACCCCATAAAGCAAGGAGCTGACCTTCTCCCGCAAACGCTCCAGCTTGGCGGCCATTTGCGCCTCCCGGTTCTCTTTGTTGGCCTCCATTTTGTGGGTCAGTTTCTCCTCTGCCATCTTGCTGAAGTTGTTGTTCTCCTCAATGGCTTTCTGGAGCACTTCTTTTTCATGCTCCCGCTTCTCAGCGAGCTGCTTCAAGACTTCCGCTTCATGAGACTGCAAAAAAGGGTAACAGGCCCCTCTGAGGTATCTTTGGCATTAGAGAAAACTGCACCAGGAATGATCAGAGCAAGAGGCAGAAACCTGGAAACTAAATACTCAGGTGAGGAGCTGAGCTCTGTCATAAAACACGCTGTCGCCTCTGCTTTCCAACCACTGTTTCTATTTACTTTGGAAAACTCTTCATTCAGACGTTGGGTTTTGTTTTTTCTTTCCCCAAGATAAGATCCTGTGTCGCCCAGGCTAGCCTGAAACGCTCTATATAGCAAAGGCTCCCCTGGACCGTCTGATCCTCCTGCATTCAGTTAGATTATAGCTATGTACACGCCCACCTAGCTCCTTCAGATTTCCTTCCAAATTATTTGTTAAAGAAATTCTTAGAAGATGTATTGCTTCAAAGTATTCCGATGATGAGCAATCTATTTAAGAATGCACTGTAAAGAATCTACACTAGCTAACACCAAAGCTGTGAGAAAAATATGCATTGTCAAACTTTTAGCAGCAACCAACAACAGATTCACAGAAGTAACCTGCAGAGTGTAAGTACCTCTGTCCAGATGGGAGCTTTACTGCTTAGGCACTTCCTGTGTGCTATGGGGCTACAGAGCGCGAGGCCTAGCTTTCCTGTCTCCTCTCGGGCTGTTCTGCTTCCTCCTAGTCCAGACTCCAAACTAATGAAAGAATAGCCAGGTAGCAAGCACACCAGGGTGAAAACTGCCACTCTTGTATTTGCTCTTTTGGACAGGGTTTCAGATCTAGGCTGGACTCGAACTAACAAACAACCGTGAAATCCTGATCCTCTCATCTCCTCCTCTCAAGAGCTGAGGTTACACAGTGCTGGGGCCTGGACGCAGAGCTTGAGGCACGCCCTGCCTGAACGGCACCCCTCGCCAGGGTGGCTTCCTCTGGAGCTGTAGTTAAGGATGATCTTGAACATCTGCTCCTCCACTTTCTAAGTACTGGGATTGCAGATGCACCCAGCTGACTGCCGCTCTCCCCGGGAACGGAGCTGACATTGGGCACAGGACCCGCAACTAGAATGTACATGAGCTACGTACGTATGCGTGAGATGTCAAATTATTCCAGTGGTGCCCATTCAGGTTTGGTAACTACTTACACTTTACCTTTTTGTGCCTGGGCTAGTGGTGGTGCACGCAGGTAACCCCAGCACTTGGGGAGGCAGAGGAAGGCAGACTGCTCTGAGTTCAAGGCAAGCCTGGTCTACAAAGCGAGTCAGGATAGCCAAGGCTACACAAGGAAACCGTCTCCAAAATAAGACAAAATACCAACTCCCCCTTTTTTGGGGGCCTTAGTTTCCCCAAATTAAAATCCAACCACCTCAATCATAGCTGTTATGAAGAGAGATTTATGAAAACTTACGTAACCTTCTTTCTTTTAATAAAAATGCATTTGTATTTCATGCATGAGTGTTTTGCCCGGGTGTAAATGCACTGTATGTATGCCTGGTGCCTGAGGAGGCCAGAGGCTAGAAGAGGGTACTGGAGCCCTGTACCTTGAATGAAGACGGCTGTATACTGCCATGTGGGTGCTAGTGATGGAACCTGGGTCCTATGCAAGAGCAGCAAGTGTTTTTAACTCCTGAGCCACCTCTCTGGCCTCGGTCTAAAGTTAACAAGAACACTGCTGAATGGATGGAAATACATGTTAACAGTGGACACTTCTGGGATGTGAAATATGATTATCTTTAATTCCAGCTATAATTTAGATGTCCAACTTTTCTGTAATTATATCAATATTTGTCAAAATTTTCACTAGTCTTTTATGTGTATGGTCTTTGTGAATATATGCACATGTGTATGTCAGGTCTTCAGAGGCCAGAAGAGGGCATCAGATTCCTTGGAAGTGCAGTTACAGGCAGTTGTGAACTGCCCAGTGTGGATGCTAGAAACCATATTTTGCTCCTCCTGATGAACAGCAAGTGCTCTTAAAGCTGGCCCACCTCCCTAACCTCCCACTAGGCATTACTTTTTAATTATCTGACTTTCTGTGCATGGGTCTTTAGCTTGCACATTTAGTGGTATACTTTTGTGTGGCGCCCGGAGGGCCAGAAGGCAGCTGGATTCCCTGGGGAAGCGGTGAATGGCTGTGAGCTGCCATGTGGGCGCTGGGACTCGAACATGGATCCTCTGGAAGACTAGCCAGTGCTCCCAGCTGCCGAGCTATCCCTCCCGCCCTCACTAGGTTTCAATGCTACATCTCGGGAATTTTAAAGTTTTTATTACATAGCTCTCAAAAAGCAAAACTAAAGAAACAAAAAAATTATCTGCCAACAAATGTCTTATTTTTTAAAAAGGGGAAAAGCATAGAGGCCTTGACATAATACAGGTCTTAGCTTAAATTCTGCCTCGAGAACTTCCTAAGAGGACTTCAGGAAAATGTCTTCACAGCACAGTTCTCCAGCGTTACCTGAGACAATGGCCAGCGAGAGACTGTTAGCAGAGAAAGCTCCTGAGGCAAGGGGCCGGCCCTGCCGACACAGCCTACGGACAGTTCCTGCTTACAGCTGCAGTGCAGTTACAATTCTTTCTTCCTTTCTATAAAACTAAAGCCAGCTTGCCTCATTTCATTAACACGCACCCTGTCTCCTGTAAATCATGGCTTTACCTTGCGTCTTTCTTCTGCGGCTTCTAATTTCTTCTGGATTTCCTCCAGGGAAAGGTCCTTTTTCTTTGGGGGGGACAGGGGGAAGTCGGGGACAGCCTCCTTTGACCGCGGGCTGAGGATCAGCTCAAAGGCCTGGCCCGAGGCCCGCTTCTCCAGCTCCTTCACCTGGATGTCTGGGATGGTCAGGGGTACAGTACATGAGAAACCCGCTCGCTTACTCACATAAAGGGGTCTTGTCATGTTCTAAAACCCAACAATTTAATAAACAGAATAAAGGCTAATGAAAGTGTTTGTAGGTAAGAAATCATGTAACACCTTTTTTTTAAAAGCTCAACATTTTAGGCTAGTAATATCATTTTGAGGAAAAATTACTATTTGACAATCATTTTATGAAACAAAGAATGGCTAGTGTGAAACCCCACGATTTTGCTTTGAACCAAGCCCAATTGTCTAATTATGAGTGATAATGAATTTCCATATATTCACCCAAGTGATAAAAAAAATGCTTTTTCTATTTGTAAATTATGTTTTGAAAAGAATACAAGTGTCAAATTAAAAGCTTAAGACCTGCACCACTTCCTATTCTAAAGCCATGAGCCCATCCCAATCTCAGCTTTGCTAAAGCAATTACCTACCAGAAGATGCCATGATGGACAGAAGACAAGAGACTGGCTGTGCACTCTACACAATCCAATGGCAAGGAAAGCCCTGAAAATGATTTTCAAAGCATGCAATCAATTTCTCTGCATTTCTGTGTCATCAGCACAAAGGGACCTCAAATCAAACCCATGACCATGTCAGGAAAAAAAAAAAAATCACTCGGTAGAATCAAGCAACATCATTAAAAAATCATCTAGAAATGCTGAAACATATTGGAAATTTATACTGAATAAGTGGTCGTGGCAGAAAATCAAATTAAATGTTCTTTAAAAAAAAAAAAAAAACCTTGGAATCTTAATAATCAGAGGTACAATCAGGATTCCTTAACCTCAATCTTTTTTTTTCTACCCAGCATAAGATATTCCAGATTCAATCCAACAATGAGATCGGAGCCATCTTAATTCTGTCTACAATTCATTGTGCAGTTGAAATACCCACCCCTGCTTTGTCTGTGTCTGTCATGGTGAATAACAACGCAAGCTAGCAGCCAATGGTATCCAAGTCCTATTGTTCCTAGGGTTTAAGCTACTAGACTAACAGTGAGGAAATGAAGTTTTATGAACCTTTAAGTTTTTTTTTTTCTTGGAAGGCAGGGTCTAGCTATTTAGCCCAGGCTAGCCTTGAAATTGCAATTCTTTTGCTTCAGCCTCCCCAGTGTAGAGGGGTGGGTGTTCAGCCTAGTGGGTTAGCAGTTGCCTAACATTTGCAAAGCCCAGGGCTCGACGTTCGGTGCTCACTGGGGGTGGGGAGGAAGGGGGTGGCCGGGGAGGGGTACACGGACAGGCGGCTGTTTCCTTCTCGTTGTTGAGATTAGACATACGCCACCACGCCCGCCTTAGGTTTGTCATGTTTGCTGCCTTCTGTCGCAAATTTTTTTTCAACAGTTGTCGATTATCTTTTAAATAGATCACCACTTTCTTTTGCCTCGAGCGTATGATTAAAGGTCCCAAAACCCTAGACATTGAAATCTGAGGCAGCGGGGGGAAAAAAAAAAACCGTTTAGCTGTGGCAGAGCACACAACCCAGCAGCCTGCCCAGCATGGGCGTGGTCCTTGTCCGGACGGGCAGGCTGGAGGCCCCAGCCAATCGGAACACGCCCTGAGCTCCAGCCCCTGGCCCCGCCCCTCGGCTCCCCGCGCCTTTTCGAATCTCCGAGAACCTCTCCACACTCGGGAGCCCGCGCGCGTGGGCAGCGACAGGATGGGCGGGGCTAACGGTCCTCCCGGGTGGCCCCGCCCCTCTCGGGTTGGCAGCTCGCTGCAATCGTCACCCCCACCTCTCCACCCAACTCCCGCCAAAAACACCTCGCGGCCACGCAGCCCTGGGATGGCTGCAGCCGACTCGGTAGCACCACCTCCACCCCCTTGCTCCAGTACCCAGAGCTACCCGCGACCTCCGCCACAGAGGCCCGGGAGCCCGGGAGGGCGCCGCCCCTCAAGACCACGGGCTCCTGCAGCCTCGCTCTCCTACAGACAATGGGGACCCCCTGAACAGCCGCGCCTTCGGGGCGAAGGATGCAGGGGACAAGGGACAACCCACCCACCCACCCCTATTGTCTCCACGCTTGCACCTGGGGCTGAAGCGCACAGCTGGCGGCGCCCCCTCCCCACCAAGCCTCGTCCCCAGGGAGCAGGGACAAAAGGCGAGGTTCAGCCCGAGCTTCACACAAAAGACGAACGCCCCCTACTCGCCAAGCCTCGGAACCCCCGCCCCTCCCGCGACCCTGCTAGAGGGCCCGCCGGGTTCCCGGCTGGTCGGGATCCCGCCATCTCCGCCGCCTAAGCCAAGCCTGCACCCACCTGCTCGGTCCCAGCCGCCTGGCCACACTCTGAGCACCAACAGACCTGGGCGCGCACAAAAGCGCCAAACAGCGGCACGTGACCCAGCCCAGGGGCTCCGCATTGGCTGAGTGTGACGGCACGTGCCTGTCCCTCCCTCAAGCCTGAAGTGCCCCCGCCCTTTTGGAGCGAAGCATCTCGGGAAGTGTAGTCCGGGCCAGTGGGGCAGGAGGACAATGCAAGGGGTGGGGCGCTCCAGAGATGGGGCCCCCTAGGTGTCAGTGAGCCCGGACTAAACCCGGGGGTCTCTGCTCGGAATAGCACTTGGCCGAGGTTGCCGGACTGAATCGTCTACGGGACTCCATCTCTTGGAAAAGTACAGGGCGAAGCGAGGAGCAGGGGAGGGGTCGGCTGTAACCTACTTCTATCTTTTTAGACCCTGACAGACTGGACTCTCCCACTGCCGAGCCACGCGAGTCTCGTTCGCTCCCTAAGCAGTGTCCCTTTTGAGGCCACACCCCGCTCGGCCACCTAAGACTCCCGAGACCCTGTGACAAGACAGTGCCACTCCACGCCTCTGCACGGTCCTGTACCCTTGGTGTCCTACCACGGACACGCTCCAGCGTGTCACCTGTAGTGCAACATCGCAGTCGCTAACCCATTTCGTGGTGACAGGTCACGGGCGTGGTCCTTCCCTTAGCTATATGCATTCTCCCCATCCTCAGCTTTCCCCGGAGCTGGAAACCCTGGAATCTATGCAGGACAACGTGAGGCTCTGGAATCGGATCCTGGGGCTAACAAAGCCACTGAGCGCAAAGCCAGTGCCAAAGCCTTGCGGTGACAGGAAAGGGAAGAGCGAAGAGCGATGGCTGTTCTAGATACACTGACTGCAGTAAAGTGCTGCTTTTGTTCTGAAAGCACGTGCTCCCCAAAGCGGGGCTGGGCTCTCTTTGAGAATGTAAACAAAAGGAGCCACAAGGTCACCGTTCCCTCCGGCCTGGATAAAGCAGAACTATAGCAGAGACACAAAAGAAATTAGCCTGACCGCCCCCCCCCCCCCCCGAGACCCCCCCCCTCTCTGCTGACCAAAGCTGTGTCCCCACGTGGTGGTCATTTTTCCCAAGGCACCTGCTCAGAAACCCTATGCAGAAGGGTTTATTAATTGGGTTTACTATTTTATTAGTGGGTTTGGTCTCCCAAAAGCTAAAACACACACACACACACACACACACACACACACACACACACCACACTGGCCTCTATGGAAACACAGTGCTAATTTTAAAAGAATCCTACATCTGGGTAACCAATAGGGAAGTGCCAGAGATAAAATACAATAGGCATACAGGACGATGAAAACTGTATTATACAGACCGCAGACAACACACAAAGCAAGCAACTGGCAAAGTACTGTTGCCTGAAAAATGCTTATAGAGGCATATTTTCCGACAATCGCCCTTGCGTGGGGGCAGCCTCCCTCGGCCCCCAGCCCCAGCCATTCGAGCAGCAGGAGACAATTCTGCACTCTGAAAGGCTTCCCTCTTTCAGGAACAGCCTCGCAGCGGCCAGGTGCTTCGGTTTTCTGAAGCATTTTTTAAAAACGGGACAGGACTGAGGATAAGTCCTTTCTGAAAGTTGACAAGCAGGAGCAACACAAATGAGCAGAGACATCCAAAGCCAAGAGGTCTGGGACCTTCTGAACCAGCACTTTGTCTTGAAGTCTTTGTACTGGATCTGGGGATGTGTGTGGAAGATCCGCCCATGTGATGCGGGATTTTTTTTCCCTTCATATACAAGAAATTGCCACCCAAAAATCTCATATTTCTATTAATGTTGTGACAGGAAAGAGATTAATCCTTCAAAACACTGATTATTTTAAAGCGTTTATACCACCCCACCCCACCCCCACACACACCTTTCTCCCTAGAGCAGATGCCTATTTCCATGGAAACCACAGCTAGGCATGAAGTAGATGTTAGAACTCATGTTGGTTTTTCATCTTTTCTAGTGATGCCCCTCGGCTCCTGGGTTTGTGGTTAGATGCCTGCTTCTTTTGGCATCGGTGACAAGGATCTCTCAAGGTCCTCATTGCTGCTTAGGGGGACATAGGAAGGATGAGATTAAGTTTCCCCCTGGCATGACCCTGTGAATAAAACGGCGATTCCTGTGCCATGGGAACATCCTGTTTCTTAGGATGGAACGGGGTTGTTTCTCCGAAAGCCAGTTCTCCCCGGTGTTAATAGAGGTTCTCCGGCATTTAAAAAAAAAAAAAAAAAAAAAAGCTAACAGCTTTGCTACTCCACTTTGGAAAGGGCTACCACCTCCCTCTCCCCCTTACGCTAGCATGATCCCCGCCCATTCGGAGCTGCCTCTTCTTGCCTATGAGGATTATTTTTACTTCTGCTCAGATGGCTTGGTCGGATCGTTACGGGGCGGCCGGCTGTGACTACGGATTAGCACGAAGTGAAGTCTAGATATGGCAGCTGTCCAGCTTATTTGATCTGCGCAGACAGTCAAAAGAAAGTACAGAAGGCTTCAAAGCCCAGAAAAGATGTCTACACTGATGAAACGCACCGGGCTGTTGTCAGATCCCTGCTATTCCCAGAGAGGCGACAGCCTTTGTTCATTGTTGCTTCTGAGGCCGCAGAGGTTGTCTCTCCCACATAGGCGCCTTGGAAGGTCCACTGCGGCTCCTGGGGCCTGTCCTCAGCCAAGGGGTGTCATGGGAGAAGTCTTTTTTTTTTTTTTTAATCGTTGAAGCTTCTTTGTTCTTTTTGTCCTTAGTCCTCACAACAACCTAGGCTCTAGCCTAGGCAGGTTCTGTTCAAACCCTATCTTTGAGAATATTTCACACATCTGTCTCCCTTTCTGGGCAAAGGCAATGTCATACCTTGCCTGAGTGCCTAGTACAGGGCCTGAGGCATGGGGAGGGCCTGGAGGTTTATAGAGGAGAGGTTAAAAAAAAAAAAAAAAATGCCTCCCTCCCCTCCCCTCCTCCCTCCCCCTGCAACTTCCTGTACTGTTAGATTGTCCATCTCAGGTGTGGTGTCTCAGTGTTCGGAAGCCCTGAGCACAAAGCCTTGGTGCAGCTCACACGTTAACCAGCGGCTGCTCTGGAGATGTTCCTTGACTGCTAGAAGTTATTGAATGAATGAATAAATGAATGAATGAACGAATATTAGACTTTCACCTCCAGGGTTGTAATTGTCCTTGCTGGGTTAAATCTTCCATGGAGTTATTTTATTTCTGAGACTATTTGTCTTCTTGTGGTGCTAGGGAACAAACGGGGGTGGGGGGTGGGGTGGGGCACATGGCAGGAGGAGAAATGTTCCCCTCAAGGCTGATGTGTTGCCACTGGCTTGCTCCAACTTCAGCAGCTATGTTCAGAGGCAGGGCCTCCAGGAAAGGGATCCATCTGTGATGAAGTCACAGCTCAGTGAATTCTTGGAGGCAACAGAAACTTTAGGGTGTGGGCTCTGGTTGGAGGGGTTAGGGGTCCGGAGGGATGCCTTTGAAAGGTAAGTGTGCACTGATCCCTGCCCCCCCCCCACCTACCCTATGGAGTGCGTGGCTGCCTCTCTGAGAAACAAGCTTTGTTTCCTGCCTCACCTCTGTCCCAGATACAGTGGCGCTGGTGACCAGGAGCGAAACCTCTCACACTGAGCCCAAACAACATTTTGTTCTTTAAAGTGACTTTCTTGGACATGTTGCCATAACGGTGGAAAGCTAGCAAAGACCCCACGGGAAGCTGCCGTTTGACTTCAGCGTTGGTGTTGGCCATTGAGCCCAGTGCTTTCAACATGGCCGCTTAAGCTGTATTCTCAGCTCTCAGTGGGGGATTGAATTTAATCAGGCAACTAAAAATAAAAATTGTTTATTTTGTTTATTGGTTATTTTTTGTGTTGCACTGCTGAGGATCAAATCTGGGGCCTTCTGCATGCTAGGCAAACAATGAACAACCCAGCCTTACCACCCCATCATGCAGTGTGTGTGTGTGTGTGTGTGTGTGTGTGTGTGCGCGCGCGCGCTCATGAGAGACAGACAGACAAAGAGAAAGAGTGTGAGTGTATGAGTGTGTGTGAGTGTGTGTGGGTGTGCACTGTTGGGTTTCAGACTGGAGACTAGCAGCTGAGGGAACTATTTAGCAGATCAAAGCAGACCCAGCCTCCAGGTTCTCCCAGAATCCCAGAGCCCCTACCTGTTACAAGGTATGGCTGACATATCATGCCCTCTGCCCTGAACTTCTCTGTCCCCAGAAGCTCTGCCCTATATAATTTAGACATTTAGGTCTACCCCACCCCAAATTGCTCTCTCTCTCTCTCTCTCTCTCTTTCTCTCTCTCTCTCTCTCTCCCTCTCTCTCTCTTCCCTCCCCCCTTCTCTGTCCCACTCTGTATAGTGACTTCTCTGGCCTGGTTCCTTGGGACCAGTGAACCACCTGAGAACTGCCCTGAACAAACAAACTTCTCTTTATACTTTAATTTGGCTTGAATTGACTAATTTTGTCGGTAGAAGAGTACCCATCATGCACACACTCTTTTGCTCTCGTCCTTATCCTCTTTCTTTGTTTGTTTGTTTATTTTTCAAGACAGAATTTCTCTGTGTAGCCTTGGCTGTCCTGGACTCCCTTTGTAGACCAGGCTGGCCTGGAACTCACAGCAATCCACCTGCCTCTGCCTCCTGAGTGCTTAGATTAAAGGTGTGTGCCACCACTGACAGGCTTTTTTTTTTTTTTTTTTTTTTTTTTTGGAGATTTATTTACTTATTATGTATACAGTGTTCTGCCTACATGTACCCCTGCAGGCCAGAAGAGGGCAGCAGATCACATAATAGATGGTTGTGAGCTGGGAATTGAACTGAGGACCTCTAGAGCAGCCAGTGCTTTTAACCATCTCTCCAGCCCCCAGTCTGGGAGTCTTAGTTAGGGTTTCTATTGCTGTGAAGAGAGGTCATGACCACAGCAACTCTTATAAAGGAAAACATTTCATTGGGGCTGGCTTACAGTTCAGAGGTTCAGTCCATTCTTGTCACGGTGGGAAGCACGGCAGCGTGCACGCAGACATGGTGCTGGAGGACAGGGAGCTGAGAGCTCCACAGCAGGATCAGCAGATAGCAGGAAGAGAATGAGAACCACTGGGCATGGCTTGAGCTTCAGAAAAGGCAAAAACCCACCCCCCACCCCCAGTGACACACTTCCTCCAACAAGGCCACACCTCCAATAATGTAATTCCCTGAGTCTATCGGGGCCATTTTCATTCAAACCACCACACTGGGCTGAAACTGAGACCCTTTTCTCAAAGAAAAATGAGGAGGGGCTGGAAAGATGGCTCTGCGGTTGAGAGCACTGGCTGTTTTTTCAGAGGGCCTGAGTTCCAGCACCCATATGCAGGCTAACAACCATTTATAACTTCAGCTCTGGGCATCTGAGGTCCTCTTCTGGTTGCCATGGCGCTACATGCAGCTGATACACAGGTAAATATATGCAGATTAAACAGTCACCAGTCATATATGAAAGAAAATTTTAGGGCTGTGGTAGACAGGCCTGGCCGGATTGCTCAACCGGTACAGTTGCTATCGAATCTAAAAACTCAAATTCGGCTCCCAGGACCTACACAATAGAAAAAACTGATTCTCAAAAACTGTAATAATCCCAGCACTCAGGGAGGCAGGGGCAGGTGGATCACCGTGAGTTCAAGGCCAGCCTGCTCTACAAAGCGAGTCCAGGATAGCCAGGGCTATACAGAAAAACCCTATCTCGAAAAACCAAACAAATAAACTCTTTCCTCTTCAAGGTCAGCCTGGTGTACATGGAGTTCCAAGATAGCTAGGGCTACCTAGAAAGACCTTGTTCCAACAACAGAAACCTTATTTTAAAAAATCCGTCTTACGCTGAGCATGGTGGCACACGCCTTTAATTCTAGCACTCAGGAGGCAGAGGCAGGTGGATCTCTGTGAGTTCAAGGCCAGCCTGGTCTACAAAGCAAGTCCAGGACAGCCAGGACCACAAGAGAAACCCTATCTCAAAAAATAAAACAACAACAAAGTCGGGTGGTGGTGGCGCACGCCTTTAATCCCAGCACTCGGGAGGCAGAGGCAGGCGGATCGCTGTGAGTTCGAGGCCAGCCTGGTCTACAAAGTGAGTCCAGGACAGCCAAGGCTACACAGAGAAACCCTGTCTCAAAAAACCAAAAAAAAAAAAAAAAAAAAAAAACAATAACAACAAAAACAAACAAACAAAAAATCCCTTCTACTTTATTGATCTCTCTCTGCCAATTTCTTCACCACCACCATCACCACCACCACCATCACCACCACCACCACCATCACCACCACCACCACAATCACCACCACCACCAACAACAACACCATCATCACCACCACGACCTCGTCCACAATAAGCATTGCTTCAGCTTTCTATGTATCCCAAGTGTCTTTATAGGGATAGAAGAAATGTATAGCTATGTGTTCCTGATTGTTTTCACACATGGTTGATAGTGGTCTGTCGTGACTCTTCTGTGTTTCTCTGCTTAGTTTTTTTTTTTTCCCCAGTTTTTCGAGACAGGGTCTCTCTGTGTTAGCCTTGGCTGTCTTGGACTCACTTTGTAGACCAGGCTGGCCTTGACCTCACAGCGATCTGCCTGCCTCTGCCTCCCGAGTGCTGGGATTAAAGGCGTGCGCCACCATTGCCTGGCTCACTGCTTAGTTTTTATTCAACTATATATGTCAGGGTCTTCCCACTAGTCCTACATCTAGCATGTCTGTGATCTGCTACCCACAGTATGACTGCCCATGACCTGGTTAAACCGTGCTCACTCCATAGCCCCCAAGTCATCCCTAGCAACGTGCTATCTCAAACGATTCTGTGGCCAATGACCCTGTGCACCTAGCATTTCCCACATAGACGAGCCTATCTGCAAGGCACACCGCAAGATGGAGTATTTCAGGGTCAAAGGACAGCCCCATTTAGAATTCGGATAGCGCCGAACCGCCTGCCATGGGAGTGACACCAATTCAGCACTTAGCGTGCGGCGTTTTAATTCATTTTCTCAATTCATTCAAGAGCAGTTTGAAAAGCTTTGTCTCTGGAAATTTTAGGCTCCGGGGAAAACAGGGGGAGGAGAAATCCCACTGAAGCCGAGGCTGTCGGGATATTAATAATCTGTATAAAGGCTCAGCGAGCAGCAGCTGAGCTCAGAGCAGCCCAGGATCACCAGAGTGGTTGTCTCGGTTCTGTGCAAGTGTCTGCAGGTCTCACCCTGAGGGCAGGGGCCTTTTTGAAGGCAGGGTCTAGTTCACTGATGTTCTCACCATAGCATCTGTGACAGCCACTACCTGTCCCCTACCCCTCCACCCCCCACCCTGACACACACACACACACACACACACACACACACACACACACACACACA
>OU015754.1:67504654-67515506 GCA_907169655.1 Acomys percivali | reverse complement strand
AGAGAGAGAGAGAGAGAGAGAGAGAGAGAGAGAGAGAGAGAGAGAGAATAAATACAAATAAAGCTCTTGGACGAAAAACATGGCCCCAATTTTGTAAGTAGTTGTGGCTGCTGGATAAACAGACAGTGATTTTTCCCTCCTTGTGTGGGTTTCCTTTTCTTTTTGTTTTTGCAATGGACATCTTTGTCTTGGATAATTAAAAAAAGAAAAGAAAAAGAAAAAGAAACAAACCAAGAGTCTTAAAAATAAATCCCCATGGTATTTAGGAAAATTAGATACACAGACATGTTACCCCCCCATCAATTCCACATCCCCTGCCTACATAAGCAGCTGTATGAATGCCCAAAGCATTATTATTTGTATTAACAAAAGACTATAAATAGCGTGTGACTCTTTAGCGATGATGTAAACAAATCGCCAAGCATCTGTAATACAGAGTGTGGGTCCGCAGCTGCTGGACAGTGTGACTGTAGGGAGAACCACAAAAACAACGGGACAAAGCCATGTGCTGGCTGGTGCTGCATCTATGCTAAAGAAGGAGAAACCAATCCAAGAGTCTAGGAGGACATGGAATTGTTACTGTCTGCAGAAGGCCAGTTTATCTCTACTATATATAAAAAGGGGTTCTTGGGCCAACAGCATGGCTCAACAGGTAAAGGCACTTGCTGCCAAGCTTGGGACCCCACATGGTAGAAAGAGAGAACCAGTTTCTGCAAGTCCCCCTTTGAACACAGGATGTGGCATGCATACTCGTGTGCGCACACGTGCACGCATACACACACACACACACACACAACACACACGCACACGCACACACACACACATACACACACAGCGGCACATGCTCGCTATTTTTTAAATTAAAAATGTTCTGCCCAGCAGTGGTGGCGCACACCTTTAATCCCAGCACTCGGGAAGCAGAGGCAGGCGGATCGCTGTGAGTTCGAGGCCAGCCTGGTCTACAGAGCGAGTCCAGGACAGCTGAGGCTACACAAAGAAACCCTGTCTCGAAAAACAAAACAAAACAAAACAATAAAAGAGTTCTGATATCATTTGTGTAATTTATAAATAATAGTACTATGGGGGAAGGAGTAAAAGTGCAGAGAGAGAGATATGGGAGAGAATGCACCATGAAGAGGGAGAGGGGCCTGAAGTGATGGCTCCTTTTCTCATCCTTAGTGCACGCTTTTTTTCTTACATAACGCCCGTGTCTGCGCTGCCCGCTGCACAGGAAGTCCAGGCGCAGCCCTGCTTTTTCTCTTCAACACTCTGTGTCTGTTCTCTTACATAAGGATCCTGCTCACATGCACCACACAGAAGCTCAAAGCCCCAGATGACACCAGCCCCGCCCGCTCGCCCCGCTCGCTTGTCTCCTTTCACGGAGTTAAGATGAAAGCTAGGTGTTGGCAGCTGCGCTGGGAAAGGATTCCCCCCCAGGCCCCTCCCCTCCCACCTGCATCCCCCCCCCCAGATAACCTGTCCAGGAGGTGGGGAGCACTGGCCTGCAAAGTCCCTGCCTGAAGGATGCCAGCCAGGCAGCAAATTAATGATATCAGTGTAGCATCAGATGAGGGGACAGTAAACCCTGTCATTTGCCCTTTGCCTCTGGGCTCAGCTTCAGCTAGCTCCCTACCCAGACAATGGCTTCTTCACAGACTCTGGCCAGCCAGGTTTTCCAGAGAGAAAATGATAGATACCAGGGCCAAATTGGCCTCTGATGGCTAACACACTGGGATTCACCTCTAAGGACGCGGTCCCTTAAGGGAAGTGACTCAGAAAACACTCCCAGCGCTCCTGGCCTCAGCACTTAGAAGGTCTTTTTTTTTTTTTCTTTTTTCTCCAAAAGCCAAACAGAAGGCAAATGTTATTCTGGGATGGGCATTGGCCTAGAGGCAAGAGACTGGGGTTTGTGACTTGGCAACTGTGGAAAGCCTGAGCCCGAGAGTTGGGGACAGACAGGGGCCTCTGCGTCCCAGAAGAAAGGAGGGTGTGCGCCCCCTCCCCCACCACGGGTGTCTCCAGATCCTGGATGTAGAAGCTGCAGTTTCTCCTCCTTCCCTAGCAGCTGCTGCCTGTCTGTCTCCATGGCAACCAGGCCAAAAGACTAATTTGCCGGGGTCCCAGCTCTGGAGTTTACCTTGGAGCTGGGTTTTCAACTTGTCTTTCTAGAAGCCAGGCCTTTGCCACTCCCCTGGAGCCTCTGTCACCATTCCCCCTGCCACCAAGTAGGGACAGCAGGCTCCGTGTGCCACCCAGAAAGATACTCCCTGCATCCCTCTTCGGGAAAGACAAAGAGTGAGGTCCCACTGGCCTTCTAATCAGGGATGATTTGTGTTTGTAAGACCACCAGCCTCTCCCTCGATGCCCTGGGCTACCGGATGGGGGAATTTGTAAGGACCTTCGGGTTTACAGAACAGGTCTCAAGCCAGGAGATCATCCCATGCCGCCCCTCCCCCTCCTCCCAGTCCCTCAGGCTCCTATGTGCTCTTACTGGCCTAGGACTGGATCCAGAAGTCCTTCTGTGGCCTGTCAGGTTTTAGGAAGGCAAGACTGAAATACAAAGGAGACTGACTGATGGTCACCTGCCCCAGATGTCATCGAAGGTCAGGCAGGTGTCAGAGACTTACAGATTCTTCCCCCTGGAGGTGGTATAAAGTGTCTCTACCTGTGTCAGCTTCTTCTGGGGCCATTTTCAGTCACACAGGTAGGTTTCCTGAGGAATGACTTTGGACTCCTAGTCTTCCTGCCTTGGCTTCCCAAGTGCTGGGATAACGGGCATGTGCCAACCATCCCCAGCCTTCGCTTCCCTGGATACCTCAAAGGAGATGGGCCTCTCAGTAAAAGGCCTCCCATCAACAGCCAGGTAGCCTGGGCTCCACAGCAAGGTCCTGTCTCAAAGCAAACAGGCTTCATGCAGTGAGTCATAATTACCGTTTTAGATCTATCCCCTCCGCCCTTTGAGTTCCTCAGAGCCTGTGGGTGTCCTTGGTCCCTGAGAAAAAATAAAGAGTGTCTGGTCTGGTACAGGAGCAGGCGACTCTCGGTTCTCTCGGTGCTTTTCCAGTGAGGTAGGAACGAATGACTAAAAAAGGTTAGGAAGCAGGCTGAAAGCCCCAGCTGCCATTTTGGATGAAAATTGTTCAGGGCCGTGCCTTGAGGGTGTGTGGTGTTTTCAACACTTCCAAAGTGCTTTTCTGACTTTGTGGTTTCATTTGCTTCTCACCACACCCCAGAGGTGCACAAAGAAAGGAAACCCGTGTCCTGCCATTGACGAGTGGATGGACAGGGCTAGTGGTCAAGTCAGAGGGGAGCTGCGGGAAAGCCATTTACCTCCTCCACCAGCTTCGAGTATCCCCTGGAAACCTTTGGCATGAAAATCAGGAAATGAGGGCTGGAGAGATGGCTCAGCAGTTAAGAGCACTGGCTGCTCTTCTAGAGGTCCAGAGTTCAATTCCCAACCATCTATAATATATGGTGCCTTCTTCTGGCTTGCAAATGGGCATGTGGATAGAACATTGATATACATAAATTTTTTAAAAAATCAAAAAAAAAAAAAAAAAAGAAAGAAAGAAAGAAAGAAAGAAAGAAAGAAAGAAAGAAAACCAGGAAATGAAAGAATCCTGGACTTTTGGGAGGGACCATTTCTTCTTAGCATGAGCCCAGTCTGAGAATCTCGGAAAGAAAGTCTAGAGCCACCATGGGTGCAAGGACTCTGAGGCAGCAGAGCTGTGCTTTCCACTTCTTTCCCCCTTGATCTTTTTTTAGTGGGGGCAGAAGGGAGAGGAGTGAGCCAGGGACTTGTCATGTAGTCCAGACTCTGAACTCACAACCCTCCCATCTTAGCCTCCCAGGTGCTGGGATCACACACAGACCACAACTCCTGACGTGCCCTTTGACTTTGTTTACTTTCTCTGGGCCTCAGTTTCCTGAGCAGTGACAGGGACCCATACAGAACCGGTGGGGCCCCAGGGTCAGAAGGGATTGGTGCCCTATGAAGTATCATCTGCATGCCTGGGACGGGTGAGGTTCACACTGTGGGGAGCCCCGATCGCCCAGTTCACTTCAGCCTAAACCAGCAAGGAGGTTTTTTGCCTGTGTTCATGAAAAGGACACATTTGTTCCAGCTCGCAGACCGAGTGGTTCTGGCCAACAGCCCTTCCTCACATAATTTTTTGGCCATTTTTCTACAGTTTCCCTTACCATGTTGGTGGGGCATGTGTTTCAAAGCATGGACCCTCGCTGGCGGTCTTAATCACGTCAGTAGGAAGTGAAGGGAAGGGCTGACATCGCAGGACCTGAGGGACAATGGCATTTCTCAAACCTCCAGAAAAGCCACCTTCATCTCTTCAGTTAGCACTGGGCTTACCAGGCCTTGTGGAGCATAGGACATGATCCCTGGCTGCCATGACATTTTGCACATCTCCCTGGAACTGGCCAGTCATTTCCTTGTTACCTTTTCTTCTGTTCCCATTATGTAAAATTGTGACTTCAATCTCTAGTTTCAGCCAATTAACTTCCCCAGCAGGCAGGAAGATAGTATTCCCAAGCTATGGACCTCACACTCTGTTCCAGCCAGCCAATGGGCAGTGTAGGCCACGCCCCTTTCTACCCTAGCCACAAGCCAGTGTGAGGATCCTGCCTTATTCACATAAGCTCTCTATTGTCTGGCAGGCGGTTGACATGCTATAGACATTTATTAAGTAATATGACTACTGTTTAGGGCATCATGTCTTAGACACTATTTTTAGACATGGTTTCACGTATTGAAGGCTAGCTGGGGTTCCTGGTGTGCCCTGCCATGCTGTGTTTATTCAGTGGTAGGGATGACACCCAGGGCTTGGAGCATGCTTTCTTTGATAGCTCCAAAGAGAGGAACACTGGGGATTAGGAGCTCTACCACTGAGCTGCATCCGAGACAAGGAAACAGGAATTAGAGAACTTTCCATTTTACAGACGAGGAGACGGGCTCAGAAAGACACATTACACATCCAGGGTTGAAGAGCCCCTAGACAACAGGTTCAGGGTTGGCCAAAGGCTATGTCTGTCCAGAGGCGGTTGATCTGTTTGTTGCTTCCAGCCTCCAGAGCCGGAAACACAGCTCAGGGCAAGGCAGAGGGAGCCTACTCCCTTACCCCTTCTGCCTTCCCAGCTTCCCTCGATGCCCCAACTGCGGAGTAAGGCTTTCATTCTTTTTCCTTGTCGCCAGTGTCTGCAAGTGGCAGGTTTCAGGGACATCTGCTCACAGGTGCGCTGTGGCTAACTGAATGATTAAAATAATGAGGCGGTTGAAAGACACCTCCAGCCCCAGTTGTCCCCAGAGGAGCGTGTCGTCCTAATTTAACCTGGCCTGATGACTGTGTGTGTGTGTGTGTGTGTGTGTGTGTGTGTGTGTGTGTGTGTGTGTGTGAGAGAGAGAGAGAGAGAGAGGAGGGAGCTCATTTGCTTATGAAATGATGACATCAATGTTGACCTTGATGTGGGGGCCGTGGTGGTGGTGATGGTGTGTTTCTGTGATGCCAGGAAATTAGGGAGAAAGCAGGAATTTCAGGCTGACTACAAAGCATGACATCATCTCTTTGGGGAATCAAGAGTCTTCTCTCTGCGCCCAGCAGGAGTTGAAGCCTGGGCGCATACAGGTGGAGGCCAGAAGACATCTTTAGGAGTCCCTTAGGCACCTTATTTTTGAGACAGAGTCTCTCGCTGGTCTGGAACTTGGCTATGCTGACTGACCAGTGAGCAGGGAGATCGCCAGCCATGTCTCATCCGGACTGTCAGCACACTCAGACATGGACATCAAACTCAGGCCCTTCTGCTTGCTACGAAGCCACCTTACCCACTGAGCCATCTCCCCACTCCTAAGAATCGCCCCCCACCCCCCCCACCCATTTGCTTTGCTTTGGTTTCTTTGGGACAGAGTCTCACATTGTAGCCTTAGCTGGCCTTGATCTCAGAAGTCTATTCCTGTCTCTACCTCCCCAGCGCCTAGAGTAAAGGCGCGCATGGCCACGCCCAGCCTAGGAGGCGTCTCTTTGGTGCGTGAGTATAAAACTGCCTTTGGAGAGCCGTGTCTTCATTGTTTGCTTATTACCCTGTTTCAAAGAGAGGGAGCCTGAAGTCTGGGGGCGAGGGCCGGGGGTGTCGGGATTCACTGGTGAGACACTGAAGGCTCCCCGCCCGCCCTCACCCAGGAACGAAGGAAGTGAAGACAAAAAGAGAAATGCTAGTGACAGCCTGAAAGGCTGCCGGCTGGGTCTGAGGGTGGGAGACTCCCCCTGGAAGACAGACAGGTCGTGGGGCGCTGAGGAGGGTCCCTTATCTCCTGCTCCTTCAGGTCCAGGCAGGGACTGCCTAAAGCAGATGCTATCACCTACGAATTCACAGACTGAGCCAAGATAAAAATGGTCTTTAGCAGGAGAGAGAAAAATGAATTCAATTCCCAGTCCAGCTATGAGTTAGATGCAGCCGTGGGCAGCATAGCAATGAGCTCCTTATTTTAAGCAGGCGGGAGAGAGATGAAAATAGATCAAGTGTTGAAGCAATCCAGGTTTTTTTTTTTTTTTTTCCAATCTGTGGATTTAAGGCCACTCCTTGATTAGGCAGAGAGGAATATGGTCTTCAGAAATGAACCCTTAGGGCGATGGGGGTGACTTAGAGGTAAAGGGTCTTGCTGCTAAGCTTGGCAACCTGAGTTCGATCCCCGGCACCCACATGATGGGAGGAAAGAGTAGACTCCCCCAAGTTGTCCTCTGACCTACACGTGCATGCCAATATATAAAACACACATATGCGTGTGTGTGTGTGTGTGTGTGTGTGTGTGTGTGTGTGTATGTATATATATACCTTAAAAACTTAAAACAAATAAAAAACTAACCCTCACTGGGTAGAGAAGAGCTTTCCTAACTATTGCTAGAGAAAACTTACTTTTCATCTTGGTGCTGGCTTCTAGAGAGGCAGGTGCACTCTAACACCTCCTTTGAGCAAGACCACCCCCTCCCAAAAACAAAAAAAACAAAAAAACAAAAACCAGGGCACCTGAGAGTGGCTCTCACGTGAGCCTCTGGCACCAGATTCATCACATATGTCCTTGTTTCTAGACTTTACCACACCCTTTATTCTATAACATTAAGGCTCAGGGTAAAGAGTATTGATTAGTTGTTTTGTTTTGTTTGTTTGTTTGTTTGTTTGTTTGTGGCTCTGATGCAAACTAGAGTCACCTGGGAAGGGGGGACCTCTAGGAGGAAATTGTGCCAGGCCTGGTGTGGCACACCTGTAATCCCAGCACTGGGGAGGTGGAGGCAGGAGGATTAGGCGTTCCAGGCCAATCTCAAGGACTCAGCAGGTTTCGGGCTGTCTCAGAAGTCAGTAGGATGCTTGCCTACTGTGCGCGAGGCCATACATTTGAACTCTAGCACACATACACTGGATGTGGTGGCACACGCTGGTAAAACAAACACCCTAAGACATGGGCTGGCGAGATGGCTCAGCTGGTAAAGGTGCTTGCTGCCAACTCTGATGATCTGAGTTCGACTCCCAGGAGCCACTTGGGTGGAAGGAGAGAACTGAGCCCCCCCCCCCCCCCCCCCGAACCTCCCCCCCCCCCAACATGTAGGCGGCGGCGCCGGCACCACCCCCCCCCCCCCCCCCTCCGTGTGCATGAAGGCACTCTAGAAATTAGCAAAACAGAACAAAAAGCCAGCCACGTCATGCATGCCTGCAAACCCAGCATTTGGGAGACAGAAGAGAATCACTCCAAATTTGAGGCTCTCCTTGTCTATATCACGAGTTCCAGTCCAGTCAAAGGTAAACAAGCAAGGCTGCATTTTGAAATAAGCCAAAATCACTCCCTACCAAAAAAAGGCCAGGCAGTATGCCACACACCTTTAATCCCAGCACTTGGGAGGCAGAGGCAGTGGATCTGTGAGTTTGAGACCAGCCTGGTCTATGGAGAAAGTTCCAGGACAGCCAGAGCTACACAGAGAAACCCTGTCTTGAAATACAAACAAAACAGAAAAATAATCCAAAAAACAAAAAACAAAACAAACAAACAAAAAACCAAATCAAATAGTTCAGAGGCAGGATCTGCAGACCCAGGCTTTCTCCGTGCCATGGAGTCTTTGGTTTAATTGTTACATCGCGCCAAGGCCTCGCTTGACTGATTACCATGCAGTGCCCTGTCCCTGGCACTCAGTGTACCCGCCCCTCTTTCACTACTGTTATATCATTGGACCTGGTCGATTCTTCCACTATTTGTGTTTTGAGATAAGGCCTCATACTGTAGCCCACAATGGCCTCAAACTCACACAATCCTCCTGCCTCAGACTTCCAAGTATTGGTGCAGTGGTCTGAAGAAGAATGACATACATAGCTGGGCGGTGGTGGCACACGCCTCTAAGCCCAGCACTTGGGAGGCAGAGGAAGGTGGATCTCCATGACCAGGCCAGCCTGGTCTACAGAGCATGTTCCAGGATAGCCAGAGCTGTTACACAGAGAAACCCTGTCTTGAAAAAAAAATGGTGTACATAGGTCATATATTTAAATTCCTTTATTTATTTATTTTTATGCGCATTGGTGTTTAGCCTGCATATATGTCTGTGTGAGAGTGTCAGTTTTTGGAGCCTACAGACAGTTGTGACCTGCCTTGTGGGTCCTGGGAATTGAACCCAGGTCCTCTGGAAGAGCAGACAATGCTCTTAACCGCTGAGCCATCTCTCCAGCCCCTATATTTGAATTCTTAGCCATCAGGAAGCAGCACTAGTTAGAAGGATAAGGAGATGTGGCTTTGTAGGAGGAGGTGTGTCACTGGGGGGTGGGCTTTGGTGCTTCGGGAGCCTAAGGCAGGCCCTAGTGTCTCTCTCTTCCTGCTGCCTGTGGATCCAGATGTGGATGCAGATGTTGGCCTCCCAGCTATACCTCTCCAGCACTGTGTCTGCCCACGTGGCGCCATGTTCCCCATCAGGACAATAGACTAAACCTCTGGAACTGTAAGCCAGCCCCCAGTTAAATGCTTCCCTTTGTAAGAGTTGTCCTGGTGTCTCTTCATGGCAATAGAACACTAACAATTGGGGGCAACCCAGGACCCTTTAGGCAACCAACAGGTTCTAGACTCCACAGGCATAAAAGGAAGAGGAACAGGCGCAGGGCACCATGGGAAAGACGGGTGTCTACAGAAGGTGACCCCAGAATATGAGACGGGGCAGGAGGTACTTGTTCACAAGTTAATCTCAGCACAGACAGAGCTAAGTGAACAAGAAGAGAAAGCAGTGGCCTATGGCACGGGTTGCCGGTGCGTTGCCTGTGCAGCTCCCGGCCCCTTCATCTAGAAAGATAAAAGGATAAAGATGGCTTACCCACAGCACAAACACTGACTAGTCCAGGCAAGAGATCCGCAAAGCCACTTTATCGAGATGTTTCTTCAGCTTGCCCAGGCTTGGCCTCAGTGGGATTTGATGGCATCGCTTAGAAAAGCCCTGCTCGTGCCAGAGCCCCGCGTGGTGGGGGTGGAGTGGGAGGGTGGCACACATTGCCCACCATCAAATAGAACACTCTCTTTAAAACTCCCGTAAACACCATCTACCCTCTGGGAAATACCCATGGGACCAGGTCCCATTTTGCATGCAGTTCCGTGAGAGTGATAAGTCGGTCTTTGGGAACCTACTGAGCCAGGTGCCAGCGCAAGGAGACAGACTGAAAAACATTATTGCTAAACAGTCACATGCTTGATGGAACAATGTGTTTATAGGACTGGAGTCAGAAACCCACGGAAGCCCAGAAACAGTAACAGGCCATTATAGGCTGTCCCATCCATTCAAGCACTGTAGAGGGACCCTGACCCCTAAAGGCCTGCATCTGTCCCTGGAGGAGACAGTTTGGAACTACCATGGACATACTTAGTACAGTCTTTGCCAGATGCTGTCTTTCCCTTTTCTCTGTGTGTGTGTATGTATGTATGCATGTTTGTGTGTGTGCTGATGCATGTGCGCATATGTGCATGTGTTTGTGGAGGTCAGAGGTCAACATCCAGCACTCCTCTGATGTGATGCACCCTCTCTTTTGAGATGAGGGCCTTTGCCCTAGCCTGGAGCTTGTCTCCATTTCCAGGCTAAGATTACAAGCAAGCATCTGCCACCCCAACCAGATTTTTTTTTTTTAATAGGGGAGGTTGGGTAGGGATGCAGGTGAAACTCAGGTCCCCAAGCTTGCACAGTAAGCACTTTTCTGAATGAGCTATCTCCAAGCCCCCGGTGTCTTTTTCTCTCTTTGCTGCACTGAGTACCAAACCCACAGCCACTGTCGCCCATCTAGGCAAGTGCTCTGTCTTGAACTACATCCCCAGTCCCAGCGGCCCAACAGCTTTAACCTAATGTGAATGCTACATAAACTACCTTCTCCGTTTCACCAGTCAATCTCCCCTGCTCCTCCCCCACTCCACCAGTGAAGCGCAAACAGGGAGAGGGTGCTCTGGCTGGGTGCAGGAGTTCCTTCTGGTCTCCCCACTACCAACCCACTTATATTATCCATTGAAAAATTAGTAAACTAGCATTCTGGCTTTGTAGGGCCATCTAGGGGTGTGGCTCACCCCGCTTCTTCTCAGGTACATGGATCAATTTGTTTATGCCTCCAAGCCTTTTTGGGAGGCAGCCAGGAAATTCCAATATGCTGAGATTGAGATCTCTTACTGAATGCCTTTGCAGTTTCTCTCCTGGGGGTCTTCTGGGAGGAAATAATTAGACGTGGCAGTATCCATGTGTACAAATGAAAGATACCATATATGCGTGTATGTACATACACGGTGCACATGCGTGTGTACACACACACACACACACACACACACACACACACACACACACACACA
>OU015754.1:67469967-67498982 GCA_907169655.1 Acomys percivali | reverse complement strand
CACACACACACACACACACACACACACACACACACACACACACACACTTCCTAAATAAAATGAAATAAATAACCAGGCATGGCGGCGACCTCCTTAGCCCTGGCACTCGGCTCCGATGTTATAGGCACTCTGAGTGTGTGAGTCCAGGAGCAGCCCAGGGCCACATAGTAACGCCATGCCTGTGAGCTACTTTTTAGTTCCTGCCATAAAACACTTAAGGAAAAGGGAGTTTGTTTTGGCTTAGGGTCCAGGGGACTAAGAAAGAGTCTATCGAGGCATGGCAGAGGCACGGCAGCAAGCAGCAGGCACGACAGCAGGAGTAAGAGGCTGAGAGGCCACATCTTATAATCCTGGCTCTGGGGAGGTAGAGACAGCAGACCTTTGAGCTCATTGGCCAGTCAGACTAGCCTACTTGTCAAGTCTCAGGCTGGTGAGGAACCCCGTCTCAAAGAAAAAGAAAGAGGGCCAGGCGGTGGTGGCGCATGCCTATAATCCCAGCACTCGGGAGGCAGAGGCAGGTGGATCGCTGTGAGTTCGAGGCCAGCCTGGTCTACAAAAAGCGGGTCCAGGACAGCCAAGGTTACACAGAGAAACCCTGTCTCGAAACCCCCCCCCCCCAAAAAAAAAGAGAAAGAAAGAGATGGGGTGGGGGGGCAAAATCCTGCGTCTTTCCAAAGGCACCATCTAATTATCTACCCTTCCTCCTTCCTCCCCCTCCCCCCACTTCCTGGGGTGAAGATCCAGATGCCCTGGCTACAGTGCAGCCAACCCTCTCTAGCCCCTTAAGAAACCTCCTGTACCCTTTTCATCTGTTTTCTGCACATCGGTTACAAGGTCTTGAATAGGTCACACCTTTCTGGGGACATTCTTGTGCCTTTACATGTTATTTCTTGTTGTTCCTCCCCCCCTGCCCCCCCTCCCCCGTGCAGGAGGAAGAGCAAACAGCTCTAAAACTCATGGAATGAAGCCCACCAGTTAGCACACCCATGACGGGCATGTCTCGGCGAGGCAGAACCCAGAGAACCACATGTCCTCAGGGCTTCGTGCTGTTAATGGAGCGTAGCATTGCTTGTTACCTTTGCAGTCCTCATAATCACCCTAATATATGAATTGTGTGAGTACTATAAGGGGCTCCCAGGCCCTCGCTAGGCGATATCAATATTGGCAGACGTAAGAACCATGCTTGATCTCTTTCAGGCATTGTTGCTGGAGCAGATTAATGATTCAACCACCACCCTAGAGAAGAACCTGCAGATGTAGTCTTTTTTTTTTTTTTTTTTTTGTAATTATATTTATGCACAGAAAATTTAACCCCGTTTAATGGCCAGTTCTTTAGCCTTTACCTTTTCCAGCTTGGCAATGCGAGCCTCAGATTTAGGACCCCAGGACATTGCCTCCCCAGTGGCGACAGATCTCATCGTATCTGTTGTTGTAATTGGTCCTGATAGCTTCTACCAGCTTAGCCAGAGCACCCTTGTCTCCCGACTTAATCTGTGTGAAGGCAACAGTAGTGCAAGTCTTCCTGTGGACCAGCCACCCCAACCTGGCCTTTCCCTTGATGATGCAGTAGGGAACCCCCATCTTTTCACACAGGGCAGGTAGGAAGACCACCAGCTCAATGGGGTCTACGTCATGGGCAATCACCAGCTGGGTCTTCTTGTTCTCCACCAAGGTAGTGACTGTATTGAGCCCTGCTCGAAGGACAGGTGGTCTCTTAGTTGGGATGTCCTCTTTCTTCTCAGCATGAGCCAGCAGCCTCTGCTTCTTCTCCTGCTTTGTCTCTGGCCTGTACCTGTGGGCAAGAAAGAAAAGGGAATTGTGGGTAATATGCAGATGTAGATCGCTAGCCGTGACCTCTACCCTTAAAAAGAATTTGGACAAAAAGATTGTTTAACAAGGTTAGGTAAAGATGTTTTTGTTAGTGGCTCTGACGTAGAAAATTTTAGGGAAAAATAGATTGTTTAGCAAAGTTAGGTAAAAATGTTTTTGCTATTGGCTCTGATGCAGAAACTATTAGAAAACAATTTGAAGTTAAGAAAATGTATACTCGCCGGGCGTGGTGGCACACGTCTTTAATCCCAGCACTCGGGAGGCAGAGGCTGGTGGATCGATGTAAGTTCGAGGCCAACATGGTCTACAAAGTGAGTCCAGGACAGCCAAGGCTACACAGAGAAACCCTTTCTTGAACTCCCCCAAAATAATAACAATAAAATAAAATAGAGAGAGAGAGAGGAAAAAGTATACTCTTAGCTGGTCAGTGGTGGTGCACGCCTTTAATCCCAGCACTTGAGAGGCAGAGGCAGGCGAATCACTGTGAGTTTGAGGCCAGCCTGGTCTACAAAGCGAGTCCAGGACAGCCAAGGCTATGCAGAGAAACCCTGTCTCGGAAAAAAACAAAAACAAAAAAACAAAAAACAAAAAAGAAAAAAAAAACCTGAGTGCGTCTTACGGTCAGGTGCATCTTATAGTCCAAACAATACTGTATGAGCACTTGCTGCTATTCGGGAAGACTACTGTCTTTCTGAGCACCCATGTTGGGTGACTCATTACCACTTGTACTTCCAGCTCCAGGGAGCCCAGTGCCTGTTTCTGGCCTCTGTGGGCACATGCACACACATGGCATTCACTAGTCAAGAAGCACCTTGAACAGATCCTGATGCCCTCCCCCCTCCCCCTTCCTGTGTGCTGGGATCACAGGTGCACACACCCAGGCTTGGCTCTTAAGCTCAGGGACCTGGTGCTCTTTAAGCCTCTCACTCTCCTCTGCTAAGCTGAAACTGGTCGCCTGTGCCACTTCTGACAGGATCAGCACCTCAGATCTACCTCTTACCTAGCTCCTCCTTGGCCTTTAGATTCAGTTCCATGAGCACCGGGCCAGCCACAGTGCAGGCATCAGTGTCACCTCTCACGAACCTTCTAGGTTAGGGTTCGTTCTAACACAAAGGCTGCAAAGTATAATTGCTGGGAATTATGGGTGTCACAGTGAATGGGGGAGGTGGGGTGTCTGAGAACAAAACCTGAGCAGTGATGAGTGTCTGTCTCTAAAGTGTGTGTGTCGCAGGATGATCTCCGGCTGTTTGTTTTCACAGACCCTGAGGGCTTGTGGATGCTAGTAGAGCAAGTGCTCTACCAACCCCCACCCCCACAGCATGCATATTCAGCTCGAGATTTTAACCCAAGTCTGCCGAGTATCTATGAACGCTGGTTTCTCTGTGGACTAAATCAGCCAGCTTTCCTCCTGATTCTGAAATGTGATGCTTCTGAGTTCTAGGACTTTACTCTTATTCCCTAAAATAAGGCCAGGCTGCCTAAGTCACTGCGGGAGTCTTGACCTCAGCTCAGTGTCTGTCTGACTTCTGAGCAGAGCACATGCCGTCCATCTGGACCCCACCTTAGGTCCTCTGGGACTCTGAATGGATCCTAGGCATCTCTGTACACAGTCCCCAAGGGAGTCTGATGTACATCCAGGACACACTAATCGGAATTGTGGGGTAACTAACTTCCAAGACGGTCTAAGTTGTGTTTCTGTCAGCTAATGGCTCCATGGACTATGGGGACACTCCTCCTTTTATATCAGATGGATGGATGGATGAAGCCTACCTTTTCCTGCTTCAGAAATAGCTCTTTGCATGAACAGACTAGGTAATGCATTTTGCTGGAGAAGAGGGCTTGGGTTATTTCAGCCGATGCAGGTGCTGATACAAGAACATTTTTTTCTTTATCTATCTAATTATATGTGTGGCATGTGTGTTTGTGTGTGTATGTGTATATGCATGTATGTAGAAGTAAGCCAGAGGTCGACGCAGTGTCTTTTCCTCTACTAATCTCCACCTTATTTTTTGAGCCAGCATCTCTCGTTGGACCCATAAGCTCACACACTGGCTAGCCCGGCTGGCTAGGAAGCCTGGAATCTGCCTGCTCTGCCTCGGCACTGGGGTTGCAGGCATGTACCCCTGTACTTGGTTTTTTGTTTTTGGTTTTGCATGCTGCTGAGGACCCAAACTCAGGTCCTCAGGTTTGCACAGTAAGTACTTCCCTGAGCCGGCCTGAGAACCTCTTTCTTTTTGTGGAATGGCTTTGGTTAAGAGCTAAAGCACTAGCTTTGGAGCCCCCAATCTAGGTTCAAATCCTGGTCCCAGCACCTTGATGTTGGTGTCTTGGCTGGTCCAGTCAATCTCAAAGTTTCTCCTTCTTGGTCCAAACAATGGAAATAAATACACTGCCTTATGGGCACGAGGTTAGGTGTTGAATGGTGAAGTGTGCAGAAACCACTTAGCACAGTACTGGGCACAGAAGTGAGGTGCTTACTACTAAGTAGTAGCTCATACCAGCAAATGCAAAAACATGTGTCTGCCTGTCCAGGGCTTTGCAGACAACAAAAGCCATACTATTTTACTTTAGCTATCCAATCCCAGCAAACAAAACAAAACAAAACAAAACCAAACAAATCACCCTGAGGTAGGCAAGACCCTCATGAGCGACCCCACACTTTACTGAAAGAGAAACAAAAGCTCAGAAGGGCGCACTGGCTCCAGATCAAACAGCAAAAGGAAGTGTCTGTGTCTGAATCCAGTCTCGGGCGTGATTCTGTGAAGATGAATGATTACACATGCGCACTGGGCAAGCTGAGCCATCTGGCTTCGCAGCTCGAGGAGGGCCGTGTTTCGAAGCAGCTTTTTTTAGACGAGAGCAAGATGGGGAAAGAAAAGCTGGCAACCTGCTTTCGCTCGGTTTCGAGACTGGCGTGATTGGCGCTGAGCTCTGCCCTCCTTCTCACTCCCAAATGCTGCTTTTTGCCTGTGGCTTCCCGAAGTTCTCTTTGAAGCTGCTGGCCCTTGGCTGGGTGGCCGCCCCCCCCCCCCCCCCCCCCCCGCACTTGGGGGGAACCAAGACCAGGGGGGAGGGCAGCTGCTGGGGTGACATCAGAGAGCTGGGCCAGCACCAGCGGGTCAAACCCGGGGGGGGGAAAAAAAGCGGACAGGGGGGGGGGGGGGGGGGGGGGGAGGGGGGCAGAGGGCAGGATCCCTGCTCCCCGTGTCAGTTAACAGGAGGATGCTTTTTCCCATCCAGCAGATGGGCCCTGGAGTCATGGAATAATGTATCACATTCAATATGGCGCACGCCTCAGCTCTCTGGGCAGCAGGAGGCCCAGAGATCAAACGCTAACTGACTGAATGCAATCTAGAGCCTTCTTTGAGGAGGTAGACTGGCTGGAAGTGGCAGACCCGACTGAAGCTTTTGTGGTACCGAGACGCACAGGCCAAGGCGGGCTGGGAAGTCGTACAAGTCAGCAAAGCACCCTGAGGGAGGGCTAGGGAATGGCAAGATGTGGGAAGAGTGTACTACAGGGGCTGGGGCGGAGCAGACAGGGAGAAAATAAGATGAGATTCTGTTGAGGAAGGGGGCATCCCGAAAACCATCAGCAGCGATAGGCAGAACTGAAGGGGCCTCAGACACCAGTCAACTCCACGACGGCCGCCCTTCATCCTGGTTCACAGCAAGCACAGAGAAGCACCCACCCACCCGAGGTCACCCAGTGAGAGACGGTGACCAGGTACGGGGACAAGAACCCAGGGATCTCAGGAGAGGCTTGGGAAACCCCGTGCCTCCACCAAAACCTAGGGAGAGGCGTTTTCTTCAGTGGTGTAGCCACCAGAAGGTTGTCCATGATCTTGGAAATGACTCATTCTTACCCGAGCTTCTGTAAAGGGTCCACAGTAAAGTTGCCGAGACGGGGCAAACATGCATGACATGCCTGCGTGAACATCACACACACATACACACACACACACACACACACACATGCACGCACACACACAAACAGATGTGCACCATCAATTCAGAAAGGACTAATTGGGAGGAACACAGAGATCAAAGGGAGGGTAGTGGCAGTGACTGATAAAAATATATTTTATATATGCATGAAAATGTCATAATGAGGAAACTGGGGCAATGGCTCAGTGATTAAGAGCATGGATTGCTGTTGCAGAAGACCCAGGTTCAGTTCCCAGCACCCACATGGTAGCTTGCGACTATCAGAAACTCTAGATCCAGAGGATCAGATGCCTTCTCTGGCCTCTGTGGGACCCTGCATGCATGTGGGACTTCCAAACATGCAACACACATGCACACACCACCACCAGCACCACCACCACCACCACCACCATCATCACCACCATCACCACCGAGAAACCCTATTTCAAAAGAAAAATAAAATAAAAATAACAACAAAAGAAAATATCACAGTGCAACCTATACTATGAATAATTAGCACGTGCTTAAAAAGTTTTTTTAAAAAAACTAAGCAACAACCCAGGGCTCCGGCAGACTTGTTTGTTCTCTCCACTAGACAGGCCACCTTGTCAAGCTGGGGTTTTGACAGGAGGACCGTGCTTCAGACTGATCTGGCCACAGAATTCAGGGGGCCTGAGGGACTAGTCCAGGGTCCTCTAACCAAGAGTGCAGGGTGAGCTGCTGGCCGAGCAGAGCCAAACCAAATGGAGAGGACTCCACCACAGCAAGAAACAAGGGGCTCTGTAGTTAGTATGGTGTAGCAGTGACGCAGAGCACGCAGAGGTGACTCATTAGTGACTCTCAAACTGGGGCCTTTCTCCCAACGACACTGACCCCAACCTCAAAGTCTACAGACTCTGCAGCCCTGTTCTTCCATCCGACATTTAAAGATTGGTTAATTGACTGGTTTTTGGAGACAGGGTTTCTCTGTGTTAGCCTTGGCTGTCCTGGACTCACTTTGTAGACCAGGCTGGCCTCGAACTCACAGTGATTTGCCTGCTTCTGCCTCCCTGAGGGCTGGGATTAAAGGCGTGCGCCACCACGCCTGGCTTTACAGATTTATTTACTTATTTATTCTAATATATGTATTTTTGCCTGAGGTTTTTTTTGCACATGTGCGTGTGTGCAGGAACCCACAGAAGTCAGAGGAGGGTTTCAGATTTACCTGGAACTGGGGCTATAGGCCATTGTGAGCTATCTTATGGATGCTGGGAATTGAGCCCTGGTCCTCTGTAAGGGCAGTAGGTTCTCTTAACCACAGATCCACCTTTCCCACCCACCATGTGATGTTTTAGAGCCTGGGCCTGTGTTTGGATGATGAGGTGTGAAATTAAAACCCAAATCAGCCCATTGCTGTGGGCTGCTGGATGAGAGGCCTGCAGGGCTTCAACCGCGCTGTGACTTTTGATTTCTGGTGGGGGAAGCAAGAAAATCAGAGCGATGGCAGTGGGAGAGAGCCCCTCTTCACATAGCTTCACGATGGCCGAAAACACAGTGGCCGAGGGAAAAGCAAGCTTCATGTGGGGAGACACTGCAATGAAAAGGGACCTTTGGTTTCTTTTTGGAGGTGCCATATGGCACCCAGGGCCACATGCACTCTGCCAGGCTCTCCACCAGAATGAGATTATTTTATTTTTCTTGAAACAGGGTTTCTCTGTTTAGCCTTGGCTGTCCTGGACTCACTTTGTAGACTAGGCTGGCCTCAAACTCACAGAGATCCGCCTGCTTCTGCCTCCCCAGTGCTGGGATCAAAGGCGTGCGCCACCATGCCTAGCTCAGAATGAGAATTTAAACCAAGACTGCCCTACCTACTTAGTAAAAAGAGAAGTGACACCTAGTGTAGTAGGTGTGCAAGGGCAAACAGAGCAATGGGTAATAGCTAGTGTGTTCTGTGTCCTTGGTAGCCACCAGGTACTGACTGTGTGAAACTTTAACGATCTCAGTAACTCCCTGAGGTTAAAAGATATGTATTAGGGGGCTGGAGAGATGGCTCAGTGGTTAAGAGCACTGCCTGCTCTTCCAAAGGACCTGGGTTCAATTCCCAGCACCCACATGGCAGCTCACAACTGTCTGTAACTCTAAGATCTGACACCCTCACACCAATGCACATAAATTAAAAATTAAATATTAAAAAGTATATATTAGAATTCTTGTTTTACAAATGAAAAATTAAAAAGTCATATACTAAATTAGCATAAAGTGATAATAATTTTTTAAAAGACAGGGTTTCTCTGTGTAGGCTTGGTTGTCCTGGACTCATGTTGTAGACCAGGCTAGTCTCGAACTCACAGAGACCTGGCTGCATCTGCCTCTTGAGTGTTGGGAGTAAAGGTATGTGCCACCACACCCAGAGTGTGTGGGGTTTTATGCAGACAACTGTTTCAAAGAGGCATGGCTTCTTCAGCTTATCAGATAAGTCTGTTATACAGAAGCTTTCCCTGGTCCTCACACACTGCTGGACACGTGGGCCATTAGCAGAAGGAGCTGAGTGGAGAACGGTCCTCTGTCTTAGGAGGTCCCAGGTCTCCCTCACAGCTTTGTAAAAGTGAGGTTACAGGTGCTATGGCTCCCAGGACCAGCCCAAAATGGCATCTTCTTAGGATGGCCTAGGGATGGTCCTGTGGGTACTGGGGGACTCTGGTCATCATGTTCGGGGCTAGCGGGTCCTATTCTAGACCAATATGTGCTCTCTTGGAAAGGAATTCCATGGGTTATGGAAGAAGAAAGCCAGCCAATGGCTTCAATATACAGGATTTTTAATAATACAGTAACAGGGTTGACTTCAAGTGGGCCCACAATCACATTTCAACAGATCTTGAAGGATAAGAATCATATGGGTTATTTTATTATGAAACATTTAATATACAAATAATTAGAAAGCACATGTGTGGGCAGTGGGAAACGCCCATTAATAACCCATGGGTTATACATCCCCTTGCTCAGTCATTTGTAGTGTGCTCTGATTTACATAGTGGTGGGGCCAGGACTCAAAGCCCAGCTGTGCAGCTGCAGAACCACGGCTCTGAGGAGCCTCCTCAAGTGTGCATGTCTCTCCGGATTGCTTTGGTGGCCCTGACCTTGGACTACAATGAAGAGATGTTGTTTTGTTCTGGATCTGTCTCTCCAGAGTTCCCTCCTTGGACTCTGGGTGACATGGCTTGTATGGCAGACCTACAGTCCTAAACCAGCCTTCCCACAGAGCTTGGAGCTCCGGGAAGACTTCCTTTCTTTGCGAGGGTTTTCCATATGGGCACACTTGAATAGTGAACAAAGGAAAACAGAAATCAAAGTCGCTTCCAGATGGTTCCCCAATTTGCTCTGATGCAGACTGACTAGACTGGATGTTACAGCATGCCATTAGACAAACATGAGCACCAATATTCAATGAAACAGGACGAAGCAAAGTGGTTCTGTTTCTTGACTTAAATTGAGGACAATGAGCCCCAAACAAACAAAAACAGGCAATTAAGCAACCGGATTTGGAGCACGTTGGTGGTTCACGGCACAAGAGGTAAGAGGCAAGACCAAGCTGACCTCAGGTCTCTCTCAGAACATTCCTAGGGTTGAGTTGGCCAACCCAGTGCCCTCTGTGGCCTGTGCAAATGGCTGCATTAATATTCCACAGCCCGTCTCAGCCTACTCAGGAGGTTTTCTGACAAGATAGACCTGTGAAACCTCAAAGACACTGAGTTTCTGAGGGACTCCTGAGGACAATACTGTTTGCCCCTCATGGGCTCCTAAGCATAACAGTATGAGATGCCCAGTACTCTTTTCTTTTTTTTTCTTTTTTTTTTTTTTTTGAGACAGGGTTTCTCTGAGTAGCCTCTGGCTATCCTGGACTAACTTTGTAGACCAGGCTGGCCTCAAACTCACAGAGATCCTCCTGCCTCTGCCTCCAAAGTGCTGTGATTAAAGGCATGCGCCACCACACTCGGCTCTCATTACTGTTTTCATACCGTGGGAAGACTGAAAAATAAGTGGGAAACCAGAGAGTTACCTAGGGTTTGTACTTCACCAGGCGGCCCTGGGGGGTGGGGGAGACAGAGAGCGCAGGCGGAGAGTACCAGGCAGGGCTGGAAGGCCCTAAGCTGTCCCTCTGGTCTTTGGCTTCATGAGACAACTATTGGCCAAGGTGAGAGAGTGGGCTTGCCCAGCCAGGTCTTCACATCCAGGCTCCATGGGGCTCCCCCAGTTCCAGCCTACGTACGGCTTCTCTTGGCTCAGCATCAGAAAGGTAGCTTGGCAAGAGCCAGGGATGTGGCTTGGTTGGTACAGTGGTCTCTCTAAGCTTTACAGGCAAAGCACTGTAAAGTCAGTCCAGGGTAGCAACCACGGCTCCAGTGGGTCTTTCTTGAATTGAGCACTTGGACACCAAAAAGACTGCGTGTGGGGCTGTTGTGGTACAAGGGGAATGGCACCTATTGCTATGGATTCCTTGTGATAACTGCATGGCCAGAACATGCAGAGAGAGCTCAGCTGAGCAGGCGGACACTGTTCTGTTTTTTTTTTTTTTTTAAATAATTAAGTCCTGGGGCAGAGGTGGGGACCACTGTCATTGGCACTGGGTCCTCAGCACGCCAGTAAGTCAGGCACAGCTTGACATCAGTTCCCCAGAACTGAATAAAAACCAGGCATAGAAACCAACCCCCCCTCCAAAAAAATAAAAATAAAAATAAAAGCCCAGGTACAGTGGCACTGCCTGTCATTCAGAAAGAGGGGCATTCTCACTACATAGTCAGTTAAAAAAAAAAAATCAGCTTCCCAATCGGCCAGAGGCACCTGTGCTGCTCTGAGGTGTGTTTAAGATCAACAATCCAAGATCAAAGCACCCGGTAGTCCAATCAGCTGTCTGATTACATCTTCTCACTGTGTGAAAAAAACAGGTTACAAGTATCCTTGAGCAGCTCCTAAGTGGAGACTCAGCTCAGGCGGCCCATGACCAGCCAGCTGCGCCTAGAGGCTGGACAGCTGTGGTGGGCTCCCTTGGATGAGCCTTGGTCCGATGCCTTCGACGAAGCTGTTCCATTGATCATAGTCTTCCTTCAGGTCTGAGTGGGCACAAACAGTAAGGAGCGTTAGGCGAACCACTGTAGACTCGGGGGCCTAAGAAGCCGCCACCAGGTCAGTGGGCATCCTAGAGAGGGGAGCCCCTGGGATACCAAAGGAACTGGGATGGTGGCCTCTGAGGAGGCTGAGGAGGGAGACCCAGGAGTCAGGTCAGCTGAGTCTACCCAGACAGGCCTGGAGAGGCTGTGCACATGCTGTGGCTTCTGTGTGAAGAGCGTGGGGGTGGGGGTCAGAGTCATTCAGCCAGAGACAGGGAAGGGAAGAGGTGCTGGAGGCGTGGGGAGGTGTGAGATGGTACAGGAGAGCAGGGGAGGGAGGTGGGAAAGAAGCAGGGACCTCACTGGGAAGGCAGCTCCGCCACGCTCTGGAGGCGACAGGCAGGAGCTGAGAGGCGATGCTGAGCCACTTCTGGCCCATTTTAGTTCCCCATGTGACAAATCACTATGAAGCCACCTAAAAGCTTCCTTTCTTTCCTTTTCCTTTTCTATATTTTAATGATTTTTTTAAAAAAATGTTTATTTTATGTACATTGGTGTTTTGCCTGCATGTACGTCTGTGTGTCAGATCACCTGGAACTAGAGATACAGACAGTTGTGAGCTGCCATGTGGGTGCTGGGAATTAAACCCGGGTCCCCCACTGGAAGGGCAGCCAGTGCTCTTGACTGCTGAGCCATCTCTCCAGCCCCTAAGAGCTTCCTTCCATTGGAAAGCCAGTTGGTGATGATACGGCATCCTCACTCAGTCTGTTTCTCTCTTCTCACTGTGGGTACCAAGAGAGCCTCCATGCTACCACTCTCTGGTTCTCAACTCTCCGTCTCACCTAACCTTTCCATGCAGCTAGACCGCAAGCCCGTCCAACCATGCCGTTCTCCTGCATATAACCTACCACAGGCTCCTCACAGCTGCAGGGGGCGGAGGAGCCAGACTGCAACCCCTTCAGCAAACCCATGACAAACTGCACCCAAAGGAAGCTGATAATAGACTACACAGGGAATTGGACAAGCAACTGCTGCAGGTCCCATGGACATTAGCTTAATGAACAGAGGACATTAGAGGTGACCACAAATATCTAAGGAGCTTCCATGTGCTACCTGAGGCTTCTCTGGTCAGCTCTTGTGATAACCAGAGTAACTGTGTGTGTGTGTGTGAGAGAGAGAGAGAGAGAGAGAGAGAGACAGAGACAGAGACAGAGACAGAGACAGAGACAGACAGAGAGGAGAGAGAGAGGGAGAGAGGGAGAGATTGGAGTGGGGGTGAGATATCACATCACATCTTCCTGTTGGGTTAGAGTTCAAACCTTAGCAGTCCAGGCAAGCCTGGCTGCCTCTGATGAAAGTGACTTGTGAGGGGTCGGCTTCCTGCGAGTCTTGGTACTTCCCCCTCCGTGCTCAATGCTTTGAAAGGGACATGTGATCACAAAAGCTCCAGGCTGGGGCTGGACAGTGACCAACAATGTGTTCTGGGAGGCAAAAATAAGCTGACTCGAGTATCTCTCTAGGGAATCTGGTGTTAAGAACTAATCGTGGGGCTGGAGAGATGGCTCAGCAGTTGGGGGCAGTGACTGCTCTTCCAGAGGACTAGGGTTCAAATCCCAGCACCCATGTGGCAGCTCACAACTGTCTGTAACTCAAAGATCTGACACCCTCACAAAGACATACAGGCAAAACACCAATGCACATAAAATAAAGATAAATAAAAATTTAAAAAAAGAAATAATCATAATAAATATATAAGTAAATAAAATAACGTCATTATTCCCAAAGCTTGCTGCTCCCAATACAGCTATGAGAAGTGGGAGCTAAAGAGGAAGGTGTGTGAACCCACAAGGAGAGATCACCAGCCACTGGTGGCATAAGCTAAGCCAAGGTCTGAGGAAGCAGAGACTGAACAGACACTTCGGGGTAGAATAAAAAAGCATAGAAAGAAGGAAGCTAAGGAAGATGAAGGAAACAGGAAATCACAAGAAGAAGACACAGAAAAAAAAAAGCCATCTTGCCAATGACCTCAGCCCCTTGACTGTGCCCCCGGTGGGTCCAGGAATAGCTCATAAACCCACTCACTATTTTTTTCCCTTGAGGTAAACTAAATTTCTAGTCTTCGTGGCCAAAAAGTTTAATTAGACCATCAACTCCTTTTTGTGATATTTGTGTGTGTGTGTGTGTGTGTGTGTGCACATGCCACTGAGAGTGTGGGGGTGAGAGGACTAGTCTGTGCACGTGTGTGTGCAAATGCCACTGAGAGTGTGGGGGTAAGAGGACTAGTGTGTGCACATGTGTGTGTGTGCACGTGCCACTGAGAGTGTGGGGGTGAGGGGACTAGTGCATGTGTGTGTGTGTGTAAGTGTGTACATGCCACTAAGTGTGGGGGTGAGGGGACTAGTGCATGCGTGCGTGCGTGCGTGCGTGCGTGTGTACATGCCACTGAGAGTGTGGCGGTGAGAGGACAATCCTGTGCAGTCAGTTCTCTCCTGCCCCTTTCTGTGAACTCTAGGGATTGAACTCAGGTCATCAGGCTTGCGCCACAAGCACCATTTCCCCACGGTGACATCTCTCCAGCCCCTAGACAGTCCTTTCAAGCATCCAAGTTCCCAGGGGAGGAGCTGGCTTGCTCGTCCATCAGAGAACACACCTTCTCTGAGGACAGAGAGGTGAATCCAGAGACCTTGAAAGGCTTTGCCATTTAGCTGGTCTGTGACTTAAGATATTCGTCACAATCCTTCCGTATTTGCTTTCTTTTTAAAACTTCCATAAATTTTGCCCAATTATTTGTATTAAAAAAAAAAAACCCACAATGCACAAAGTGGTGATAAGTTTGGGGACCGGGTGGTGGAGTAAAGAGGGGTGATGTGCTGTCTCGGTGAGTGGCTCAGAAGGCCACGCTCATTCACCTGTAAGTCAGGGCCCAGAGGGGAAAACCTTCAGTAAATGGTTTTCCTGTGTTGCTATGTAACGTTTCTTCAGTCAGACTTCCATATGCCATGAATCCCCTGGGTCCTAGTCATGTCAGGACAGAACAGGATGCTGCAGGTGACCCGCGGGACCCCCCATGTGCTCTGTGAAGCCCCAGGTGTCTCCTTACCAAGGTGCTTCTGCAGGAAGGCCAGCATGGCCCGCACCATAACCTCCTGACCTTCATACGGGTCCAAGGTCCCACGACTGTGACTGGAAAAGAATTTAGCAACCAGGTTGCCGGTCACAAAAGCAAAGTCAGTTTGGCTCCGGTGAACAGTGCCTCTAAAGAGAAAGAGAAACGTCCCATGAGAGAGTGGAGGTTAGGCTCATGTGCACACCTACTGTGTGCGAAGCGCTGCCATGTGCCATGTGTAACTTCCCCAGCGACCTTGTCAGGGACGTTGTTTCCCGTGTGGTAGACTCTGAGGAGGGAACGTGTGACCCTGGACAGAGCTAGGGATTGAACTGAGGTGCACCCAGCTGCAAAGCTGGCTCAATGCCACCACGCCTGACAGTACAGGGAGGACGATGAACTGGCCCCAGGGGAGCTGGTGAGGTTCCCGGCACCTACTGTTTTACGTCACAGCTTTTATCCAGTGACCCCCCCGCCCCAAGGCCCAAGAAATGTTTAACCTCACTGCTGGAACTGTGCCATGGAGTCAACAGGGAGAGGAAACACCTGCTTTTAGTTAAATAATCACAACAGAGAGGGCACGGAAAAGGGGTTTTGGGGTTAAGTCCTTTGGCTGTAAAAAAGCATCATTCACCTGTTCATTGCCCTGTGGTAGCGAAGACTTAGGGAGGGCCCCAGCCCTCTAGATACATCTAATCCACAGGTGGATTCCCATTGAGCTAAGTTACTCAACTGAGTGTGGGATGGAAAACCCAAAGGCTAAACGACCTGCCTAAAAGTGTAGAAAACCAGATTTTTAAAAATCAGATCTGTTCATTTTGTGTGCATGTGCGTGTGTACGTGGCACATGTTTGCAAGTCAGAGGACAACTTGCAGGAATCAGTTCACTCCTCCCACTGGCGGGTCCCACGGACAGAACTCCACATTCTGGCTTCATGGCAGGTGCCTTTATTTGCTGGGCCGTTTTGCCAGCCCAAACTGTTTTTTTGTTTTGTTTTGTTTTTTGTTTTTTTTTTTAATGTATTATTTAGCCAAGTATGGTGGCGCACGCCTTTAATACTAGCACTCGGGAGGCAGAGGCAGGTGGATCTCTGTGACTTCAAGACCAGCCTGGTCTACAAAGTGAGTCTAGGACAGCCAGGGCTGTTACACAGAGAAACCCTGTCTTGAAAAACCTAAAAAAGAAAAAAGTTTTCATTCTGGCACATGAAAATGGTGTGTATAATAATAAATACATTAGACTCTTGAGTGTTCAGAACTGAATTGTAAAAATAATGCCAGGCGTGGTGACACATACCTTTTTAGTCCCAGCACTTGGGAAGCCAGAGGCAGTAAGATCTCTGTGAGTTCAAGACCAGCCTGGTCTATAAAGCAAGTTCCAGGACAGCCATACCTACACACAGAGCATGTATCTTCAAAAATCGGAAAACAAAAACAAACAAACAAACAAAAAAAAACACTTGGGCTAAAAAAATGGCTCAGCAGGGCTGGAGAGATGGCTCAGAGGTTGAGAGTGCTGGCTGCTCTTCCAAGGGTCCTGAGTTCAATTCCCAGCAACCACATGGTGGCTCACAGCAGTCTATAACTTCACGGTTAAAAATCTAACACCCTCTTCTGGCCTTCATGGGCACCAGACACATAAACACAGGAAAAGACATAAAATAATAAGATTAATACATCTAAAAAAAATTGGCAGAGGTGTATGTTGAGACAGGGTCTCAATACGTAGCCCTGGCTGTCCTGGAACTCACTTTGTAGACCAGGTTGTCCTTGAACTCAGAGATCCACCTGCCTCTGCCTCCTGAGTGCTGGGATTAAAGAGAGATGGCACCATGCCCAGCTCTTTAAAAAAGGTTTTAGGAATATATTGCCTGTAGTTAAGTCTCCTTTGTGTGCCCCGTCCCTTCCCTACAGATTACAAGTAACCGGATCTGACTGGCCGGGGGTAACATTCCTGCAGCCTGTCCCTCCAATGCTATGAAGTCAAAATGAAAGCAGAGGGGGCCGGGGCAGGACAGGCAAGAGACGAAGCCACTACCTGCGGCCAACTGGCACTCTGGGGCTTGGCATGGCATAGAGTTCACTGACTAGCTGATTCCCAGGATGTACAACACACAGCCAGTTGTGTCTTCTTTACATAGGCACTGGTGCGTGTGTGCTGCTTGGCTTGAGTGGGGCAGGGGCAGGTCAGGGAGGTCTCAGGCTGCCTGAGTCCCACATGCCTCCCACAAGGGCAGCAGCCTATAATGCTAAAGCCAAGCACAGTGCCATGACCAGGTGAAGAAAATGTGATGTATTTGGCTGACATGTAAAAGGCTTGTTTGGTCTGGAGCTCATGTTGATGCGTAGGTTTCCATCCCCCTGCCTCACCTTCCTATGTGCTGGGATTACAAGCAGGCACCACCAGGCTCAGTTTGCTTGAGTGGCTTCAGAAGAAGCCTGTGTTAGGAGAGCCTCTGTGAATGGGATGTCCATGGAAGTTCTACAAGTCCCCGCAAATTGTCAACCCCTACTACATCTACAGTCTTTAAAAAAAAAAAAAAAAAAAAAAAAAAAAAAATCAAAATTTCTATATGAGGCTAGAGACATCTAGAATCACTCATGCCCAAGACACCCATTTTCCAGAAAGTACTAAATAAATCCTGTGACCTAAAGAAATCTTTCTATGGGGCTGGAAAGATGGCTCAGAGGTTAGGAGCACTGGCTGCTCTTCCAGAGGTCTTGAGTTCAATTCCCAGCTACCACATGGTGGCTCACCAACCATCTATAATGAGATCTGATGCCCTCTTCTGGTTTGCAGGCAAAAAACTGTATACATAATAAATAAATAAATCTTAAAGAAAGAAAGAAAGAAAGAAAGAAAGAAAGAAAGAAAGAAAGAAAATCTCTGTAGGTAGAGCCAAGCAGAGAAAAAAAAAAAAAATATATATATATATATATATACATGGATTATGATGTGGGGCTTCTGGCAATATTCAGATGTTCTGTGGATATATAAAGAGTTCTGGTTAATGTAGAAGAAATGAAGGGAGTCCCAGCCAACTAAAATGAACGGGACACTAGGGTAGTGCCTCTGGGGCACACTTACAGGACGGTCACAATCCTGGACTGCTCGTGCCGGGCACATATCTTCTTCATCAAGTTGATGCTCTCCACCGTCTGGAATTTCTCCGCATTGATAAAGAACACAGGGCCCCGGGCCTTGGGGTAAAAGTCGTGCTCCAGAGGAAACATCCAAGCGTCCAGGGCTATAGCACACCTTGGATAAGGCAGAAACCCAGGCAAGACCGGTTAGGGTGGAGGGGGCGGGGAATGGGACTTTTCTTGCCAATGGTTGATGACACAGGAAGCCATGAATTGGGTGCTACAACCCTCACTCTCCTATTATGGTCTTATGTAGGAGTCCCTTTTACCTGTCCCCAAAGAGCCTTCTAGAATTTATACCCCCTCAGAGCAAGGCTCAGATTTCCTTCTCTGGATCTACCTTCAGGTGGCACGCTCGGGTTCTGAAGATGTTACCTCATTCAATCAATCACTCAATTCATTCAATACTCACTGAGTGACTGCTGTGGGCTTAGCCCTCTGGATGCAGAGATCAGTGAGAAAGGGCACACATCCCAAAACAGGGTGGGAGACTTTGAAAATGCAGAACCACAGCTCAGAGCTGTAGTCATAAGGTTACTGTGTAATTCAAATGCTGATCTCTGTACTCCGCCCCATTTCTGGTTGCAATCCTTGTTCTGAGAATCTCCTGTCTCAATGTTGTATAAACTCTGTTCCCCAGTTGTCCCCTGATATGCCAATAAAGCAGCTTTCAGCCAATCACTGAGCAGGAGTAGGGCTGGACTTCCTGCCATCCAGGGGAGGAGGAGTTAGAGGAGGAAGTAGGGGTCCATGAGCCATCAGGAGAGGGAGCTGAACTGGGAAAGCTACAGAGCACAAGTATCTCTGGGATGTACGCCAGGAGGAAACCAGATTAGAGGGTTAAGAATAGGGGAATGACTGCTCAGTGCTTGTGCTGTGAAGCTCGTTATTAAACAAATATAAAGGAGTCTCAATTATTTGTGTGGTAGCCGGGTTAAGAGAGAAGCTGAGAAACAAACACGGTTTTATAAAAATAACTTTAACAAAAAACCCTGATGCACAAGATGCTACATGAGCCCAGAGCCTGGGTGGCAGAGAACCCTACAAGCTTCCTTGGTACTAAGAGCAAAACTGTGGCATAGCCACCCTACTGGGGACAGTCAACCTTCCACTGCAATGACAGGTGCATGCATAGGCCTCCCCTTGCCCTTCCCTTGCTCTTACACGTCACCGTGACTTGAGGGCTTGAATTCATTTGACTCTATCGTTCATCCTCTACCTCCACCCACGCGCAAATCCATCCTCTCTCAGCTTTGCTCTGACTCGGCCTTCGGGATGGTCTGCTATAACACACAGCAGCCAGGAGGCTTTTTTAAAATATAAGATTAATTTTTTTCTGCTTAAAATTATTTAATGTTAGCCGGGCTAACATTATTTATTTAATGTCAGTTCCAGGACTGACAAGGCTACACAGAGAAACTTTGTCTTAAAAAAGAAGTCAGAACCGGGCATGGTGGCGCACGCCTTTAATCCCAGCACTCAGGAGGCAGAGGCAGGGGGATCGCTGTGAGTTCGAGGCCAGCCTGGTCTACAAAGTGAGTCCAGGATGGCCAAGACTACACAGAGAAACCCTGTCTCGAAAAAAAAAATTATTTAATGTTGTTCATTTTATTTTTTAAGTAGGATCTTGTGCTGGGCAATGGTAACCTCCAATTTAATCCCAGCACCCAGGTGTAGTGGATGTAAATATGTTTTTGTTTTGATCCCAAGTATGGGATGTGAAACAGACTTGTGTTAGGGTGTGTGGTGTTTTTCCACTGAAAACAGACTTGTGAGAGAACAGGTGATGTTTGTCCACTGGAAGAGGAACTGCCTTTGCCAACTGATAAACATCCTAGGACAGACTCTGAGAGGAGATATATATGGGCCCAAAACAAGGGGAGGGATTTTGTTGGGTTTTGTTTGGTTTGGTTTGGTCTTGGCTGTTTATCACTCCACTTCAAGACACTCCTAGAGAGAACCACTCCAGCAAAGGCTTTGAGGCTCCAGGCTCTGGCTGCTGCTCCAGGTTCTAGTGTCTGTGGTTACAGTCACCTTCGCTGAATTGCTGGTTTGCTGTTTAACTGGGCTATTGGAATCCTGCTGACCACAGCAGTGGAATCACTCCAAGGAACTGAGTATAAAAAAGTCTACTTCTCCTGTTGCCATGAACCTCTTCTCTCTGCTATTTAGGGTAGGTGGCTTGGAAGGGAGCTATAAGCATTAACGAACCCCAGATAAAGTAGGTTTGAAAAAAATTCAAAGCCTAAACCCAGGAGGCAGAGGCAGGCGGATCTCTATGAGTTCGAGGCCAGCCTGGTCTACAGAGTGACTCCAGGACAGCCAGGGTAACACTGTTTGGGGGGTGGGGTGGAGGGAGGGGGAGAGTGCCTTACTTAGGCTTGCCTTGAACTCTGTGATCCTCCTGCCTCCAGTGTATGTACACCACATCTCTTGGCCTACTTATTTTCTTCATTACATTTTGGTGCTAAGAGTCGTTAGGTCCTTTGCTAGCCACCTTCTTTTCCCAATAACGTAATCTCTCAAAGTCAGACCTTTTTGTGCTGATCACTCCCAAATCTCCAGCCCATCAAACACATCCCTGCTGAATGAATGAATGAATGAATGAATGGTGTGCGAAGCTTGACACGACAGCATCATGTGCACTCACCGGAACTGGACCTCTTGAGCCAAAGCCAGAATAGCTGTAGCCCCTCCAAATGAGTGTCCCATCACGGCCACGCGACTCATGTCGATGCTACCCTGAGAAAAGCAGAGAACTTAGCCGAGCCAGACACTTACAGGGAAGCAATTGTAAGGAATGGCATGAGGTGTGATGCCAACCAAAACTGCACCTTTTGAGCCTCTGGCCAGAGTAGGGTGCCACACCTACTAGCTTGATTCTGAGGCAGGATGATGGCAAGTTCAAGTCTGGCCTGGGCTATACAACAAGACACACATATATATATATATGCTTGGGGGCTGGGGAGATGTCTCAGTGGTTAAGAGTGATAAGAGAACCAGGGTTTAATTCCCAGCACCCACATGGCAGCTCTGTCTGCAGCAACAAACATCCAGAGGATTGGACACCGTCACACCAATGCACATAAAATAAAATAATTAAATTTCAAAGAAAAATTTTTTTGAGACAGGGTCTCTCTGTGTAGTCTTGGCTGTCCTGGACTCGCTTTGTAGACCAGGCTGGCCTTGAACTCACAGCGATCCATCTGCCTCTGCCTCTGCCTCCCAAGTGCTGGGATTAAAGGCGTGCGCCACCACACCAAGCTTTAATAAATTATTTTTTTTAAAGAAATGTCCAGAGTGCAGCTCAGTGGCAAAGAGTATGTCTGGCACAAAAAGGCTCTAGATTTGATACCCAGCAATGCAAAGAAAAGAAAAAAGAGAATGTCTCTCCTGGAGAGCTGATCTTCAGTATGAACAACCTTCAAAAGGCCTGTGCTTTTCATCTGCACTTTGCTGTGTTTGTTTTGAACCTGAGTCACTATGCACCTCTGGCCTGGAACTCATTCGGTAGACCAGGTTGGCCTTCCAACTCAGAGATCCTGCTCCCTCTGTCTCCAAGTATGAGGATTTAAAGGTGTGTGCCAGCATGCTGCCTTATTTTGACTTTGTAATCATTACCTGTGGAGTTTAGGCATTCATATGTCTGTGAGTGCCCAGGCAGACAGAAGTTGCCAGACTTCCAACAGCTCAACTGAAAGCCTGCTAAGAAGCAGCCCCTCCCAGCCTGTGCAGCGGCGGTTCTCAACCTGCGGGTGACCCCTCCATCTTCAAAAATATTTACATGACAATTCTTAACAGTGGCAAAATTACAGTTATGAAGTAGCAACAAAATAACTTCATGGTGGTGGTGGGGTGTTCACCACAGCATGAGGAACTGTATAAAAGGGTCCCAAGCTAGTCTTCCAGGATGCCTCAGAGGACACGGCCCCCTACTCACAAGGAACTGCCGGTGCCCTTCATTTTGCGCTAGAGCAATGACTGCTTGCGCAGAAAGCAACTTGGGTTCTACTTCTTCTGCCTGTCTGTCCTGATTTTTATCTACAGCCCAAGGGAGAGTTTCTGTGCTCCGACTGCTCTGTACGTGTCTATTTCTGGTTCTTCCCAGCAGCCTTCAGGGCATGGTTTTTATAAAAAGCCACCACCACGATGCCTACTAAGGGGCTGGGGAAAAAAATCCCCAGACCAGGCTGTCCTCGAACTCACAGCAATCCGCCTGCGTCTGTATTCATGTGCCTCCAAAATCAGCTCTGTAGAGAAGCCTCTCACCAAGTTTCCTTTCTACCAGTTGCCTTCTTCCTGTTCCTAGCCAGAAACAGTGTCCTCAGTGTCCTTGCAGATTTAGAGGCCACAGACACGTAAATAGGAGCACACACTTGCCCCACTCCCCGCAGGCTCCCCCAGAGAGTGCCTCTGCATCGCAGCATTACTACAGAAGGGGGCTGCCTCATCCTAACCTGCGGCCACACTTGCCATCGCTCGGAAACAGACAGCTGGCTGCTCACCAAATCCGTCCTCGGACACACAGCTAGACCGTGTTGCAGTTTGCAGTTCCACATGACTGAGTGTTAGCTAAGAGACGGGCAAAAGTCTAACTTCCAGAGCTGGAGAGATGGTTCTACAGTTAAGAGTCTTTGCTGTGCTTGCAGAGGTTCGAGTTCTAGCACCCAAGGCAGGCAGTGCACAGCTGTCTGGATCTCCATGCACACACACACACACACACACACACACACACACACACACACACACACCATATGTCTAACTTCCAACTACAAATATAAAAGCTCTCCGGTGCCTCTCTGACTGCCCATCTGCTGGCCTACTGTATGAAGCATGTATGAGTCCATGTGTGAGGAGGGTGGAGCCCTCAGAGCCCAGGGCAGGGGTGCAGCGCAGCAGCAGTGTGACTTTCTAGCTCAGGCCACTCTCTCAGTTCAATCTCAGTTCAGAAAGGAGCTGAGATCCCTGGACTGCCTCTTGCACCACAGTACCCTGGACCACTGAGCAGGGTCAATGTGCCCTAGTAGTTAGCATTCCCGGGCTCCAGGGAGAATGTGTTGGCTCCTCCCAACTGTTCGCTTTTAGGAACAATGTAGTTCATACCGGACACTGGACAGAATGTAGTCTGAAAGAGCTGGGCGTGGTGGCGCACACCTTTAATCCCAGCACTCGGGGAGGCAGAAGTAGGTGGATCGCTGTGAGTTCGAGGCCAGCCTGGTCTACAAGTGAGTCCAGGACAGCCAAGGCTACACAGAGAAACCCTGTCTCAAAAAAAAAAAAAAAAAAAGAAAGAAAGAAAGAAAAGGAAAGGAAAGGAAAGGAAAGGAAAAGAAAGGAAAGGAAACGAAAGCCACATTTTGTGCTGCCGACGGCCCTGACACACTGCCTTCCTCTGGGCAGTGGAGGAGACTAACTTGTTCTCCACAGGGCGATAACAGAGGTTCAGGATCATGTAGTCTCACAGGTGAGGTTTACTTAGCTAGCTGGTTTCCTACTCCCTCTGAGATCCACCTGGCCAGCGGCTGCTGCTCCACAGTGCCTGGCTCAGGGTCTCAGGCAGGGAGGCCTGGACTCCAGCACTGGGCGGGGGGCTACTTTTCTACTCAGCAAAAGGAACTGAGGCCCACCAGAGTCCAGGTCCTGCCCCACCCACAGGCGCATGTGTCTTCCTTTCAAATGGATTGTTAAGGAGGTGTTGAGACATAAAGAGGCTTTGGGAACAAAAGTCCCAGATTAAAGCTGACTCTGCTATTTTCTTTCCTTTTTTTTTTTTAGTTATAATTTTGTTCTATGTGCACGGGTATTTTGTCTGTATGCATGTCTATGCACTACGTGCGTGCCTGGTGTCTGTGGAAGCCAGATAGGGCATTGGATGCCCTGGAAGTAGCATTTCAGAGGGCTGTGAGGCACCATCTGGGTGCTGAGGATCAAACCCGAGTCCTCTGGAAGGGCAGCCAGTGATCTTGACCAGGAGCCATCTCTCTAGCCTCCCCCACTTTCTTAACCGAATGCTGTTTGTAAGTACTTAGCCATGCTCATCTTCATTTGATGTACAGATACTGACATCATGAGCGTATGTGAGGAGCCCTTACCACAGCAGAACTCTTATTTACACAGAGAAATATTACATGAGCATTAAAAATAAGTAGTGCAGCTGGATGGTGGTGGCGCATGCCTTTAATCCCAGCACTAGGGAAGCAGAGGCAGGCAGATGGCTGTGAGTTCGAGGCCAGCCTGGTCTACAAAGTGAGTCCAGGACAGCCAGGGCTACACAGAGAGACTCTGTCTCGGAAAAAAAAAAAAGTAGCGCATTGCTGTGCACACCTGAAGTCCCAGCACTCAGGAAGCAGGGGCAGGAGTTCAAGGCCAGCCTCAGCTACACAGTAAGTTGGAGGCCAGCCTGGAATGCACGAGATCCTGTTTTAAAGGAACAAAACAATAAGAAACACAGAAAACATTAAGTAGCTAGGTGTGGCCGCTCATATCTGTAACTTTAGCGCTCAGAAGATTGAGGCAGGAAGACTGCCATTAGTTTGAGGCCAACCTGGGTTACATAATGAGTTCTAAACTAGCCTGGGCTATGAATCAAGACACATAGCTCCCCCCCTCCCCGTGTGTGTGTGTGTGTGTGTGTGTGTGTGTGTGTGTGTGTGTGTGAATGAAAAGCAAAGACTACTACATTATTGTTTTGACATTAGAGGGGAGAAAAGGAGAAGACGAAAAGGATTGGACATTGGAGGGTAAAAACTGTACCTTCCTATCACAAAGTCCCCAGCCAGGACAGTGTCATGCCCTCTAGAAGGGTCTTGGGACTCCCTCAGGAGCCTTCTTGGCTACTGGCCTGCAATAGACAGGTCGCTGCTCCTCAACACCCTCATCTGGGGAAGAACTCTCCTCTCGCCATGTGGCCCAGTGAGACCCTCCGCCTGGTGTTCCAGATCCTCTGACCTGGAAGGGGACACACCTAGACAGGCTGACCCAAATACCACAGTCTAGAAGCTAAGAGACTCTTTCCTGATTGATTCTGGGGCTGTTGAGGCACAGGCCTGGATTGCTAGCAACTCTCTTTCTTGCCTGGAATCTGGTAAGAATGAAGGCCATAAACGCACAGGAAATGGAGACCCTACAAGGGAGGTAAGAGTGCACAGCTGATCTCACTATGCAGCCTGAAGTCAGCCTGTGCTCCTGGCAGCTGTGTGAGCCAGCAAGGCTGTGAGAAATGCGTAGCTCTGGGTCATCCCAACTGTCGCCATACCTTGAAGGCCAACAGGTCCAATCCACCAGGAAAGACATTGAGGACAGTCTTCCCGTCAGAGGCGTCCTGCAGGATCCGCAGCACCCGCACGCACTCCCTTGCCCGCTGGTGTACCTGCAACAGAGGCGGGCTAAAGGGGCAGCCCGCAACCGCAACCGCAACCGCAGCACAGCAAGAACCTCAGCCCCACACAAGCCCAGGCGGATCGCCATGGGAGAGGGAGGCTGCCCACAGCTGCTCACAGGCGTCTCAGCACACACTGCAGGCCCTTGCAACTCACACAGGTTCGCCTGACAGCATAGTGAGTGGGCCCACAGGTGGCCTCCGGACAGGGCCCTCGGGATGGCCCTCAGAGGAGATGACGTACACGAGAGCGGAAGGAATGGTTAGAGTTCCTAACCTCAAGCTGATATGGTTCAACTTGCCCATTTACAACCTTGGCTGTTGCCTTAATCAGCCTGCCCTTCTCCAGTTATCCTCTCCTTTGAAGGACCGCGCCCGCCCCACCCCGCCCTGCCCCTAACAATCTGACAACGGATTTTGGTGGGAATTTTCACTTTGCCTCTTCTCCCCAGAATCCGTTACTAAAAAATCTTAATGTGAGCTTGGCTCCAGGATGGAGGACTGAGGAAAAATACCCAGAGCCTTGTCCTCTGCTGATGAGCTAAACATCTGCAAAGTCACAGCTGGCAGGAGAAAGTAAGCCAGCCTGCAGATGGCTGACCAGCTGGTCCCCTCAGAGAGCGCATCCCAGTGGCTATGAGGCCCTGCCAGGGTCTCGCTCTCCCTGCCTCCTTACCCACAGGAGCCAGTCAGCTGCTTGCCACCTAAACCAGGCTCAAGCCGGACTTTGGCAACCGCAGGAGTCCCATAATTCAAACTTTATTTGTTCCCACAGGTGTGGTGGGTTCAGACCCACTACGCCGCGGCTTTTGAGAGAGAAAGGTAAAGGTCTGGCCTGTGGTTGACTCAAGGTCCATGTCAATGACCGGGTCCTCATGAGGATGCTATTGGAAGATGGAGTCTTTAGAAGCTGGGAGCCGGTGGGAGGTCTTTAAGGCACTGAAGACCTGCCCTAAAAAGGGACTGTGGAATGCTACCACCCCCACACCCCTCCCTGGCATCTGGGACCCTTACCAGGGGCCCACCTGACCTCAGCTTGCTATCTCCAGAACCGAGAGCTAAAAAAACTCTGTTCTCTGGTAAGTCAGTTACAGCTGGTAGTTTGCTGGAGAGATGAAAACCCCGTGACTAGAGCCACGCCTGCGGTCCTGTGACTGTGCCAAGGGGCACAAGCCTACCTGGGGATTCCTGACGTGGAATATCTTCTCTTCTTCCTTGATCCGACGGAAGGGGATCCACTCCTCCTCCAGCGATTCAGTGGGCTGGCTCTCCTGCGAGGTCTGCTTACAGAAGTAGGTGGTCCCAGCTGACTGGTCCCTGAGCCACGCATGCCAGCGGACAGAAAGAAAGACAAGATGACATGGTCAGCGCACTTCTCCCCTTCCCCATTCTTCCCTTCCAACCATGACACACAGGCTCTCCGCTTGGCTGGTCGGCCGCACAGGAGAGCAGAAAAAAACATGTGTTCAGCCCAGAGTCAGTCAGCTGTGTCATTTTCAGCCAGCTATTGGACACCTTTGGTGTTCTAGTCCTTTTTTTTTTTTTTTTTTTTTTTTTTGGTTTTTCAAGACAGGGTTTCTCTGTGTAACAGCTCTGGCTGTCTTAGACTCGCTTTATAGACCAGGATGGCCTCGAACTCACAGAGATCCACCTGCCTCTGCCTCCCCTGTGCTGGGATTAAAGGCGTGCACTGCCGCCACCACCCTGGTGGTGTTTTGTACGGTTATTAGAAATAATGTATTGGGGCTAGGGAGGCAGCTCAGTGACAATGTTGGCCTGGTGTGTGGGGGTCTGATGCCAAAGCACTACGAACGAAACTAAAACGGGGAAGAACACATGGATGGGGCCTAGCCTATACCTAGCTCCCCATGGGTCTCCAATAGACTGCAGTTCATCAGCACCACCTCTCACCTGTGCTCTATGACAGCCACCACAAAGCCACGGGAGGCCAGCTCCATGGAGAAGGTTGAATACAATGCCCTGGAGAGTCATAGGGAGAGGAGATCAAAAACACAGCTCAGCTTCGCCCACCTCAAAAGACTGGCCAGGGAGGTGTAGCTGGTGGCCCTCCCCAGTGCTTTCCCCAGGGACTGCAGGGCCCAGGGCTCTGGTGTCCCCCACGGTATGTTTGCAAGTTAGTCCTCAAACTGATGAGCCTGTCCACCCCGCTGAATCAGCCTCCCCACCTCACCCACCCCAGACAGAATCCGACTACTCTTTTTGTTGTTTTGGTTTTTCCGAGACAGGGTTTCTCTGTGTAGCCCTGGCTGTCCTGAACTCAACTTGTAAACTCAAGGCTGGCCTTGAACTCAAAGTGATCCGACTGCCTCTGCCTTCCTGAGTGCTGGAATTAAAAATGCCACCATGCCCAGCTATTCTAATGTACGTGTGTATGTACACGTGAAGGCCATGCTGTCAGGTATCTTTTTCAATCACTTTCTTCCTTTTTCTCATCATCATCATCATCATCGTCATCATCACTGACACAGGGTTTCTCACTGAATTTGGACTACCTCACTTCTGTGAGACTAGCTGGCCGGAGAAGATCCAGGGAGTCTCCTGTCTCATCCACTCCTGCACTGGGATTACAGGTTTTGCGGATCAAACTCAAGTCAGTCTCATGCGTTCAGCAAGCACGTGACCCATTGAGCAGAGGGGCTCACTGCATAGCCCTGGCTGGCCTGAAACTCTCTATGTATTTTTCAAGTAATCATATATTTTTTTTTAAGTTAAAAAGGGACATTGGGGTAGCTGGAGGGTTGGCTCAACAGTTAAGAGCACTGGCAGCTCTTCTAGAGGACCGGGGTTTGACTTCCAGCACCCACAGCAGGGCTCACGGCCACCTGTAACTGCAGTTTTACAGGGGATCTGGTGCCCTCTTCTGGCCCTCCACAGGCATCACACACACATTCAGACATACAGCCAAGAAATCACCTACACATGAAGGAGGAGGAAGAGAAAGAGGAGGAGAGGAGGAGGAGGGAGGAGGAGGGAGGAGGAAGACAATGACAGGGACTTTACCTTAGTGGTAGAACACCTGCCTAGCACACACATGGCACTGGGTCCAATCCCTTCCCCAGTGCTGCCAAAAACAAAGGGGAAAAGTCTTTTAGCCAGTTGTTGTAGGACATACCTGCAATCCCAGAACATGGAAAACAGAGGCAGGAATATCAGGAGTTCAAGATCCTCCTTAGGTATACAGTGAATAGAAAGCTAGCTTGGGATACATGAATTCCTGTCAAAAAAAGGAAGGAAGGGAGGAAGGAAAGGAGGGAGGGAGGGAGGCCGGCCAGACATGCTAGTGTACATGTAATTATCTTAGCACTTGAGACAGGAAGGTGGGATCAGGAGTTCAGGGCTAACCTTATCTATGCATCAAGATCTTGTCTCAAAACAACAAGTAAGAGTAACCCAGAGGGGAAGAGATGGCTCAACTGTTAAGAGAACTTGCTGTTCCAGCTGCCTATGACTCCAGTTCCCAGGGATCTGATGCCCTCTTCTGGCCTCAGAGGGGACTTGCACACATGTGCACATTCACATATTACAGACACACATAACTAAAAAAAAAAAAAAAAATTAGAGAAACCCTGTCTCAAAAACCAAAATTAATTATTTTTTAAAGTAGAAAAGCATATTAATGTTACTGATACATTTCATTTAAGCTATAATAGCCTACTATACCTACTGTACCTTTTTTAACCTACTGTGATCTATGAAATCCACTGTAATTTCAAAATGAGCCAGGCAGTGGTGGGTGGCATCAGCCTTGTCTACAGAGGAAGTTCCAGGACAGTCAGGACTATTACACAGAGAAATCCTGTGTCTGATCTATGAAATCCACTGTAATTTCAAAATGAGCTGGGCATGGTGGCGCACACCTTTAATCCCAGCACTCGGGAGGCAGAGGCAGGCAGATCACTGTGAGTTTGAAGCCAGCCTGGTCTACAAAGTGTGTCTAGAATAGCCAAGGCTACACAGAGAAACCCTGTCTCAAAAAAAAAAAAAAAGTCACACAGAGCGGACAGCCTAGAATGGACCAAACAGCTCTAACAAATGAGATGCAAACAGATATATTACATAGAGCTAGCCAGGAGATTTTCCTTAAAAGTACAGTGCTCCCTTTATATTGCCTGGGATGCAGACATAATGGCTGGAACAAAAGCAGCCGCCCTAGGTCATGAGGTAACTTTAGAAATGGAAGCCATACACAGCAGAGCAAAATGATAGAAGTCTGCTTTCCTGTTAGATTCATGTTACCACAACAGCAACTCTAACGGTCTATCTCTGGCTCCCGTCACCCTGTCTCTATAGTGTTTTGATGCAGAATTTTCTGTAGCCCGGGCTGACCTCACACTCACTATTCGGCTGGAGAGATGGCTCAGGGGTTAAGAGCACCATGGTCTGTTCTTCCAGAAGACTCAAGTTTGGTTCCCAGCAGCCACATGGCGACTCACAACCGTTTGTAATACCAGTCCCAGGAAATGTGACACTCTCTGGAAGGAAGGAAGGAAGGAAGGAAGGAAGGAAGGAAGGAAGGAAGGAAGGAAGG
>OU015754.1:67457552-67469957 GCA_907169655.1 Acomys percivali | reverse complement strand
AGGAAGGAAGGAAGGAAGGAAGGAAGGAAGGAAGGAAGGAAGGAAGGTAGGAAGATGTTCCATCTAAAAGAACATCCATTCACTCAGCAACTGTTTATTGAGACCAAAATCTGCCAGCCACTCTTCAAGGTACCGCACTAGCAAGATCAGATTTGGGCTTGTTTTGTTGTTTGTTTGTTTGTTTTTGTTTTGTTTTGAGGCAGGGCATCACTACACAACACACTCTGGCCCAAACGCATCACTCTCCAGCGGCTGCCTTCCAGAATGACTGAGCCACTGCACCCTGCCAGCTTGAAAACAGATCTCCTTGGCTAAAATGTGGACAGAAGTTGGAGGGTTGTTAATCCCAGCACTTGGGAGGCAGAAGCAGGCGGATCGCTGTGAGTTTGAGGCCAGCCTGGTCTACAAAGAGAGTCTAGGACAGCCAAGGCTACACAAGGCTACCTTGTCTTGAAAAACCAAGAAGAAAAAAAAAGTTGGAGGGTTGGCAGCTTCTGAGATGTGCGGTACTCTGGGATGGAAAGTGGACATATATATTCATGGATGAACAGACGGAGAGTGCAATCTAACAGACTCAAGTGAGAACACACAGACTACAGTCGTAAGTTATGTAACGTCCCATGGTACGAACAGAAAAGGCCATGGGAGCAATCCTGATTGGACACTGAATTATCAAGTTGAAGCCAGTTGCCCAACATCTGGTGAAAGAGATTATCATAGTCACCATCACCACAGTCCAGCAGGGCTGTGCACCTAGTAGGTGCTAATCCAACAGAAACCTCGTAAACCACACATGGGGGCCACACCCTTGCCTGGCAGATGTTGAAATCTGGGCTCAGAGTGTTACAACTGTCCCTAGGCCACTGGGAACACAAGGGCCATGGGAGGTCAGACTGTCCAGGCTAGCACATCCCAGGCCAAAAATTAGTTGAAAATCAAAGGCACGATGAAGCCAAGGTTTTCCAACAGTGCTTTGCCCAGGCTGCCTTCTGGAGAGTTCTCTGCAGCCTGGGGTTCCACATTCACGTGTGCGCTGTGCACACCATGGAGCCTCCCTGTGTGTGCGCTGTGCACACCATGGAGCCTCCCTGTGTGTGCGCTGTGCACACCATGGAGCCTCCCTGTGTGTGCACTGTGCACACCATGAAGCCTCGCTGTGTGCGTGCTGTGCACACCATTGAGCCTGCCTGTATCAAAAAAAAGACAACCGAAAACACCCAGATGCAGACTTGACATCGCTGCATGTCACAAATGGCAGTGTCTTTGCTGTACAAAGATCTCTGCACTTAGGGGAATATGACGGCTTACGTACAGAAAACAAAGAGTTTTCACATTTTCCTAGTTTATTGTATTGTATTAGAATGTTGGGTTTCTAACGTTTGGCATCTGAAGTGGCTGGAGAGATGGCTCAGTGGTTAAGAGCACTGGCTGCATTTACAGAGGACTGGAGTTTTATTCCCAGCAACCACACTGGGTGCCTCACAGCCATCTGTAACTTCTGCTCCAGATCTGACACCTTTGGCCTCTGTGAGCACCTATACCCATGTGTACACGCCCACATGCAGAGACTCGATCTACACACATAACTAAAAAGAATAAAAATAAATCAAGCTGGGTGTGATGGCGCACGCCTTTAATCCCAGTACTTGGGAGGCAGAGGCAGGCAGATTGCTGGGAGTTCAAGGCCAGCCTGGTCTACAAAAGCGAGTCCAGGACAGCCAAGACTGTTACATAGAAAAACCCTGTCTCGAAAAACCTTTAAAAAAAAAAAGAATAAAAATAAATCTTAAAAAAAAAAAAAAAAAGACTGGCGTCTGAGTTGCTAACTTGAGTTTCACACACACAAAAGTGTTAAAGAGATCTTGGCTTGAGATTGAGACAGACTTTTCAATTTCTGAAACACTTCGGCCATCTTGTACTAAGTATTTATGTGTAGCAGTGTTCTTAGCCCTGATGATCATAAAGCCAAAAAGCAATCAACGGTGAAAGATGCTGAAGATCCTCTAGGTCTTATGGTATCAAAAGTTCAGCTTAGGGGCTGGAGTGATGGCTCAGTGGTTAAGAGCACTGACTATTCTTCCAGAGGTCATGAGTTCAATTCCCAGCAACCACATGGTGGCTCACAGCCATCTGTAATGTGATCTGATTCCCTCCTCTAGCCTGCAGATGTACATGCAGGCAGAGCTCTGTGTACATAGTAATAAATAATAAATCTTTAAAAAAAAAAAGTTCAGCTTAGAGTCAATACTTTATACAAAAGTAGACCTCCAGCACACCTATCTCATTAGTATGCAAATTTACTTTAGTTTTCAATGAGTGGTAAAATTATATGCATACCAAATCAGTGGGTTTTGGTTTTTTGTTTTTAATTTATTTAGTTTTATTTTTATGTGTATTAGTGTGAAGGTGTCAGAGCCCTTGGAACTGGAGTTACAGACTGTTGTGAGCTGCCATGTGGTTGCTGGAAATTGAACTCGGGTCCTCTGGAAGAGCAGACAGTGCTCCTAACCACTGAGCCATCTCTCCAGCCCGCAAATCAGTGTTTTAAAATCCATTTCTTTAAGATTTCTTACCAGCAAATGTTTGACCTGTGTTCCTATTTTATTATACGCTTCGATCGTGGGTGGTCATGTAAAACTGTCAGGCAAAAGTGAGTCTAGAAGGTGGACCCAATGCCCGGGGGGTGGGGCGTGAGGTGGCAGGCAGGTGAAACGTCTTGTATTTGGCCCCTTTGAGACTACGTTAAGACAGAGTTACAATGCAAAGGACATGGCAAGATGCAGGGACAGAGCTCTTACCTGAAGCCTCCCAGGCCATGGGACATGATGATCAAAGGGTACCCAGAATCCTTTGTCTTAAAGGGGCCATTCCAGCTGGTAGGCAAGCGACAGGATCCTAGCAGAGACATGGGCTGTAGAATCTTGGGCTGCCTGTAACTGTAATCCCACGGACAGCCCAAGTCCAGGCAGAGGTGAGCATCCTTGGTCCTCTCCTCTCCAGAATCACCAGGAAAAAACATCCAAAGAGGCAGAATACTGAAGGAGTCAGGGCAGGTCTTGGGGGGAGGTAGGAAGAACAAGAGGCGGTGGGGTGAAGGGGGGTGGAACCTATGATTAGCAGGATGTGGGTCAGCGGTAAGTGGTAGTGCGCTGGCCTAGCTTACATTAGGCCCTGAGTTTGATCCCCAGTACTGAAAAAAAAAGGGGTGATCTATAGAGCAAGTGAGAATGCATGCTGGATTTAGGAATCCCCGATCTGATGCCCCAAACACTGCACAAGGATTTCTAGTTCTTTCTACACACACCCATCATCTCAGCTCTATGAAAGCAGGCAGGCAAGCAGGGTAAGTGACCTGCCCAAAGTCCCACTGCCAGGAAATGACAAAGCCTGGATTTGAACCCATGACCCAGATCCGCATGCATTTGATTCCCTCCCATGTCTCCTGGGGTCATAACCAGGCAACTCGGAAAGCACCCAGGGCCAGGGCAGCCTTACCGAGACCCAGGTTGAAGAGCGACCCCACCCAGCGCTTGTTGTACTCGAGGTAGTCGGCCAGGCCCATGCAGTACTCATAGCGGGGGATCCACAGCGGCTGCTCGCACTTCTCCGATGCTTGGCACGGGTAGAAGAGGCGGAAGAAGCTCCCCTGGAGAAAAAAAACACGAGAGCAGATGCTGCGTCCGAGAAGCCCAGGCTGGACGCCAGCACACTCGGATTCAGAAACCATTTTGTTGCTGGCACACGTCAGAAGGGTTTCCTTCCCCCAGCTGTCAACCCTGGAACGGCCCTGCACCGTGGGCCCAGGCTTGGTGCCGACAGTGGGACTCGGCCTTTGCTCTTAAGATGAACAGGGTGGCAGCAGGAGGCCAGCGTCCAGACTGCCTCTCAGGAAGAAGTAGCAGGAGAGGGGTTCCTAGGAAGTGGGTGTCTTTCTCACAGGACCGAGGTGAGGCCAACCATCAGGAACAACAACAACAAAAAAACCGTAAGAACTTGCTGGGCCATGGTGACACATGCCTGGAGTCCTGGAGATGGGAGAATCAGGGGCTTACGGGCATCCACGGCTACATGTCCAGCTGGAGGCTAGCCTGAGCTACATGAGAAAACTCAAAATGTTTTTTTTTTTAAAAAAAAAAGGTGAGTAGGAAACAAAGAAAAAGAAAAGCCTAGAAACCGACAGGAAGTTCAGAAGAAGGTGGAAAACAGACAGGGAGCAGGAGACAAGACACCACCCTCCCACCCGAGGTGTGGGGTCAGGACAGTGGCGCGTGGCTCTCTGTGCTTCCTCCCATTCGCCTACATCAGAATCGGATCGAAGACCTTCCTGGGACCAGATGCCCGTACTCAAGACAGGAGAAAGGGTCTGTGAGCTGCCTCAAGCCAGAGGCAGCTCTCCTCCTTGCTGTAGAAAGAACTGTTTCTCATCAACGGGGAAGGTTCTAATAGTTTGAAAGAGAGATTTTAAAAAACAAAGGAAGACAGTCCTAAGGGCTGACGGCCAAACCCAGCCCAGCTGTAACTCAGCGTCCCCAGAGCTGCGCACTGAGACCTGTTGTGGCGAAGGCCCCAGACAGGCACGGCAGCAGCTGTGGTGGAGCACAGGGTTGGAAAGCTTGGGATACCTACCTCAAGACCCTGACCCTCCATCACATCTGTGCAGCCAACATGGTGGGGTCCCGAGATGGGTGGAAAGCAAACAGACTGGCCGACCCCCATCTTCTCAGCAGCTGGACCAAAGCCTGGGTGCTCCCGAACTTGCCGGCTGAAAGGCAGAGCATACAACAGCCTCTTGCTGGTCTCTTCCTCCCCTGCTGCTTCTCTAGGTCATGTGCCGACCCCATCTACTTCCTGACATCCTTATCACGCTGAGCATCCTGGACTCAGTGCATGATACGCATCACCTATGACTGCTAACTTTGCCAACATTTACAGGCTGGTCCTTGGGTTGTTGGTTTTTCTGGTTGGTGGGAGGGAAGCCAGGGCCTTGCACATGCTAGCAAGGACTCCATTCCCAGCCCTACCGACTGCATGCTTCATTTTCTTCTGGTGGGGTGAGGAGATGGTGGTGGTGATGCCGCAAAACCTACAAACCACAGGGTGTGGGTCAGTTGATAAGAGTGCTTGCCAAGCATTCAAGAAGCCTCGAGTTCGATTCCCAGCACAGCATGAAACAGCTGTGGCAAGAAACAAGCGTAGCTGTAACCCTAGCGCTGAGGAGGTGGCACCCGGAGGATTAGGAGTTCAAGAACAGCCTGGAATGCATCAGACCCAATCTCAGGATTAACACATACTGCACCTCCCCCGTGTCCATCCAGCAGTACCTGCTGCTGTGATCACAGCTCACACCTTGCCCTTTCCTGGCTAATAACTGCCCACTGAGGCCTAGCGCTTCCTGGGCTAAAGACCTGTATAGACACTGCCTCACCAAAACCTCCCAACAGTATCAGGACCAAGGCAAAGAAAAGTTACTCTGGCTATGGGGGCGTCTAACCCATATCCCACCCCTCTTAAAGTAACAAGGACTTAGGTTCCTATTCCAAAACCGCTCCCATGGACAGGGTCCTGGGTCCGTGTGTTTTGTTTTGACATTATTCCGATTCCTCCTCTGAGAGGATCAGGGTACAAGTCAGAGCATGCCTGGGCACAAAGACACCTTAGGAGATGGTTGCTGCCAACGCTTCCTTCAATCACCCTTCTCCCTGCCTCGGTACACACGTGAGCATTACTGAAGAAGTCACCGGTAATGAGAGACCCAGTGAGCTGCTCAAGGTCACAGCACAGCAGTTACTACACACACACACACACACACACACACACACACACACACACACACACACACACACACACACACACACACCCCTCCTTGACTGCCAATCATCTGGTCCCAAGTGATTGGCCCCCAAGAGCCACGAAGAGTCACTCTACTTAATGTTAAGAGGTAATAATTTTCTTTCTACTATTGATTTTCCCCTTCTGTTTCTCCAGTGCACATTTTAAGACACCCACTATTACAAATAGGAGGGGGAAGGGGGAGGGGCGGGGCTGAGCGCTGTAGCTGGCTGTCGCAGGCAGTGGACCACTCAGCCAGAGGGAAGTGGGAGGGGCCTCTGCCGGTTCCCACTCTGGGCCTAGGGCACCTACTGGAGAACTAAAATTGCAGCTGCAGGACACATGTGGATCATGTGACAGCGAAGCAGCTAAAGATCCTGTCATAGAAGAGAGATAAAATGCTCCTAGAGCTCTGAGGAGACAGTGTGTCCCCTGAGCGTGGGAGCAGAGAGCTGGGAAAGAAAAAAACTGTTCGCAAAGGGCATGTGAGACACAGGGGCCGTTCGTGCCGGCTGCAAAGGGCAAACTGGCTGTGTGCGTGCAAATTCCCATGCCTTTGTGTGGGTGGGTATGAGTAGCCATGGGGGGGGCAACCTCAAGCATTGGCTCTCACGTGCTTCCTACCCTTTTGTTTGAGACAGGGCCTCTTGGTAGCCTGGTGTTTGACCACAAAGGCTTCCAGAGCTATCTTCCTGCCTGCTCACCATCAAGTCAAGCTTTCTTTTTTTTTTTTTTTAAATTACATGTATGTATTTAATGTGTGGAAATGTGTGTGTGGCAGTGTGATTCTGGGTGTCAGAGGGTAACTTGAGGGAGTCGCTTCTCTCCTATCTTGAGGGTCCCAGAGATCAAACGCAGTCATGTTTAACAGCAAGTATCTCTATCCACCGAGCCATCTCACTGGCCTCTGGCTTTCTTTCCTTCTTTCTTTTTTATTGTTTTGACAGGGTCTCTCTATTTAGCCCAGGCTGTCCTGGAACTTGCTATGTTCACCAGGCTAACCTTGAACTCAGAGATCCATCTGCCTCTGTCTCCTGAATGCAGGAAGCCATGTGCCACCACACCCAGCCTTTTTTTATTTTTATTTTTTAATGTGTGCTCTAAGGATCTGATCTCAGGTCCTCACGTTTCTGAGACAAGCACCTTAGCAACTAAGTTGTCTCCCCCCATGAAAGACCCAAGCCTGAGACCCGGCTCCTTGCTTATGCAAGTTAACCTGATCTCTCTAAGCCTGATTCTGCATCGGCATAATGAGATTCTGCATCTGTCTCCGGTTGCTATAGAGACAAATGAAGCCATGCAATTAAAGCACCTTTCATAGTACCTGGCTTGAGCAAGGATCTAGATGTATTTGGTGATTGCAAGAGAAACAGAAACAATGGAGGCTGGCAACTGTGGAGACGTGGGGACCGAAGAAAAGAGGGGGCGGCACCCATGAGACAGGGTTGAGCATTCTGTGAGCAGGGTTTTTGTGGAATGTGATTTTTTTTTCCCCCTTCATCGGAGATCAGTCCTTTAGTCAGGGTCAGAAAAGCACATTTCAAAAGAGCGATGGAGGTGGCGCAAACAGACTCCAGTAATCCCGGCAGGCTTCTGAGGGCCCATCAGCTAAATTCTCCTTGGAAATAAAAACCCAAGGAAGACAACTGGCCAGATGAGGCTAACCTGAAAACAGCCTGAGTTCCCCAGGCTCACGTTAACTGATACCCAAAAAGGAGATGGGGGGGATGGGGGTGGAGGTGGGGAACCAATCTCAAGCCAGGTGTGGTGTCACACGCCTTTAGCACTCGGGAGACAGAGACAACTGAATCTCTGTGAGTTCGAGGCCAGCCTGGTCTACAAAGCAAGTCCAGGACAGCCAAGGCTACACAGAGAAACCCTGTGTCAAAACAAACAAACAAACAAAAAACAAAAACAAAAACAAAAGCCAATCTCACTTGCAAATTACAAACAAAGAGCCACCCAGCCTTATATACCATAGGGTCTTCCAGGGAGCCGGACAGGGATGATCCAGTGCTCACCTTGGCTCCACAGATCACAGAAGCACCTGGCCAGAGCCTCTCTATCATCTAGGCCCAGTGAGACTTCCTAGTTCGCTGGGCTAAGTTCCCAAACTCCAGTCCCTCACCTGGGTGCCCCACATAGGCTACCTCAGGCGCCTAGAGGTGTAGTGTCTAGGCTGGCAGTCTCAGTGACTTGCTTCTCACAGTAGTCCATTTAAAATCTATGTCACAGGTTTCTGAACCTATAGCCCCGTTGCCTTGCAATCTCTAACACTGTATTTTCTTCCATTTGCATAAAACCAATGGCTGCTTTCATTTCTTTACTTTTGAGGGCCTTGGGCCAGAACCCAGAGCCTTTTCTGTGCCAGGCAAGCACTTTACAACTGAGCTCCACTCCAAACTCCAAGTTAGTTAGTTTTTTTTTTGTTTGTTTGTTTGTTTTTTTTAAAGTCTTAGGTGTTTCTGACAGTAACATTTAAGAATTTTTTTTAGGGAGGGTCTCTTCTTTCAGGCAAACTCTGAGTGTACCCTAAGACCTGACTACTCTCTCACTGGGAAAATGGCTCTGGCCACCCAGAAACACGTGGGTTAATGTAGGCAAGATGGCTCAGCTCGCCCCTAAGCCTGTTTCACACTCAATTCCCAGAACCAAAATAGTGAAAGGAAAGGAGAGGAAATCTGCCACCACACCCTAAGCTGTCTTCTGACCTCCACACATTTACCACGGCACACAGATACCCAGCCACACACAGACTTTCCTCTTCATGTGAGCTCTGGCAGTGGGGACGGGGGTAGGGTTTAAAGCCTGTGCCTCCTATCTGTAGGACAAGCTATGGTCACAGGTTTCCCATAGGCAGCAACGACTCAGTGTGTCTTCTTTTGGCTTTGATTTTTAAATCTTCAATTCTTCTCCTTGGTGGTTCTGAGATAGAGTCTCTCCGTGTAGCCCAAGCAGGCCCCCAATTCAAGATCTCTCTTCCTCAGGAAGAGCTGTCAGTATTCTTAACTGATGAGCCATCTCTCTAGCCCCCCAGCTCAATTACTTTTAATCTGTCATGTTTATCAGAAAATAAGGCTTGGGGCTGGAGAGATGGCTCAGAGGTTTAAGAGCACCCTTTGCTCTTCAAAAGGCCCTAAGTTCAATTCCCAGCAACCACATGGTGGCTTACAACCACTTGTAATGAGATTTGATGCCTTCTTGTGGTAGGCAGAATACTGTATAAATAATAAATAAATCTTAAAAAAAAGAAAAAGAAAAAGAAAAGAGGACTCTATACTATAGAGGGAAAACAAAAGTGTTAATATCAGCTGGCTATAAGAAAAAAAATATATATATATATGGGAGGTGGTGGCGCACACCTTTAATCCCAGCACTTGGGAGGCAGAGGCAGGCAGAGCTCTGTGAGTTGGAGGCCAGCCTGGTCTACAAAGCAAGTCCAGCACAGCCAAGGCTACACAGAGAAACCCTGTCTCAAAAAAACAACAAACAAACAAAAAATATATGCTATATTTAAATATGCTATATGTGGCATATATTTATATATGCTAAATATTTTATGTGCAATATATTTGTATATACTATATATTTAAATATTTTATATGTAATATATATTTATTCGTACTATATATTTAACTATATAGCTATACTATATAGTTAAATATTTTATTTATTTGAGGTGGTACCATGACACCCCCCATGGAGGTCAGAGGACAACCTGCAGGAACTGGTTCTCTCCTCCGCTGTGTGGGTCAGGAATGATAGCACCTTTACCCACTGAGCAATGGAGACAGCCACAGCTGTGAGACCTTCAACACATGCCCGAAGCTCTAAGCGTGTCATCTACAACCCAGGAGGTTGAAGATTATGTAAAGGGTCTGGCATACCGAAGACACTGACTCCAGGAGGCAGCTAGAAACGACCATCTTAACTAACTATATGCCCGATCCAAGTCTAACTCTCTTAAATGTAAAGCAGGGACACTTCATAGGTTTAAAGGAGAAAATGGATACAGCCCAAGGCCGTAGCAATAACTTATAAAATGTCAGCACCTAATCAGCAGTACTGTGGCTCTTTCATCACACCCAGCTGAGGCCTTCCATTTTTCCTGGCATAGGTCCTTTGGCAAAATGAATTCTTCTCTTCCAGGCCTTCCACGCCTGAGACACACCTACCAAAGTCCACTAAAGTGGCTCAGAGGAGGCCAAAGGCAAAGGACGGGGCTTTCATTGCAGCGCTGTCCTGAAGAAGCCCTGCTTCTAGCCAGCGGCTGTCTCTCTGCCAGCCCTGTGGAGTTTTCATCACTGGCTAATTCAGGCCAGAGTCCAAGGCAAGCACCCCTCTTGGGATTCCTTTCAGACAAAGTCCTCTCTAGGCTATGGGCTCGGGGGCCTGTCTGATCTTTGGTCTCTGGAGGAAGTGAAGAAATAACCTGGTCTTAGAGGAAGACATCAAGGGCTCAAGGGATAGGATTGAGCAACGAAGCGGCAAAACTAGAAAAGCAGCCTTGATAAGAATGTTCTGGGGCACCAACCAATGGCACAGAGAGAGAGAACTTCTGTTGCTTGTGGAGGCCTTGCAGCTTACAAAGTAGTCGTACACTGTAATACAGGAGGAGGAGGAGGAAGAGGAGGAGGAGGAGGACAAAAAGAGAAAGAGGAGAGAAAGAAGGGGAGGAGGGGGAGGAGGGGGAGGAGGGGGAGGAGGAGGAGGAGGAGGAGGAGGAGGAAAGTGAGTCCCAGGGACCTTCCTGATTTGCCCAAGGCCACAGAGGAGTAAGGCAGAGTTCTTCTCTGCACTTCAGGTTCATAGCACTGCGAGGAAGAACTGGGGAGCCTTCTTCCACCGGCATGGAAAACCCACCAGCGAGGAGTGGAGAGCAGTGTGAAGGACCCAAAGCTGCCGGCGTCGGGGTGGAGGGGTGGGTGGGGGTGGGGGGCTCAGGACAGGAAGCTGGAGGGTGAGGGTCAGGGGTCAGGGCAGGTATCTAGGGGCCTGGAAGTGACAGTCTGCGGTGACCCTGTGCGGGATGGATTCTGACCCGCACTTAACAGAGACGATGAAGAGCAAAGATTCTGGGACTGAGAGACAAAAAGGCCCCGCTCTGGAATATGAAAAGGTCTTTGGATAGCTCAGTGACGAACTGGAGCTTTTGTCAATCAAACTTACCCAGTCAAGCCGATCACTCAAAAGCAACCTCAAAAGAGTCACTCAACGGAAACCCGACACCGCCCAGGAGCCCGTGGCCCTCTGGGAGTAGTAGTTCCTTTCCATTTAACTTGTAAGCTTAAACCCACCTCCTGCCTCTGGGTGTTACACTACAAATCCCGAGGTGCAACGCGCCTTGTCAGTCCCAGGACTACAATTCTCAGAGTTTCTGAGAACGCCCTTGGGTGTGAAATCAGCCAGGGCCAGGGATGCGGTGAGATTGCTCCCCCTGGTGTCTGAAAAGCCGTGGCTCAGGTGACACATCTCAAGCGGAGGGTTATAGAGTAACCCTCCGCCTCAGCGGTCCTCAGATAGTTCCCAGGCGTACCTGGAAACACACCTGGCTTCACTTCGTTCTCGGGGAAACTGGCGATAGAGGTTGTTTTCCATTCCTGTAGACATTACTTCCTGTGAAAATACGAGGCTGATTGTTGGGGAGTCATCACGCCAACCCCCGGTGGCACCGTGGATTTCCCATTGTTCTAGAAGATTCAGCTGAGAACTGGGAGGGACCCGAGAGATCTTGGGGTCCACATCTCAAGCCTCATTCCCTTATTCACCTCCGTTTGAGTGCCGCCCCCTCCGCCGCCGTGCTAGGATTTTTGGAGACACAATGATGAACAAGATACCGTCTCTAGGGTTAACAGAATTCACAATTTAGGAGAATCCAGAATGGGGCGGGAGAGCCACAGCAGGTGTGGGGACCTTGAAAGCACCTGCCCACGCTAGGGAAACGGGGCTGTGTCTCAGGATGCTTAAACTGGGTCAAAAGGAAAGGATTTCAGTAGTACGGGGAGTGTAGGGATTTCAGATGAAATATAGTGAGCTCGCTGGGCGTGGTGGCACACGCCTTTAATCCCAGCACTCCGGAGGCAGAGGCAGTGAGTTCGAGGCCAGCCTGGTCTGCAAAGGGAGTCTAGGACAGCCAAGGCTACACAGAGAAACCCTGTCTCAAAAAACCAAAAAAAAAAAAAAAAGAAAGAAATATAGTGAGTTCATTCTTACAGAGAGCCACAGGAAGTCAGAGCTGGGCTACAGGAAGTCAGAGCTGGGCTGGAGAGTTCTAGAAATGTCAACAAAAACTGGCTCACCCATGAAGCCCAGAAACCATGGGTGTTGGGGTTCATGCCTGTAGCCCTAGTGTTCAGAACACAGAAGCTGAGCCTAGACTACATACTGAGATTCTGTAAAAAATACCACCACCACCTCACCCCCCCTACACACACACACACACACACACACACACACACACACACACACACGTCCAGCAGTTCTTTACAACCTAATGAATGGTCTCAACTTCTTACCCTGGCATTCAGTGCCCCCTGACTCCGCCAGTGTGCCGTTCAGTGCCCCCCTGACTCCGCC
>OU015754.1:67434672-67449011 GCA_907169655.1 Acomys percivali | reverse complement strand
CTTTCTTTCTTTCTTTCTTTCTTTCTTTCTTTCTTTCTTTCTTTCTTTTTCTTGGTTTTTCAAGACAGAGTTTCTCTCTGTAGCCCTGACTGTCCTGGAACTCACTTTGTAGACCAGGCTGGCCTTGAACTTACAGAGATCCGCCTGCCTCTGCCTCCTGAGTGCTGGGACTAAGCGCATGTGCCATCACCACCCAGCATTAATATTTTAAATTAACTAATGTAGAGACAGGGTCTATGAAAGCCAGGCTAGCTTAGAATTATGTGTATATATAGCTTGGGCTAGCACTGAGCTCATAGCAATCCCCCTCTCTCCTCACTCCAGAGTGCTGGGAATGCAAGTGTGCTTATATCACACCCAGCTTTCTCTAATAGTTGATGCTCATCCTACAGAAAGCAGAGACCTACTTAGGGGTGAGGGGAAGTCCAGACCTTGGGCGGTGTCCAGGATTGGCCACTTAGAAGGTAGACTTGAGTGAAATAAAATGATAAAAATTAGTAGGTAGTTTTGTTGCTTTTAGACAGGGTCTCATGTAGCCCAGGCTAGCCCAAAACTATCTATGAAGCAAGAGTGACCTTGACTTTATGATCCTATTGTTTCTGCCTCCCAAGTGCTGGGATTACAGGTATTCACCACCATGCCTGATTATGCACTGCTGGGGATGGAACCCAGCACTCTGTGCACGGTAGGCAAGCCCTCCACCAGCTGAGCCACATCCGTCCCCAGCTGACCTCAAACTGTCAATCCTCCTGCCTCTACGTCAGTGACAGAGTATGACCTGAGCATTGTAGTAAGAGCTTTCTTCCCCATGTTGCTTTTGGTCGTGGTCTGTCACCTGTCACATCAAGCGAAATGATCTTAGACAACTGGGAGTCCCAAGTCCAAGCCCCGGGCTGCTCCAGTGACTGGCCGGGTGTCCTTGGGTGGTGAGTCATCGCCGTGAGCCGATGTCTTAGCTTGCTTTCCATGGCTGTAATAAACACCATGACCAAAAGCAATCTGGAGAGGCTTGAAGTCCGTCATTCAGGGACGTCAGGGCAGAACTGAAACGGAAGCTATGGAGGAAGGCTGCTTACTGGCTTGTTCTTCGTGGCTCACCCAGCTTGTTTTGTTTATGCAGCTCGGGACCACAAAATTCACCTATCAAGAAAAGGCCCCCACAGACTCAGCTACAGAGACACTTTCCCAAGTGACGTCTCCTTGTCCCAGAAGACTCTATCTGTGGTTCTCAACCTGTGGGTCTCGACACCTTTGAGGGCAAATGACCCTTTGTTCATCAGATGTCCTGAGTGTCAGAGATTTACATTACAATTCATAACAGTAGCAAGATTATAGTTATAAAGTAGCAATGAAAATAAGTTTATGGTTGAGTATAGGCTTAGATTTTTTTAAAACCTACTTTATTTAGGATTGTTTTGTTTTATTTTGTTGTTTTTCTTAATAATTTATTTACTTTTATTGTATGTACATTGGTGTTTTACCTGCATGTATGTCTGTGTGAGGGTATCAGATCTTGGAGTTACAGACAGTTGTGAGCTGTCATGTGGGTGCCGGGAATTGAACCCATGTCCTTTGGAAGAGCAGTCAGTGCTCTTAACCACTGAGCCATCTCTCCAGCCTCCTATTTTGTTGTTTTTCAAAACAGGGTTTTTCTGTGTAACAGCCCTGGCTGTCCCAGAACTCATTTAGTAGACCAGGCTGGTCACAGAGACCCTCTTGCCTCTGCCTCCTGAATGCTGGGATTACAGGTGTGCGCTACCATGCCCTGCCTTATTAAATGCTTCTACCCCAAGCCACCAACCCAAGGTAGGGCAGAAAGAAGGTTTGTAGGAAAGGGGTTTGTATTTTTGTTTTTGTTTTGTTTGTTTGGTTTGGTTTTTCGAGACAGGGTTTCTCTGTGTATCCTTGGCTGTCCTAGACTCACTCTGTAGACCAGGCTGGCCTCGAACTTGCAGAGATCTTCCTGCCTCTGCCTTCCGAGTGCTGGGATTAAAGATGTGTGCCACAACACCTGGCCTATTAAATGCTTCTATCTCCCTTCCAACCCACCAACTCGAGGTAGAGGAGAAAGAAGGTTAGTAGGAAAGGGTTTTTTTTGTTTGTTTTTTTTTTAAAAAAACTTCCTTGGGGCAGAGTCCAGTCTTTGTTGTCAGGATATGAGCAGACCGCAAACAGCAAACAATGGCAGTAGGGGCAGGACTTAGCGGAAACAGCAGAACTCAGCCAGAGTGACATGAGGAATTCTCTGGAGCATTTCTCTCTGCAAGAGGGAAGACCAACCAGCAAAGGGACATGAACTGTCACAAACTGTATGGATGCAAAAGCATGGTCTCAGTGTCTGTGGGCTTCTGTGTATCCCTGCTCGGAGTCTACCACACCAGGATGTTTTCCAGCTGGCAAAACCGCACCCCTCACAGGAGACAGCTTCCAGCGAAACAGCACATGCCCTCTCACAAGCTTGCTTTCAGCTAACAAAGATCGGGAGTCTGTTTTCAGTGGTGGAAAAACACATCCCACATCCCACACTTGGGGGCAAAGCAAATGCATCTTCACATGACACAACTGAGTTTTTTAAAGAAACCAGAAACTTCCACGTCAGTTGGGGGTCACCACAACACGAGGAACTGTATTAAAGGGTTACAGCATTACGAAGGCTGAGAACCACTGGAGTCTCTAGCTTGTGCCAAGTGGTGGAGGGGCGGCAACATGACATAGGCTGACACAACACGGGACCTACTGGCATAGGCACAGCTAGAAAGTGAGCCCATTGCTGAATAAGGTGGCGCATGCCTTTGATCCCAGGACTACAAAGGCAGAGGCAGGTGGATCTCTGTGAGTTCGAAGCCAGCCTGGTCTATAAAGTGAGTCCAGGACAGCCAGAGCAACACAGAGAAACCCGGAAAAACTCCCGGGGGAAAAAAAAAAGACATTGAACCCATATCCTTGGGATAAAGAGGCAAGAGCTCTATCACTGAGCCACAGTCCCAGCCTCTGGAGTGCCATTTGCTTAAGGCCTGCCGGGAGGTTTTCCCCCCGTCGCCTGCCCCTTTCCCCCCCCCCCCCCCCCCCTTTGGGAAGCAGGCTATTCTGAACAACCCCATTATACAGGTGACAAAACAGAAGCAGAGAGGGGACAGTCACTTGCTCAGGAAGGCGCAGATTTGGGGGAACACTTGGGCTATGCCATCAACCACAGTGCCTGTTCAGGCTTAGGGAGTTCCTCTCAGAAGGATCTAGAGGTCTTTCTGAGAGTTGCAGGCCCAGCCCAAGAAAACAAAAAGGAGAGGGGACAAGAATGCTTCAGACCAGACTCCATGGAGGTGGCCTTAGCTCCCATTCTCTGTGTCCCTGTGCCTCAGGGTCTTGTCCCCAGGCTGGGAGCTGAAGCCACCTTAGCCCTGAGGCACACCAGCACTGTGCTCAGAGGTCCAGGGCCTCTGGTTAGGTCTCAAGATCACACACAAAAAGATGCCTCAACTCCTCCCCACGGAAGCCAGGCCTTGCACTCCACCTCACTGGGTCCTCATCTTCCTGCCCTGGTCACTCCCTGTTTCCCAGGATGTGGCTTCCATCCCATACATCAGCACCCAGCTACAGGACATGGGTCTCCTAATGGCTTTGATGAATATTAAGGAGATTCCCCCCTGCTTACCCCCCCCCCCATCTTCTCTGCCTGCCCCCTCCCAAGCTTGCTTGGGAATTGGTTTAAACAAGCCCAGGCTCAGCCGGTCTGAGAACCTCCCCTGCAGGAATGAAGGTGAAGAGGGTGTGTCCGTGCGTGCGTGAGAGTGTGTGTGTGTGTGTGTGTGTGTGTGTGTGTGTGTGTGTGTGTATTGCAATGCAAAGGGAGCATGCTTCCAGCATGAGCCAGCCATGAGGCTAGAGCTGGGGTTAGGGTGCCAGTCAGTCAGAGCATGATTGGGTATCCTTGTTATGTGACAAAACTTTTCCTGAGGAGACATCGTGCGCACGCACACAGACACACACACACACACATACACACACACACACACACACACACACACACACACACACGTCTACTCACCCCAGGGAGGGAGGGAGCTTCGAGTCTTTATGTTGCTGGAAAAACAGGTCACATATCCACTCTTCTGCCCCTGAGCCTGTGCCCTGGTTGTCCCTGTGTGAAGCAATTTTCCCCTTGAAGCTCCAACAGGAACTTCATAGTGAGGACTACCTCAGGCTCCTTGACACTGCCGGTCTTCTTCCTCTTTGCCAACACTGTGGAAGATTTTCATTTATGTCTTATGTTTCCTTCCCAAAAAGAAGCTTCCATGGAGCCAAGATATTATCAGTTACCTGCTCCCCACAGGGCCTGCCTGGCCCATAGGATGAAGCTCACCAAATAACTGAGGAATGAACAGGTGACCAAATATTTCTTCTTAGCCCCTCACAGTGACAGTGATTTTTCTTAAAAACATATTTGGAAGCTGGGAAGGCGGCCTAGTTGGTAGAGCTCTCGCGTAGCACACATGGGCCCTGGGTTAGATGTGACACCACAGAAACCAGGAATAGTGGGGACACGCCTGTATCCCAGTGCTCAGGAGGTCACAGCAAGAGGACAACTTCAAGGTCACAGCCAGTTCAAGGCCAGTCTCCAAAGCAAAACCAAACAAAAATAGCTGCATAGTGGGCCGTAGCTCAGTGGGAGAGCAGAGCAGTTAGCTAGCTTGGTAAACCACTAAGGTTCCATTGCAGTGCAGCCCAAAGCAAAACAAAACCTGAGACAGCATTGCTGCCTTCCAGTCTTCATGTCAGTGTCACTCCTCAGAGGGTTTCTCTGCCCCTGGGTGCTGCCAGGACCCCTCACCCAAATACTGGGGTCTCCTCTACCAGCAGAGGGTGGAGGAGGGTCCATCTCACTCTGCGGAGTCTGCTGATGGCCTCCTTCAGTGGTTACAGGGATGGAGGGCTCAGCGGCTAAGGGCGCTTGTTCTAGCAGAGGACCCAGCGTTGGTTCCCAGAATCCACACAGCGGCTCACCATGCTCTGTAACTCCAGTTCCAGCGAATCTGAGACCCTCTTCTGGCCCCCAGAGGCACGAGGCATTCACATAGCACACGCACACACCAACACTCATTCACACCAAATAAAAATAAGCAAGTATCATTGGAAAAAAAATGGCTGGGTGTGTTGGCACATACCTGTAATCCCAGCATTTAGGACACAGAAACAGGCAGACCTTCGCAATTTCAAGGCCAGTCTGGTTTACATAGTGAGTTCTAGGACAGCCAGGGCTACATAGAGAGAGAGAGACACTGCCTCAGAATAAAAGAAAGGAGGAAGAGGTGGCTGTGGGCTTGGCCTAGCCACAGGAATACAGGCAAAGTTACTCAAGCTCCCTGAGCCTCAACTTTCTCTTCTATGAAGTGTGAGTGATAATCCTATCTCCTTCCTAGTCGTAGCCAGCAGGCTCAGGACATAGGCTCTCACGCTGTTGCTCCTATTCAGCATGGGATTTCCAGAGCCTCCTGGGGAGCCTGGTCCAAGTTAGGATGCTAAGGATGTGTTAGATGAGTGAGTGTGGATGCAAGGAGAGGGAGCCAGCTCAAGGACCTGGCTCTGACCGAGGACAGTCCTGACAGCTTCCCGAAGAAAGGGGACCTTCCACCAAGTCCAAGTAGGTGAGGAAGTCACCCTGGTATGAACTGGCAACAGCACATGCCCACACCTGCCTCCTCCTCAGTGAGAAGGCCTGGTGTTTGCCTGAGCAGTTGTCTATCTCTGAGCTTTTCACTGGACCTCTTTCTGCCAAGAGGCCAGCTTCCTCTGCATTCCCTCTTCAGGATGTTCCTGGGCACATGGCTGTGCCTGTCCTCAGGCTAGCTGCCCACTGAGGAAGGGATGGTCACACAGTGGCCGGGTCAGGAGAAGGATATCTCCTCATGATGGGATACCCCTACCAAAGCCTCTTCCAGGACCTACCTTGGCAGCCCTCCAGGAAGGATGCTGTTAACCCATCTTGCAGATGCAAGTGGCCACTGCCCAGCCCCATCCAACGGCCAGGAGGACAAGCAGAGGCCCCAGCAGGCCAGGCCCTGAGTTCAAATCTTCTGGACACTTCTAAGTTCGAATATTTTAGGGAGAATACATCCCCCCTCCCTCTCTGAGCTTCACTTTTCTCAACAGATTAAAAAAGGAAAAAGGGCCAGGTGTGGTGGCGCATGCCTTTAATCCCAGCACTCGGGAGGCAGAGGCAGGCAGATCACTGTGAGTTCGAGGCCAGCCTGGTCTACAAAGTGAGTCCAGGACGGCCAAGGCTACACAGAGAGACCCTGTCTCAAAAAACCAAAAAAAAAAAAAAAAAAAAAGGAAAAAGGACTGAGGGCTGTCATCAGTGGCAGAACACTTGCCTGGCATAAATAAAACTCTAATCCCAGTTTCATGAAATATTTTTTAAAAACATGTAACAACAACAACAACAACAACAACAACAACAACAACAATAATAATAATAATAATAATGGACAGATAATTGCCTACTTTGGATCACTGGTAAAGAACTTGGAGAGAAACAGGCTGTCAGTGCCTGGCCACTAGTTGAGGTGTGATGTTTTCCTGGCCCTTATTAGTCTTCCAGAGCCAGACACATAGCTGGAATCTGAGCACTCGAGCACTCGTAGGGGAAGTCGGCATCGTCGGGAACTCAAGGTCCTTGGTTGCAAGGTGAGTTTGAAACCCGGTTCAAAACAAAAAAAAAAAAAAAAAACGGAACGAAACAGTATCATAGTAGGGGAGATTGCAAGGGGTTAACAGGAGACACCGCCTCCTAGCCGGGAGCCAATCAGGGCTGGCGGGGGCGGAGCCAGGCTGCAGCTAGAAAAGAGATCTGGACCGACCAGATACCTACCGGAGTGGGACCTGGAGCTGCCGGCAACGCTTGGAGGGCAGGAGCAGAACTCAGAGCGTAGGTCTTGTCCTCTGCCCTTCGACAGCTCCCAGCCGGAGGGTGCCGGGCAGCTGCCCGGGTTAGGGGCCATAGCAGAGGGAAGAAGACCAGCACCCCAAATCCTTTTATCCCCGGGGCAGCCAGCATGGGCTGTCCCCAGGCTCTAACTTCAGCTGGCTCTGGTGGCCCACATGGGCACAAGGTCTATTTTTAGCTTTGACACAGAAGGCCAGCCACCAAGCACAGGGGTGGCCAGGGTTTTTCAAGGGCTGTTGGGGCAGAGGGAGGAGTGGGAGAGACCAGTCCAGTTTCCTTCCACATCCCCCTTGGCCACCCTCAGTCACCCACCCCCATGAACTCAAACTAGTTCTCCATGGTCTGGCAGACAGCCTGCTTCTGGGTCAAGGACAAGGCCAAGGGGTGCAGCCCTGAACGCAGATGGACGTGGTCTTGTGGTCCGGACAAGGGTTGCATCAGCACATGCGGTGGCCCAGGGCAGAGGGCCCTGATGAGGGAGAGGGCAAAGGCTGGCTAGGTTGTAGGAAAGCAGAGAGAACAGGGCAAGTTCAGAAATCCAGAGCCTCCCTGGGCCTCCCACGAGGGGTCAGTCCCACAGGTGGCCAATGATAACGTCAGTTGGTCAAACTTAGGCAGGGAGCCTGCTTCCGATGGGCCGCAGGCTCCCCATCAGCACTCACTTGCTACGCTGAAGTTCCTAACTTCCATTTAAAAGCTCTGGTTGTGGGCGGCCACATGCCGCTGTGGAGAAGAAAGTACTTCTGGCTGGCACTGTCAGTCTTCTGGCTCCTCCTCATCCTCCTGGGAGTCTTTCCTCTTCGCCTGGCAGTGCCACCCAGTCCTCTACCAGGGCGCTCCCAAGGCTGGCCCCGCTGGCTGGATGCTGCCTTCCTACAGAGCTTCTCCCAGTCTGAGACGCACCCAGAAGATGTCCCACAGCTTCCTCGTGCCCCCCGGGGGAGCAGCTGCACCTGGGGAGCTTGCTTTGACACCTCCAAATGCAAGGGAAATGTCCTGAAGATCTTTGTGCACTCCCTGGCTGGTCCAACCACTGAGGCTCATCGAAGGATCCTGGACTCCTTGGAAGGCTCCGGTTACTATGCACCCAGTCCAACAGAGGCTTGCCTCTTCCTCCTCCTCCCCAGCCAGGACCGTAGAGGAGCTTGCGGGCCCCTGCCTCCGAACTGGAACGGAGGCCGGAACCATCTGGTCCTCAGTCTCTACCCAGCCCCCTGCACCAGGCTGGGGCAAGCGATAGTGGCCGAAGCCAGCCCCTCCTCGGACATCTTCCGATCAGGCTTTGATATAGCGCTTCCAGGTCTCCCTGAAGCTCACCCACTGCAAGGTGGGGCTCCTGGGCAGCTGCAGCAGTTTAGTCCCCAGCCTGGGGCCACCTTACTGGCGGTAGCAGAGGAGAGGGGCAGGTGGCGCACCACGGGCACCCATGCCTCAGCCTGCCTCTGGGACAGGCACTGTGAGCAAGACCCTGGACCCCATCAGTAAGTAAACCTACCCTGGGGGAGCTGCTGAGGGGGAGCTGCTGAGGGGGAGGGGGGCCGCAATAGGACGACGGAGTAAAGGGCAAGAGCGACATCCTGTGGGGGGGGGGAGGCGCAAACCAGTCTCAGCTGCAGTAGGAGACAGGGTTAAGATAGCCGAATGGACTTCCCCCAAAGTGGGATAGTATGTCTCCAAGGGTGTGTGAGGCAGATTTTTGGAATTCTCCCTTGTGGATCTTAGAAGCATAACGTGGCTCCCTCCCCCGCTCTCCTCCCCCACTCCTGATACCCTTGTCCCTCCTACACTAACGTTTTATGTAACTGACACATGTATATCACTCACTTGGTGTAAGCACTCCCATAAGCGGGGGCGTGTGAGGAGGTGTGGATGAGCCATAACGTTGTTTGCCTAAAGACAAGAGTTCAAGCCCCACCCCCACCCCAGTAACAGCCCAGTGTTGAGGAGATGGAGCTCCTGGCCAACCAGCTTAGCCGAAGGGGTGAGTTTCAGGTAGAGAAATAGCTGGGTGGGCAAGGGTGCGCTTGCCACCAAGCCTGAGATCTTGATTCTGTACCCTGAGCCCACAAATTAGAGAGCAATTATCTTCTGACATCCATACATGGCTCCAAGGCACATAGGCACCCACATGAATAGACACATGTAAAAAAATAAAATAAGCCAGGCAGTAGTGGAGCACGTCTTTAGTCCTGGCACTTGGGAAGCAGAGGCAGGAGGATCTCTGTGAGTTCAAGGCCAGCCTGGTCTACAAATGGAGTCCAGGACAGTCAAGGCTACACAGAGAAACCCTGTCTCAAAAAATAAATAAATAAAAATAAAGTGGGGAGTGACTAAAAAGATACTCACTCTCAATCTCTGGCCTCCACATGTGTATGTACACACACACACACACACAACACTCTATTATGTATAATAAAATAATTCTAACTGCTATCACTAAAGTGTCTCTATTCTAAAGATGATAGAGGTTCCAAAGGCTTCCGTATGTCAAGCAAGAGTTAGGATCAGTCCTGTCAAAGGCCCCTGGGGAGCCACAGAGACTGGCAACTGGTCCCAGCTGGAATCTATTCTTGTGTCCAATTTTGGAGATTAATCTCTCAAGGAAATAAGAGCCTTTGGTTTTAGAAATATTACTTAGGTCAGACGTAAGGAACTTCCTCCCAGTGAGAATGCCTGCACAGACCCAGGGATGGAGAGCTTCCGTGTACAGTAGAGACTTCCCTCCACCTGGGCAGAGCCCACTTCAGGGGATAGAGCGGTCACCCCTCCTTCTAAGGTTGCCCAGGCTGTGGGGCCCAGGGCTTGCTCTCCACCTCCCACGGGGTTTACAGTCCCTCTGGTGCCCCTTCTGCCTCCTCTGGTGTTCTCTCTCCCCATCCTTCAGCAAGGCTATTCTGAGCTCAGCTTCCCCCAGGACTCCCTCCCCTGGCCAAGCTCCAGTTCTGCCTGTGCTTGAGGCTCTGGGGCTCTGAAAGGAATCCTTACCCTCCTGAAGGCACTTGGGAGACCTCCCAGGAGCCTGCCCTGGCTTTCCCATGCTGGGCCCCTTCTGGAGATTCTTCAGACCCAGAACCTGACAGGAATTCTCCTTTGATGACTAGGCTCCAGGGTCACCAAGCCCTCCCTTTTCCCACTGTGCTTGGTCTTGGAAGTCCCTCTTTGGGCTAACTTTAGTTTTGGGGTTTTGTTTTGTTTTTTGTCTGTCTGTTTGTTTGTTTGCTTGTTTGATTTTTGTTGTTGTTGTTTTTGGTTTTTTGGTTTTTCGAGTCAGAGTCTCTCTGTGTAGCCTTGGCTGTCCTGGAACTCATTCTGTAGACCAAGCTGGCCTTGAACTCACAGAGATCCACCTGCATCTTTCTTTTTCTTTTTTGTTTCTTTTTTTGTTTTGTTTTGTTGGGACAGAGTTTCTCTGTGTAGCCTTGGCTGTCCTGGACCCATTTTGTAGATCAGGCTGCCTCTGCCTCTGGGATTAAAGGCAGCCCCCCCCCCCCCCCCCCCCCCCCCCCCCCCCCCCCCCCGCTATTTTTCTTTTCATTTTGCCCTGGCCTACCCTGGAAGGCTCAGATCTCAGGGTAGACCCTGCTGGCCTTGAGCTTGCAGTAAGCCTCCGGCCTTTGCCTCCTGAGTGTGGGGCAGGGGTTACAGCTGTGTGCCACTCCTGCTCTGGACAGCATTTCCCATGATGGCTTTGTTTCCTAGGCAGGCTTCTGTTGTTCTCAGTTTCTGAGAAATACCTGGCAGCTGCCTAGGCCAAACAGAGTGAGAGAGGGAGGGAGGTCAGCCCAGAAGACAGCCTGAATAGACAGCCACTGGCCAGAGAAAGAGGCACCTCAGTCCCTGTCACCATCACACATTCCCTGGCTGGCAGGCAGGTGATGGTGGTGGAGGCTGTCCAGGGGGACTGTGCTGCACCACCTTCCTCCATTAACGCATCCTCCCAGCATCCTCTATGGGAGACAGCCGTCCTCAGCTCAGGGCACAGGGAGTTCTTGGGGGGGGGTGGATTTTAGGGACTCTCTGCTCCCCAGGATCCCTTGCTTTTCTGATCAAGCTCTTAGGAGCTGCAATGGGGTTGGGATTCAAAACTGTTCCTCTGGCTCTGGTGTTTTTCCACATTGGTTGAATGGCCTCCTGTTGCATTGGAATAAGGGTCTACCCACTGAAATTGTAGTTTCTTTATTTTTATGAATAGGTGATTCATTCACAAGATGAAGAATTTCAGTGGTACAAAGAAGTACACAGTCAAAAGTTCCCCTCCCACCTGGCTCGACCACACAGGTTTCCTTCCTTCCTTCCTTTGAGCACTGGTTCCAGCTTCTTGGGTGTCCTTTTCTTCTGGGGAGCTCTGTACACCCAGGGTATATATGTAGGTACTTCCACATGCCTCTTCTTCTGTTGGTTGATTATCCAGATTTTCAGAGACAGGGTCTCTTATGGCCCAGGCTGGCTTTTAAATCACTGGGTGGGTGAAAATGACTTCGAACTCTTTGTTTGGTTTTGTTTTGTTTTTTGAGACAGGGTTTCTGTGTGTAGCTCTGGCTGTCCTAAACTCACTTTGTAGACCAGGCTGGCCTCGAACTCACAGCGATCTGCCTACCTCTGCCTCCCAAGTGCTGGGATTAAAGGAGTGCACCACCATCCCCGACCCGACTTTGAACTCTTGATCCTTTGAACTCACCTCTCCACCATCCAAGTACTGAGATGACAGGTGTGAGCCACCATGTGATGACTGACAGGTATGAGCCACCATGTGATGACTGACAGGTGTGAGCCACCATGTCTGGCCCCTTCATTTCGGAAATGTTGTGCATGCCTGTAGTGTGCAGAGAGCATGCTAGTTCACATGGATGTGGAGGCCAACGTTGATGGCTGTCCTTCTCAATTGTTCTCTGTCTCATACAATGCACCCAGAGCTTGCCAGTTCACCTAGTCTAACCAGCCAGCTTCCTCAAAAGATCCCATCTCCATGCACTTCATGTTGAGATTATAAGTGGGCTTGCCTAGGCGGGGCAGTGGTGGCGCACACCTTTAATCCCAGCGCTTGGGAGGCAGAGGCAGGCAGATCTCTGAGTTTGAGGCCAGCCTGGTCTACAGAGTGAGATCCAGGACAACCAGGGCTACACAGAAACCCTGTCTTGAAAAACAAAAACAAAAAATTATTTATTTATTGTTTCTTTGTGTGTGCATGTGTGTGTGCACACGCGTGCATATGTGTGTGTGTGTGTGATACTTTAAGAGACCAGAAGAGGGCACTGGCTCTCCTGAAACTGGAGTTACAGATGGATGTGAGCTGCTGTGCGGGTGCTGGTAACTCAAACTGGGTCCTCTGCAAGAGCAAGAAGTGCCCCTAACTGCTGAGCCGGCTCTCCAGCCTGAAACTGAGGTCTGTTGTGCAGCAAATGTTTGACGCGCTGAACCATATTCCCATCCTCCTTCCCCACGAAAAATTTTAGTTTTGTGTTGGCTGTTGTAGAACCCGATTTATAGACCAGGCTGGTCTCGAACTCACAGAGATCTGCATGCCTCTGCCTCTCCAAGTGCTGAGATTACAGGCGTGCGCCACCACACTTAGCTGATCTCTCCCACTTTTAACTTAAAGTAAGTGGATGTTTCCATGTCCCTACCCCCACCCTTTGGATGATCTGGAGAGCCCAGGGACACTTGGACAACACATGAAAGTAGCTTCAAAAGAAAAAGTGTGAATGTTTAGGCGAAAGAAAACGTTTCGATATAACAGTTTGTTTTTATTTCAACACAGTAGTTAAATGTAATGTTTAGTATTTTAAGTGTAATATTTTCAACCCAGAGCAGGAGCTATTGCAAAGGCTGAAAATGACTGGCACCCATGGAAATCACATTGTAGCCCTGCCATGTCCGGGCCCTGTTGAAGCACAGCCATACACAGTTGAGCATCTCAAGCTGGGCATGGTGGCACACACCTTTAATTCCAGTGCTCAGGAAGCAGAGGCAGGTAGATCACTGTGAATTCCAGGCCAGCCTTGTCTACAAAGTGAGTCCAGGAAACCAAGAGCTACACAGAGAAACCCTGTCTCAAAAAAGAAAAAAAAAAACTTGAAAATCTCATACCGCTATACCGCTGATGCTTTCCCAGGCGCCCATTCAACCTCTGCACACTCACCTCTGTACATTCACCCTGCACACTCACCCCTGTACACGAGGAGTGTACCATCTTCCAGCACCCTCCGCCCCTGTGCTCAGTTACCTCAGTCCTATCAAGGAGGCACGCACATCCATGGTACACTGTTAAGCAGTGGGAGGCTTTAGAGCCTGCTCTCTTTCAAAGTTAAGTATGACTTTGGGCCTCAGTTTCCTCACCCGTCAGACAGAATAATATAGCAGTGATTTTCACCTCAGAGAGCCACTGTGAGAATGATCTTCATACACGGAAAGCTTTAGGTGTGGTGTTTGGCTGGGATATCAAGGAGGGCTTCCTGGAGAAGGTGGCACAGAGCCAGGTCTCGGCTGCAGAGTAGAAGGAATTTCCTGAGTCCGTGAGGCAGAGGGCACCAGGATGAGGGGAGAGGGCATGCAGGGGTGAGGTGGAGGAGAGCTGAGAGCCAAGGGGTACAGTCTGTGCAGTGGGCCCTTTTTCTCTCTGGGGGCTCCCTGGAGACTTCACCTAGCCCCTTACAGCTTCTGCCTGGCCAGTGCTGCGGCTTTTAATGTGATGGGGGAGGAGGGTGGTGAAGTTTCTTTTGTGGTTCCTTCCAGGGGCTCTTGATGCATCCCTGAACATACGTATCCCTCATGAAGGCTGAAATAACTGGGGACCGGAATTGGCACATCTTAGTTCTAACCAAGTCCTTCTCCCTGAGACTCAGTTTCCCCAACTGTTCAGAGGCACCGTCTGGTACTCCCAGATCTGTCTGCTGGGTCAGGCCCAGAGCCCTGAGCAGCTGAGGTGGCCCCTTTCATGTGCCTCACTGAGCATCGTGGCATCCATGGGTGGGTCCCCTCTGGTCCTTTCTTTCTCAGCTGGATGGTAGGCAATCCCAAAGGGGTGGCTCTGAGGGGGGCTGTGGCTCTGGGCTCTCCCTCGCAGGTTCACTGGCACAACCTGATCATGGCCCTAGAGCTGGGGGAGGAGAAGGTGGAACAGAGGAGGCCTGTCCTCCAAGACAGGGCTGTACGCAAGAGCTTCCTGTGCGGTTCCAGGCTGGAGGCCCAGCCCACCTCTGCACAGAAAAGCCTTTCATGGCTAGACTACCAGTGCGGGAGTGCTGAGTGTGGGGGTCACTCAGGTGGGGGGAGGGCTGGACATGAGGGTCACTTGGGAGGGGGAGGGCTGGATGTGAGGGTCACTCAGGTGGGGAGGGATCTGGATGTGGACACTGGGGGGGAGGGCTGGACGTGAGGGTCACTCAGGTGGGGGGGG
>OU015754.1:67414166-67434353 GCA_907169655.1 Acomys percivali | reverse complement strand
GGGGGAGGGCTGGACATGGGAGTCACTCAGGTGAGGAGGAGGGCTAGGCATGGGGGTCACACAGGTGAAGGATGTCTGGCCCCGAGTGAATGTGGAAGGAAGGACATCGGACCCAGGTACCCTCCCCCTCCCCATTTTGCAGATAAGGGAACTGAGGTACAAAGAGGAAAATGGCCACTAAGGCCCCCAAGGGCAGAGAGGAGCCAGCACGCAGGGGTTCTGAATGCCCATGGAGCCGTGAGCAGAGGGGAGGCCAGGTCGCTGCGCTTGGCTACACTGCCATCACTGTATGGCGGTGTCTAAAGACACAGTGGGAGTCAACATCTTGTTACTGTGGGAATGTCACTGCACAGTGCTTGGGCCACTAGGGCTGCCTAGCACAGTGAGGGGCAGCTATCTCAGGCTCCTGTGTCCAGGACCTTCCTGTACCTCCTCAGGACAGACCCAGGAGAAACCCTGCCCAATGCCACCTTCTGCCTCATCCCTGGCCACCGTTCTGCCACCTCCTGCTTCCTCCAAGCCCTGCAGGTAACCCCAACCTAAGGATCCCCAGACTCTGCATCCGCCCTCTAGCTAGCTGGAATGCTGGACACATGCACATAGCAAGAGGGTTCCTTGTCGTCCCCCCACAAAAACATTCTATTTTCTCTGTCCTTTCCCCTAACCTTGGTCTGGGGTGGTGGTGAGTGTGTGCAGGGAAGGGCTGGGCTCCCCAATGACTGCCTTGCCCCCCAGGCCGGCTGTATCCCTGTGCTCCTCAGCCCCCGCTGGGAGCTGCCTTTCTCTGAAGTCATCGACTGGACCAAGGCAGCCATCATTGCTGATGAGAGGCTCCCACAGCAGGTAGCCCAGGGTCTATCACACGGTGGGGGAGGGGGGCATGTCGGGGAGGGACCCCAGGAACTAGGCACCCCTTCTAGGAGTCATTCCTATACCCATTGCCTGCCTCTGGGGAGCCTCTGGAGGGTGCTGAGAGCAAGTTCTAAACCATGGTCAGCCTCAGTTTTCCCATCTCTGTAATGGGATAAGTTAGATCAGGTGACCTCCGGGGCTCTACTGAAAGGACATGAGTCTCTTCCATCTGATGAAACTAAAGTTGCCCGGGTCCAAAGATTATATGTGAGGTGCTGTGAAAAGTACGGGGAGTTGGGTGGCGGCTACACATGTTCTCCGAACTCTAGGGCATGTGAGGCAGAGAAATCAGGAACTCAAGGCCATCTTCAACTACACAGCAAGTTCGAGGCCAGCCTGGGATAGTCTCAAAATAGACAGACACAGGAACAAGCATGCAGGCACTCACACACACACACGCACAAGTTTGTCACACACGCATCACACACATACACTGCTGCCGTTTATTCATTGAGTCTCCACATGGCCTAAGCACTAGAGGGACATTTTCTAGTTGAGTCATTACTACCACATAGGAGGGAGCTGTTCAGTGCACCCATTCCACAGGTGGGGAAACTGAGGCTGGAGGCTTTGCGGCAGCTGCTGTCTCCCCCTCTTCGCTTTGGTGTTTTGGATAGGGTCTCAGCCCATGCAATGTGGCCTAAAATAGCTTGAACTTTGACCCTCCTGCCTCCAGCTCCTGCATGTTGGGATTTGTAGGCATCAATGGTGACATTTCACATGGTGCTGGGGATCAAATCCATGCTGTGTTGTGTAGGCACTTAAATAACTGGGCCACATCCCCAGCCACTCCTTTTTTTCCCCCCTCGAGGCAAGGTTTCTCTGTGTATCCTTGGCTGTCCTGGACTCACTTTGTAGACCAGGCTGTCCTCGAACTCACATAGATCTGCCTGTGTCTGCCTCCCGAGTGCTGGGATTAAAGGTGTGCGCCACCACAACTGGCTTTTTTTTTTTTTTTTTTTTTTTTTAAAGACAAGGTCTCAGCTGGGTGTGGTGGTGCGTGCCTGTCATCCCAGCACTCGGAAGGCAGAGGCAGGCGGATCGCTTGTGAGTTCGAGGCCAGCCTGGTCTACAAAGCGAGTCCAGGACAGCCAAGGACTACACCTGTCTCGAAAAAAAGAAAAAAAAAACCAAAAGAAAAAAAAAGGACAAGGTCTCTTCCCTATGTAGCCCAGGCTGGCCCTGAACTCAAGATGCTCCGCTCTCAGCCTGCATGTGCCACCTAGCATACTGTCACTTAAAACCAGCTCCGTGTGAGCCTGAACACAGGGTACAGATCACTAGACGTTCCAGTTGGCAGAGCTCTGGGACCAGCCGTCTCCTTCCTAGGGTCGGTCAGTCAGGAGGCTGGACCCCAGGTCCCCATTCCTTCCCCCTCTCTGCCTCCAGGTCCTCGCTGCCCTCCGTGAAATGCTCCCTTCGCGGGTTCTCGCTCTGCGCCAGCAGACCCAGTTTCTGTGGACCGCTTACTTCTCCTCAGTGGAAAAAGTCATCCGTACCACCCTAGAGGTGAAGGGGACTCATCTGCAGCCCCCCCACTCCCCATCCCCGCTCCCCTCCAGCCTCCTCTCCGTCCTTCTCTTCCTAGATGCCTCCCTCCTTCCTGGGCTGTGGTTTCTCTCTTCGTGCTTCTGGGAAGAATCAAGTCTGTGGCTGTGTGATCTTGGGCACACGGTTTTTTTGTTTTTTTGTTTTGTTTTTCTTTCTCCAATTTTGAGCTCTCCCTTGACTGAGGGGACCACTGTGGCAGCGCAGTCGCTGGTTCTGCGTTCCGACAGAGTCTGGCTCTTTCAGAATTTTGAGTCCTGAGCGAATGGCATGACCTCCCACAGTTGTGTTCCTGGGAGTGAGGAAAAGAGGGAAAGCCATGGGCCTGTCACCATCTATCACCTGTATGTTCCCCCCAGAGTCGCTTCCTCTGCCTTCTCGCTACTCAGAAACCTGAGGGGGAGAGGTGTAGGGATAAGTGCCCCTGGTAGAGTTATCTCCGCCCACATCCGCTCTCCTCAGCCCCGCCCCAACCTGCGGGTCTGTCCCCCATACACTAGCCACGCCCCCTACAAGTCGCCTCCTCTTTCTACAGATCATTCAGGACCGGATCTGGGGTGCATCAGCTCGCCCCTCGCCGATGTGGAACAGCCCCCCGGGGGCACTCCTGGCTCTGCCCACTTTTTCCAGGAGCCTGCAAGACTTCCCCTTTTATCACCTGCAACAGGGTACGTCCGTCCTGGAGGTCGGACAACTTGAGGTGATCTCAGCTCTCCCCAGGTTTGCTCCAGTTTTCATCCGTAGACACTCTCTCACACTCCAACCTCGCTTCTGGTTCTCTGGGGTCCCCTCAACTCAGGTCACTCTCCAACCTGGCTTCACCTTCTCCCTCCTAACACCTGTGTCTCTTCCTTTCAGGCTCCAGTCCCGAGAGCCGGTTCAGCGCCCTGATCTGGGTGGAGGCCTCTGGAGAGCCCTTGCTGAAGCTCCTGCAGGAGGTAGCAGGCTCCAGGCACTGTGCCCAGGTCTGGCCCCCTTACCCCTGGAGTCCTGGGATCCAGGGTGGACGGAAGCAAAGAGCACAGAGCAAGGCCCTAGATGACCGACCGCACATCTGGGGGAAGGCACAGGGGGGCTTTTCCAAAGATTCTTGCAGACCTCGAGTCTCCGGCTTCTTGTTCGTTCTCCAAACTCCATCAGAATTGGTGGATGCCTGGGAAGAGCTGGTGCTTCTTGGTGAGGCTGGAGAAAGAAGCATTCATTCATTCATTCATTCATTCATTCTCTCACTCAATGGTCATTTTGAGGCCAGGCCTGGAGCCTCAGTGCTGAGGACCAAGGAAAAAGCAGGAAAGGACTCCTCCTGGTGATTTTCTTTTCTTTCTTTCTTTCTTTCTTTCTTTCTTTCTTTTCTTTTTCTTTTTCTTTCTTTCTTTCTTTTTTTTTTTTTTAGGGTTTTTCAGACAGGGTTTCTCTGTGTAGCCTTGGCTGTCCTGGAACTCACAGTGATCCGCCTGCCTCTGCCTCCCAAGTGCTGGGATTATGAGCAAACACGACTGCCCAGCTTCCCCAAGATTTTTTTTTTTAAAGATTTTATTTATTTATTATGTATACAGTTCTCTGTCTGAATGTACACCTGCAGGCCAGAAGAGGGCATCAGACCACAATATAGATGGCTGTGAGCCACCATGTGGTTGCTGGGAATTGAACTCATGACGTCTGGAAGAGCAATCAGTTCTCTCAACCACTGAGCCATCTCTCCCAGCCCCCTCCCCAAGATTCTTAATGTTAACAGTTCCTAATACCAACGCAGTCAAGTCTCATTTCCGGAGAAAACAGTTTGCTAGGTGTGGTCGCTCATGGCTTTAATTCTAACCCTTGAGCTGAGGCAGGAGGAGGCGGGCTAGCCTCGGGCCACACTGGGAGTGAGTGTAAGGGTAGCCAAGACTCCATAACAAGATCCTGTCTCAAAAGCCATAAGACAAACAAAAACCCAACAGGGCTGGAGCAATGGCTCATGGGTTAGGAGTACGTGTTCTTTCAGAGAACCCAGGTTCAGTCCCAGCACACACATGATGGCTCACAACTATCTGTGACACCAATTCCAAGGGATTTGGTACCTCTTCGAACCTCTGTGGGAGCCAGACAGGCGCATGGGGGACAGACCGGCAAGCAAAAACATTCCTGCACATGACAATGATAATAAATCAATCTAACAACAAAATGCCACCAGCCAATCCAGGTGGACTCTCGGAGGAAGGAAGGAAGCTGCTGGGCCAGGGCGCAGAGGTTTGGGCTGAGCAGGAAATGACAAAGGAAAAGGAAAAAGCAAGTCTCAGAGGGAAGGTGGGGACTGCCACTAAAGTCAGAGCCCAGAGCTCCCCTGTAGTGGCATATGATTTAATCATTGTGAGTTCAAGGCCAGCCAAGTCATATTGTAAGTTCCAAGACAGACAGGGATACACGGTGAAACCCTGTCCAAAAAAAAAAAAAAAGTCAGAACCCAGCCTAGGGCAGCCACACTAAAAATACTTTTGAGACAATCTTATTATTTAGTCCTGGTTAGCCCTGAACCCAAAGCTCTGCCTCCAAAACGCTAGAATTACAGGCACACGGCACCACTCATCTCAACCAGAACTCTGGCCTTCCGTGTGACCGGAGGCAAGGCCAAAGGTGGCAGTGACAGTCCTGGTTCCCGCCCAGCCCCCATCTCCTGTGTGTGTACTCTCCGCGCTCCATCCGGTCGCCCCTGGGACTCGCCTTCTAATCTGACCCCAGACTTCAGACACATCCCCTTTCTTCCTAGATCCTGATCCTCTGGAGCAGTGAGAGGCCACCGCCTGACAGGTGGCCCGAGACAGCGGTACCCCTGACAGTCATTAAGGGGCACAGGAAGGTGAGTGAGTGGCAGGACTCCCACTGAGGACCAGGGAGCACAGACACAGGATGTTTCGAGCCAACCTGGAGTTCCGTATGGGTCTGAAGGGATCCGACCACGGGTTCCAGCTGCCGGTCTAACAAGAATGATGCTCTTACGCTAGGACGGGGCTCAGCGGTACAGGTTTGCCTGCTCTGTGCAGGGTCCTGGGTTCCCCTTCCGGTGGCTCGGAACAACCCTTCCGTCCATGGCCCTGGGAGGTACACTTGGAGTTCCTGTGATGTTGAGGGCAGGAGACTGATGGATAAGGGGGTGGGGGGAGAAACGTGGCATCACGGAGAAAGAGCAGAGGGGGAGGCTTGTTGGTCTAGGAAGGGTGGGAGCTAAGAGTCTGGGCAACAGGGCACCACGTGCAGGCTGTGTGGCTTCTAGGCAAGACTCTTTCACCTCTCCAAGTCTGGTTCTTTCAAATAATTGATCCAGGGTTAGTAAGAGTGACCATGTCGTGATAATAGAGGGAACCCAAGATGCCAAACTGAAGGGCCTTTAGATACACAGAGAAATCCCATCTCCATAAACCAAAAATAAATAAATAAAAGCCAGGTGGTGGCAGCAGCAGTGCACACCTTTAATCCCAGGAGGCAGAGGCAGAGACAGAGGCAGACGGATTATTGTGAGTTCGAGGCCAGCCTGGTCTATAAAGAGAATCCAGGATAGCCAGGGCTCTGTTACACAGAGAAACCCTGCCTTGAAAAACAAACAAACAAAAAAATAAAATTAAAAATTAAAAATAAAGGGCCTTTAGAGCCAAAGGGGAAACTGCAATCTAGGCCTGTGGGCAGGCTTCTGTATTCCTGGCCCTCCCTTCTACACCCTATTTGAAGGACTCATACTTCCTTGGGGTGAGGGGTGCTGAAGGGTGGTTCTCACGGCTGATTCGCCCTCAACTCCCTCTGCTCCACCACAGGTCAGCAGCCGATTCTTCCCACACAGCAACATCAGCACCAACGTCATCCTCAGCCTCGATGCACACAGCGTTCTTTCTACAAGTGAGGTGAGGGCTGGGCCCAAGAGATGTCTAGTGTGGTGTGGACAGAGCCGGAGGGCACTTCAGCCACATCCGGTTCACATGCCCTGATCTCCAGCCTCTGCCAGATAGGAGTGTAACACAGAGGGGGCTCCTAGCTGGGCAAGTTCCCTTTGAGTGCCCCAGAAACACTCATGTTAACCTTCTAGTAAAACTTGTGTTGGCACATGCCTTTAATCCCAGCACTCGGGAGGTAGAGGCAGCTGGATTGCTGAATTCGAGGACATCTTGGTCTACAAAGCCAGGGCTATACAGAGAAAAAACAAAAACAAAAAAACCCCAAACCAAACCAAACAAACAAACAAAAACCAATTTCAAGCAATGGCTCTGATCCCTTGTCCCCTAAGCCCTGCCCCCTAAGCCCAGCCAGGCTGGTCTCACCAAGAAGGATTTTGGGTCAGGAAATTCTTCCTCAAGGCTCACTGAAATCTCTCTGCAGGTGGATTTTGCCTTTGTGGTGTGGCAGAGTTTTCCTGAGCGGATCGTGGGCTTTCTGACATGGAGTCACTTCTGGGATGAGACCCGGGGTGACTGGGGCTACAGTACTGAGATGGCCAATGAATTCTCCATGGTCCTCAGCGAGGCTGCCTTCTACCACAGGTGCAAACAAGGAGAAAGGGCCAGAGGCTCCAGTGCTGACCTAGGAGAGGGTGGGTTCAAGGCTGGATCAACCTGTTCCCAGTGATGTGATCTTGGGCAGTGATCTTGTTTTTGTTTTCTGAAGGAGGGCGTCCTTGAGCCAGGCTGGGGACAAAGGTCAGTCGGTAAGAGCGCTGGGAGAACTTGTACAAAGCCTCGGGTTCCATCCTCAATACTGAACGTGCCAAAGGAGGAATCTGCACAAACTGGGCATGATGGCACACATCTGTAGTCCCAGAAAGTAGGAGGCTCGGGAGTTCAAAGTCACACTCAGCTGGGTAGTGAGTTTGAGGTCAGTGGGGAATGTGAAACTATGACTCAGACAGCAAATGTGTGACCTTCCCACTTTGGCATTTCTTTCTTTCTTTCTTTCTTTCTTTCTTTCTTTCTTTATTTATTTATTTATTTATTTATTTTGGAGGCAGGGTTTCTCTGTGTAGTCTTGGCTGTCCGGTCTCCCTTTGTAGACTAGGGCTGGCCTCGAACTCACAGCCATCCACCTGCCTCTGCCTCCCAAGTGCTGAGATTAAAAGCATGCACCACCAGGCCCGGCTCTATTTTTCTATTTTTGTTTTGTTTTGTTTTGTTTTTTTGAGACAGGGTTTCTCTGTGTAGCCTTGACTATCCTGAGCTTGCTCTGTAGACCAGGCTAGTCTTGAACTCACAGCGATCCGCCTGCCTCTGCCTCCCAAGTGCTGGGATTAAAGGTGTGCGCCACCACCGCCCGGCTATATTTTTCTATTTTTTAAAATTTATTTATTTTGAGTTTTTTTTTTTTTGAGACAGAGTCTCTCTGTGTAGCCGGGCCTCGAACTCACAGCCATCCACCTGCCTCTGCATGCTGGGATCGCAAGCATGTGCCACCACGCCCAGTTCCCACTTCAGTCTTGAGTGTTGAGATTACAGGTGCCCTTGCCCACCAGGCCTGGCTTCTGGAGGCCTCCTGAAAGAGATCCTTTAATCGGCTTATGCCTTATCCATGTACCATGGGCCATTTCATAGATTCTTCCAGAGGCCCTGCCTGGAGCACGCAAAATGGAGAATAACCCTGGTGAGCTGGGTGGACCCAGCTTGTACATGGCCTCCCTAAAGCTGGCCTTTTGAGGAGCCATGCTTGACGGCTTTGGAACCATCTAGTACAACCCCCGGCCACCAAGTCTGGGAGCCCAGAAAGTGCACCCCAAGGAAAGACTGGGGGGGTATACACCATTGTCCACCTCCTAAATCGCGGGGCACTTGGGAGAGCCCGTCATATCTAGGATGGACGCTCCCTGTGAGAGGAGAGCTAGGGAGGCGGGTACAGGCCTTGGAAAACTGCCTGAGGTCTGGGGTTAAAGGAAGGAGAATGGGTCCTGCCTGCAGCCTCCCCCTGTACCCACTCCTCACCCCTCCCACCCCCTGCCTAAGATTTACCTTATACCCTACAGGTATTACCACACTCTCTTCACCCACTCCCTGCCTAAGGATCTGAGGACCATAGCAGATGAGATTCCCGCCTGTGTGGACGTCCTGATGAACTTCCTGGTAGCAACCGTCACCAAGCTGCCCCCTATCAAGGTGCCTTACAGCAGGCCGCGCCAGAGGGCTGCTCCGCTGGTGAGGGGGCTTCAGGAAACACGGGCTGGGGAAGGAAAAGAGGGCGGGTTTTCCCTCGCTGTCCTAATCCAGATCTTTCTTGCTGCGGCAGTGGTGAGGGCTCAGAAAAACATGTCTCACGGATACTTTTCCTTCCCACCTCTTAGGCTGCTGGGGGCCCAGGACCCGGACCAGAGACTCAGCCCCCGGCTCAGGACTGCATCAACCGTGTGGCAGCAGGGTTCGGCCACATGCCTCTGGTTTCCTCTCGAGTGCGTCTGGACCCGGTGCTGTTTAAGGACCCGGTGTCTGTGCAACGCAAAAAGTACCGCAGTTTAGAGAAGCCCTAGGCGAGGCGCTGCGCCTGTCTGCTGGACAGGACAAGAACCGGGCCAGACGGATCAAAGTCTCATCTCGGCTGGCCAATCACCACAGGGAGTCCAGAGGGGCTGGGCCTTCCGCTTGCTGCGGTCCGACTGCGTGCACAGGCTGATCCAGTTCCTTGAAATGCATTTCTCTGCCTGCTCCGTGCCTGACCCGCATGCCCACTCACCTCCTTGTGGTCTCCAAGCCCTCCCAAGAGTCTCGTTGAGTGGCTTTGATTGAGCACACCGCCCGGCCCCAGGACCGGCCTGGGAGCTCCGGAGGGTCTGGCAGGTGTGTCGTAAATATTTGGCTAAGAGCTAGCTTACAAGAGCTAGCAGCTGGGTGCCAACGTGGTGGATCATGGGCAGAGAGTACACGAGACAAAACTCTGTCCCCCTACCCTGAAGTTCCAAGTCCACGAAGAAAACAGACTCTAGGGTTGCCAGGTTCAATCAAGCGTGAACAAAGAGGCCAGGAGTCAGGGACAAGCAGAGGGCTGGGTGTTGCGTGGTGCCAGCCGCACCGCAGACGCTGGTCTCTTGGGGTGACCAGCAGCACTGCACTACCAACATTGACCACTAGAGGTCAGCTGCTGCACAGCTCTCGCTCCGAAGGAATGAAGTTTGGTTTTGCTTTCTCGAATTGTTTGTTTGTTTATTGTTTTTAAGACAGAGTTTCTCTGTGTAGTCCTGGCACTCACTCTGTAGGTCAGGCTGGCCTCAAACTTAGAGATCCACCTGCCTCTGCCTCGCGAGTGCTGGGATTAAAGGCGTGCGCTATCCCCTAATCACCCCCCCCTTCTTGAAAATATTTTGACGCGGGGTCGGGGGGATGAGGGATAAGGGGCGAAGCGGGCAGGTCTGACTCTGTAACCCAGTCTGGCCTGGAACTCGCAGCAGTCTTACTGCCTCAACTTCGCAAGTGTTAAGAGTTACAGTGCCAGACTCTGAATGGAGTTAAAGACTATGGATAAGAGGGCAAGCTGGGGAGAAGTGGCCTAGTGGTGAGAAGCCCCTAAACCGAAAAAAACGCCAGAGGAGTATGACAGAACTCCACTTTGCCCTGCATGCACAGTTGGAGCTTAGGCGGCTGGTTGTGAGGAGGGCTGTCCTCAGCGTCCTGTAGGTGAGAGTGGAGTAGGGGAGGGACTGTGCTTTTCCTGAGTCCATCCACCTGGAACTGGAATTATCGCTTCCGAAATAAAGCACGTGTCCTTGCCCACGCAACGCTCGCACTATAAATATCCTTCCAGCAGCTGCACGGTGTGGCGGGGCGCTCAGGGTCAAGGGGGAGCGGAGTGGGGGGTGTGGGGTGACTTCAGAAGGTGGAGGGGGTGTCTAAGCCACGTCTAAGGTATCAGGTGTTTTCCTTCGTTGATGGCTTCAGCTGCTGTGGAAAGTCCCGTGATTAGGCGGCTGGCTGGAACAGGCCGTCCCCCTAAGCCCGCCCACCCACTTTCTCTAGCTTCGCTCCTGGCCCCTGTATGACTCAGGAGCTTCCTGGAGCCTGTCACAACTGGGTGTGGAAAGCAGGCCTGTCTGTTGGAAGGCAGGAGCTGTCAGATGTTTGAGGTGCTAGGCGGGAGCTGGGGGGAGGACTGGAGATTAAAGTGTCGGGGCAGAGGGGTGGCCTGGCCCAAGGTCAAGAGCAGTTGAGGGTGAGGACTCACACAGCTGCAGTCTAGGCAGCCTGCCAAGGGTGGAGAGGGCACCCAGTGCCAGCGCCAGCGCCAGCGCCAGCCAGGGGACGGGAGGCACCTTTGCAGTGGTGGCTTGGACACCCAGGAGGATGGACTGACTGCCTTGGGCTGGCTGTTGGGAAGGCACTGTTGGGTTCAGGGCTCACACTGTACTAATATCTGTTCAGCTCAGGGCAGGTCTCAACCCTTGCTGTTACAGAGATTATTAGCCCAGGGATGAGGAGGACGCCTGTCTCACTCCAGCTGTGGGGCTTAGGCTCTCGGAATCTTGTCTCATCTATAAAGATGAAGGCTGTTGGGGCTAAAGAGGTGGCTCAGTGGTTAAGAACACCTACTGTTCTTGCAAAGGACCCTGCCTGGGTCTCCGGCACTCACACTGGTTTGGCTGTTCATCGCTCCCCTTCAAGACCCTCCTAGAGAGAACCCTCCAGAGAAAGCTTCCGGGTTCCGCCTGCTGCTCCAGATCCCTGTGCTGCAGTTGAAGTCACCTTTGCTGAATTGCTGCTTTGCTGTTTGAAGCGTCGTCAGGGTCCTTGGGACTAGCTCAATCCTCTCGTTTCAGGATAGCTCCAATTTCTAATCCAACAGCATCACCAGCAACCAGGATCAGCGGGGGGGGGGGGGCAGGGGTACAGCCTCCAGCCTGTCTGTCTGTGTCCTGTCCTGTGTCTCCCCCGCCTCCTGCTCTGGCACCGCCGCTGCAGCAGCAGCAAAGACCACGCCCCCTGCAGGAGGTAGTTCCCAGCTGACAAACATCACAAGTCCTCTCAGGAGACAGCTATCAGCTGTGGGCAAACTGGAGCAACCCCCCATATCCCCCACCTGGGATCAAAACAAAAACACGTTTACATATCAGAAACCAAACTTGTACAACAAGCACCCACATGGCTGCTCACTATCACCTCTAATTTGAGTTCCAGAGGCTCTACGCCTTCCTCTGGCCTCTAGTGGTACCAACTGTGGACACTGCGCACATACGTACAAGGCAAAACACTCATGCACATAAGACAAATGCTAGCCGTTTATTATTATTTTTTTAATGGGGTGGTGTGGGCCCAGCGTGGTGGCACACACCTTTAATCCCAGCAGGCGGATCGCTGTGAGTTCGAGGCCAGCCTGGTCTACAAAGCGAGTCTAGGACAGCCAGAGCTACACAGAAACCCTGTCTCGAAAAACAAACAAGTAGGGTGGCGTTGATGGAGGCAAACTCCACGCCTTTCTTCTTCCTGTGCCAGGGCAGTCAATTCAGGAAGGTGGGGAGGCCTGTCTGGCCTTTCACACCAGCCCTCTCCAGGACTGATCAAATTGACCGATACCTCAGGTGTGTGGCCGGCTCCACTGTCTTCGCAATCATGTGGGGGAGGTGTCACGAAGTTCCTGCTCTCTGTGAGTCACAGGCACCCGAGAAGTGACAACCTTAAGGACTGGCTTCTAATAACAGATGTACACTTTGGCCTACGGCATCCTAAGAAGTAGGCCTGTCACCTCTAGGAGACTGGCGACAGTTCTCTTGCATCTTATTACCTCAGCCCAGCTCCAAGGATTCTTCACACAGACTCCATGAACACCACCCCCCCTTGTTGGTCCTCATCCCTAGGTTTGAACTAGGTCTTGTCACCTAGGCACCAGAGCAGGGTCTACAGTCTCAAGGGAAATAGCCTGGCCCCTGGGGCTTTGAGGGCAGGATCCCAACTGGAATCTGTCCTTGCCACCACTTGTGTCAAGGCCTTGGACACATTGACATGGCTTCCTGGGCTGGGGTGCTGGAAAGAAGCCAACAGCCAGGTTCTCCACTACTAAGAGGCCAACTCCTCCGGGAAGTCACACGGGACCCACAGCCAAAGTGATCAAGGCACAAAAAAGGCACCAGGTGACCTCTGGCCCCATGTCTCAGGGTGATTTTGGATGAACTCAGGCCCCCATGGCTTTGGCAAGCCATGTTGTAGCCGGAGGGAGGGGGCTCTGCTCCGAACTGCTGTGGATCCATGAGGCAATTTCTGGGGACCAACTGAATAAAGCAAGTGGCATCCCTGCGGCCCAGCCTCTCCTAGAGGCAAAGTACTCCTGGTCAAAACAATGGAAACTAAGCTGTACCCTTGGCCCAGGGGGAAGGTGTAACTAACCGGGCTGCAAAGCTGAGAGCCTTGCTGCCCATGCTCCCCTCCCTCCGGATGGCTCAGGCCTAACAACCTGACGTCCACCTCAGAAATTCATGTAAAAGCGGAAACAACTCCACAAAGTTGTCCTCCGACCTCCACGCACATTCTTTTTAAAGAGTTCCGTGCAAATTGGGCCTGCCAGCCACCACCCAAAGACATGCTAAGGAACTGAAAGGGTTCCCCTTGATTAGGGTGCTTACGGCTCTCTGGGCCCCCACTCCCCGCACCTCCAAGCCGCTGCTAAGTTAGCTTGTTTTCCCGAATTCTAATTAAAAACCGTAATTTCTCCTTTCCCCCTTTCATCTCTTCATTTTCATCTTTAAATTTTATTAGTGTGTTGGGGGGGGGGCACATACGTGAGCGAGTGTGGCAGAGGGGTGTTTGTGACTTTCTCACTGTCCCCCCTCCCCGCTTCCCTGCGGCCACCCCCATAGCCATTCAATTGTTGACAGAACTCCATTGCTGACCCCGGCTCAAAAAGCTTTCTCCTTCACTCCTCCCAGCAACTGCTGAGACTCACAGCTTGCCTGGCCTGTGGATTTTCCTCCCAAAATTCTAATAAAATGTCTTCAGATCTTCCTTCTGAGTGTGTTTCAAAGTTCTTTTATCCACGAGACCAATCTTACGAAAGGGAGCCCTGACTTCCCAGTAACATGTATCTTGTTCAATTTTTTTTTTCCTTTTTTTTTGCTCAAGACACAAAGACGCTGGGTTATACAGGACATCCCAAAGTTCCCCTCTGTGCCTCCGTGTCTTTCCAGCTGCGGTCTTAGGATGACCATCAGTGGAAGATCCAGCTCAAACACAGCCCTGGAAAAGAAGCAGGGCCTCATCTGCCTTGTCATCATCCTGTGGCTCATAGAGAGGCCAAGGGGAGTCCCACTGAGGAGCGGACCAGGCTGCGCCTTGAGCCTGGAGTCCTGGCTGGATGCTGGCCATGCCTCCAACGGGATAGTCTCTGTGTTGGCAGTCAGTCTGAGGGGCCTCGGCACTGCTGGCAGTCTTTCATGTCGTCGGAGTAACACTCGATTTGGATGGTCATGGTGTGGAAATTGAATTTCCCCAGGAGGCGGTCCCTGGCCGCCTTCAGCACAGTCTGGCCATCGGCACTCTGAGCTGGGAAAAGAGAAACATGGCGTCCTAGGCCTCGCATCTACCCCTCGGGTACAGATTAGGGGACAAGAAGCGCTAGGGGCTATCCTGTATCAGGCAAGCCTGAGAGCTCGAATCTCTGGCCTTACAGCTTAAGTCTGTCTCCCCATCCACTCACTCCATTGCTCCGGTACAAGGGATGGTGGCCACCCCAAGCAGGGCCTAGCTTACCTTTCTCCATAAAGGGCAGTGGTAAGGCTCAAAGGGCATATAAATGCTCAGGATGTGGCCAGAGCCTTGGCGAACCCTCGAGATGGCTCCCCCCACCCCCAGCCTCTGCTGCCTCCCCCTTCACTTACCGATAGCTATGTGGACAGACAGCACTGGCTGGGCCACAGTCAACGCCCAGATGTGCAGGCTGTGTAAGGCTTCCACCCCATCCACGGACAGCAGGAGATTTTTCACGGTTGTGAAGTCCACACCTTTGGGAGTCCCTGAGGACATCAAACAGAATGCTAAATGATGCTACCCCGTACCTCCCCTGCCCCCATCTACTCAGGCCCCCATCTACTCAGATGGCCTTCTTGGTCAGCAGTTCTCATCCCTTGCTCTGTCTTATCACAGGTAACACCACCTGGCGTGACCTATGACCTCACTAATGTAGCTATTGTCTGGAATGAAAAAACCCATGAGGGCATCAGTCTGTTTTGCTCACAGCTATAAGGTCAGTGCCTAAAGGAGAACCTCACTTATATTTTCATTTTAAGTTATTTGTTTTTTAGACAAGAGTCTTGAGGAGGAGTGGTGGTGCATGCCTTTAATTCCAGCACTCGGGTGGCAGAGGCAAGCGGATTGCTGTGCGTTCGAGGCCAGCCTGGTCTACAAAAGTGAGTCCAGGACGGCCAAGGCTACACAGAGAAACCCTGTCTTGAAAAAAACAAAACAGGGACTGGAGAGATGGCTCAGTGGTTAAGAGCACTTCCTGCTCTTCCAAAGGACCTGGGTTCAATTCCCAGCACCCACATGGCAGCTTACAACTGTCTGTAACTCCAAGATCTGACACCCCTACACCAATGTACATAAATTAAAATTAAATTTAAAAAAAACAACAACAAAATGACAAGTCTTGCTAAGTACCCCCAAGCTAGTCTTGGACCCCAAAATTTCTGTGCTTCAGCTTCCTGGGTGCTAGGATTGCAGCGGTGGCGTCACCAGGCCAGCAAGGCTAGTCATCTGGTTAGAGAAGACTGCCTTGAAGCTCCTGCCAATCCTCAGGCCACAGCACTCTACTCTTCTAACCATCCCTGACCCTCAGCCCCAAGGCCTAAAGTTTGAGAGAGCCCTGTGAATCACAGGTATTTCCAGGCTGACCAATGACCACTTTGCAGCTGAGGCAGGAACAGAGGGTAGGCCCTGAGACCTGTGGGAAAGGACTACGGTGATATGGATTCACTCGGTAACTACGGCAGTGAGTGCTTATATTTCCAATACTAGGGAGGCCCGGGGCAGTCTAGTCTGAGCTGCACCTAGAGACCCTGCCTCAAAAACAACAAAGGATCAGCAAGGTGGCTCAGCGGTTGGTTGGGAGCACCTGCTGCTCTTCCAGAGGATCAAAGTTTGATTCCCAGCCCCCTTTGATCCTAGCACTCAGCAGGGGGTGGGTAGGTAAGTGGATCTCTGTGAATCTGAGGCCAGTCTGGGCCACAGAGTCAGAGTGAGCTCCAGAACAGCCAGGGCTACACAGTGAGATCCTGTCTCAAAAGTAAAATCATTTAAAAAAAAAGTCGCTGGGTATGATGGTACATGTTTTTTGGGAGGCGAAATTTGCAAAAAGAAAAAGAAAAACGAAAACAAAAAAACCCAAAAACCAGAATCCCAGTCTCCCTGGGAAAAGGCATCTGATGACTGTAGGGCAGGCTGGAGCTCCAGGTGTTACCAAGGCCACCACCCAGCCATGTGAGCAGCCAGGGAAGACACACTCCAAAGTAGGGCGGGAGGCACCCCTGGGCCTAGAGGGAAGCCAAGCACCGCTGGAACCTGTCACACCCGCTTAACTCACAGCCCAGAGGACCAACGTTAGGTTCCAGGCCCCAGCTCCCACTGAGCGCAGTGGTTCTCCAAACACCCACACTGTCCTTGAGGCTCTTTAGACCTTGTGGGCTACAGACTGAGAGAGAGCCACAAAGACAGGCTGGGGAGATACTTCGGGTGCTAGTTATTAGATCCCTCAGGACTCGCACTATACATCGACAGGCAGGCATGTGCGCCTGCGCACGCACACAAACACACACACATGCACAAGCAGTAGGTAGTGCACTCTTGTGATCCCAGCCAGGGAAGGCGGAAACAGGCAGCTTCCTCTAAGTAACAAATCTGGAGAGAGGGCTCAGTGCGTAAAGTGAGGACCCAAGTTCAGGTACCCAGCACCCACACACAACAAAACCAAAACAGACAGGTGGGACAATCCTCTCCAGTAATCCTAGAGCTGCGTGGGAGGTAGAGGACACAGACCCAAGTGGCTTGCTGGCCAGGAAGCTTTAAGAAACCAGACACTCTAGGTTCAATAAAAGGCCCAAATAGGCAATTAAAAAAAATAAGGTGAACCAGGTATGGAGGGCACTGTGGAGGCAGAAACAGATGAATCTGTGGGTTCAAGACAAGCCTGGTCTACAAAACAAGTCCAGAACAGCCAAGGCTACACAGAGAAACCCTGTCTCGAAAAACCAAAACAAACAAACAAACAAACAAAACAAGGGCTAGAAAGAAGCCCAGCGGTTAAGAGCAGCACTGTCTGCTCTTCCAGAGATCCTAAGTTCAGTTCCCAGCAACCACATGGTGGCTCACAACCATCTGTAATGAGATCTGGTGCCCTCTCCTGGCCTGCAGGTGTATATGCAGACAGGGCACTCATACACACAAAATAAATTAATTAAAAAACAAACAAAACAATAACAACAAAAGTTACGGTGAGGAGAACACGGCAACCTGTGGTTTCCACAAACAGCCTAACAAGACGAATACGGACATCACATACACGCGCCCCCCCCCCCACACCCCTCATTCGCCCCGAGCCCCAGGGCCCAGAGTTACCTTCCATGAGAACCAAGATCACATCTCTCAGGATGGTTAACGTTGTCCCCAAGACCAGGATGGAGAAGAGGAAGGTGCAGATGGGGTCCACATACTTGTACTCGGGCTGCATTGAAAGGAGACAAGCCTGAGGCTCCTCAGACTCTCCCTGGATCTCCCTATTCCCTTCCCACCAGCACAGTATCTGGGAGAGTCTCTCTCTTTCTTCTTCTTCCTTTTTTTTTAAATGTTGTTGTTTTTTCGAGACAGGGTTTCTCTGTGTAGCCTTGGCTGTCCTGGACTCACTTTGTAGAGCATGCTGGCCTCAAACTCAGCGATCTGCCTGCCTCTGCTTCCCAAGTCCTGGGATTAAAGGCGTGCGCCACCACCACCGCCCGGCTCTCTCTCTCTCTCTCTCTCTCTCTTTTTTTTTCTTTCAGTTTTCTATTCTATTCTCCACTCAGAAGAGCTCAGGATACATCTTTTCCTAAAGAGCTGAGACACAGGCAGCGCATAAAAGTAACCTTGGCATCTGATTCTCCATTCCTATCCATTTTTTTCCCCCAAAAATTTTATTTACTTATTATTCATACAGCATTCTGCCCCCACGTGTGCCTGCAAGCCAGAAGAGGGCACCAGATCTCATTATAGATGGCTGTGAGCCACCATGTGGTTGCTGGGACTTGAACTCAGGACGTTTGGAAGAGCAGGCAGTGCTCTTAACCTCTGAGCCATCTCTCCAGCCCCGCCGTTTCCATTTTATAGATGAGACAAAGCAATCCATTCACCACACAGCCTCAGCCACACCAGGCTTCTCTCTACGTCTCACTGCCTCTGCGTGATGGGCAACACCTGGGCTTTAGCAACACAAAGCCTTGGGGCTTAGACCCAGCGTCACAGCTTAGGTGTGAAACTGCTGAACTGCGTGGAACACAACCGCCTACCTTCCAGGCTTGTTGTAAAGATAAAAGGTGCCAACCCTCAGTAAGTATTAAATAGATATTCCTTCCCTTTCTGCATCCCTCTCATCCCCAGCTGGAGGGACCCTGTGCAGAGCAGCCCCAGGAACCACCGGCCCAGCCCCTCCCTCTGTGACCAGCTCTGACCTTGAAGTATATAATATAGGCTGCAACCAGGACGCCCACACTCTGCAGAAGGTCCCCAATCACATGGATGAAGGCAGCTCGGACACTGGGGTTCGGCTGCTGGCTGCTGTCGTCATGGTCACCGTGGCTGTGTCCCTCACCGTGGCTGTGCCCGTGTCCCGACTGATAGAGGGCCAGCCCCATTCTGCGGAAGCAGACAAAGCCCCGGGTGAGCTAGCAAAGGTTTCAAGGCAGCCAGGCACAGTCTACCCATTAGGGCCGGCCTCCCTGAGGGTGCAGTTGCGAAGCCCCAGAGCACTCAGTGACCCTCGTAGGCTTAGGAATCTCGCCCTCCAGCCTTGGCTCCTAGCCACGGGGGCAAAGAGCTCTGCCCGTAATGGGAGGCTGTCTGGGCACAATCCGCACAGCTGAATTTCAGAGCAAGGGGGCCAATGGGGAAGTCATGTGGCTCATCGCATCCCTGGGGAGGCTGAGACGGTAAGCACAGGAGATCGGAGGCCGAAACCCATGTTCTACCCACCCACCCCTTCCGTTACAGAGACCAGGTTTAGCCACGTCAGCCTGACTTGGCCTTTGTTCCAGCATGGACCAGAAGCATCCCCTTGGCTGTGCACAGCCTCCAAGGTTGTTCTCTGACACATAATGTGGGGGGGAAATGACGGGGCACATATCTCTAAGCTCCCATATCCTTGTCCTAAGGCCTAAAGGGGGACCCACGTACAGCAGGTGCCTGAGCTCAGACTACGAGGAAAATTCAGTCCTAGTGGCCGGTGCTGGAAGGAAAGCAAGGGCTCTTTCCCTTGGGTGGGGGTGGGGGTGACTTATAGGGATCTGGTCACACTCACATGATGTTCACTGCCACAGCGCAGCCCGACGTGATCAACATGGTGTCTCCTTTGATCTCATAATCTCCAGAAATCAGTCGCTGCACAGCCAGGTACACGAGCACCCCAGTCACCACCCAGATGGACAGCACGGACAGCAAGGCGCCAAGGATCTCTGGAGAGGAGCCCAACCTTAACAGCAACCCAAGCTGGGGCTCTAAGGGTGGGAGGCGGTCCTCCCTGCATGTTGGTCCCGCCCACTTTGCCGAGGGTGGGAGGGGCGCCCCCCCAGCATGTTGGTCCTGCCCACTTTGCTGAGGGTGGGAGGGGCTACTCCCTGCATGTTGGCCCCTCCCACTGTAAAGTCAGGGCCTGGGTCATCCCACCAGCCAACTTATATTGGAGTACACCAGAGCTACAGAGTCACCTAGGTCAACTTTGTTTGCTCTATGTGGGAAAAAAGTGACACTAATACATATTTTAGCCAAAGCGGAGGCACTCATCTCTAATCCCAGAATGCAAGAGACTTAAGGCAAGGAAGGGGACTGCCTGAGTTTGAGAGCCTCCTTTTGATGTTTTTTTTTATGTACCCTGGGTAGTTTTGAACTCAAAGAGATTCACCTGTCTCTGCCTCCCCTGGCATATTCCCAGGTCCCAGTCCCGGTCCCTCGCTCCCATCAAATAAAGGTAGGGTCAATTAAAGTAGCAGGCCAGAAGAGGGCCCAGACGCCCCCAAGGCTAGAGTTAGAGATGTGGGCTAAGAGTAAAATAGGCCTAAACAGCTGAGCCATGCCAATCTCCTTGTCTTGTTCAACTGACAAACGGTGGCTGAGGACACTGGGCCACCCCTCCCTACAGGAAAGTAAGTGTCAGTGCCATCCAGCAGTGAACAGCTTAAGGTTGTTTACTGACCTTTCCCTCCCCCAGAGCGGATCCCTAGCGACAGGCCATGTTGGTGCCCTTGTCAGTTTTCTGAGGCACCGCTTTCTAACTTTACCTCTCCTTTAATTAGGAGCTCCCAGAATCCTGGCACCAAGCCTGCCCCATCAGATTGGGGGTTCTGAGAAGACAGAAGGCAGGGCAAACACCCTCTTCCCCCACAGAAGTTACCTTCTTGGCTTGCTCAGGGACGCCTCCCCCCTCAGGAGCCCTTGTTCTAGCCTGGCATCCCTGGGATGGCAAACTGTTTCATTCGAGTTCTTGGGGGGAGAGGGGGCTGTAACAGTAGAGTTACTATGAATCCGAAGCCAGCCTGGGCTACAGAGTGAGTTAAGAGGCTAGCCTGGGCTACAG
>OU015754.1:67400450-67410643 GCA_907169655.1 Acomys percivali | reverse complement strand
TAAGAAAGAAAGAAAGAAAGAAAGAAAGAAAGAAAGAAAGAAAGAAAGAAAGAGAGAAAGAGAGAAAGAGAGAAAGAGAGAGAGAAAGAAAGAGAGAAAGAAAGAAAAAGAGAGAGAGAGAAAGAAAGAAAGAAAGAAAGAAAGAAAGAAAGAAAGACCAGAAAAGGTGGCACACGCCTTTAATCCCAGCAACCGGGAGGCAGAGGCACTCGGATCTCTGTGGGTTCAAGACCAACCTGGTTTAAAGAGAGTACAAGCCAGCCAGGGCTACACTGAGAAACCCTGTCTCAGAAAAACCAGCCAAAACAAACAAAAAACACAAGCACAAACCAAAAGAAGGAAAGGAAAACAAAACAAAAACCCTTTGTCCTTAGGGCAGGGAAGTGACTTACTGAGCATGGACTGAGACGCGGAGCCTTCCGAGAGCTCGATCCTCCATTCAAGGAGTCACATTCCCTTGGAGGGCTGGTGCTTTTGCCCTGTGACCCTCAAGGCTGCCTCCTCCTACCTGAGCAGTACCCCACCTTAGAACTGTTGGAGTTTCAGACCTCCCATCTCAAAGTTTCTCCTGCCTTGAGCTTTCTGATTATGATATGGAGAGACCGGCTTTAACTCCACTTCTACACAGAACAGTGTCCTGTTAACAGATGCCATCTGGGGAGAACGACCCACTGCTGCAGCCTTTCTTTGTACCCTCAGAAGCCCAATAAGTCCCTGAGAGTCGGTGGCAGAAGGACCCAATGTGTAGTACCTTCGATGGAGAAGATGTGCTTGCCAGCCTAATGCCCGCACATTCTTTTTGTTTTTGGTTTTTTTTCCAGACAGGGTTTCCCTGTGTGGCTCTCTGACGGTCCTGGAACTCTCTGGAATGCTCTGTAGACCAGGTTGGCCTTGAACTCAGAGATCCAACTGCTTCTGTCTCCGGAGTGCTAGGATTAAAGTCAGGCACCACCACAGGCAGCTTGCCCCAGGCATTCTAGACATTTCTATTTTCTGGGGTTTGGACCTTGTGACACACCACCACCACCACCACCACCACCAGTGCTGGCCTCTGATAGGCATCTCCTTCCCGTTTGTGACCTCCCTACTCAGCCATTCCGTACCCTAGAGTCTGGAGAGTATATCTGGGGGTGTAGTTCATTTATAGATTGTTCGTACACAGAGCCTCGGGTCCTATCTCTAGTGCCCAGTGGGGGAAGGGAAGGAAGGACAGGCATCACTATGGCTATGTAGCTCAGGCTAGACTGAGACTTTGCCTCAAGGGGATGGGGGCGGGACCAGACAGAAATGGGACTGGGGTTATAGCTCAGCTGGTAGCAAGCAGTAAGCCTTGAGTTCCATCCGTAGCACCACAAAAACCAGGTGTGGTGGACATGCCCATAATCCCACCTCTGCAAAGGTGGAGGGACAAAAGGGTGAGAAGTTCAAGGTTATCTTTGGGTATATAGCTACTTTGAGGCTAGCCTGGGATACTTTTTTTTGGGGGGGGGGTGTTTCAAGACAGGGTTTCTCTGCGTAGCCTTGGCTGTCCTGGACTCACTCTGTAGACCAGGCTGGCCTCGAACTCACAGCAATCCGCCTGCCTCTGCCTCCCAAGTGCTGGGATTAAAGGCGTGCGCAGCAGCAGCCGCCGCCGCCGCCGCCGCCGCCGCCGCCGCCGCCCGCCCGGCCAGCCTGGGGTACTACTTGTAGGCTCTGTCTCAAACAACCACAACAATAAAAATAAATAAACCCACACCAAATCCTCTCAGTCACAGGAGTGGGTATAGCGCAGAGGCCTGTAATTCAGCTGATTCGGAAGCTGAGACAGTGGGCCTCCTCTCCTGGGTCTGCCTGGGTTAGGGCTGAGCACCTGAGGCTGGGGAGGCCGGGAAGCTCAGGCACCTGTGAAATTAGATGGAAATGAACAGTGAAACGCAGTCACACGTGTCTGTAAGCAGGCATTCAGGAGCCTTGGGTAGGAGACTCTTGAGGTTGAGGCTAGCCTGGGCAATTTATGGGGGACCCTGTCTCAAAGTAAAAAAAAAAAGGACTCGGGTGTGAGCTCAGCGGTAGAGGAGTGCCACTGTGCACAAGGTCCTGAGTTCCGTCCCTCCCTGATCCTCCACACGTGAATTAGAGGAGAGGCAGCAAGTGCTGTTTGAGGAGCTTCGTCTACAGGGTGACAGCAGATTACTGTCGTATCTTATTAAGGTGGGGAAATTATCAGTGTGTTATAGTACCCTTTCTTCTTCGTGTAAAACATCATTGTTGGGAGGCTGGAGAGATGGCTCAGAGGTTAAGAGCACTGCCTGCTCTTCCGAAGGTCCTGAGTTCAATTCCCAGCAACCACATGGTGGCTCATAACCATCTATAATGTGATCTAGGGCCTGCTTCCGGTGTGCAGGTGTACATGCAAGCAAAAAACTGTATGCTTAATAAATGAATCTTTTTTTAAAAACATCATTGTTGGGAACAAACAAAAGAAATTTATTCTAAGTACTACCATTTCATCTTCAGACTCCATTTATAGGGAGAACCTAAGTTCAAGGTCCCAGGCCCTAGGGGAGCTGGGGACTTCCGAATAGCTGACAACTTCTGTTGTAAGGAGACAGTTGTCTGAGTCCAGACATCTCAGGGACAACTTCTCCATCTGGCTGGCAGGGTCAACTAAGTTCATGTTTCCAGGCCCAGGAACCCACTCCTGTCCTGACTGATGGACACTCCCGTGCTCAACCCCTTACATTAAAATATGATTGGACAGGGCTGGAGAGATGATGGCTCAGAGGTTAAAGGCACTGGCTGCTCTTCCAGAGGTCCTGAGTTCAATTTCCAGAAACCATAAATAAATCTTTTTAAAAATTTTTTTCACTCGGGAGGCAGAGGTAGGTGGATCACTGTGAGTTCGAGGCTAGCCTGGTCTACAAAGTGAGTACAGGACAGCCAAGGCTATACAGAGAAACCCTGTCTCAAAAAAACAAAAAACAAACAATAAAAAATTTTTTAAATATGATTGGACAATGCAACAGGCCACCCTGTGACCCCCTTGCTTTATGGTCTCATCCTTTAAATATGCTGTACAACGTCCCTTCAGGGTCGCAGTTCAGCAGAGTCTGTTCTGTGGCCCTGATCAATCAGTCGCAGCTTGATTACAATAAATTTTTGTCATCTGTATTGACCTGGTGTTTGAGTTATTGGGATTTAAGTGGGCCCCACGACAATCATACATTTTTGATGTTTGGTTTTTGTTTTTGTTTTTGTTTTTGTTTTTGAGACAGGGTTTCTCTGTGTAGCCCTGGCTGTCTTGGAACTCACTCTGTTGACCAGGCTGGCCTCGACTCCTGAGTGCTGGCATTAAAGTCATGTGCTGCCACACCCAGCTCAGCAGATTTGTTTTAAATCCATATTTCCAAAGATGCATGTGATATTACAATAAATACAATCCGGTGTGTTTGGCTTCAGAGAGTCTCCCTGTGAAACCCAGGCTGGTTTGGAACTTGTGATCCTCCTTCCTCAGCATCCTGAGTGGTGAGATTGTAGGCTAATGCCCCACCACCACCACTCCCCACCTCCCCCTCCACCCAGGCTAATGCCCCCATCCCCCCACCCCCACCCTGACTAATTCTTTCCCAAGGAAGGCAGAAAACGACTAGAAATTCTCTTCCTTAGGACTGATCATATTCGGGTTTTGTTGTTTGTTTGTTTGTTTGTTTGTTTGTTTGGACTGGATCAAGGCAGCTTGGGCTGAGGTCGAATGGCTGAGGATGACCTTGAGCTACCGACCCTCCTGCCGCATCCTCCCACCTGAAGCCACAGAAATTCTAACCTTTCCCACCCTCTCTCTAGGAGCTGGTCATCAAAATGCTCTGGCCTGACCCACCAGAGGGGCCCAGCCTGGTATCAGGGATGAGGAAAGCGAGCCAGCTTTCCCCACCTGCTGCTAACACCAGCTCTCACTCTTCTTGTACAATCAACTTCCTCAGGGTTTTGATTTCATTGTGTTTACACGAGGACATCTCTAATAAAAACAAAACAAAACAAACAGAAAGCCCCACAAAAGGACAGAGTTCCTGAAGCTGGTGTGACCAGAGAGGGCATAGAGCGACTCCGCCCATTCCCATAAGCCTGCCCTCGGTCCCTTATCTGTGTCCTTCACGATAGCCTTTCCGATGAAGTGATAAACGTTAAGTTAGCCTTTCCCTGGACTCTTAGCAAATTGATGGTACCCTGGGGAGAGTAGGGAGCAGGGATGTGAGAAGATAATACAAACAACCTGGGGCTTGTGCTTGGCATCAAAAGAGAAGGGGGCTTATCTTGAGAACCGAGCACTGCAGGTAGATAGCAGCGGAAGTGAAATTGAGTGTGTGCACAACCTGCTATGATCCACTGCAAAATTAGTTGCTGGTCTGGTGTGTGTGTCTGGTGTCCGAAACTCAGCCTTGGGTGTTTAGCAAGAAAAATTGCATTTGAGGTTGACCTTTCTCTATATCCGCAGAAAGAACTGTAATTGCTTTGCAAGGCTTTGTGCTGAGGATATAGCGCAGTGATAGGCGGCTTGCCTAGCACCCCAGGGGCCCTGGGTTCAATTCTAGTAACACACACACACACTCACTCACACACACACACACACACACACACACACACACACACACACACACACACACACACGCTCTTACCTCTCTAAGAGGACTTCAAGCCCAGGAGGTAGTGGCACACACCACACCTTCAATCCCAGCACTTAGGAGACAGAGACAAGTAAGCCTCTGAATTCAAGGCCAGCCAGGTCTACAAAGTGAGTTCCAGATCAGCCAGGACTACACAGAGAAACCTTGTCTCAAAATAAATAAATAAATAAATAAATAAATAAATAAATAAATAAAACAACGAAATAAACAAAAAAAGATTTAAATTTCCAGCCTTCACCTGGGAACATAAGACCCTCCTGTCTGTAATAGCAGCTCCAGGGGCTCCAGTGTTCTCTTCTGGCATCTCTGGTGCCTGACACACATACAGTGCACTAACACATATGCAGCACAAATCATCTATATACATAAAACATGTAAGCTAGCACTTGGAAGACAGAGGCAAGAGGATCTATGTGAGTTAGGGGCCAGCCTGGTCTACATAGAGAAACACTCCCTCAAAAATAAATAATAGATAAAGTAAGACTTCACAAGGTTGGCAGCGCTTGGCAAGTAAGGGCAAGAGTGTTAGGAGACCAGGATTATCAACTATTCAGTGAGTTCAAGGCCACGCCCTCTCATACTAGAAGGAGAGGCCAGCTGAGCTGCCAAGAAGAAATTCATCCAACTAAACTGCATGGAAATGACCCTCTCCACCCTACTGAGCTGTCTCTGTGCTACATGGTCTGGATTTCCAATGTTTTGACCTGTCTGTCGCCTGTGCTGAAGTGGAATTTAGTGATGCAGCTGTCTGAGTCATTTCTGTACCTGGAAGTAACCTCAATCAAACTCACTGCTTCACCACACTGGATCCTGGTGGTATCCATACTTTGTTGGTTCCTGATCTGGGGCAAGTAAATGCTTCTTAGTATCTCCTTTTTATTGTTGTTTTGTTTTGTTTTTCGAGACAGGGTTTTTCTGTAGCCCTGGCTGTCCTTGACTTGGTTTGTAGACCAGGCTGGCCTTGAACTCACAGCGCCAACCATGACAAGTGACAAGTGACAAGGTAGTGACTGTGCCTGCTTGTCTAGTCAATATCATGAAGAGGTGATGTCAAAATAGGATGTATACTGGTTGTGATTGTCATCATTAAGTAATCTGCTGCTGGGCTGGAGAGATGGCTCAAGAGGTTAAAGCACATTGGTGCTCTTCCAGAGGTCATGAGTTCAATTCCCAGCAACCACATGAAGGCTCACAACCATCTGTATTGAGATCTGGTGCCCTCTTCTGGCCTGCAGGTGTACATGCAGTCAGAACACTGTATACAAAATGAATAAACAAATATTTTAAAAAAAATAAATCTGCTGCAACATTTAATATTAGGAAAGAAGTTTATTATGAGAGGGGAGGGGAGAGAAAGAAATGGGAGAGAAACCTAGAAAGAGCGAGAGGAGAGAGAGAGAGAGAGAGAGCGCGCTGGCGGGGAGGGAAGGGAGGAAACCAAGGCAAAGAGAGAGCAAGGGAGACAAGGTGCCAGGTTGGTCCTTTTATATCTGATGCACAGCTGCAAAGCATCTGGCACACACCTGGTGCAGGTGATGATGTCAGAGGTTGCCAAGCAACGGAGAGGCAGGCTAGTGGATCTATTTGTGAACTAACAGTGATGCAATGTCAAGGAAGATGGAAGCGTCTCTCTTCCCGTTTAAATTATTTATTCACTTTTGAGACATAATCTCCCTATGTATCCCAGGCTGGCTTGAATTCTCAATCCTCCTGCCTCAATCTCCTCAGTGCTAGGATCGGTCTTCCTGGCCTCAAAAGCCTTTAAAGTCTTATGTGGGAGAGTACTTAGTGCTTTCAGCCAGAGATGCCATCTTCCAGCAATTTGACAAAATGTCTCCCAATGGGGGACAGAGGGGATGCCTTACAGCTGAGCTTAGGTGACACAGACTCACTTGGCCACATACGCATGCATGACTTTACGAGAAAAGTCATGCTGTAGACGTCAAAGAAACAAGTATGGGTCAAACAGGAATGCCCCGTGAATGTCGCCGTGGCAAAGCAGGCAGAGCCTATGGTGTCACCCGGTGCTACTGGCATTGTAAACAAGCAAGTTGTGAAGGGCAAGATTCTGAGAGGATTCATGTGTATGCCGAGCGTGGTCTGAGATGACTTCCTGAAACTGAAAGGAAAGCGTAACCCAAAGAGAAAGATACCCGGATTCCGGGCTGAAGCAACAGCTGCCGCACCCCAACAAACATGCAGTGTGAGGCCTAAGAGACACGGACCCCTCCCTATGAATACACAGCCAGAGAAGTGAAAATAAAAAGCCTCAGTTGTAAAAGTATTTTTTCTTTATTAAAATTTTGTTTACTTTTACTCTTTTTTTTCCTTTTCTTTCTTTCTTTTTTTTTTTTCCCGAGACAGAGTTTCTCTGTGTAGCCTTGGCTATCTTAGACTAGCTTTGTAGACCATGCTGGCCTTGAACTCACAGCAATCCACCTGCCTCTGCCTCCTAAGTGCTGGGATTAAAGGCGTGTGCCACCATGCCCCGTTTTACTTTTACTCTTACGTGTGTGTGTGTGTGTGTGTGTGTGTGTGTTCTGCCTACGTGCATGTCTGTGCACTGGTGGCCTTGGAGTCAGAGGAGGGTTTTTTAGCTTTTGTTCATTTTATTTTGAGACAGACCTGGCTGTCCTTGAAATCAGTGTCAGGCTGGCCTTGAACCTACAGAGAGCAGCCTGCCTCTGCCTCCCAGTGCTGGCATTAAGGATATGTGCTACGTTGCCAAGCGCTCGGCAGCTTTCTTTTGGTAGACTGCTTCCTGTGTTTGGGTTACTCTGTGTTCTGCTTGCCAGTGGGTGAGCCGACTCTACAATGCGCTCTGAGAGTAGATGAGGCATATTAGTTCATTGCCCCTACTGCCCTTGTTAGAGCCGGCTGCTGCGCGCTGAACCGTCATCACCTCATCCTCAGAAGCGGTGGTTGTCTGTCTTGGCCCTTCCCTGGAGGGCTCCACCTTGGCCTCTATTCTGCCTGTTGCTCACAGACAGCAGCAGTTGCAGAGTCCTGACTCAGCTCTCTTAAGGGAGGATGAAACTCCGGCTCCTCCCATCACGTACACACTAAACAGGAGCAGTCTAAACACAGGTTGGAGCCATCCCACTGCCCGGGAGAAGGCTGGGGGGCGGGGCCAAGGAGGCAAAGTGGAGCGTAAACAAGTGGGGAGGCCCCAGCAGATAAGCTCTGCCTCGCCCCCCCCCCACCACCACCACCAGGAATTCCATCGCGCTGTGTCCTTCACCAGTCCCTAGAAACATGACTGAGCCAGGTGCTGGGCGCTGACGCAGTGTCCAGCTCAGTCGCGGCCCATCGGCACGCGTTGGCTGCCACCTCCCCTGCTTCACTTTCATCCTCCTTTGCAACCTGCCCTGGCATGGGACCTCCATGTAAAACACTTGAACTGCCAGGGACGGGCCTTCGGGAGAGGCCGAAGCTGTTCAGTGAGGCTCATGACTGGGACCAGTTCTCCACCGAGCTCTCATTGGGAAGTGGGGAGGCGGGGCAAAGCCTCCTGTAGGGGTCTGTAAGCCTAGCCTGGGCTATGTTTTTTTGTTTGTTTGTTTGTTTTTGTTTACTATGGAATGCTTTACGAATTTGCCTGTCATCCTTGCTCGGGGGCGGGGGCGGGGGTGGGGGGGCATCCTAATCTTCTCTGTATTGTGGCAATTTTAGTATATGTGCTGTCAAAATGAGCACTGTTTTTGTTTTTGTTTTTAAGACAGGGTTTCTCTGTGTAGCTCTACAGATAAACACTGGCCTAGCTGGGCGTGGTGGGGCATGCATGCCTTTAATCCCAGCACTTGGGAGGCATAGACGGGCAGATCCCTGTGAGTTTGAGGCCATCCTGGTCTACAAAGTGAGTCTAGGACAACATTGGCCTGTCTGTACCTCTCATGGGCTGGGATTTAAAAGCTGGATAATGCTGGTTGGTGGTGGCTCGCACCTTTAATCCTAGAAGTTGAGAGGCGGAGGCAGGTAGATCTCTATGAGTTCGAGGCCAGTCTGGTCTACAGAGTTCCAGGACATCTAGGTCTACACAGAGAGACCCTGTCTCAACAGCCCCATTCCCACCCACCCACCCCCAAAAAGCCAGCTGATGTTGATGTTGAATTACTTTTTTTTGTTTGTTTGTTTACTTTTTCTTGAGAAAACAAAACACAAAAACCAAACCAAACATGCTAAAGTTGGCCTCGGGCCTCTTGTAGGTCAGGGTAGAGCATTCATCTAGTGCTTTTACGCTTCTTAACTCCGTTGCTAGCAACACACACACTCAAGCTGAATGAAATCACACTCCTTTTGCAGTTACAGAGAAAAAGCGCTGTGAGTTTATTTTTTATTCTTTTTCATTTTTTTTTTTTTTTGAGACAGAGTCTCTCTATGTAGCTCCGGCTGGTCTGGAACTCCCCATGTAGACCAGGCTGGCCTCGAACTCATAGAGATCCAGCTGCCTCTGCCTCCTGGTGCTGGGATTAAAGGGCGTGCACCCCCGTGCCCAGCCCCTTGAGCATTTATTTAAACAACATGTAACACAAACTCAGTCCTCTCCCCATGTTTGGGGACGGGCACTGAAATACAGTACATTGCTCCTTTCTAGGCCTTGGAGTGAGACCCAGCCCTCCCACCAAGGAAGGGACATGAGTAGCCCTATTATCTGACTTCCTTCTCCCTTTGTGACAATCGCCAGTCACACAATGACCAGGCGTGATCATACAAAAATTCTCGTACAAAAAGCACCAGATTGGCATACGTATACAAGTATATACAAAAAAAAAAAAAAAATCACATTTTAAAAACATACAAAATATTTCATTTTGCACCAACGTAGAAAAGTGTCCTGTGACTTTTTGAATACATTTCCAATCGTGTTTCAGCCGTTTCTGGACACAGGGGTGGGGTTTCCTACTCCAGCCCCTGCCCTCCGAGCAGAGGGAAGACACACTTCCCATGGTGCCCCTCCCCATGAGCCCCAACTCCTTCCCGAGATGGGCCTGTCACCCGCTTCCCCAGTCTCTGCATCCAGAGGGTGTCTCACTCAGCCAGGTCCTCACTGGTGTCCTGAAACAGAAAAACCAGACACAGGCTCATAGTGAGACACGGACTCAAGAGAAGACCCAGGACCTCCTGAGCTGTGGTGACATGCCATCTCTAACCCGAGCTCCTCCTTTAAAGACAAACTAGAGTTTAGTTAACAGAATTCAGTGGGCTGCAGAGGTTCTCAAGCTTCCTAATGCTGTGACCCTTAAATACAGTTCCTCATGTTGTGGTGACACCCCAAACCCCACGCACACAACTGTAAAATTATTTTCATCGCCACTTCACTTTTTTTCTTATTTTTCAGTTTTTCTAGACAGGGTTCTTCTGTGTAGCCTTGGCTGTCCTGGACTCGCTTGGTAGACCAGGCTGGCCTTGAACTCACATCATTACTACTTCATAACTGCAATTTCCCTACTGTTAGGAATTATAATGTAAACATCTGTGTTTCCCAGTGGTCTTTGGTGATCCATGTGAAAGGTTCCTTACACCCCACCC
>OU015754.1:67381935-67400050 GCA_907169655.1 Acomys percivali | reverse complement strand
GAGGGAGGGAGGGAGGGAGGGAGGGAGGGAGAGAGAGAGAGAGAGAGAGAGAGAGAGAGAGAGAGAGAGAGAGAGAGAGAATGAATATATCCTATTGGCCGGCTGTGGTGACACACACTTTTAATCTCTGTGAGTTCGAGGCCAGCCTGGTCTACAGAGCGAGTCCAGGACAGTCAAGGCTACACAGAGAGACCCTGTCTCAGAAAAAAAAGAGGGGGGGTGGGTGGGACCAAAATAAGAATAAACACTAAAAAAATTTTTTAAAAAAGAAATAAGAATAAACAGTAAACACACATGCACACATCTCTACAGATGAAGACATGAGGGCAGAACTCTTACCTTCTCCCCCCTCTGTGGACTCGGCCTCTTCCTGATGTTCTTCCTCTTCAGTAAAGTCCTCCTCATCCTCATCTGTGAAGAGACCAGGTGTGTTAAGATGGGACTGGCTTCTCACAGGAGCCATTAGAAGAAGATTAGCCTACAGAGGACATCTGTCCCCATTTCTGGACCCAATTGGGTACCTAGAGGCAGCAAGGCTTGTAGGTCCCAAGCTCACAGAGCCCAGCCCCCATATTCCCCTGCCACCTATTTTCAGACCACAACCTTTTTTTTTTTTTTTTTTTGCTCCAAGACACCAGCATTCTTCTCTGTGGCCTGTCTATGGCCTCAGGGACACAGGAGGCACACTTAGGGTTCTGTGCATCTCAGGGGAACAAAGGGGAGGCAGGACAAACATTTCCTGTTCTTGGGATCAGAGTCCTCTGCTTAAAGGAATTTGCTCAGCCTCTGAAATCTGCTGGCTCAGCAATCCTTCTGTTGCCTCCTTCCTCAGTCCACAAAGAGGCAGTCTTGGGGCGGCCTGAGGGTTTCTGCTCAGGAGAATGGGGCAGTGCCCTGGCTCCCCACCCCCAGGGTGCAACCTGGATTCTTTCTTTCTCATCCTGGGATATGGCCTTGTCCCTTCCCTGACTCCCTTCCCAGGCCCCAGGGACTTGCAGAGTCAGCATTTGTCAAACACAGCCACAAACCAAAGCAGCATGGTTTAAATGCATAATCCCAGCACACAGGAAAATGAGGGAGGAGATTAGACACAAATTGGCTGCATAGTGATGCCTTGTCTCAAAAACCCCAAAACAAAACAACAAAAAATGGCAAGTAAAAACTCCAGCCAAACACCCAGGATCCACAAGTAGTCTGCATAATCTCGGTAATCCAGAGGGCCTGTTGCTTAATTTAAACTGGAGCTGCTGCTCATAAAAGCTTTCCCCAGAGAATCGCTACAGGCCGGTGTCATGATGTTTTCACATGTCTCATATGTCCTCAGAGCGTCTTGTGAGCCAAGTGGCCCCAGGTAGGGTTTGCACCAGCTATTTACCAGCAGTGTGGCCTTGAAATAAGGGATTACCCAGCCGAAACTTAGTTTCCTAAACTACAAAATTGAAGTGCTAACAGAGCCGCAGCCTGGACTTGTATTAAATGATAGAATTTACACCTTTAGATCAGAGTCTTGGTGCTCAGAGCAAGGAAAGGCCAACCAATAATCGGGCTCAGGGCTGGACGGAACGGCACATGCCTTCAATGCCTGGACTCAGGAGACAAAGGAATCAGATCTCTGGGAGTCTGAGGCCAGCTGGTCAAGGAATGCTGGTGGTATGTCCTCCCTGCCTTGGTGGGGAGGGTAGCACATGCCTTCAACATGTTATGCTCACACAGTACAACCTGTCTTGAACATCTTTTTCACTATGTAGCCTAGGCTAACCTCAAAATTGCCAACTTCCTGCCCCTGCCTCAAATTCCTAGCTACTAAGTAAGACTCCAGCCCGTACCAAGTCCTAATTTTTAGTCCAAAGAAGAAGGAGAAGGAGAAGGAAGGAGGAGAAAGAGGAGGAGGAGGAGGAGAAGAAGAAGAAGCAGCTGCTCAGAGAAGCACAGAAGAGCTGCTCTGTGGTAGAGCCACCTGCCTAGCATGTGTGAAGCCCTGGGTTCGACACCAATAATGGACCCCCATACCACCAAAGAAGAGAGATAGACAGACAGACAGACAGACAGACAGACGTGGGGGCGGGGGCAGAGGGGCTTGCCAACAGCCACACAGAGAGCAGACAAATGGCAGAATCAGGATTTGAAGTCAGATCTATCCAATGCCAGATGTCACGAGCTTTGGATCCAGGCGGAATTTCTTTAGCAACAATTCCACACCAGGCACTGTGTTAGGCTCTGGAGTCACCACAAAGTTAATCTGTGAGCTAGGCATGGTGGGAGCACATACCTTTAATCCCAGCAACTCAGGAAGCAGAGGCAGGCGGATCTCTGTGAGTTCGAGGCCAGCCTGGTCTGCTTAGAGAGACCCTGGCAACACTGACTGTGTAACTTGATTTTTTTCAGTGAAGCTGCCTCCCACCAGGCCTCAAGAAGAACACTGCCTTTTGAAGGTCAAATGCAGATGAGCAAGTGGCATGACCATGTCCTTTACCTGTCCCAAAGTCGATGGCCCTCAAGGCTTCCGCTATGTGTTCTAGATCCAGGGTGAAGTAGTCCATGTCTTCAAAGCCCTGCTCTGTCTTCCCCAACTGGCAGCCCTTGGAAGCTTCCACAATGCTGGGGAGGGAGGGGGCAGGGTTAGGTCTTGGGGTTCCCTGCAGGAAGGGACAGCTTAGCCTTGGCTCTATGTGGGTCCATCCCAGCCCCACAATCCACCCCTGCAGTGAGGGGATGAAGGGAAAGAGAGCATTTCTTCTTTAGGATCAGGCAGAGTGGATGATCCAAGTAAGTTAGGGCACATGATCTGGAGATGAGTCTCAACCCCTGCAGAGCTAATGTCCAGGGTCCCACTAGGCAGGTTTTAGAGCCTGGCGGGGGGCGGGGGGCAGAGAGGAAGCGGGGAGCAGGCACGTGGGCAGCAGTCCCCGAGACACTGACCTCTTGATGAGTTGCTTGGCAGTCTGTGGAGAGAAAGAGCAGAAGTTAGCACTGAAAAGCCCAGGGATCGCTGGGCGGTGGTGGCACAGGCCTTTAATCCCAGCACTCAGGAGGCAGAGGCAGGTGGATCGCTGTGAGTTCGAGGCCAGCCTGGTCTACAATGCGAGTTCAGGACAGCCAAGGCTACACAGAGAAACCCTGTCTTGGAAAAAAAAGAAAGAAAGAAAGAAAGAAAGAAAGAAAGAAAGAAAGAAAGAAAGAAAGAAAGAAAAGAAAGAAAACTCCAGGCACCATTCTATGGCACAGGCCTAACTCGTTTCCTGTCCTGTTACACAGAACTTTGACAGTTTCTCTCTGTCCTTGGCCAGCATGCACCCCAGTATGCGTCCCCTGTCCTGCCAGGAAGCCAGGGTTCTCTGACTAAGCACACACAATGTCTGAAGTCTCCTGCATGAGAGTCAACCAAACCTCCATTTCAGACCACGGTCTGGACAAAGCTGTCCCACAAGGAGAGCTTGAAGGTGTGCGTTTTGGGTATTGTAGTTTTTGTGTGTTTTTAATCTTTTCTTTATATGTATGAATGTGTGCCTGTGTGGGTATGTGCACCATGTGTGCTGCAGCCCCTGGAGGCCAGAAGAGGATGTCAGATTCCCCTGGATTGTGAGACAGCCAACATGGGTGCTGGGAACCTAACTCGAGTCCTCTGAAAGAGCAGCAAGCATCTCTCCAAACCTTCTGGGTTTTGCTGTTGTAGTTTAACAGATTTATTTTTGTTTTTGTTTTAAGTGTATGTATGAATGCCTGCATGATGTCTGTCTGTCTGTCTGTCTGTCTGTCTGTCTGTCTGTATGTATGTATGTATGTATGTGTACTGCATATGTACCTGGTGCCCTTGGAAGTTAGAAATGGGCATTAGGTCCCCTGGTACTGGAGTTATGGATGGTTGTAAGCCACCATGTGGGTGCTGGGACCTGGACCCAAAAAGTGTTCTTTTTCTATTCTATTTTGGCTGGTTTTGTTTGTTTGTTTAAGACAGGTTCTTTTTCTTTTTGGTTTTGGTTTTTCAAGACAGGGCTTCCCTGTGTAGCCTTGGCTGTCCTGGACTTGCTTTGTAGACCAAGCTGGCCTCAAACTCACAGGGATCTGCTTGCCTCTGCCTCCCAAATGTGCTGGGATTAAAGGCGTGTGCCACCACTGCCCAGCAGAGAGAGGTTCTTTTTATTACCCAGTTCTGGCTGTCTCCCCAGTGCTAAGATTAAAGGTGTGTGGCACAAAAAGTGTTCTTAACCACCAAGTCACCTCTCTCTCTCTCTCTCTCTCTCTCTCTCTCTCTCTCTCTCTCTCGCTCTCTCGCTCTCTCTGTGTGTGTGTGTGTGTGTGTGTGTGTGTGTGTCTCGTTTTTTGTTTTTTTCTTGTTTTGTTTTGTTTTTTGTTTGTTTTGGTTTTGGTTTTTTGAGACAGAGTTTCTTGGTGTAATAGCACTGGCTGTTCTGGAACTTGCTTTATAGACTAGGCTAGCCTCAAACTCACAGCAATCCACCTGCCTCTGCCTCTTGGGTGCTGGGACAATCATCTTTCCACTCCCAATATTTTTTTTATATTTGTTTGTTTGCTTGCTTATTTATTGACAGGGTCTCACTATGCAGTCTTAGCTGGCCTGGAGCTCGCTATAGAGACCAATCTAGCCTCAAACTCACCAACATTTTCCTGCTTCTGCGTCTACCAAGTGCTGGGATCAAAGCCAAAGCCATGTGTCACCAAGCCTAGCCTGCCATGTTTTCTTTTTGAGATAACATTTTTTACCAAGTTGCCCTGAATGTCCCTGAACTTGCAATCCTCCTGCCTCAGCCTTGAAGAACTAGGATCACAGGTGTGAGCCTGTAGCGGGAAGAACCCAGTGCACCAAGGTTTAAACGGCCTGCTCCAGACAGAGTTCAAATCCACCCCAACCCTCCAGGCGCGACTCACCAAGAGGAAGGTAGCCCCTCCAGGCTCATCCAGGGACCGGATGGCCGTTTCCACAAGCTTTGTGGACTTTTCCAGCTGCTCGCGGTACTGGAGGATGAGGGCCTCGATGAAGCCCAGCTTCTCCTCCTGCTCCTTGGTGATTCGCTGCAGCAGCTCGCTCTTCTTCTCGTCCAGGATGGCGTAGAGGGCGTCAAACTTCTGGCTCAGCTCCTCCTTCACCTGGTGGCTGTTTTCCTGAGGACAGAGAAACCTACAGTCACACCCAACCCAACCCGCTTCCTGAGACAGAAGGGCCCAGGAACCAGCAGCAGCAAGAGACCCTGCCAAATCTTCATCTTACGGGAGGCAAAGCGACCAAGAGGAAGGTGCCGGGATGGAAGGCTGGCGGGGTGCAACTTGGTGAGACTTTGTCTCAAAACAGGAAGTAAAATGGGCTTGGTGGTGGCACCTTTGGGAATGGGATGCTGCTCTGAAGGATAACACTGTTCCCTTCCTCCCCACAGGTCTGCTAATTGCGGTTATGGCGTCCCTTTATTCCCTCTTACCAGATCCACCCCTCCTCAAGCAGAGACCAGGTTCTCTGCCCCCCCCCCCCCCCCCCCCCCCCCCCCCCCCCCCAAGGCTCACCCCCCCCCCCCCCCCCCCCCGCTCTCTCTCCCTCCCTCCCTCCCTCCTCCCTCCTTCCCCTCCCCTCCTTCCTTCCCTCCCCTCCCTTTTTCTTTGTCTTTTTTGGGGGACAAGGTCTCACTGTGTAGCCCTGGCTGTCCTGGAACCCACTATGGAGATCAGGCTAAACTCAAACTCACAGAGAACCTCTTGCTTTTGCCTCCTGAGTGCTGGGATTAGAGGGATATGCCACCATGTCCAGGAAGAGAAAAATTTTGAATACTCTTTAAGAAATGGGAAAGCTTCCTACTTTTTTTTTCTTTTCTCTCTCAATTCTTCCTCCTCTTTTTCAATTTTTTTGTTTATTTGTTTTTTAGACAGTCTCTTGTAGCTCAGGCTGGCCTCAAACTCATGTGTAGGAGCATGACATTATTCTGATCCTCTTGTATGCACCTCCCAAATGCTGAGATTACAGATGTGCTGTCACATCTGTCTGGGAAAGCTACCTCTGTCTGCAGCCTGTGGAGCCAGCAGCCTTGGTGAGCTCATTAGAAATGCTCATTAGACTACATAGTAAATGCAAGCTCATCCTGTTTTACACAAGGCCTTGTTTCCAAAAATCCAATCAGCCAGGCAGTGGAGGCAGGTGAATCTCTGAGTTTGGTCTACAAAGTGAGTTCCAGGACAGCCAGGGCTACACAGAGAAACCCTGTCCCAAACAAACAAACAAACAAACAAACAAACAAACAAACAAACAGAAATAAAACAAAATCAAAGACAGACAGAAAGCAGGCTGGAGAAGTGGCTCAGTGGGTAAGACCCCTGGCTTTTCTTCCAGAAGATTCTGATTCAATTCCTAGCACCCACACGGTGGCTCACAACCATCTGGAACTCCAGTGCTGGGGAACCTGACTCCCTCTTCTACCCTCCCCTGGCACTGCGCACACAGTGCACAGACACATATGCAGGCAAAACATCCAAATTCATTTTTTAAAATTTAAAAAAAAAATAAATAAAGGAAGAGGTGCAGAATTCTGTCTCATTCCAGATCCACTGAGTCAGAACCTAAGCTTCCATAGGCTCCTGAGTCAAGCCTTGCTCTGCTGCAAAACCATTAAAGCCAGAGACATTCAAGGAGTTATTGGTAGGTCCCTGCAGTGATGGACCAGCTGGGTCCATCTTGACTTTGGACAGGCTCTGACACAGCTGCCGCCTGTGTTCAGGAAGTATTTGCGGAGTGAGTGGAGCAATGAATGTGGCCCCTTTCCTGCCATCTCTATTGGGCACCCAAGGCTCAATCCTCAAACTGCGTGCTCACAGCTCAGGCCTTCCCCAGAGACCAGTGGCACTGGAGGCTCACAGGGCCAACATGCACCCTCACCTTGGTCACCCGGCAGGAGTCCTCCAGCTGAGAGATGATGGTCTGCACTCGGTCATTCCCTGCCACCAGCATGGAAATGCAGTTATTCAGTTCAGTCTGGATGGGAGGGGAGGGAGAGAGAGACTCAGAGCCAGCACACAGTGTTCCTGTTCTCTGACTGTCACCAGTAGCATCACTATCCTTCCTTTTGGGGTACAGTTCAGGTCAAAAGCTGAGACTACCACAGATGTAGTATCCTTTATGGGCAGATGAGGCCCAGAGAGGGGAACTGAGCAACCCAAAACACACAGCAAGGTACTGACAAAGAAACAAAGGAAGCCAGTCATGATGGCACATGCCTTTAATCCCAGCACTCGGGAGGCAGAGGCAGGTGGACCGATGTGAGTTCGAGGTCAGCCTGGTCTACAAAGTCCAGGACAGCCAAAGCTACACAGAGAAATCCTGTCTCGAAAAACCAAAAACATCTTTAAAGAAGAACAAAGAAAGGAAATGCTAGTTTTTTTTTCTTTTTTAAATTTTAATTTATTTATTTTTATTTTGTTTGAGACAGGGTCTTACTATGCTGCCTTTGCTGACCCAGAACTCAATAGACAGACCAGGCTGGCCTCAAGTTCATATCAGTCTTGCCACTGGAGTGCTAGGCCTAAAGGCCTGTGCTACCATCCCCAGCTGCTAGTTTCTGAGAAAAGGAATAGAATTTGGAAAGTTCTAGAAGAGAAAAGTCCAAGAGACTAGTGGAGTGTGGAGAACAGAGAGTTTGGGAAGCAGGACTACAGCTCACTCCACAGCAGGATGCTAGCATTGCTGTGGCCCAGAGGGGGGCTGGGGGTGGCGGAAAGCCTCGAATCCGCCTTGTGCCACACGAGAGGCTCAGGTAGAGAGGTCTGGGACCCCAGGCTGCACAGGACGGGGCAGCCATGGCCTGGGAGTCTGGCCTCTTCCCTGTGGCCACACCCAGGTGCTCTCAAGTGGCTCTAAGTATAACCCATGAGCTCAGCCACCTCCCCCAGGGAGGCAACGGCTGCTGTCCCCGTGGTCTGGGAAGTCCCTCCAGAGGAACTGGTCCAAAAAAAGCCGGCTCAGCACATCCACAAGGGTCAACTCCGTCCCCGGATTCACCTGGGCACAGTGGCTGTCGTCCATACCTTCTGTCCCTGGAAGATGCTTTGCAACGGGGCAACCTCGCAGGCCTGGTGGGCCCCGAACACCTTGCACAAGGAGCAAGTAGGCATTTCACACGTGAGGCAGTAGATGTTGATTTTCTCATCTTCGTGCTCCTTGCACATTGGGTGGCTGTCCTTCTGCAGCGGCCGACTAAGGTGGGGGAAGAATCATATGTCAGAGTGTCCCCTCTCCCCATCCCATCCTAGCTCCATGCACGGGAGGCTCTGACATCCATATGTCAGCTCCCGGTGGATCTGGCTGCTCCAAACATTCTCCTTTTTACCTTCTGGGAGCCTAAGATCAAGGCCTCTAATGACATCAAACAAACCTATTTTTCCAAACCCTAAAACTCAGGCTCCAGCGCCTGGACTTGGCCGGAGTTGGTACAGAGGACAGTGGGAGGGCCCCAGAATTCCAGTCAGACCAAGAAGATGCTAACCATAGGGAAGAAGCAACAGAGAAATTAAATGGACGTACCCAAGGTGGCCCAGCAGCACAGGCAGGGGAGGCCAGAACACCTCTCTGTTCTAATTATAGCCCCACAGCTTTGGTGGCTGAGGCCCGAGCAGTCTACTCTGATGGCAGCCCTGACATCTATATTTAATCCATCAGACTGTACCCTCCAACTAGCCATGGAAGCCTGTTTGTTTTTCTTCACTGAGTCTATAACGTACAGTACCTGGCGTGAAGACCGTGGAAGTGAAACACAAATAGAAAGAATACATCAGTAAACACATCCTGAGGGTGTCCGAGGGTTCAGAGAAGGGCACAGTACGAGCACCCGATGCCATACAAACAGCACGTCGTTGGGGGCAGGGCGATCTAGAAGCCCAGAGCAAACCTCCACTACACAAAGGCACTCCAAGGTCCAGAACCTCTTCTTTTCTAATTTTAAAAATTGCATTTATTGCAGCCGGGCGTGGTAGTGCACGCCACGAATCCCAGCCCTCGGGAGACAGAGGCAGGAGGATCTCTGAGTTCGAGACCAGCCTGGTCTACAGAGAGAGTTCCAGGACAGCCAAGGCTATTATACAAAGAAACTTTGTCTCGGAAGAAAAAAAAATTGCATATATTTACTGCGTGTGTATACTGGGAGGAAACGTGTGTGAACTCACGAGTGTGAACATGCATGGAGGTCAGAGAACAGCCTGAAGGAGTTGGTTCACGCCTTCTACCATGTGGGTCCTGGGAATAGAACTCAGGTCGGCAGGCTTGGCGGCAAGCACCTTTGCTCCCTAAGCCATCTTGCCAGCCCCAGAGTTTCTTCTATCTAACCTCTCTTTCTCTATTGCTTCCTCCAGTTAGGGTGCCTGGCACGGTCCTCTCCAACATGGGTCCTTTCCCAGCCTAGACGGGGTTTTGGAGTGGAAACCTTACCTCTCAAACTAGGCAGCCCTTACATTCAGTTAGGATAAGCCACATGCCTACACTACCTCTGATCCCCAGCCCCTTACATCTACACATCTCACAAATCTCAAACAGTGGCTATTCCCCCATTGGTGTCAATGTCTCGCCTCCCAACCTGGCATTTTAGGTCACACTTCAGGTTTTACTGGCCCCCCTGGGGGCCCCTTTCCAAACACTTGCTTTTGATTTTTGGTGGGGTTTTTTTCCTCTTTGAGCCCAGGGACCTCATACTGTGGCTGTGTGACGAGGGATTTTCCTGGGGCCACCCATTGCTATACCCTAGGATGGCAGGAGGAGGACAGGGTGTGGAGCAGAGAACATCTCCCTCTCTAGTGGCCAGGCTTCAGGGTCAAACGCTCGTTTTTTCCTGTGACTCTAGTCCTTCGATCCTCTGCGCCAACCATGTCAGAATGTGCCCTGCAGGGCTCTGAGGAGACCCTGGTGAAGAACAACTATGGTTGTCATTCACCTATTGAGGAAAAGCCTCAAAGAGTTCAGACACAGGATGCTCTTCAGAACCCCTCAGCCGTGGGTTGACGCTGCTCTCCTATGAATTACGTCATCCAGCAGCAGCAGCAGCAGCAGAAATAAGTATTGGTGGGCTGACCGAGATGGCTCAGCAGATAAGGGTACTTGCAGCCCACGGCTAGCAACCTGACTCTGATCCCTGAAGTTCAGGTAAAGGCAGAAGGAGAGAAACGGTTCCACGGAGTTGTTCTCTGGCCTCCACACATGGGCCATGGCGTGTGTGCCCTCACACTCACACCCACACTCCACACTAGTAATTATAATAAACAAAATTTGTAAAAGAGATATATGCACATGTTGTCTGGGGAAGAGACAGGGCTCTGACCAGACCCTCGTGTTAGAGAAGATTCTACCACCAAGCTACATTTCCAGCCCCTTAACTTTCAGTATTTTGTTTTTACTTTGAATCAGGATCTTGCCCAGTTGTCCCGGCAGGCACTGCATTTGCAGTGTAGCCTAAGTGAACCTCAGACTCGCAAGTAGCTGGGATCACAGGCTTATGCCACCACGCCTGGTGCTCAGCAGTGGGCATTTGGAGCGTTGTGTTCCAGCTCCCTCAGAGGCGATACAACAAGTGTAGAGTAGTCACAGCGAAGGCTGGCGAGGTGGGTGGGCAATTAAGAGAGCTTACTGCTCTTGCAAAGGACCTGGGTTTGGGTCCCAGCACCCACATGGCAGCTCACAGCCATCTGTAACTTCAGTTCTAGTTCCAGGGGGATTGTGAGAGCTATACCTTGTCAACTGAACTACATCTGGAATTACCTAAAACCCAAGCAGCTGCTTATGCTTGTAAGTGTTTGATTGTTGAGACAGGTTTTCTCTGTGTGTCCTTGGCTGTCCTGGAACTTGCTCTGTAAACTCAGTTAGCCTCAAACAGAGATCCACTTGCCCCTGCCTACTGAGTGCTAGGATTAAAGGCGTGCATCACCCCTGCCTAACCAGGGCTTTTTTTCCCTCCCTTACCTAAATCACTTGAAGCGGGAAGACCTACTTTTAGTTTTGGTTTTGTTTTGTTTTGTTTTGTTTTCCGAGACAGGGTCTCTGACTGTCCTGGACTAGCTCTGTAGACCAGGCTGGCCTCGAACACAGAGATCCACCTGCCTCTGCCTCCCCAGTACTGAGATTGCAGGCGTGTGCCAGCACACCTGGCTGGGATGAACCACTTTTAATCTGGATCTTTTTTGAAGTGGGAAGATAACACCTTCAATCTGGGCCACAACTTCTCCTGGCAGCCAATATAAACGACATGGAAGAAGGAAACTCTCTCTGTGCCTGATCTCACTCTCTCTAGCAAGCCCAGTCCTTCAGTGGCTTTAGAGCCTATTTCTTTGGGATTCTGGAATGTACTGAAGACCAAGAGGAGACACCCAGCCTCGTGGACTGAACTACTTGGATGCTTGGACCTTCTTTTGGTAGGCAGCCATTGTTGGACTAGCTGAACCACAGCCTGTAAGCCATTCTAATAATTCCCATATATGTAAACATATATATATATATATATATATATATATTGTGTACGTTCTGTTTCTATAAAGAACCCTGGCTAATACAGAGATCCTGTACCTCCAATCTGGTCTCCACAGACACCAGGACACACACACACACACACACTACACACACTTACATAAATAAAATCTTAAGACTGGGATTGAGAAACAAAAGGATCTCACATTGATACCAGCTTGGGCTCCATGTCAAGGCTCCATCTTGACAATACAAGCTTCGCGGACGCAGTTCAGTAGTAGAACATTTGCCTGACGGGTGTTTAGTCTCTACCGTTGAGTGCAAACATGCACTACACACACACACACACACACACACACACACACACACACACGGAGCAGGGAGAATAGTCACCACCGAGTCAGTCACCCCTTCTCAGTGTCACCACTTGCTGGCCTAACTAACCTGAGCCTTCATTTCCTCGAGGTAAATTAGGGGGCGAGAGGGCCTTGTGACAGCACCGTGAGAAGCGCATAGAGATGCAGAGGGCAGGCTCGGCACTCCATGAAAGTCTAATATTTAGATATCCTCTTTGACAATCACGGGTCCCCCTGTCGCCCCCCTCCACAGGCTGGGCTTGAGCTCTCAGTCCCTGTGGCTCAGCCTTCCAAGTGCTGGGATTACAGATGTGGTCCATCTTAACTGGAGAAGGTTTTAGGCTGTGAAGCCATGAGGTGAGTGGTCTGGGAGCCTTGTTGGGATATTCTGATTTACTTGATTGATGGGTAAATGGATCGATTGGCATTGTGCAGTCTCAGCAGGCTCTACCATCCAACCTCAGTCAGGATGCCCTTCCTTGTAAAGATCACCCCAAATATCACACAACCCCCTGCCACTCACAAATTCTGCCTAGTAAACTTAGGGTAATTGTCCAAAACAATCGTTACTGTTGTTATTATTATTATTATTGAGGAGAGGTGAGACAGGGTCTCATTCTGTAGGCTAGGCTGGCCTGGAACTCACAGCAATCCCTCTGTCTCTGCCTCTCAAGAGCTGGGTTCATAGGTGTGAGTCCCCACACCTAGCTGACTTTCTTCAGGGGTTCCATTTCCTTCTCTACATAGGAATAATCCCACAGGATGAAGCGTTCTTGGTGCCTGGCTCATGATTCCCTTATGGACCACTTGGCTACATTCTCCCCAGGTGTTTTCTCAGCCACGAGCCCCGCCTCGCCGATGCCCCCCCCAACCTGGTCTCCCCAGAACTCAAGAGCTGAGGTTCTGTCTGAGGTAGAGGGTGATGGTTCTGTGCTGTGTGGCTGTGGTCTCCCCGAGGTGGAAGGGGTGGGGAAGGGGGGAGGAGGAGAGGGACGAAGGGGAGAGGGAGCAGGTAGCTGGGGCCAGAGGCTAGGCTGCTGAGCTGCACACTGACCTGGAGCACTCCTGCTTGTAGATGTCGATGATGTTCTCCACCAGGAGGTTTCTCTGTAGGCCGTACACCCCATGCCGGTCCATCACCACCTCATGGCGGCACGAGGGGCAACGGAAACGACCTCCAGACATGGACAGCGAGACGCTGCGGTTGGTCCAGTAGGGATTCGCAGCCTGCAGACAGCCAAGGCAAAAAAAGATGAGGCTGGCGGTTCCTCCCCTCTCCAGGCTCCCGTTCTCCTTTCCCCAGTTGCCCTGAACACACTGGCCAAACCAAAGGACACTGGCTCCTGGTCCTGACTTAGAACCAGCCCACCCATGCGGGGTTCGGAGGGTCTCTCGCTCAAAGCACTCAAACAGTCAAGAGGTTCGGTATCAGCCAATGTGAGTTCAAGTCATATGACTTTGGACAAGCCACTAGATCACTCTATGCCTCGTTTTACCACTGACATCACAGGTCTTAGCATTAAAGCCAGCTCCTAGGGTTGTTACTTTAAAAATGACTGTGGAAAAAAAAAAGTTTTGGTTTTTCTGTTTTGATTTTGAGACAGGGTCTTGCTATCTCAGACCAATTAATTAGCACAGACTGGCCCAAGACTCTTAGCAATCCTCCTGCCTCAGCTCCCTGTATGCTGGGATTGTTGACTTATACACTAAACCTGATTTTGGAATGACCACTTGCTGTAGGTAGGGTCTTGGGACCCTTGAACCCTTCTTTCCAGTGCAGTTACCACAACTGTTCCCGATGGGGTCACTTCCGGCCCATGCTGGAACACACCGCCTCTGAGCTGCCCGCTGTGGCTATCTGCCTCTTGCCACCCTCCTCCCAAAGCTCTGGGCCCTCTGCCACCTGGAGCTGGGCTCCTGCCCCAGGGTCTGGTTCCTCTCTCCTCTCTACCCGCCTCCCCCTCTTATCACTTGAGGCATTTGACTCTTGACTGGAGAAGCAACAGTGAACCATCCAGGCAGCGCAGGGAGCCGTGGGCAGGGTGGGGACTAGACGGGTGCGTCATGGCAGAGGACTGAGACAGCTCCCCTTTCCCCTTAGCCCCATCCCTACCCGTCCCGCCCCTCCTCCCCAAGGCCCCAACCCGTGAAAGCCCCTTCTCAGAGGTCTCCCCACTGGCTTCACATTGGAGCGAGTGATCAGAAGCATCCTAGGCTGAGAGGAAGGGGTGCCTGAGAAGCCATCGAGGGGCTGGGGGAGGGGGCTTCCGGTAGGAAGTTTCCAGGGCCTGGCCCTGCCTAGTGCTGACCTGGAAGACGTCGTTGGCACACTTCCGGCAGAGGTTGTGCTGGCAGGGCAGGATGACCACAGGCTTGGTAAACATCTCCAGGCAGATGGGGCAGATCAGCTGCTTTTCCAGGTTCTCCATGGCGTTTCCGTCCGGAATCAGGCTAGATTTATAATCCATATTGCTTTGAGATGCGACTGTCTCTTCCACCTATGTCACACTAATAGGAACCAGAGGGCTTGCCTTTGTCCCCAAGCTCACTCGGATCTTCTTTGTCTCCTGTTGCCCGACTTCTGTCTTGGTCTGAGGCCCCTCTGATATTTATAGCGGCACCTCGGTCACATGAGCCCCAGGAGGGGACCAGCTGAGCATTCCGAAGCCAAGCTGCTGGCCGGGGCTTGAGTTTCCTCCAGGCCTCAAAAGATTTGGCCCTCTCAGATCACATGCAGGGATGAGCAATCGCTGTTCCCCCAGGGATGGGGGTCATAAACAAGAACAGACTGTACAGGGGAAGGAGGGATGGGACCTCGGGAGAGGGTCCCTTGCATTCGAGGGAGGGGTTAAGAGTCAGCGCCCCTCAGGAAGCAGAGGAAGGTAGATGGCTGTGAGTTCGAGGCCAGCCTGGTCTACAAAGTGAGTTCAGGACAGCCAAGGCTACACAGAGAAACCCTGTCTCGAAAAACCAAACAACAACAACAACAACAACAGCAACAAAGAGCCAGGCCCCTGTACCCCGAGGGACACTAAGTCAATTTCCCTTCTGGATTCTTGAGCAGCTCCAAGCTAAGGGCTTGGGATAGCCTTTCTGTGAGCCCCTTCCCCTGCCTCGGGCTCCAGCCAAGCATTTCTATAGTGTCTTTAGAGACTCTCGGGCTGAGCAGCCCTCCCTGACACCCCTCAGCCAGTTAGCCCACTTCATGCCCAAAGGGCTTTTGGGAGGGCTGGTGGGATGGCTCAGCGGGTGGACAGACTGACAAACCTGCATTCACGTGTCCCTCTGTTTTCCCTACACTGACTTGCTCACAGCCCAGAAAGGAGACAAACATGAACTCTCTTGAGGTGCATCAGAACCTGCCCTGTCACTTGGAAGTCCTCAAGAGGCTCCGCTGGATGCTCTACGGACAGTTTGTTCTTGGGCCACAGGAAGAACCTACGAGGCTGTGGAATATATGGATCTAGAGACAGATGCGCTCCGAGCCCTGGGATAAGACCTAGTGATCTGCAAGCCTATATCCCCAGCTACTGGGGAGGCTGAGGCAGGGGAATCTAAAGTTGCGGGCCATCCTGGGCTACATAGTGATGTCATGTCTCTGCATGAAAGGTGAAGCAGGGCATGACGACACATGACTATAACTTCAGGTCTTAGAAGGTAGAGAGGCAGGAGTTCAAAGCCAGCTCGGGCTACATGAGACTCTATCTCAAAATAACAAAATACTGTCACTATACACCACCATGACCCCTCACCACAAACCACATCGCCCCAAAAGAAAAGGTATAAAATTGCATGTGTTGGCTGGGTGTAGTGGTTCACGCCTTTCATCTCAGCACTTGGGAGGCAGAGGCAGGCTGATCCCTGTGAGTTCGAGGCCAGCCTGGTCTACAGAGAGAGTTCCAGGACAGCTAGAGCTGTTACACAGAGGATGTGTGACCCAGGTGGAGAGGAGACAGGAGAGAGGGGGGTGGGTTTACCACAAGCAGTCTCCATGAGGAGGAGCAGGAGCAGCCAGGGTGGACTAAGATGGCAGGTAATGGGGCACATTGCTGGGAAGTAGTCCAGACCAGCACAGACCAGTCAGAATAGCTCAATATCTGCCAAGTTATAGTGCTCGAAGCTTACTAATAAATATACCTGGTCTCTCTGTCATTATTTGGTATTAGAAAAGCCTCATGCCGAGCTGTGGTGGCGCACGCCTTTAGTATCAGCACTCGGGAGGCAGAGGCAGGCGGATCGATGTGAGTTCGAGGCCAGCCTGGTCTACAAAGGGAATCCAGGACAGCCAAGGCTACACAGAGAAACCCTGTCTCGGGGCCGGGGTCAGGGGGAAGCCCCTACTTTCAATTTTACAGGCTTAAGCCTGTGATAGTAATCTCATTCTTTTCTGTCTAATGGCACCGCCATTGCCAAAGCCAGTATCGTTAGCCGTAACCTTAGCTAACGATAAGAATCTTTCTCCGTGATAAAAACATGAGTACAAGAAGCAAGCTTCATTCTTGCATTAGAACGGGGCCGTGAGAGAGCATGAAGCCATTATAAAAAGTCCCTGGGATCTTGGTGCCGATTAGAACTTCCCTGACTCTTGCCTATTTAAGAGGTGTAATAGGGCTGATGGATGGGTCAGTGGTTAGAGCACTGGCTGCTCACCCAGAGGACCTGGGTTGGACTCCCAGCAACCCACATGGTGGCTCACAACCCTCTGTAACTCCAGTCCCAGGGGAGCCTGTGCCCTCTTTTGTTCTGTGGGCACGCGTGTGGTGCACAGATGTTATGTTCAAACAAAACACCCATACACATAAAAACTGAAAAATAAATTTTAAAAATAAAACAAGTATTTTTTTTTAAAGGAGTTCAAAGTCACCCTCAACTACATAGTAAGCCCAAGACTAACATGAGTTATATGAGATCCTGTCTCAAAATCAAAAGACAAAAAGGGGTCAGGCATGGTGGTACAGCTTTTAATCCCAGCACTTGGGGCCAGGGGCAGGCAGAGCTCTGCAAGTTCAAGGCCAGCCTAGCTTACAGAGAAAGTTCTAGAACAGTTAGGGCTACACAGAGAAACCCTGTCTTGGAAAACAGCTGAGGCGAAAGGTGGCAAGGGCAGCACGGAGGGTTTGGGTTAGCCAGTGTGTTCGAGGAGGAAGAGCCTTGCCACTGTCTGTGCCCTGGACAAGCTTGTCACCTGGAAGGAGCAATTCACAGCTTCCTGTTGACTCTCTCCAGTCACACTGGGCAGTCCAGGTGCAGAGCTCCAGCGAATAGACACTGGGACAGCCTCCAGCCTGCACGCTGGTAAGGCCAGCGCTGTTGAAAGTCAAGAGTGAGATGGGGAAATTCCCACGTGGGCAGCACTGGGCAGCGAAACACGCCTGGTTATTCAATCCTCACACCTGTCCTCCGGGGAGAGCTGTGTTTTTCCTCTCCCAGCAGGAAATGAGATTCAGAGAGTTTAGCCGGCTCTGCCAAAGTCACACAGCTACAAACGGCAGAGCAACTCTGAACCCCATGCTCCTCTGTTAGACCGGTTAGTGAGTGCTTATTATGGGCTGGGGATTATACTGAGACTTTTCCATATTTCTTGTCATTCAGCCAAGTGACTAAGCGGGGCAGGAAGCAGCACCTTTCCTGCTTCCAGCTGACTTTCAGAGGCTCAGAGATGTGCAGTCACGTGGCCAAGTTCCACCGGGAATAAGTGACAAGAGTCAGGGTCATCACCAGGAAGCTATAAACCAACATCACCACCAGTCACTAGACAAACTAGAAAAGCCACGGGACTGGCAGCTGAAGAGAAACAACATGAATTACCAGTGGTGAGCTGAGCCCAGGACTGTTTTTGAGGGTAGAGTCTCACAACGTAGCTTTTGCTGGCCTAGAACTTGCTCTGTAGGCCAGCCTGGCCTCAAACTCACAGAGATCTGCCTCCCAGGCGCTGGGAATTAAAGGCTCGTGTCACCACGCCTGGCTGCAAGCTTGCTTGCTTTATCTACCTATCTAACTATCATCTATTTAAATATAGATGCTCAAGTAAAGGAGGAACTTTGGCAAAGATTGGCCTTGAAGGCCTGATCCTTCTGCCTCTACCTCCCAAGTGCTGATATTGCAGGCACAGAGTACCATACCTGGCTTAATTTTTACCTTAACGAAGATTTCAAACATATGAGAGTAGAGAAAACAGTCTAATGAGTTCCTGTAACCAAGCCCAGCTTCAGTTCATGGGTTTGGTTTGGTTTGGTTGTGTGTGTGTGTGTGTGTGTTATGTGCATGTGTATGTAGTGTGTGTCTGTGTGTGAGCACGCATGTGTATCTGTATGTGTGCGTG
>OU015754.1:67333310-67381925 GCA_907169655.1 Acomys percivali | reverse complement strand
GTGTCTGTGCGTGTGTGTTATTAGAAAATGAACCTAAGACCTCATGCCTGCTAAGCAAGCACTCTGCCACCAAGATATACCTCAGCTTTCTTTTATTTATTTATTTATTTTTTGCTTTCTTTGTTTTTAAAAACTGGTTGCCAGTTCCATATATTTATATAATGAATTTTAGTCATGTTCCACTCCCACTCCCCTCCCCCAGCCCCTTCCCTCACCCACTGCAACCTCTCCCCTCCTTCTCAGTGTGTCTCCCTCCTACAAGCATGCGCTGTAGATGGTAACGCTGGAGGAGTGATGCCTCTTGGGCATCCATGATGAAATGCTGACGGGCCCCATTCTGTGCAAGTCTCATCAGATACCTGCAGCCGCAGTGAGCTTATGAGTGAAGTGGCCTTGCCATGTCCAGAAGACATCTTTTTTTGGTACACATCCAAACAACACAAGGTATTTCCATTGTCCTTGGTGGCCCACCGAGGACCCTCCTTTGCTGGAGCTCAGCTAGACGCTTCCCCAACCCTGGCTAGCCTTTAGATCTTAGGAGGTGCTACATAGGCTGCTGAGGGAGAAAGGTCATCAACCGTCTTACTTAGCCGTGAGCCCTGCAAACTACAATACTGACCTGCCAGGCAACAAGTGCCCACTGGTGCAGTAGTGGCATGGCTGTGGTGGGGAAACCAAGTGCTTCCCAGTTCAATCTGAGGCCTGCTTGGCAGTGGTGAACTGATGGCTGATTCTGTAAACCTGATTTTTTTTCTTTTTAAATAGAGTATTACAAGGCCAGGTGTGGTGGAGCACGCCTATAATCCCAGCACTTGGGAGGCAGAGGCAGGTGGATCTCTGTGCATTCGAGGCCAGCCTGGTCTACAAATGTGAGTCCAGGACAGACAAGGGTACACAGAGAAGCCCCGTCTCAAATAAATAAATAAATAAATAGAAATAGAAATAGGGTATTACCAAGATGAGAGCGCTGATCTCAACTCACTCTATACCTTTTTTTTTTTTTAATTTTATTAATTTCTTCTTCTCCCGTCTCTTTTTTTCTTCCTTTTTTTTTTTTTTTTTGCCATCAACTTTTGATTCTCCTGCCTTAGTCTCCGAGTAGCTGGGCCTACAAACATGCACTAATAGGACTAGCTGAAATCTTGACATATCCAAACCATGCTTATTGTTTCCGTTTTACAGATGGGGAAACTGAGGCACAGATTGGTATATGGAGCTGCCACATGGCCATAACTAGTGCTGGTAAAGTTAGAACAGACCTGTTTAATCCCTAAGTCTGTGCTCTTTGGGATTGTCACTAGAAACGGGGCTTTTCAGAAACCTGAGAGTTTTAGGGCTCTTGGATCACAGGAGAGGACACTGGCCGAGGCCCGGGACTGTTGCTCTGACTCCTTCTCTGACCAAGACTTGCAATGTGATACCCGGCAGGCCACATCCACGACCAGTGACTTCATCTGCCAAATGAAACAACTGCTGGAGAAGATCCCCAAGGGTCCCCCCCTCCTTTTTATGTCCCCAGTGGGGGAGTTGCCATAAGATGACGAGATTGCAGGGGTGGGGTGGGGAGGTGGAGTAGTGGTGTCAGGTGGGGAAAGAAACCACCCCATCTTCCCTTCACCCCCTCCTGTCTCTGGCTTGTTGAGATGCTTCTCTGGTTTAGCACAGTACATCACAGAGCTGATGGGTCTCAGGTGTCGGCCTGCTCCCACCTTCCTTCTCCCCACAGGCTGTAGAGATTCACTCAGCCTCTGGACAGGAGCAGGGAGGCATGGCCGTTGTTTTGCTAGGGCTTGAGGTCTCAGCCATAGACTTTGATGTCATCCTCAGTGAAGAATCAGCCCAAATCACAGGACCAAACCAATGGGTCATTTGATCTAGTGGCTAAAGCCAGAGCAGTTGGTGGAGCCAGGCCCATGGGTTCTGGGGCACGATGCAGTGTCCCCAGGGGTCAGGATGATGTCCATTGGGCCTGACCCACATGTCAGAGAAAGGAGCAGAGTGTCCCCAAGGTCTCTCAGCACATGAAGTCTGGGCCAGGAGCCCCATGGCCTTCTACTGTCCCCAGGTCTAAACAACACTTAGGGAAAGCTCAAGAGCTCTGGGGGAGTGGATGGTCTTTAAAGAAAGGGACTGTCAGGGTGGGTGTGGTGGCACATGCTTTTAATCCCAGCACTGGGGAGGCAGAAGCAGGACGATCTCTGTGAGTTCGAGGCCAGCCTGCTCTACATAGCCAGTTCTAGGACAGCCAGGGCTACATAGAGAAACCCTGTCTGGAAAAACCAAATAGAGGGCTGTCTCAGGGGACATGGAAGCCAAGCCTGTGAGGCACCTGTGGATTGATGGGCCTGGAAAAGGGGCATGAAAGTGCTTTGTGAAACTGAGTGATGGAGCCCACACCCTGAGACCCTGGGAGCAACGAAGAAGCCACTGGGGGAGCAATGCCCCTGAGGTCAAGTTTAGGATCCCTCACAGCAACACAGTCAGTTCTGTCATCCCAAGGCAGGATAGCCAACATCTCGTGTGTCATGTTGCTAACATGTGAAATGGCAGTTGGGGAGAGTAGAAATCTCTCTGGGCCAAGAGACTTCATGGTGACTGTCCTTCTCCAGCCCTCCAGAGCACAAACAGGGAGGGTGTGTCTGATCCATGACAGTCCCTCACAAATGTAGCATTCTGGTTAGGGGGCACGCCCTGCATACCATCTGCTCAGCGGAGCTCAGGGCACTGGTCTGAAGATACGTTTGTGTGTTTGTTTGTTGAGTTCCCGAGTCTCACCCCACCCCAGGCCGGCCTTGTGTTTAGTGGATAGCTGAGGATAGCTTTGAACTCCCGATCCTCCTGCCTCCGCTCCTGAGTGCTGAGAGCACAGGTGTGTGCTACCACATCTGGCTTCTGTGGTGCAGGATGCAGTCCGGGGCTTCACATAGGCTAAGCACTCTACCAACCGAGCGAGGTTCATCCGGTCTCAATGTGTAACCAGGGCGGAACCTGGAACTTACAGTATAGCGCAGACTGATCTTCATTCGTGATAATTCTGTGATCACCATGGCGGCTGGCCTTGCTTCTTTCTGAGGCGAGGTCTTCATAAACATATACAGCCAGACTGGCACTTGTGACCTTCCACCTCAGCCTCAGCTAGTCACCTCACAGCCTCCACCTAACGATCATCTTTGTTGTCGTTGTTTTGCTTTTGTTTGTTGTTGTTGTTGTTGTTGTTTTTCAAGACAGGGTTTCTCTGTCCAGCCTTGGCTGTCCTGGACTCACTTTGTAGACCAGGCTGGCCTCAAACTCACAGCGATCCACCTGCCTCTGCCTCCCGAGTGCTGGGATTACAGGCGTGCGCCACCACTGCCCAGTGGGTCATCTTTTGCTGTAACAAATTATCTCCAAATTTAGCTTAAACCCACAATAAACATCAACCTTCATAGTTTTGGTGGATCACACTGTCAAGCAGCTACCTTGGTGTTTCTGGCTCAGGGCCCCTAAGAGTCTGAGGTGAAGACACTGACTGGACTGCATGCCAGTTTATGTGGGGGCTTAACAGGGGCTAGAGGAGCCACTTTCAAGACAGCTCACTCAGTGTTTACAAGCTGCAGCCCTCAGTCCATGTACCTGTGCACAGGTCCCCTGGTGCATTCCTAAACCATGACACCTAAGCTCAGAGCAAGCGACCGAGAAAAACAAGACAACAGCAGTGTCTTGTGAGCTAGCCCGGCAGCCACATACTACTAGGATTTTTGTTTGTTTGTTTTTTGTTTTTCAAGACAGGGTGTCTCTTGTAGCCTTGGTTGGTCTAGACTCCCTTTGTAGATCAGGCTGGCCTCAAACCACAGAGATCCGTCTGCCTGTGCCTCCCAAGTGCTGGGATTACAGGCATGCACCACCAAGCCCCACTCGGCGATCAGTGTTTTAATAATTTTTTTTGGAAGCCGGGTGTGTTGGCGCTTGCCTATAATCCCAGCACTCGAGAGGCAGAGGCAAGTGGATCTCTGTGAGTTCGAGGCTAGCCTGGTCTACAAAGTGAGTCTAAGACAGCTAAGGCTACACAGAGAAACCATGTCTCTAACAACCAAAACATAAGAATACTTTTTATTTGGTGTGTGTCTGTGTGTACAGGTCAGAGGACAACCTGCAGGGGAGTCACTTCTTCCACCGTGTGCGTCCTGTGAATTGAACTCAGGTCAGACTTGGTGGCAAGTACTGAGCCTTCCCTTGCTGGACACTCTCCCTGTGGCTGAATCCTACTGGGCTCACAGCCCAGCCCTGATACTCAGTGAAAGGGACTTATACAAGGCTGTGGCTACCAGGAGGCAAGAAGCTGTGGGAGCTGCTGAGGGCTTTCTTGGAGGCTGTCCTGAGCATTTTATAGGCACTGGTTTATTAGTTCCGCGAGGTCCATTCCAGTTCCATCCCCATTAAACAGATAAGGGAACTGGGTCATATGTACACGTGTAATAAATCCAGTGTTAGACTCCCAGAAAACAGCCTTCGGCATTGCTAGAGGCCGTAACTGGGTGTGATGATTCGTGGAGATGACGCATTCCTTACATAGGAAGTTCAAGGCCAGCCTGAGACATATAAGGTCCTGCCTTTAAGAAATTAAATACTGATGGGTGGTGGTGGCACCCACCTTTAATCCCAGCACTTGGGAGGCAGAGGCAGAGGCAGGCGGATCGCTGTGAGTTCAAGGCCAGCCTGATCTTCAAATCGAGTCCAGGACAGCCAAGGCTACACAGAGAAACCCTGTCTCGAAAAAACCAAAACCAAACAAAAAAAAAAAAAAAAAAAAAAAAAAAAAAAAAAAAAAAAAAAAAAAAAAAAAAAAAGAAAGAAAGAAAAAGAAATTAAATACTATGCAGAGCATGGTGGTGCATGCCTTTAATCCCAGCACTCTGGAGGCAGAGCCATGCAGATCTCAGTGAGTTTTACGTCAGCCTGGTCTACAGAACAGGATCCAGGACAGCCATGGCTATACAAAGAAAACCTGCTTCAAAAAACAAAACAAAACAAGGGACTGTAATGTAGTCTTCTGGCCTGTAGGTTTACATGCATACAGAGCACTGTATACATAATAATTAATTAATTAATTAATTAAAAAAAATAAACTTTTTACAAAATCAAATAATAAAAAGTGATGGGGGAGGGGCCATACTCCTTCAATGCACACAGCAAGGAAGATGTTCGTGAGCATACATATGCATGAGCACACATATGCATGAGCACACATATGCATGAGCACACACATGTATGAGCATACAATAAGATGCTACATTCCTAGTGGCTTACCTTGCTAGCACCTTGATCTTGGATCTTGGATCTAGAACTGCGAGGGAAATCAGTTTCTGGTGTTGAATTCTGCTAATCTGTGGACATGTTGCTATGATAGCTCAAGTAGATAATTGGGTTTTTGTTTGTTTATTTGTTTGTTTTTAAGATCAGAGATCCACTTGCCTCTGCATCCCAGAGTGCTGGGATGACAGGCATGCACCACCTCGCCTGGCAGATAATTGCATTTTTAACTCTGTGTGTGTTTGTGTGTGTGTGTGTGTGTGTGTGTGTGTGTGAGAGAGAGAGAGAGAGAGAGAGAGAGAGAGAGAGAGAGAGAGAGTTCATACATGCTTGAGTTTAAGTCAAAGGACAGCTTCCACCATGTGTGTCCTCAGGCGTGGCAGTAAGTGCCTTTAGCCACTGAGCCATCTTACTGGCCCCCAACAAGGTACTTAAGGCCTGGAATTCAAGTGCGGTCTAAGAGGGACTCTCTCACTTCTTTCTCTTCTGCCCTGTGCATAGGGGCTGGCTCCCACACTTCCCGCCCGAGCCCAGATCTGGAAGAGAGGCTGTCCTCCCTGCTACGGTACCCTGAACTCCCCTGAAGGACCCAGAAGAACTGGAGGAAGTGTCCCAGGCACACTGCCAGCCAATGGCTGCACACTGCCCCTGCTGTCCCTTCCGTTGTTGGGGGGGTCCAGCTGCTGCTTCGTGCCCCACCCCCACCAGCTTGAACCTGGGGCTTGCCGCCACTGGCAGCTTCCGAGACTGTCCAAATCGTGAACAGCAAGCAGGGGGAAAAACAGACTATATTTAAACCTGCAGTTGCTCCATAAACAAAACTAAAAGACAAGTAACAGGCTGGGGGGGGGGGGGCGGGTGGAACACCGGAGACACGTGTCCAGACCGAGTGTCAGGGCTCTGAGGAGTTCAAAGGGTAAGAGAGAGAGCAAAGGGCGCAGAAAGGCGGTCAGCAGGCACGGATGCACTGACCTCCAACAAAAACAGAGGCAGCCTGCTTATCAGCATTTGCTTACAAACTTCACATCAAAGGCATAATAAAATCAGATTTTCTTCTATAAAACTGGCACAAAAAAATTTAATGATTGGCCCCTCTTTGAGACCTTGGCGAATGCAATTTGATAAAAATCTCTGTAAATGATTCCTGCTGAGCTGGAGAGTTGGAGAGATGGGTAAGAACACGGGCTGCTCTCCCGGAGGACCCAGAAAAGATCGCCAGCGCTCACAGGGTACAGCTCACAAATGTCTGAACTCATGCTAGGCATGGTGGCGCAGGCCTTTAATCCCAGCGCTGGGGAGGCAGGGGCAGGCAGATCCCTGTGAGTTCAAGACCAACCTGGTCTACAAAGTGAGTCCAGGACGGCCACGGCTACCAGAGAAACCCTGTTTCGAAAAACCAATAAAAAACAAAAAACAAAGTCTGAACTCCAGTTCCGGCGGATCCAGTGGCCTCTCTGGCCTCCCTCGGGCACCTCATGTGGTGCACAGACCTACATATACACAAAATACCCATAAACATAAAACTAAAAGTTGTAAATATATTCATACATGTAACTCAGAAATTGTGCTCTGAGGACTCAAACTTATGAAACCATTAATAGATATTTAATAGCTATGTTTTTTGTTTGTTTCCCGACAGGGTTTCTCTGTGTAGCCTTGGCTGTCCTGGACTCACTTTGTAGACCAGGCTGGCCTCGAACTCACAGTGATCTGCCTGCCTCTGCCTCCTGAGTTAAATAAGGATTTTTAAAAGACAGGTGTTTAAATATATAGCTCAGGTTAGCCCCAAACTTAAAGCAGTCTTCTTGCCTCGACCTCCCAGAAGGCTGAGATTATAGACTTGAGCTATACAACCCTTGGCTTGCAAGTTTTTGTTTTTGTTTTGGTGACATTGGACCTCAAAAACAACCCAGATTACCACAACAGGAGTTACAGACAGTTGTGAGCTGCCTTGTTGGTGCTGGGGATCGAATCCCAGCCTTCTAGAAGAGCACTCAGTTCTCTTAACTGCTGAGCTGTCTTTCCAGTCTCTAGCTTCCCATACCGAATTTCAGTATGAAAAGATGTCAGTAGCATGTTGCTAGGTGCAAACAGAAAAATACACATCAAAAAGAAGGAAAAAATGTGCTGATTATACCTAATCTAATCTGTTAATAGACTGTTAAAAAATAACGGAGCCAAGCCCGGGCATGGTGGTGCATACCTTTAATCCCAGCACTTGGGGGGTAGAGGCAGGAAGATCACTTGAGTTCGAGGCCAGTCTGGTCTACAAAAGCGAGTCCAGAACAGCCAGGGCTGTTACACAGAGAAACCCTGTCTCAAAAAGCCTTACAACAACAACAATAACAACGGAAGCAGAGAGAAAATGGCAGCACTGGGCCATGGTCACTAGACCAAGGGGCATTTAGGATCAGAATGGCAAGTAAGTGGGGGCCAGAAACATCACCACACACTCGGAGTCCCAGGCTGCTGCCACACTGAGGTCAGCAGCGTCTCTACCTCTGGTCCAAAGGGCCACTCTAGGGCTCTGCCGCTTCTGTTCGTTTTTTTGTTTTTGTTTTTTCAAGGCAGGGTTTCTCTATGTATCCTTAGCTGTCCTGGACTCGCTTCGTAGACCAGGCTGGCCTCGAACTCACAGCGATCCACCTGCCTATGCCTCCCGAGTGCTGGGATTAAAGGCGTGCGCCACCGCCCACCGTCCGGCCAGCTCTGCCACTTCTGGCTCCAGCTTCTTGCAGCCTGGCTGCCAGCCGAAGAGATCCCAGAAGCCGAACCAGGCCTAACCCCTGGGCACCCCTTATTCCGTTAACGCTGCTCTGAGTTAAGGGACAGGCGAGTGGAGCGGAATGCCTGAGTCTTAGGTTCCTGGTGTGAAATTGGAGCCAGGGATTGTCTGGCTTCTATTCCTAAACTACTTAGATGGAGCTTCTGGTTGAGGGCCCGCAGGGAACCTGGCTGGGAAGTCTGTACTGGCTTCTTGAGCCCTTGTTTCTACGGAAAGTCGGTAAGTACAGAGAAGGAAACTGAGGGTAGGTTTGGGGGGTTGGTGGGGTGGGAAGGACACTAATTCCTCCACGTTTACCCATGGCTGGGATTCCTTACCCAGGAAGACTTTTTGAACCAAGCCCTCCTGCTTACCAACTATTTGTTTTTTGGTTTTGGTTTTGGTTTTTCCAAGACCTGGTTTCTCTGGGTAGCCTTGGATGTCCTGGAATGCACTATGTAGACCAGGCTGGCCTCGAACTCACAGAGAGCTCTGCCTGCCTTTTCCCCTGCCTCCCAAGTGCTAGTATTGAAGGCGTGTGCCACCACTGCCAGGTTTGTTGTTTATTTTTGAGGCAGAGTTTCATTTTGACATTGAACTTGCATGGTGGTGCACACTTTCAATCCCAGCACTTGGGGGGAGGCAGAGGCAGGCTGATAGCTGTGAACTCTAGGCCAGCCTGGTCTACAAAGTAAGTTCAGAACAACCAAGGCTACACAGAGAAACCCTGCCTTGAAAAACCAAAAACAAGCACTCGGGAGGCAGAGGCAGGCAAATCACTGTGAGTTCAAAGCCAGCCTGGTCTACAAAGTGAGTCTAGGACAGCCAGGGCTACATAGAGGAACCGTGTCTCAAAAACAAAAAAAAAAAAAAAAAAAAAAAACAAATAAACCTCTCAGCATTTGTTATGTAGAAGGCCCTGGTAAATATTATGGTTGGTTTAATCATCTGACCCACAGCAGTGGGGCCATCAAAGGCTTGTAGCTCTCCAGAGCAACTCAGGCTGCCTTCCTGGAAGAAGCAGCGTTTCTGTCCTATTTTAATACAAGTGTGAGCTCCCTGGTGTGTGTGATTGCCGCAGATAGCCTAGGGTATGCTGGGAGAGGGTGGGGCGACTGGAATAGGAAGAGTCGCCTGGGTCTGGGCATCGTGAGGGTCAGGTCAGGTCTAAGCCTGGGCCGGCATCCAGACCTCGTTCTCAGAGGATGTCTCAACAGCTTGCTTGGGCACCTTGGATGATAAACAGGTTGTCACCCTCTGCCTGCGCCCCGAATGAACCTGGTACACCCTGGCGAAGAAGAGATGAGGAGGTTCAGCTATAAATACACCGTGACTCAGCTCATCCTTGTGAGAGCTGTTCAAGTTTAAACACCCCACCTCCCCACCCCCACACCACCCCCCACCCCCCTTTGCCTGTGGAGGGTGTCGCCGGGGGTTAGGGGGGTGGTGGCAAGGGGGGGTTGGGGGGACAGGGGAGCAGCCTCAGGTCTGAGGTTTTTGGAGCCAGGCCACCCTCAAGTGACAGACTTCCCATTTGCTCTGTTGGGGTTGGGGAGCAGGGGTCACACCCTTCTCATTTTGTGACCAGTTGACTGTGGGACCCTAAGAAGCCCAGTCACCTCTCTGTTCTGCTTCTGCCGGGAACAGGACTTGCTGAGCCCCCTGGCCTGTGTGCCGCGGAGGCGGTGAAGCGAAGTGGCCTGGTAACAAGATGCCTGGGTTTATAGTGGCAGGAAAAAAGCAACTGCACGCTCCATCTCATTTCTGAATGGTGTGGTTTAAGGATGTGACGTTCCCCTTTTCTGAACCCCAGTTTCTGTACTATGCGATGAGGCTAAGGATGGACTGTAGGTTAGCTAAGGGTAGACTGCAGGTTAGCTAAGGATGGACCTCCTTGAGGAGAGCAGAAGAGCACGTCCCGGCGTGGGCTCAGCCAGTGACAGGTGTGCTTCAAGCCTGAGTCCACAACTGAATAACACCTTAGCTCAAGCTACTGCTCCAGGTCCTTCCACGTGGGCCTAGCAGGGACTTCTGGCTCCTTCAGTGAGCTATTTAGGGAGCCAGTGGTCACCCCAAAATCTAAAGCACCCTTCTGCTTCCCAAATAGAAAGAGCCAAGCTGTGAAGAAAATAAGACAGCCCCCCCACCCCACCCCCCCGCCAAGATTGGCAGGAAAGGGCATGACACTGCCGTTTATCAAATATCCAACGTGTGCCAGCTGCTGTCGCAGATGTCATCACGCCGTTGGAGGCTCCAGCTAACCGGAAAGTTCTCCCCACACGGCCAGTGACAGCAGCTGAATGTTAGGGCTAGGCTGTGGACCCGGGTCCCAGGACCTCTAAAATCCTATTTTAGGTAGCACAGCACCCAAGAGTCCAGCCTAGGAAAGAGGGCAGGGAAAAAGAATGGGGCAGGGCCAGGAGCCCCACAACAGCTAAGAGGTAATGAAGGGGAGTCGGAGGTGGGAGGTGGGTGCTGTTTGGAAGCTGTTTGGAGGTTCAGGTGGGCGACTGCTCCCTGTGGCTCCCTGCTCCCCCCCTCTGCCCCCGACTCCCTGTGGCTCTCCCCACCCCCTCCTCACAGACAGAGGAAAAAGCACAGCTAAACTCAGAAGGATGAGGCTGGAAAGGGGGAGGCGTGGAGCGACTCTGGCCTTCCAGCCCTCAGGACCACACATCTTCTTCTCTCTGGCCAAGTGCACTATGCCAGGAAGCATCCTTACGTTGCTATGTTCTCAGCCTTAAAAAAGTCAGTGCCTGCCAGGCCATGGTGGCGCATGCCTTTAATCCCAGCCCTCGAGAGGCAGAGGCAGGTGGATCTCTGTGAGTTTGAGGCCAGCCTGGTCTACAGAGTGAATGCCAGGACAGCCAGGGCTACACAGAGAGACCCTGTCTCAAAAACACAACAGCAACAAAACCAAACATAAAAAAAGTCTGCTCCTAGCAAAAGGTGGCAGCTTGTGCCTGGAATCTCAGTGTTTCGAAGGCTGAGGCAGAGGGGATCACGGGGAGCTGGGGTCAACCTGGGCTACGGAGCAAGACCTTGTCACAAAACAAATAAATAGACCTGGCAAAGTGGCGCAGTAGGTAGGTGCATGTAGCAGCCAAAGCTGATGACCTGAATTCTGTCCACAAACTCTTAGGGGTGGAATGAGAGGCTGATTCCCACAGCCGCCCTCTGACCTCTGTGAGTGCCCATGTTGGATAGATGAAAAAATATGAAATTGTTTTTATAAATAGTCTAGTCCTAGCAGGGCATGGTTGCGCACGCCTTTAATGCCAGCACTCGGGAGGCAGAGGCAAGTGGATCACTGTGAGTTAGAGGCCAGCCTGCTCTACAAAATGAGTCCAGGACAGCCAAGGCTAACACAGAAAGACCCTGTCTCAAAAAACAAATGAACAAAAAAGTCTAGCCCTTTTCCAGGTTAAGCCTTCTTTAACCACTCCATTAAGGATATGTCCCTTGGGCTGGAGAGATGGCTCAGTGGTTAAGAGCACTGACTGCTCTTCCAGAGGTCATGAGTTCAATTCCCAGCAACCACATGGTGGCTCACAACCATCTATAATATGATCTGATGCCCTTTTCAGCACTGTATGCATAATAATAAATAAATATTTTTTTAAAAAAAGGATATGTCCCTAACGTTGATGTAGAAAAAACTCAAAGTAATAGAATGGATGTTATAAAGGACTTAACTAATAGATCTGCCTCTGAGACATTAAGTCGTTAAATTTCACAAAGCAGAATTTAGCTACAGGAGCCCTGCCCCCCACCCCCAGATTACCCCAAAGATAGGTAGTCTGCCACAGGCCTGTTAGAGATAAGGGAAATTTACGATGTTAGAACAGCAAGATGTTAGAACAGCAAAAGCTAGCTCACCAGGATGGACCAGTTGTCAGGATCCTCCCCAAAGAGTAGCAAGCAGCTCAAGGGCAGTGCAGGGTCACAGGCAATGTTAAGGCCTAGCCTGCCATAAAGCCCCCGTTGTCTTTTCGAGAAAAAGCCTACTTCTGGCAGGTGGGCAGGATGACCCTGGGTAACAGCTGTTGGAGAAGAACAACAGAGATGTGTTTAAGAAATGATCCTGGGCCGGGCGTGGTGGCGCACACCTTTAATCCCAGCACTTGGGAAGCAGAGGCAGGTGGATCGCTGTGAGTTCGAGGCCAGCCTGGTCTACAAAGTGAGTCCAGGACAGCCAAAGATACACAGAGAGACCCTGCCTTGGAAAACCAAAAAAAAAAAAAAGAAATGATCCTGGAGCTGGGCATGGTGGGGCATCCTTTTAAATCCCAGCACTCGGGACGACAAAAAAAAAAAAAAAAAAAAAAAAAAAAAATCCTGGCACTGTCTTGGCTGTTTGAATCTCCCATCTGCACCAGACTTGTAGACTCCTGTCTGTGTTTAAGTTGCTCAGTGTGTAGCGTGGTGCCAGGGACTAAAAGAGATTTAAGGAGAACTGCACCAGCCTAAGGTGTATGTAAACTGGTGAAATCATCTGTTCAGGGCTGGCCCTCCCTTGGGTGTGAGCCCTGTCTCTAAGTGTGCGGAGTAATTCCTCACTGGGAAGGCGTGCTATTTCTATAACATCCTAACTCCTAGAAGCTGAAACATTAACAGGTCATGGGCCCTAGGAGAAATCTTACTGCATTGTTCAGCAAAAATGGTACAGTAATAAAATGATTTTTCTTTTCTTTCTTTTTTTTTTTTTTTTTTGGTTTTTTGAGACAGGGCTTCTCTGTGTAGCCTTGGCTGTCTGTCCTGGTCTCACTTTGTTGACCAGGCTGGCCTCGAACTCACAGTGATCTGCCTGCCTCTGCCTTCTGAGTGCTGGGATTAAAGGCCTGCGCCACCATGCCCAGCCCAATAAAGTGATTCTTAATGACTACTTGCTTTACCCATAGAGAAGTACCCTCATCAGAAAAGCACAGAAATAAAACCAAACATGGTGGCGCACACCTGTAATCCCAGCATTTGGGAGTTAGAGGCAGGTGGATCTCTGTGAGTTTAAGGCCAGCCTGCCCTACAAAGTGAGTCTAGTACAGTTAAGGCTACACAGAGAAACCCTGTCTCAAAAACAAAACAAAAACCAAACAAAAGAAAGAAAGAGGGCTAGAGAGATGGCTCAGAGGTTAAGAGCACTGTCTGTTCTTCCAGAGGTCCTGAGTTCAATTCCCAGCAACCGCAGGGTGGCTCACAACCATCTATAATGTGATCTAATGCCCTCTTCTGTCTTTCAGGCAGAGCACTGTATACATAATAAACAAACAAACAAACAAATATTTAAAAAGAAAGAAAGAAAAAGAAAAAACAATGTGGTGGCGCAGGCCATTAATCCAGCACTTGGGAGGCAGAGGCAGGCGGATCGCTGTGAGTTCAAGGCCAGCCTGGTCTACAAAGCAAGTCCAGGACAGCCAAGGCTACACAGAGAAATCCTGTCTCGAATAACCAAAAAAGAAAAAAAGAAAGAAAGAACAAACAAACAGAAGAAAGCAAAAAGAAAAGCACATAACCGGTCACTACACAGAGAGTAACAGACATTGGTGTTCTCAGGCCTAAATGGGATCCTTTATCACATGTGTCGCCTCAGGGCTCAGGGATCTATAGAGAGCCAGAGGTGGTGGGTGGTGTTCCAGACACACAGGGCAGATGCACAGATGAACTCACAGGCTTTGAGAACAAGATGAAGCCAGACAAAGTCCCAGTGTAGTGGAGGTGGGAGGGGCATGAAGTCCCAACCCCAGCGACGCTCTGTGAGCAACTACTGGCATTGGATGCTGCGGGTGCTCCGAGAGGGAAGCCAGTCTTCTTCAGTGATGTGGCACCTGTGTATTGACCGTACTCCAGGGCAGGCCCCATGCCAGGAGAAGTCAGCCAACACAGACTGGGGTCAACTACTTTTTTAAAAGAGAAGAGAGAGCCAGGGGCGGTGGCACATGCTTGTAATGCCAGAACTTAGGGAGGTGGAGGCTGGTGGATCGCTGTGAGTTCTAGGCCAGCCTGGTCTACAAAGGGAGTCCAGGACAGCCAGGGTTACACAGAGAAACCCTACCTAGAAAAAAAAGAGAGAGAGAGAGAAATAGAACAATACAAATTAAAAATAATATCAGCTAATGTTACATTATGACTTTTTCCTCCTCAAATAAGGTCTCATACCACAGCCCAGGCTAGCTTCAAGAGAGTACTGTATTGACTTTAGGTGTGACTCACACACCCAGCTTGTTTGTTTCTGTAATGTTTTTGTGTGCGCGTGCGCATGTGTGTGTGTGTGTGTGTGTGTGTTTGTGTGTGTGCATATGTGTTTGTTGGTGCTCGTGTGTCTCTGTGTGTGTGTGGAGGTCATGGGACAACCTTTCAAACAGCTTATTTTCTTCCATGGCGGGATCCAAGCATCTAATTGAAACCATCAGAGTTTCATAGCGCACATCTTCATCCTCTAAGCCACCCTGTAGTCTTCTATGTACGAGTGCTGTTTTGCTCTCTCAGCACCGTGGGCGCGTCTGGTGCTCGCAGAGGCCAGAAGACACCATCAGATTCTCTGGAACTGGAGTTACAGGTGGCTGGGAGCCACCATGTAGGTGCTGGGAATGGAACTCGGGCCCTCTGAAAGAGCACAGCCATTGCTCATGCCTCTAGTAAGTCTTACAGAAAGCAAAATGGTTTGTTGTAGGCATAATGTTATTTATTGTGTGCTGTATAAAGAGTCAAATGCTGACTTCTGTGCCACCCATATCTGGTTGCAATCCTTCTTCTGAGAATCTCCTGTCTCAGTGTTGTGTAAACACTGCTCCCCAATTGTTCCCTGATATGTCAATAAAGAGGCTTGACAACCAACCACTGAGCAGGGGAGAGACTAGGGGTTGCCTTCCTGCCAGCCAGGGGGAAGGAGAGAGAGAGAGGAAGTGGGGATTCAGGCATGGACAGAAGTCCAGGAGACATTGGAAGAGAGCAGCTGACCAGGAAAAGCCATAAAGTGTAAATATCTTGGGATTTTTGGCAAAGTAGAAGTCAGACTAGCATAAAAATTTTAAAGTAGATTACTACCACTCAGTTCTTTTTTTTTCCTTTCTTTCTTTTCTTTTCTTTTCTTTTTTTTTTTTTTTTTTTTTTTTTTTTTTTTTTTTTTTTTTTTTTTTGGTTTTTAGAGACAGGATCTCTCTGTGTTAGGTTTGGCTGTCCTGGACTCACTTTGCAGACTAGGCTGGCCTCGAACTCACAGCGATCTGCCTGCCTCTGCCTCCCAAGTGCTGGGATTAAAGGCGTGCACCACCATGCCTGGCTACTGCTCAGTTCTTGTGCTGTAAATCTTATTAAACAAATAATATAGTGCAGTCCCATTTATTTGAGTGTTAGCCAGGTTAAGAGAAACTGCAACATACACAGTTTGCTAATAAGTATAGAAGTTTGTAATCCCAGAACTCAGGAGGCAGAGGCAGGCAGCTCTCTGAGCTGGGGACCAGCCTGGTCTACATAGAGAGTTCCAGACCAGCTACAGCTACATAGTGATACCCTGTCTCCAAAAAAAAAAAGAAACAATAGCAACAACAACCAATATAATGGGTAAGCTGGGAGAAATATTTACAAAAGACATAGCTGATAAAGAACTTAGCTAACATATATAAAGAGCCTCTAAAGTGCAACAATCAGAACATGAATAGGACTGGAGAGGTGGCTCAGTGGTTAAGAGCACAGGTCACTCTTCCAGAGGACCCAAGTTCAATTCCCAGCACAGTGGTTCACAGTCATCTGTAACTCTAATTCCAGGGGATTTAACATTGTCGTCTGACTTCTGTAGGCACAGGCACACGTGTTGTACACATACATACATATAGGCAAACATTCATACTCCTAAAAAGAATAAATAAATATAAGTAAATAAAGTTTAAAGAAAGAAAATGAATAGGCAGGCCTGGTAGCACCTGCCTGTAACCTCAGCACTCAAGAGGTAGAGACAGGAGGATCAGAGGTTCAAGGCCAACTGAGGCTACATAGTAAGTTTGAGGCCAGCTAGGACTACATGAGGCTCTGTTTCGAAGTAAATAGCCGCAGAAATGGTTCAGTAGTTAAGAGCACCTGCTGCTCTTCCAGAGGATCGGAATCTGGTCCCCTGTCCCCACAATAGGCCAGGTGGCTTACAGCCATTTGCAGCTGCAGTTCCAGAGGATCTACTGGCCTCCACGGGCACTGTATTCATATGGTGTGTGCACACAGACATACGCAACACACATAAATAAAGGTAAAATGAACCCAAAATAAATATAAATCATGTTAAAAACAGTAAGCCAGGTATACTGGCACATGCCTTTAATCCCAGCACTCAGAGGACAGAGGACAGCCTGGTTTACATAATGAGTTCCAAGATAGCCAGAGCTACATAATAGAAAGACCCTGGGGATGGCGGAGGCTGGAGAGATGGGTCGGAGAATAAAATCAATTCCGAATAATCCAGAGGACCAGAGTACAGTCCCCAGCCCTTATACTGGGTGACTTCAAAATGAAGAAATGTCTAAAGCTAGGCACTGGTGGCTGGTGGCACACGCCTTCAATCCCAGCACTTGAGAGGAAGAAACAGGTGGATCTCTGTGAGTTCAAAGCCAGCCTGGTCTACAGAGAGAGCTCCAAGATAGCCAGGACTACACAGAAAAACCATCTTAAAAAAAAAAAAAAAAGCAAAACCAAGCCAAAGCAAGCAAGCAAACAAACAAATAAACAAAAAACACTACCTGCTAACTACAGCTCTAGGGAAACTGACGCCCTCTACTGGCCTCTGCGGACTTCCGCATGCACATGCATATACCCACACATGGACACATAACTGTTTCTTAAAGTAAAAGATATAGGCTTGTCGAAGGATATATTCACTAGTGAGTACTTGCTTCAGCATGTATGACGCCCTGGGCTTGTCCTCACTACAAATAGCTGAAAACAAACCAACAAATACTGCCCCAACTCCCTCCCCCCCCTTCTGTAGACTCCACCACAGCAGGAGGGCCCTGGCCAGGTACCAGCCATTGGACTTTCCAGCCTCTAGAAGTGTCCTTGGCCTGGTTCCTTGCCACCAAGAAGCTCATCATCTAACAGGTTGAAAGATTTTCTTGGTACGGTCTGTTACCCATGTATGTCATGGAACAGGTACAGCAAGACACCCTGCATTTTGTCCATAAAGCATTACTTGGAAAGCAGGCACACACACACACACACACACACACACACACACACACACACACACAGAGGAATCTGGGCATAGTGGAGCATGTCTGTGATCCCAGCACTTAGGAGGTGAAGGCAGGACAATCAAGAGTTAAAGGTCACCCTTGACTATGTAGCAAATTAGGGGCCAGCCTGGGCTACATGATACCCTGTGGAGGGGGGCAGGAGGGGGAACAAAACAGAGCGGCTATAGATAAGACGGAGGGACGGAAGGGCAAAGTAAGAGAGCAGCTCAGAGTCTGGGACCTGAGGACCACGTGGAGGGGCCGTACATGATGTGCCAGCTGCCAGTACCAACAGTGTTCAGGCGTCAGGCAGCATGGACTGCAGTCATGTGAAGGCATGGTTCCTCTGCTGGCTGGGCTCCCAGCCTGAGCCCTGGCAGAAGCCAAGAGGAGCAGAGATGAACTGTCCTCTGAAACCCAAAAGTCACGCCTGGGAAGAGAACAGAGTGTTCTGGGAGGAGCCTCCAGGGTGGGAGGTGAGGGGAGGGTGGGGGGAGGGGGGAGGTGACATTTAAATAAGATAGTGCACTCAAAAAAAAAGATAGCCGGTAGTGGTGGCACACGCCTTTAATCCCAGCACTTGGGAGGCAGAGGCAGGCGGATCGCTGTGAGTTCGAGGCCAACCTGGTCTACAAAGTTAGTCCAGGACAGTCAAAGCTACACAGAGAAACCCTGTCTCAAAAAACCAAAAAGAAAAAAAGATAATGCACTCATGGGATTTTCTGTTTTGTTTTAATGAAAGGTCCTTACTAAGTGCTACCTCATAATACAAATAAATAATGCTATTAATTTAAAATGTTTATTGCAATGTATTTTCATTTTATTTATGTTTCTCTGTTATTAAATTTATATATATATATATATATATACCTTATTCTATTTATTTTGTGTGCATGTTTATTGGCACATGCTACCATGGTAGGGGTGAAGGTCGGTTGAGGGTGTTGGTTCTCTTTCCATCACACAAGTCCGAAGGAGCGACCCACAGAGCCAGCTCACTAGCCCGCTGTTGATTTTTATATTCCTTATATTCCATATAAGGAAAGAAAAAAAATGCATTGTTCAGTGTAACTAGTAGTATGGGCAGTGGGCGAGGGACTTCCTATAGCATCTGTGTTTCTTGGGGTCCACTAACACTTATGTGTGGAAAGAGGGTTTGAGATATCAGCCCCTCCGCTCAGGAGACATGTCGCAGAGTAATTTCAAGTCTACTGTAGCTCAGGCTAGCCTTAAGTATGAACCTCCTGCCTCTACTTCAGAAGCGTGGGGATTACAGGTGTGGAATAGCACACCAGTTTTATGCACTGCTGGGCCTGGAACCCAGGCCTTCCTGTACTATAGGCAAGAACTCCATCCACTGAGGTACATCCCAGCCTTTGAACAAGTTTTTCCTGAGACAGAGTCTCAATATGTATCTCAGTCCGACCCAGAATTCTCCTGCCTCAGCCTCCAAGTGCTGGGATTATAGGTGTGTACCGGCATGCCAGGCTAACAAAGATTTACAGTTCCCAGAAGGGTTCAAATTCACAGTGCTTGGCGCAGCCTGCAGGCGAAGGAGACTTTGCCTGTGCCTGGGCAAAGTCTAGAGGGCGCCCTGTGAACCGGGACAGCAGGCTGGAGTTGTCCGCATGCCTTCTCACTTTGACAGCCCGCAGTTCCAAGCGTGGGCTCGCTCCTGGCACACATCAGGGCCCTGCTTTATTGGGCAGCTGGATCCCTGGAAAGACAGTGCATAGCCCTTAAGGGACCAGGAAGATGCCCGGCCCCGACTTGACCTCGTTCAGGAATCTCACACTCGCCTAGACCCTAGGCTACAGGTGGAGGGTGTCTGGCAGAAGGGCCTAAGAGCTGCCTGCCTGCCGAGATTGGGCAGGATCGTTCCCACCCAGGCCACCTGTTCTGCGGCCCCACCCTCCCACCTCTGCACCTCGCTGCTAGAATGCTGGCTCTCAGGCTGTCGGGGGGCAGTGTAAGTATTAATAGCCCAGCTCAGAGGTTGCACTGATAAGAAAGGCATCCCCTGGCGGCCCAGTCCGGCAAGGCCTCCAAGCTGGCTCCCCTCCCCAACTACCCTGTGGAGAGATAATTCACCAAGACAGCCTTGCTGAAGAGCCAAAGGCACCACCTGCCTTGTCATGTGCATTCCCAAGGCTGCGCCTTCCGATACTTCCAGTATCAACATATATATTTTTTTAATTTGGAGAAATCGAGGCTCGACACTTGCTTCCCGGTCAGCATCCCCTGAGCCCCTTTCCCTCCTCCATCAATGCTTTGTCTCACTCACTGGTGGTTGAGACAGACCTCATGGATGAGGGAAAGCCAAAGAAATTGAGCACAGTCCCAGAGAGAGCCTGGCTGAGGTATGGACTCACTGGCCCAGTTCCTTGAACTTTAGGAAACCCGGAGAGGCTGGGATGGGGCAGGGCAAATGGACGTGTGACGTGGACTTCGAGGAAGCACCCCTGGCCTGTTGGCCTGAGCCTCCAGACAGCCCCAGGGGGTAGGTATAGAGCCAGCCTGAGAGAGAGGTCCCTGCCCAGCCATCTAGAGTAGAGAATCCGGTAACAGGAGCATCTGCCCCACCCAGGGAGTGAACAGCTCTGCCCGGAACAGGCCAGGTTTCAATCATACGCCCGCACACCTCACTTGAGGGCCCTGGTCTCTGTTCCTTACTATCCTACATTGGGTTGCTTTACTGTTTGGAGCCTAGCTAGCAGGAAGAAAAGAAAAGCAGCCCCTCCCCCACACACACACACTCACAAAGGCCTCAAGTATGGCACGGCTTCTAACTTTCCTGTGGCATAGTCAACCTCGGAAACAATCTAGTGCTGCACCCTCCCCCAAGCTTTGCTTGTTTGTTTTGTTCTATTTTGGTTTTTTAAAATTAATTAATTTATTAATTACTATTATGTATACAGTGTTCTGCCTGCATGTACCCCTGCAGGTCAGAAGAGGGCACCAGAACACATTATAGATGGTTGTGAGCCACCATGTGGATGCTGGGAATTGAACTCAGGACCTCTGGAGGAGCAGTCAGTGCTCTTAACCTCTGAGCCATCTCTCCAGCCCTTTGTTCTATTTTGGGACAGGCTCTCTCACAGCCTGGAGCACCAGCTAACTTGGAACCCCCTCAAGCAGCAGAGGAAGTTCCTGAACTCCTGATCCTCCTGCATCCACCTCCCAATTGCTGGCTCATGGGTCTGTACCACCACCCTCAGCTCAGATTTGTCATTCAATCAATTTTGTGTGATTCTGGTCAGTTCTTTCTCCTCTATCTATATGCCTCAGTTTCTTTATCTGTAAAAATGAGTAGAAATACAGACTTCACAGGGTGGGTGAAATTATGAAGATTATCAATGTAAAGTGAGTGTGGAGTGTGTGTGTGTGTGTGTGTGTGTGTATGTGTGTGTGTGTGCACATGCCTGCTGTTCCCAATGAAGTTATCCACGCAACTATTATAAGTAATCAGGGTCAGGGTCAAGTGCCAGACTCCTGGCTTCACTGTGAGAAAGTACCTAAGTCACAGAGTGTTCCGGATTTTTTTTTTTTTTTTTTTTGTTTTTTGTTTTTACTGGTGGAGGGGTGTTGTAAAATGGTATGCTACGACGGTCTGACTCATGGGGCTCCTGTGAGATAAAAGACGAGACTCCAGCTACTTCACCAGCCCAGAGACGTGACAACTGGCATGTCAGAATTCAGACCTGCTGTGCCTAGGTCCGGTGGGTGATGACAGAGCGGCGCCGACTGGACTATGACGGAGAGCAAACTCCCAGAACCTACCACCAGGGGGCAGGTTTGTCACATCCAAACTCCCACTTGTCCAATCATGCATTTGGCTTTTGAGCATGATTCTTTTTATTTCAGAAACGGTTAAACGTACAAAAAAAAAAAGTTTAAGGCAGGAGATGCAGCTCAAGAGGGCTGGCGTAGCATTCGCGAGGCCCAAGGTTACACACGGCCCCACCCTCACCCCCGCCAGCATCACGAAACAGTGTGGTGACCTATGCCTCTAACCCTATTATTATGGAGGAATGAGACCATATTCAATGCCGGCACAGAGTTCAAAGTCACCCTGGACTAAAAGAAACCCAGCTTAAAAAAAGAAAGAAAGAAAGAAAGAAAGAAAGAAAGAAAGAAAGAAAGAAAGAAAGAAAGAAAGAAAGAAAGAAAGAAAGAAAGAAAGAAAGAAAGAAAGAAAGAAAAAGAAAAAAGCGCAACAGCGCAGTGAACCTCATGCGCCCATCTCTGGGTTTCCGCAACTAACATTTCTCCCAGTCTTCCATTTGTTTCTGCATTATTTGTAGTAGTTTCATTTATTATTGTTGTTTGTAGGTATGATTGGGGGGGGGGGTGCAATCCTGTCACACTACATGTGTGGAGGCCAGAGGGGAACTTTGTAGAGTTGTTTCCCTGGGGCGGGGCCCAGAGAGGGGAGGTGGGGGGGGATGTTGTTCTTCTGAGATGGGGTCACAGGTAGCCCAGGCTGGTATACAGTAACTTTGTATGGTCCCTTTTTTGTTGATGGGGTCCTGTTTCACTGTCATCTCAAGATGGCCTTGACTTATGGTCCCCCTCCTGTCTCTTCCTCCCTAGTCCGGGCTCCCCCTTTTCCCTTTGTTTTCATATACAACCCCCCTGGAAGGCCAGGGAGCTTGTCCCACAGGACAGTCCATAATTTGAGTGACAGTGGTCGTCTCTGTCTACCCATTATATTCCTGCTGAGCTGACAGACATCGTATGAATTCGGCTCAGATTTTTTTCTTAGACAGAAATATTTCCTGTCTGTACACACACACACACACACACACACACACACACACACACACACACACTCCCTTGGTCCTTTGGCCAGTGGACTCAGGTTGTTTGTCCAAGTTTTATGTTTGCAGGAGCCATTCACACTGCCTTTTTTTTTTTTTTTTTTTTTTTTTTTAGGCCATTGTTTTATTATCACTGCGTGCACTGTTTCTTTAGGGCTTGAAATGCTCTGTCTCCCTGATCTTATTATTTCATAGCCATTTATTGGTTGGAATGCTATAGAAAGTAACTTTTTAAAAGCCTACTATTTAGCTATCTGAGCTATCAAACATCAAAGACCAGAAAAAATGTTTTTTTTCTCCTCCCTCTCCTCTTGATTTTCTCCTTGATTTGTCCTTGATTTTCTCCTTTTTTGAGACAAGGTTTCATTATGTAACCCTGGCTACCTTGGAATTCACTATGTAGACCAAGCTAGCCTCAAACTCAAGAGATTCCTGCCTCTGCTTTCTGAACACTGGGATTAAATGTGTGCCAACACTTTCAGCAATGTTTCTTTCTTTACGCTGGAGGTAACAGATGTATTTTCCTTAAATATAATTATGAATACTAGCCAGGCTTATGTATACTACAAATCAATGGGGTTTTGTTTTGGTTTTGTTTGTTTGTTTGTTTGAGACAGGGTCTTTCTGTGTATGTAGCCTTGGCTGTCCTGGACTCACTTTGTAAACCAGGCTGGCCTCGAACTCACAGTGATCCACCTGCCTCTGCCTCCCGAAAGCTGGGATTAAAGGCACACGCCACCATGGCCGGCTTTACAAATTAATGTTTGTACATAATCTGTTAAAATATCCTAAAATAATACTTTTTTTCCCCTTTCTTTTGTGGTGCGTTGTGCTCTGTGTGTAAGGAGCAAGTAGTTGTTAGTAGAGCTGTGTGCATTCAAGAGTGTGCATTTGGGTTCGAGTGTGTGTACGTGCGTGTGCACGTGATAGACTTCAGGCCTCTAGACCAGCTTCCTCGCTGAACCAGGAGTTCACTAACTGCTAAACTGGCTAGCCAATGAGGTCCAAGGATCGACCGGTCTCTACCTTCCATCAACAGCCACTGCTCAGGTCCCAGACATGCCCCCACAGAGCCTGGCTTTCCATCTTGTCCCCACAGAGCCTGGCTTTCCATCTTGTCCCCACAGAACCTGGCTTTCCATCTTGTCCCCACAGAGTCTGGCTTTCCATCTAGGTTTTGAAGATCTGAACTAAGGTCCTCATGCTTGTACAATGGGCAATTTACTATCTCTCCAACCCTGGTGCTTGGATTTTTTTGAGACTGGTTCTTGCACTATAGCCCAGGCTGGCCTTGAACTTACGGCCATATTCTACAGGAGTGAGCCGCCATACTGCTCTCTCTTACTGTTCAAATTGTTTCATCATCCACTGCTCCTTGGATTGGTTCCTTAGTCATCTTTACATGACCTAGGAGTCTTTAGGAGTTTTCTGGCGTCCAGAAGCAGGGTGACCCACACTCATTGTTTCTACTCCAGTCCTGAAATCAGGTACCAAGCCAGCTGGGTTTTATGCCAACTTAACACAAGCTACAGTGAGACCCTCAAATGAGAAAAAAAATGCCTCCATTGGATCAGGCTGTACCTAAGCCTGAAGGGCATTTTCTTAATTAGTGACTGACTGGGGAGGACCCAGCCCATTGTGAGTGGGGCCATCCCTGGGCTGGTGGCCCTGGGTTCTATTAGAAAGCAGGCTGAGCAAGGCACAAGGAGCAAGCCAGTAAGCAGCACCCCTCCAGGGTCACTGCATCAGCTCCTGCCTCCAACTTCCTGTCCTGTTTGAGTTCCTGTCCTGACTTCTTTGATGATGAACAGTGAAAAAAGTGTAAGTAAAATCAACCCTTTTTGTCCAGGGGTTGCTTTTGGTCACAGTGTCTTGTCACAACAATAGAAACCCTAAGGCTGACACTTGTCAACGGGGCAATGATTGGCATTTCTTTTTTTTGTTCTTGTCACTGTTTGAGAAAGAGTCTGTGTAAGCTGCTCTCGAGCGCACGACATTCTCACCTCATCCTCCCAAGTGCAATGATTGCATTCATGTGCTTTCCTGCTTACCTTTTAAAACTTGAACGCTGGAGGCATCCCTCACAATACACCTGTGCTTCACCCGTTGGCTCCATCTCAAGCCTTATGTTTTTGCATATATATGGTTTGTTTGTTTGTTTTTTAATTTTGAGCAGGGGAGGGGGAAATGTACAAACCACAACGTGGGTGTGGAGGTCAGCGGGCAGACAACCCTCGGAAGTCAGTTCTCTGCTTCCACCATGTGGGCTCTGCCGTTACTCACTGATCACCATGCCTGCTGTCTTCTTGTTTCTTCCGTTTTGAGACAGGTTTCATGTAGCTCAGGCTGGCCCCAAACTCACTGTGTCACAAAAGATGACCTTGAACTTTGTTTTTAAATGTATTTTTTTTAATGTAGGATGTGGTAGTCAGAGAATAACTGCCTTGAGTCAAGCCTGTTCCTGGGGAAGGCAGCACATGACTGCTCACCCAGACGGGGAGCCCTTACAGCCCAAAATACAGATACCGCCAAAGTCCAACTTGGTGACCCGTGAGTTTTATTGGGGTTACTTACAGAGCAGAAATGAGTCAAAGACAACTGGGTCACCAAGGGCCACCCAGCACCTGACAGCTCACGGAAGCCGGGGACCCAGAACACACAGCACAGCCCCCAGGAAGCTCCAAAGCTTGAAGAGCGTCCCTTCCAAGAGATTCGGGTTGGTCTAAGCCTCTTCCAGGTTCCTGGTCTGGTCTCAGAGTCAGTCTTCTTTGCAGCTTGTCTTGTTTAATACGGGAGGGAGGGGCCCAGTGAATCTGGTCAGTTTTAGGGACTTCCTGTAGCTACTCAGAGTGGTTTACCTCCCTGTTTAAGGAGTGCCCCTGAAGAATGGAATGTTTCCACCCAATAACTTAAGGAAATTTGCCATCTCTTTCCATCATGGGAAACCCTGAACTCAGGTTGTCAAGACTAGATGGAAAGTTTTTATCCACTGAGCCACTTGCCGGGCTAATCTTGAACTTTGGGTTTTTTGTTTTGTTTTGTTTTGTTTCTAGGATTTGTCTGTGTAGCTGGGACCAAACACATGCGCCACCATGCCCAGCTTTTTTTTTTTTTTTTAAGGTTGGTTGGGTGTGGTGGTACACACTTTCAATCCCAGCACTCAGGTGGGATATCTGTGAATTCAAGGCCAACTTGCACTACAGAGTAAGTTCCAGGCCAGCCAGGGCTATGCCTCAAAAAACAAAAGAACAACAGAATGTGGAGTAATTCTTCCTGTACTGGATTGAATGATAGGCCTTTAAAGAGTTTAAGAAATAAGCAATTGAGCCAGGCGTGGGCCTTCAAGTCCAGCACTCGGGAGGCAGAGGCTAGTGGATCACTGTGAGTTCGTTTTGGGTTTTGTTTTGTTTTGTTGAGACAGGGTTTCTCTGTGTAGCCTTGGCTGTCCTAGGCTCATTATGTAGACCAGACTGGCCTTGAACTCACAGCAATCCACCTGCCTCTGCCTCCCGAGTGCAGGGATTATAGGCGTGCACCACCACCGCCCGGCCCCACTGTGAGTTCAAGGCCAGCCTGGTCTACAAAGCAAGTCCAGGATAGTCAAGGCTACACAGAGAAACCCTGTCTCAAAAACCAAATAAATAAATAAATAAGATTACAGATTTGACTGAACAGATTTTAAAAATGAGGAAAAAAATGAAGAGATGGGAAAACAAATAACATTTTTGGTAAATGAGAGTGACAAAGAACAAAAAATAGGGAGACCAAAAAGCCAAAAAAAAAAAAAAAAAAAAGAGTCAATAAGCTCTATCCTTTAAAAAAAAATTACTGACTTGACTGAACAAATGAACAAAATACAAAAAACAAAACAAAACAAAAAAAACAAAAAAACAAAAAAAAACCCTGAAAGGGCTGGAAAAGCAAAAGACATCTTTGGTTAAAAAGTGTGGAAAAGGTCAGAAACCAGGGGAAAAGGAAGGCACAACAGTTACAGTGGTTATCTTATCGTGGTGACAAACAATGACTGTAAAAATAAAACAAAAAAGTACGACACGAAAAATAAATATTAGCTGGGTGGTGATGACACACGCCTTTAATCCCAGCACTCGGGAGGCAGAAACAGGCGGATCTCTGTGAGTTCGAAGCCAGCCTGGTCTGGTCAACAAAGTGAGTCCAGGACAGCCAAGGCTACACAGAGAAACCCTGTCTCAAAAAAAAAAAAAAAAAAGAAAAATAAATATTAACAGAGATCAATTGCTTGGTAAAGGACAGTATACTAACTTAAAAAAACAAATTCAATCTGAAGATAGAGTGATTGAACAATGTCATATTACAGCCTTGAGAGCTTGGGAACTGGTAAAAGACCCACTATTTCATTTACTAAAGTATTCCAAAGACCGAGGGAACCCTTCACAAAATTTTTACAGAGATTAAGATCTGCTATAAATAGAGTGTTGCCAGATTCTGACACCAAACAGACATTAAAATTCATCATGGCTTATAAAAATACAAATACTGAATGTAAGAGGGTCCTTAGACCATTAAAGGAAAGAGGTGCTCCATTAGGTGCCTGGGTAAAGGAGACAATTGATGTTAACTCTCAAAAATATCAAAACAATATTGTAAAACAAGCTTTAGCCAGAGAGCCCATATGTCATCATACTCGGGGCTTTAATTGTGGTAAAACTGGTCATGTACAAAAAAAAACTGTAGAAATAAAAAGCACAATAACCTCGAAAAAAAAAAAAAAAAAAAGCCTCAAAACTTGTAAGAGAAAACAGGGAGGTTCTGGCCATAATGGTAATGAGGTACCAAGACTTCCAGGGTACTGTAGTTGCTGTTTAAAAAAAAAAAAAAATGGTCTCAGGATTGTCAATCAAAAACAAATGTACAAGAGAATATCTTGCCGATGAAAAACGGGAAGAGGGGCCCATCAGCTCAGGCCCCCATAAACAATGCCAGCCAAATTCTCCTGGCCAGGCCAAGAGCAACAAACCCACAAAAAAATGGGAACCAAGTATTAGTGATTTAACACATATTACTAAAGACAGTACAGCCTTAAATCTGGCTTCAACTATGTCTCTTACCCTATCTCCACAGGTTGAATGTTACAAATTAAATACTGGTGTTTTCCGTCCTTTGCCTTCAGACACAATAAAAATGGTTCTAAAAAAAAAGTGGGCTAACTTCTTATGGTTTTATTATACATCCTGGTATTATAGATAGAGATTCTAAGAAAAAAACAAAAATTATGACATATTTAAAAAAAAAAACATAAAAATTAATGCCGGAGATAAAATTGCTCAACTCTTACTGTTTCCTTATATTAAGGACAAAGCCGCTCCATTAGAAAAAATTGGCGCATTTAAAAACACAAAAACCGATTAAAGAATGCTTTGTTGACTCTAAATTTTCTTAATGTTAATGATAAAGAGGCATCAACTATGGCGAGACATTAGATGATAAAAAAAACCCTGAAGAGCAGGGACAACCAATATTCTACAAAAATTTGTCGAGTGTAAAATAAACACCTACAATAGTTTTAAGATAGAGTCATGGGTATACGTATGTTTCCACATGGAGTGAAACAATGTGGTTACCAACAAAACATATAAAAATTAGATCTGACCATATAACAAGTAAATCTTAAGAGCTACCTGGTTCTTACAACTTGACATTTTTTCATACAACTTAAAAAGCTAATGCCCTCTTCTGGCCTGTTTGTGTACATACAGACAGAGCCCTGTATTATTTACAAAAAACAAAACAACACTAAAACAAAAACAAAAAAAAACAACAACAACAAAAACAAAAACAGACAGCCTGGACGATTTAACCCTAAAAAAATGCCTCTGTCATCACAAACTAGGTGCCTCAACTGTTGGTTTTTTTTGAAATTATATATGTACTAACATACCTATACTAATAATTTCAAAAGTTTGCTTACTTTAAAAAAAAAAAACAGGAAAATGATAAAGATGAAACTTCTGCCTCTGGCACTATTGTTTCCTCCAAAAATTACATACATATTAACAATAAAACGGCTAGCCAAAAGGATCAATCCCAAAAAGACTGGACAAAAACAGATACAACTCACTTTTCCAGCCCTTGGCCAATATATTCTTTTTCTAGGGTACCCAAAAAATGTTTTTCTCCTAAACAACATAAAGCAATTTTGAAAACACGGCACCCCATTCCCAGTAAGTGGGATGGGTGTTTCTGGTGGGTTACCAATGCTCATTTTTGCTTAAGGGGGTTAACTATAAATAAAAATTTCGTTAAAAATTTTCTTCTATCTTTCTTTCTCTCTTATCTTTCTATGCCATCTAATATTACGAAAAAGGGAAAAAGGAAGGGAGGATATAGGTTTATAAAATAAAAGGTATATTATTAGATAAACTATTATATATTATATGTTAGTAAAAACTTAAGGTCATTTTGTTCAATGTTTATTTAATGTATTATTCATATGCCACTCATTCAAAAAGCTAATGTCTTATGAAAACTAACTATTAATAACCTGTTCAAAAAGATTAAAGATAAAAGTTGGTATTTAGTTACCTATAAATCTTACTGAATACTAATTTACTTGGTCATAGAAAAGGTTTGTTTAGTTTCTTGTATATGTCTTCAAAGAAATAGATGAATAATTGTAAAAATAGATAGAGAGTTGGTCTTCAAACTCTTCAAAGACCCACAAAATATGACATTTAATGATGGAGGGCTTTCCTGACAGAGAGAGACATCCACTCCTGGACACATCCCCGTATACACCATTAAGGATGAGGCCATCAAAAGACGAGTGACAGATAAGTGCTCTTATCTCTACTACTGATAACAAATTGACTGTCCGCTATGCTCAACAGTGATGCTGAAAAGTTGACTGTCCAGCTTTACAGAGACTAGGTGGACCAGACCAGGAGTCGAAACTCCTGCTTCACAAAGCAGTTTGTTAGATGCTTTGGGCCGATAAGGCTGAAGACTGATTGTCCCAAAGATGGAAAAAATCCGGTGACTGTCCAAGCCATCAGCTCTCCCTGTCCTACCCACACATGGAAGTTGCCTGCCAGCACTTCCTTTCCATTAGATAGAATTTCCTTCTTGGGTCTCTGATGGGATTGAAGACTAAATAGCCACAGTGTTACTTAAAAGCTTTAGTTTAAAAATTAAAAACACCTTTATAGATTGATAATTACAATTTCTAATAAAGAGACTTTAAAAAACTTTAAACAATAAAAAAAGGACTCTCTTTGATAAGATAGCAAAAAATACTTTCTCCAAGGTTAACAAATATAAAAAAATTGGGTTATATATTTAATAAGTGATGATTCTGTATATATGTATATTTGTTATTTATAGTTCTTATTATTTATTTATTTTTTTATTTAAGAAAGATGTGTGGGAAGGATTGTAAGCTTTGTCCCAAGTGAAAGCAGTCTTGGCGGGCTTTGCCCCTTGGAAACACCACAGATAGACTAAACGGAGCCATCCTGGGTCTGAAATTCAGCAAGTGGACCGGGGGACTCCAGCCGGGCTATTGTGTTTCTAATCGAACATAGGTGGGGACAGGGATCCTGACCCAGACCCGCCATTGCATGCCGGAGAGAGACACAGGCGGAGGAGAGAGGAGAAGGCTGCATCTTTTGGAGCAGGATCGCAAGTGGATTTGGAGGAAGAGACCAGCTTACAAGCCAGACCAGCGTGCAGGCCAGAGACACCTGGGGATCCGTCCCGTGGAACAGATACCGGAAGGTTTACTCTTGGTTCCCTTTAACCCTTTTTCCTTCTTGTATAGGATTGTTGGATTGTATAATAAAGTCTAATTGTTTAAAAAAAAAAACAGAGCCAACAGTGCCGAGGCGCTCGCTTGCTGCCGCTAAGGACCACCGTCCCCTCCCGCCACCCCTGCGAGCGGTCGTCCTTGCAGCGCGCACACACCAGAAGCGCCACTGGGCTCCGTGCAGCAGTGGCGCCAGAAAGCGCCCAGCAGGGGGCGCCAGGCCGCGCACGCGCACTACGGAGAGCCGGAGGGGGCGGGGCCCGGCGTGAGGGGGTGTGTCCGCGCACCACGGGGGCGCGCGCCAGCTTCTGACTGGAGGCCCCGGCAGCCTAGGCGCGAGCTGCCCCGATAATGGCGGCCTGCAGAGCTCATGAGAGGGAGAAGCGGCGGCGGCTGCCCTGAGGTAAATCTGGCCCTTCGTCTTGGCACGGATGCCCCGCAGTCAGAACCGACCTCCCCGCATGTGCCTCTGTCTCCAGCAGGCCTGTCACAGACCTCTCGGCGGAGTCATCCCCGGAAAGGCCCGGTACTGCCCCGGCCACCGGCCCGGGGACTGCGGCCTCCGTTCCCGCCCGGGGCCGCTCCGGGATACCGGCCCCCTGTTCCGCAGCCTCCGGGGCGGCTGGAGGGCCACGGGAGGGTCCCTCGGGGTTTCGGGGGGACCGTCACCGCGAGTGATCTTTGCTGCTCGGGCAGTGAGCGCGGCCTGAGCCTCCCGAGTCGGCGGCAGCACCTCCGGCCTGACTTGTCCCTGCCCGGCACTTGGCAGGTGCATGTCCAGGCCGGGGATGCTTGCCCAGCATCCCGGAGCATGGCAGGCAGGAGGGACCAGGAGATGCCATCGTTAAGGCACCCGGGTTCTCGAAGGATGCTTCACTAAGTGCGTCTCATCCCAGGACCCCAAGGGTTTGATAGACACCTTTCCTTTCTTATTCAGGAAGATGCCCCGCTCGGAGGGAACGGGGCGGGGGGGGGGGAGGAGGGTACCGCAGATAGGAGAGGAGACGGGGCGGCTGCACAGAGTCAACTTGGAGGTGCATAGGAACTGGGGAGCTGACTGGAGCAGGACAGTACTGCCTGTGGCAGGAAATCTGACATTAGGAAATACAGTATGAACACGAAGGGTAAAGCAACCAATTAAAGGAAGTAACGCTCAAAGCAATCGTCCGAAACAGTCCTTTTCTTTTCAATCTGGCCTATGAACTTTAAAAACAGTTGTTCCCGGGAGTCTCAGCTTCCAGAGTCACTACTGCCTTCTTTGTTTCCCTACTTATGCTATGTAAATACAGCCTTACTTTTTTTTTTCCTGCTGTGACGGGTCCGGCAAGTGAGCTTTTGAGAAGTCAGGAAGCACACCGCAGACTCTCCACGCCAAAGAATTCTTCTTCTCCACAGCGTCTGTGCTCCGGCTTGCCTTTAAATGATTTATTCGGTTAAACTCCAAAGAACTTTGTGAGAGAATTCCCTTTGATGTGTAAGAGGCTCCCCCTTTGGCAAAAAGGGCCTAGAAATAAATAGCTGTGTTAAGCAATAAAAAAAAAAAAAAAAAGTAGTTCTGTTCTAAGCGGCTTACTTCATTTCGAGGTAACAGTTCTGCGAAAACCTTGTTTGTGCTTACTTTGGAAGAAATAAATAACCAAGCGTACTGGTGCATGGGTATAACCCCAGTTCTTGGAAGGTGGAGGTAGGAGATCAGTATTAGGGTTATCCTCTGCTACATAGTGAGTTCAAGGCTAGCCTGAGCTACTGGAGACACTGTCTCAAACAAAACATAAGTAAGTGATCTTGCTCAGTTTTAGTCCATAAGCATAAGTCAGGTGTTTGTATTTCTGTGAGGGATTTTTGTGTTTTCACTGTTTTGTTTTTCGAGACAAGGTTTCTCTGTGTAGCCCTGGCTGTCTTAGAACTCACTCTGTAAACCAGGCTGGCCTCGAACTTGCAGAAATCTCATTGATTCTGCCTCCAGAGTGCTGGGATTAAAGGCCTGGGCTACCACTTCTTGATGAATTTCTAATTTCAGGTTTACTTTTGTGTTTGCTTGTTTGTTGGTTTGTTTGTTTTGTTTTTTGAGACGGGTTTCTCTGTGTAGCCTTGGCTGTCCTGGACTCACTTTGTAGACCAGGCTGGCATCGAACTCAGAGCGATCTGCCTGCCTCTGCCTCCCAAGTGCTGGGATTAAAGGCGTGCGCCACCACGCCCAGCCTGTGTTTGTTTTGAAACAGGGTTTCTCCGTGTGTCCCTGGCTGTCATGGAACTAGCTCTTGTAGACCAGGCTGGTCTTGAACTCACAGAAATCAACGTGTCTCAGCCTTCTGGGTGCTGGGATTAAAGGTGTGTGCCACCACTGGCTCAGGTTTACTCTTTTAGCAATGGCATTTTCAAGCAATACCTATCAGAAGCAGTGTAGTTTAGTGGTTTAAGTCACTGATATCTGAACTAAAGGGCTGTTTGATAATTGGCTTTTTAGTTACCATCTCTGTGCGTTAATTTTCTCACTTATAAAGTCACCATTACCTCACCCTCTTCGTTACTACCCAGATTATGGTTAAGGATTAGTTGAACTTAATATAATGAAGTGGCCAGGTGTGGTGTCACACACTTGTAGTCCCATCATTCCAGAGACGAGCAGGCAGGGTTGTTGAGACACTCAGTGGGTGAAGTTACTTTCTGCCAGTCTTTACAGCCAGGAATTCAATTCCTGGAACCCACATGGTAAGAGAGAACTGACTCCCACATATTGTCCTGTGTCTTCCACAAAGCCACACACATGCACATGTAATGTGCAATGCAACTCTAAAGGAAGTGAAAGCCATCTTGAGCTACATAGTACACAAGAGCCTGTCTTTAAAAAAAAACAAAAAGTGACAGTGGAACAAGTCTATAATCCCAGCACTGGGATAGCAGAGGCAGGCTTATCTCTGTGAGTTGGAGGCCCGCCAGGGTTACCTAGTGACGCCTATTTCAAAAAAAGGAGTGGGTGGGTGGAGCCAAGACAGAGACAGCACTAGTGCTCCATGGTGAAGTATGAGGAACTGGCTTTGGGTTCCTACAACTCATATCAGGCTAGATGTGCCTTCCCATGGTGAGATGGGAGGCAGGGATGGGAGAGTCTGCGGAAGGTCACAGTCTGGCATATGCTGTAGCGGTGTCAGGATTGCCAGGGTTAATCTTCTAGCAGGTGTGCCGTGGCATAGGCATGCCTGCACTCACACACTAAGATTAGATTTAAAAAAAGACGGTGATGGCACTGTAGGTATGGCTTCTGAAGCCTGCCTAGTCTATAGGTCAAGCTCCAGGCCAGGGGAACAGAGCAAGACCGTCGTGAAGGACTTGAAACAGTCCCTGATACTTGCATGTGCTATCTGTTACCTTTATTATTGGTAGGTCTGTCCAAGGGGTAACTAGAAACCCTTCAAGTGCCACAGTCTTTGAAACAGATGGTGAAATCACGCGTAAGAATACAAGCCAGTAGATACACCTAATTTCAACAGAGTACTTTGTTGATTTTTCCAGAAACCTCGACCTTGAAGATGGTGAGTAGCCAGCCAAAATACGATCTAATACGGGAGGTAGGCCGAGGTAGTTACGGTGTTGTGTACGAAGCAGTCATCAGAAAGACCTCTGCAAGAGTAGCAGTGAAGAAAATTCGATGCCACGCACCTGAGAATGTTGAACTAGCCCTCCGAGAGTTCTGGGCACTGAGCAGTATCAAGAGCCAACACCCAAATGTGATTCACTTGGAAGAGTGCATTCTACAAAAAGATGGGATGGTGCAAAAGATGTCCCACGGCTCTAATTCTTCCCTTTATTTGCAGGTATGTGTCACTGGATAGGAAATGGACGTAATGTTGGTCAGCGAGAGGAAATGAAAGTGTCAGGTGAACTTCTCCCTTAAATGCAGGTGTTCCATGGCTAGGTGTAGATAGAGGTGTGCGGAGGATAGAGATGTTTGCTTTAATGTACTAAAAAAATAACACCGGCCACCTGCTATGCCTGGTACTTGCCAGTCTGCATAGCAGTAGGACAAGATGGGAACCAGAGGAGTTTTGAGACCAGCACCTAAGTTCAGTTCTTGTAAACCAGTTACTTTGAAAATAAACATACCCACCCCATAGGTAATTCTCTTCTGTAAGCCGCAGGTCTAAACATAATTAGCTGTAGGTGAGTAAATTGGCACATGCTGATAATCCTAGTCCTTGGAAGGTGGAGGCAGGAGGCTCAGGGGTTGAAGACCAGGCTCACCTGTATTGAGTCTGAGACATTTCCTAGACTGAGTCAGGAGTTCCACCACAAAAGTTGTCCTCTGACCTCCACACTTGCACTGTGGCATGCAGGCATGTAAGCACTCGCATATATGTGTACATTTGTAAACACACACACACACACATAAAATAAATGTAATTTAACAATTAAGACAAAAATTAGTAACAATAAGAAAAGTATGTTTGGGTTGAGGAAAAGTCTCAGAGGTTACAGGCGCCTGTTGCCTGACAACCTGAGTTCATCTCTCAGGTCCCACATGGTAGGAAGAGGGAGCGGACTTCCAAATGTTGTCTCTTGCTTCCACAAGTATTCTGTACCACCACCACCCCATACACAGAATAAATAATCTTAAAAAAAAACTTTTAAACTACCTTTATTTTATTGTTTACTTTTCTAAAAGTACTTAAGTTGCTCTGCTTTAAAAAAAAAAAAAGGAAATGCTTCTATCTTTTTCTTCTTTCTTTCTTTTTTTTTTTTTTTTGCCTGTGCTAGAGATTGAACCTGGGGTTTGGGGCATACTACTTAAACCATATTCCCTCCTAAACCTTGTCAACTTTACATTGAGTTTTAGAGATTAAAGTGCACAGTCCCTTTGTGTGGAAAAGTAGAGATATTAACGCATTGAATTAGCTCGAAATCCAGATCTAGCAACTGTAATAAGAATTAGGTATCATTTAGTTCTTCAAGGTTTTAACATACGAAATATCAGATTTGACTAAGTGAGTTTTGTATTTAAGTTGCCTTTTGCATAAATCTTTTGCCCATTAAAACATAGAAGCCGGGCGTGGTGGTGCACACCTTTAGTCCCAGGACTCTGGGAGGCAGTGGCAGGCAAATGTCTGAATTTGAGGCCAGTTTGATCTACAAAGTGAGTCCAAGACAGCCAAGGATACACAGAGAAACTGTCTTGAAAAACCAACAAAACAAAGCAAAAACCACAGAGACTTTAGGCAAGAGAGATGGCTTAGTGATTAAGAACAGTGATTGCTCTTCCGGAAGACGTGAATTCAATTCCCAGCAACTACATGGCAGCTTACAACTGTCTCTAACTCCAAGATCTGATACTGTCATACTGACATCAAGCAAAACACCAATGCATATAAAATAAGAATAAATTTGTTTTGTTTTTCGAGACAGGGTCTCTCTGTGTAGCCTTGGCTGTCCTGAACTCACTTTGTAGACCAGGCTGGCCTTGAACTCACAGCAATTGCCTGGCTCTGCCTCCCGAGTGCTAGGATTAAGGTGTGCACCACCACGCCTGGCTAAATAAATTATTTTTTTAAAACCATTATGGACCTATATTGGATTTATGGTACTTTCTGCTGTCAGGATGACTTGAAAGATGATCCAGCTTTGCTAATAGCTATTTGTTCATATGTATGATGATCACTTTTGCCTTCCATGGGCACTGTGAAAGTCAGAGGGGTTGCTGAAATTAGATTTAATACATAAGAACTCAGGAATAAGCAAGGCGTGATGGTGCACACCTTTAATCCCAGCACTCGGAGACAAGAGGCAGGTGGATCCCTGTGAGTTCTAGGCCAGCCTGGACTACAATTCGAGTCCAGGACAGCCAAGGCTACACCCAGAAACCCTGCCTGGGAAAAAAAGAAACAAAGAAACAAAGGAAAGAAAGAAACAAAGAAAGAAAGAAAGAGAACTCAGAAATAGGTATCTGTGTTGAAATAAAATAAGTAAACCAGGTTTTTCTTTATTTTATTCATTTATTTTTGAGACAGGGTCACTGTGTAGCCCTGCCTATCCTATAACTCACTATATAGACCAGCATACTTGAACATGTATTTATCAATAGAATTCTATCAGTATAATATAATCAATACACAAATCTATAATGTAACCAGCGAGTCCCTATGCATGGCCTTTATTATTTGTATAAATTCTCATTTTTCTATGTTTTTCCAGATATATTTCTCCTTGTTCTCAGTTGGAATCATTAAATCAATTCTTAATAGCTAAAACCAGGAGAAAATGTAAAACAGTTACAAGGGCTCAATTTCATACAGAGGGACTTTGCAGCCTCCAGTCTGTATATTTCAGATGAGTGGCATAGATGGTGTAGGAACATAAAATAGAGAATCTGCTCTGTCTTGGAGCGGAAGAATTATGAACTGGCTGGGTGTGGCACACATACCTATAATCTTAACATGTAGGAGACTGAAGAAGGTTTTCATGAGTTCAAGGCCAGCCTAGGGTACAGAGTGAGGCCCTATCTAGGGACTTAAAGAAAGAAGAATTTATGAACTATTTAAAATTTACAGAGTCTAACAAGCATTGTCAAGATAAGTGGATGAGAACTGTACATTTCCTTTCTTGCAGGCCAGGAGTATGTATGCTGCCGTGCCTGCCTTCTAAACCAGTCTTTGAGGACTGGTGTTCTGTATCTCACAAAGCTATTTATTAGGTTTGCATTGCAGGGTAAAAGTCAGTCAGAAACAGTACACCTGTGTTTCATTCTCTCTGAACTGGCACACCATGCAACCAGGAGACTCCCGCACTCAGGCCATCCCCATTGCTGCCCTCTGCCTGCCTGTGGAAGACTTAATGACGGTGTGGTCTCTGCTTCTGCCAGGATAGCCAGACAAAGTAGTAATAGAAATTCATTTAAATGTAAATTTCTTGGGTACTCATTCTTCAACAACTCCACTCTGGTTCCGCCCCTTTTCTTTGTTCTAAAAAGACACCACATAACAAATAATTTAAAAGCAATAGACCTCCATATTTTAGTCTTTTCATTGAAGCGATGAGTTAGATGGTAGGAGAATTCAGCTGTATCTGTATATGTAGAAAATGTAGGCCAGTTGGGCACTTGGCTTCTTGGCTTAGAAATGTAATATGTATTCATTAGGGACAAAGGTGGCATCCTGAAGTAGTGAAAAAAAAATTTAATACATGTATACAAACACTGATGCAATAAAATATTTCTGAAGTTTCCAGTTAATGCTGGGACCTGGGGCTTGAGTCAGTACAGAGCAGAGCAGAGCTTTCTAACCCCCCCTTCCTCGCAGGACTTTTCACTCCAGAAATGTGTGCATAACCCTGGGTGTACAAGTAAAGCATGTACTGATAATGAATCATAAATAATTTCATTTTAACGTAACTCTTTGGTATAAATATAATTTTACCTTTTTTTTTTTTTTTTTTTTTTGAAGATTTATTTACTTATGTATACAGTGCTCTGCCTGAATGTACCTGCACACCAGAAGAGGGCATCAGATTACATTATAGATGGTTGTGAGCCACCACATGGTTGCTGGGAATTGAACTCAGGACCTCTGGAAGAGCAGTCGGTGCTCCCAACCTCTGAGCCATCTCTCCAGCCCCATAATTTTACCTTTTATTAAGGTAGAAAGCAAATTTATACACTAATAAAGTAAAATGTACCTGTCTATTTCTACATAGAGCTAAATCTTGGGCTGGCAAGATAGTGCAGTGGCAGAGGCACCTGCATGCAGGCCTGACAACTGGAATTCCATCCTCAAGTCCCACAGTGTGGCCGGAGAGAACATGGGAGAACAGGGACATGTGTGGTGGCCCATGGGCGCACATATGCGTGTGCACACATAAAATTAAATGCATTTAAAAGAAATAATAATTTAGACTAAATATTTGTTACTGTAGGACATAAAGCATCTAGCATTTTCCACAGTTGATTATTTTTATTTTATAAAAATCGACGGTAAGAGGCTGGGCGTGGTGGTGCACACCTTTAATCCCAGCATTCGGGAGGCAGGGGCAGGCAGATCGCTGTGAGTTTGATGCCAGCCTGGTCTACAGAGTGAGTCCAGGACAGCCAAGGCTACAAAGAGAGACCCTGTCTCAGAAAGAAAATCAATGGTAAGAACAGTGCTTCATATACCTATGTTATTACAGAGTGGTAGACATAAGTTTAAGGCAAATTCAGAAACTGTTGGAAATTTTGTCCTAACAGCTTTCAGTGAACTTCTTGCTTCTGCAGTACTGGGCTTACGGGTGTGTGCTGCCACACCCACCTTCCAACAGCAGCTTTAACCTCTCTCTTTTTCTCTAAGACAGCCTTACTGTATAGCTTAGTTGGCCTTAAACTTGAATCTGTTGAGCGAGGTGTAGTGACACACATAGCTCTAATGCCAGCACTGGAGATGGAAGCAGCCAGCCTTGAACTACACAGTGAGGCTGAGGGCTTTGTGGACTACTTGAGACCCTGTCTCACAAAAGAGAAAAAGAAGAGGAGGAAGAAAGAAAATAATACCCAGATTAAGCATTATACCAGAACACTGTCCCTCAATAGACCACTAGGGTGTTGTTTGCTTGCTGATGAGTGACAGTAGGAAATAATCAGAGGTCTTTGCTTTCCGTAGTCAAACCATTATGTTTCTATAGGAGCAGACAACTTTGTATATGTAGTAAAAACACCCTTTGGTTTTGAATGAATTTTTGGTAGCTGAACACTTGTTGAACCTTTGACTGTTGCCAATTTTTTTCTGACCCACTACATTCAGTTTAAGAAATCTTTCCCTGGCATGTACAAGACCCTGGGTTCAATTACCAATACTGCAGCAACAAAATAAAACTGTAGACTGGCCTAACTTTTTCTTCTTCCCTTTAAAAAAGAAAAATAATTATATATATATATATATATATATATTTTTTTTTTTTTTTTTTTAAAGATTAATAGCTGATAGTCATAGCACATGCTTTTAATTCCAGGGCTGGGAGGCAGAGGCAGGTGGATTTCAGAGTTTAAGGGCAGCCTGGTCTACAGAACAAGTTCCAGGACAGCCAGGAATGTTGTACAGAGAAACCTTGTCTGAAAAAAATTCATTTTATTAATTTTTAATTATTTTGGGGGAGGTTATATGTGTGTCAGTGCAAGTGCCCTTAGAAGCCAGAAAAAGTATTGGATTCCCCCTGGAGCTATAGTTGCAGGCAATTGTGAGCCACTGAACTCCAATCCTCTGTGAGAGCAGTAAGCTCAGAACTGCTGAACCATGTCTCCAGCCCCTTAGCCTTTCCATAGCCCAATTTTATTTTATTTTATTTATCTTTTAATTTAATTTAATTTTACTTTATTTTATTTTTGGTTTTTTTGAGACAGGGTCTCTCTGTGCAGCCTTGGCTGTCCTGGACTCACTTTGTAGACCAGGCTGGCCTCGAACTCATAGCGATCCACCTGCCTCTGCCTCCCAAGCGCTGGGATTAAAGGCGTGCGCCACCACCACCCAGCTATAGTCCAATTTTATAGCAGCTTCTCTTCTCACCTTTCACAGCTCGTAGAGACGTCATTAAAAGGAGAAATTGCCTTTGATCCCAGAAGCGCCTATTACTTGTGGTTTGTGATGGATTTCTGTGACGGAGGGGACATGAATGAGTACCTGTTGTCGAGGAAGCCCAACCGGAAGACTAACACCAGCTTCATGCTGCAGCTCAGCAGTGCCCTGGCTTTCCTGCACAAGAACCAGATCATCCACCGAGACCTGAAGCCTGACAACATCCTGATCTCCCAGAGCAGGCTGGGCACCAGCGACTTGGAGCCCACGCTCAAAGTGGCCGACTTTGGCCTAAGTAAAGTTTGCTCAGCATCTGGACAGAACCCAGAAGAACCTGTCAGTGTGAACAAGTGCTTCCTTTCCACGGCATGTGGAACGGACTTCTACATGGCTCCTGAGGTATGGGAAGGACACTACACAGCGAAAGCCGACATCTTTGCTCTGGGAATTATCATCTGGGCGATGCTGGAGAGGATCACCTTCATAGACACAGAGACAAAGAAAGAGCTCTTGGGGAGCTACGTAAAGCAGGGGACCGAAATTGTGCCTGTTGGGGAGGCACTTCTGGAAAACCCCAAGATGGAACTTCTCATCCCTGTGAAGAAAAAGTCTATGAATGGGAGAATGAAGCAGCTGATTAAGGAGATGCTGGCTGCAAACCCTCAGGATAGGCCAGACGCTTTTGAACTAGAACTCAGATTAGTCCAAATTGCATTTAAAGACAGCAGCTGGGAAACGTGACAGACTGCGTGCAAGCATCTTAGATAGGTGCTGCTTCTGGTTCAACAGAGATACGACATTACGTGGCCGAAAAGAAGACGGGAGTTAGACTTCACTTTTTAAGGGTGTAGGTTTTTTGTGGGGTAGGTTTTTTTTCTCTAGTTTTTCTTAATCCATGCAGGCCATTGTATCATATGTTTTGAATGTGTATTACCAATGTGGGTGTAAAAAATTTTTTTAATGATCATTGGTAAAAGTTTGGCAGAAAAAATTCTCTTACGAGCCAAGCAGAGAAGAGAGTCCAATTTTCTGGAAGTATGTCTTTATTTTAGACATTCCTTGTCAGTATTAGGCATTTCCATAGAAGAAGAGGTCTGCATGCTGGTAATGCGACCTTTGAAGCTTTGTAAAGGAAACATATATGTGTATATTTATGTATATGTAAGTATGTGAATGTGCATTTTGCATTCCACATGAAAATGCCACTTGTGTTTAAGTTATTTGATACAGGTTTGGGTTTTGAGATTCGCTGGTGAAATTGGTGATGGAAGCCACAGACACCCCCTCCTCCTCCTCCTCCTCCTCCTCCTCCTCCTCCACCTCCTCCCTCCTGCTACTGGAAACACGCTAAGGGAATTTTGTTGTTATTGTTTTGTTCTGTTTCCCAGTGTACATCTCTTTTCAAAGGCACCATTTCGGAGGGTCTAAAATGGCTGATTAAACATAGTTGAAGCTAAGCAGTTCCAAGCTGCTTAAGTAGGTCTGAGCTCTCCAGGGCTCTGTAACTCTTGGAGTTGAGTTAGTCATTAAGTCTCATGGTAGAAGGTCGGCAAGGATGCCGATGGCTCACTCATACCTTTAGGTAACTGAGCGGTTGTTTAACTAATTAAACCACTGTACTGGGACCTGCGTGCACTTGAGCATCTGCCATAACCTGAGGATGGTGTTCTTCTGTTCTGAAAACATTGCTTTCCATGACTGTAATACTTGATGTATTAATTTCAAGTTTTAGGACTTTTTCCTAAATCTCAGCTGAGGAAACCAAATGAGCTCAGCTTTGTGTTGCTGGCCCTGGTGTGGCTTCCTGTTGGATCACTGGAGTCCCTGTCACTTTGACTCTGATGCTGTTTTCTCTTGTCTCCTGTGAGACAGTAATGGGACTGGTAATCACTGTCATTAAATATTGATCACTTTTCTCCAAAGTGAGAGATGATGCATACAGTCTGGCAAATGGATAACATTCTATGCCATCAACTGCTTTCAAGTAGAAAAGTTGTTAGTTTCGTATAGTTCCCTGGTGTTGTCTGTCAGAAAGCAGAGACTCAACTCCTCCTGAAGTGAAGTTCTAACTGCATGGTTATCTCCCGACTGTTCCTGCTAATGCAGGAACACTGAGGAAAGGTCTCTTAAATCAGAACACCAGTCTTTAAGATGAATTAAATCCTGCAGCGGTATCTAGGGGAAGCTTTAGAAAGCACTTAGATGCCCCACCTCCCGCGCTGAGGTAGAACCCTGGGCCACGGGCATGTGAGGGAAGCAGTCCACACTGACCCCACGAGGATCTTTATAAAGCACTAAGATGCAAAAGTCAAAATAGTACCAGCATATTGACATCAGCAGTTGTCGTCATCTCAACCCTTGAACCTCCATACCTTCGCACAGGGCTGGCGTAGCTCAGTGGAGAGCACTTGCCTGGCGCGCAAAGACTCTGGATTCAATGCCTAGCACTTACAAAATCAATAAATCAGTAAATAAAATGTGTTCAGAGTATAATAAAAGAGAAAAATGGAATATTTAAAAATCTAGACTGAATCTGGAAGTTTAAAAACATGAACTGAAAGGCTTTATTAAAATGAAATCTCATCAAATGAAAAAGTCACATATTCTTTATATCACTTTCAGACTTAAATAATTATTTTGGAAATAAGAGGTAGAAGTGTACTGGACCTTCATGGTAATTGACCCACTGGGTCACCGAGTTGATGCAGTCTGACCAGGGGATTGAGTTGCAGGAAATTAGAAGTCTAATTATAATGTGTTAACCTATGGCTTGCCCCACCATCAGATTAACACTTGATGTATACCAACAAATAACCTGTGCACTTGAAGCCCTGGTGTCTTGAGCACATAGCTTTTGATCCTGCCTCATTGAAAAAAAACTGAGTAATTTGGTTTGTCTTTTCTTTTTTTTTTTTTTTTTTCTTTTCTTTTTGGTTGGCACGGGATCATACCCGGGGCCTTGCATGTGCTACACAAAGGTATTACCACTGGGCTAAATGTCCAGCCCCAGGTATAATTTATTTTGAAGGAGTTTTACCTGTGAAATAGAATTCTTCATTGGAGGTAAGGGTGTGAGATAATCAGGAAATTTCTTCCAAAATGTTCTCATGCCCTTGTATTCTAAAATAGCTATCACAAAAGGATGGTAATTTGTCTTTCTTTGTTCTTTCAGTCAGAGGTATTTATTAAGTACCTACTGTGTGCTCAGCACTAACGTGTAGTTGATGCAAAATCTAAGATTTGCTGTTGTGGGGGCTGGAGAAACGACTTAGCAGTTTAGAGGACTCACACTGCTCTTGCACAGAACTGGAGTTCAATTCCCAGCAACCATGTTGAGGGGCTCACAACCACCTGTTAACTCCAGCTCCAGGGGGGTCCAATACCTTCTCCTTGCTTCCATGTGCACACACATGCATAATCTAAAAAAAGAAAGAAAGAAAGAAAACCTTTTTTTGAAAATGGCATTTAGCCATGCACTTTCCCCAGACTTGTGAGAAAACATGAGTGATACTTGGAAATTTTGGATATTTGCTAAAAGTAAAATGCAATCAAGAAATTGTGCACAGTGCCTTGCCATAATAGGTACTCAATAAACAGTTATTCTTCATAGTCTGTGGCCATGGTTTCTAGTGTTTTATGAAATTTGTCTTAATTGAACAATAAAAGACCAAATATTTCAAATAAAGCTTATAGGCAGCTGTGTCCGGTCGCTGTAGGATTGTACAGTTAGTTCCTAGGATGTTGATTTGCATTAGTCTTCACTTAGAAACACGGGGTTCTGTAGATTCTTGGTGCTAAGAGATACTTTGTCATTCTGATGAAGTAAGTGTTAAGTGTCAGATAAATAGCACAGAATAGTTCTTTCCACAGGTCTGGGTTTTGTTTTGTTTTGTTTTGTTTTTTTCCTTGTTTTTAATTGTAAAATGTTACAAATCAAACTATTGTAGCAGCTACAAAATGACTCACCAGCATGACAACATAGTCAAAAAAAAAAACCGATGTCATCGGCACATCAGAAAGGAAAGCAACCTTAAAACTTTTCTTTTAAAATTGTCAAATATATTTTATGAAGAATTTATAAAGGGGAAAATATTGTAATTTATTGTTCATGACTTTTTTTGTTTTTTGTTTTTTTAATAAAGTGAATTTCAACAACTTGAAAGTTCTCTTGCTACTCTTAGTTGTGGAGTCTCAGTCAGGAGTGTGAAGAAGGACTGGAGCTTGCGGAGTAAGCCCTTCTAGAAGCCGCTGCCGAGGAAGGTGTGTGGATTACAGGACTGTGTCCATGCAGATAGGGTGTCAGATCCCCCAGACCTGGATTTAGACACTCCGTGTGGGTGCTGGGAATTAGACCCATGGCCCTCTCACAGAGCTTCAAGGGCTCTTAACTGCTGAGCCATCTCTTTAGCCTCAGAGATAATGGTTTTGTTTTGGGGGAGGGTGTTGTTTTTAATGTTTTTATTTTTCATTTATCCTATTTCACTTGGCTGGTTTCTATTAAATGTATTAAGTGGATGCAAATTTAATTGATAACATGAAGCAATGCCTTCTAAAGTCATAGAGGACCAGGTGGTGGTGGAGCGCACTCAGGAGGAGGCAGAGGCAGGTGGATCTCTGTGAGTTCCAGGCCAGCCTGGTCTAGAGTTCTCGGACAGTCAGGGGTACACAAACAATACCTGTCTACGGGTGGGGCGGATTTCGTAGTTTACAAAGCACTGCCATATGATTTGGGGGGCAGGGCTTGTTTTGGTGTTTGGTTTTTCCAGTTATGGTTTCTCTGTGTAGCCTTGGCTGTCCTGGACTCACTTTGTAGACCAGGCTGGCCTCGAACTCATAGCGATCCGAGTGCCTGTCTCCCAAGTGCCGGCATTAAAGGCGTCTGCCACCAAGCCTGGCTTCTTTTCCTTTCTTTTACATGAAGTAGAAACTGATTACTGGTGAAGAATGAAGGTAGAATCAGCAGGTAATTTGGACTTCACCCCAGAACGCTGCTGCCGCCTAATCTCTGCCCCCAGCTGGCGTTCCTCACAGCAAAGCTTTATCTCTCCGGCGGAAGGAACCTTTAAATTCAAATGTTGCTGTCTTGATCAACCAATCATAATCACCCTCTAAGGGCTCTGCAATGACCGGAGAAAGCCCGCAGAGGCCACACCTCTAGGCGAAGCGCATCATTTGAAGGTGGTACTTCCTAGGCGAAGAGTTTCCATTGGTTAGAAGTGAACCGTTTGGGAGGGAAAAAAAAAAAAAGCCACAGTCTGCGCTTTGGACTTCAGTCTTTTTCCTGTTCAGCCTGGTCTTTCAGGCTTATCCTGTTTTGAGCTCAAGTTAAGCAATCTGATATTACTGAAGACGTTGTGGTCTAGCAGCCGACACAAAGATCCGGTATGGAAGATTATTTTGCAAATAGGCACATAAGTAATGTGTGTCGTTGGATAAGTGGCTTCATTTTAAGCCTCCGTCCCCATAACTGTAAAAATGATACTTAAAATTTCATTGTTTTTTTTGTTTTGTTTTGTTTTGTTTGTTTTTTTAAGGGCTAGAGATAATGCCCGGCACAGCACCTGTATGTTGAGTTCGTCAATGGTCTTTGCTCACAATATCTAAATTTCTGTGAGAGCAGAGTCCTGGTCACGCAGGGCTGCATAATGTGACCCTGTCTCAAAAAAAAAAAAAAAAAAAAAAAAAGCAAAACAAAACAAAGAACCAAAAACAACAGAACCCACCACAGTAAATTTCCATGAGGAGCCTGCTGCAGCAGCGCACACCTCGAACTCACAGCAATCCACCTGCTGGGATTAAAAGTGTGCCACCATGCCCAGCGTTATTTATGTATTATTAATGAGACCGTTTCACTGTGTTCTAGCCCAGCCTGGCTCGGGTACTGAGATTACAGGCAGGCACCGCCTTTCTCAGCCTCCTGAATTTCCACAGAGAGAACACCTAACTCCTGATATGCCAAGGGTTGGCTGCCCAACCAGATACAGAACACAAGGTTGTCACTGCTCCAGGTCACTGAGGACTGGGGGCGGGGTGGGGAGGGGCTTAAGATGCCCTTTTACTGCCAATTTGCACTACTGATAGCCTAGGTGCGTATCTACACATCCAGCTGTTCTTCTCACCTTACAGCCCTCTGCAGAAGTCAGCCTCGGGTTCTCCCTGGGCCCACCTGTCCTTCCTCTCGGGTGGTATTATAATTCAAGATGCCTGTTGTCGCTGAGACACAGGTGCCAGGATTAAGGAATGCAAAGAGGATACTAGAATGGCTTTTAGCTATGGTCCAGCTAGTCCAACAATGGCTGTCAAAGAACCCAGCCCAGGAGGCTGGATGTCTCAGCTGGTCTCAGCGCATGTCAGAATCCCAAAGGTATAGCCTCTCATGCCGGTGAGGGACTGTCTCAAGAGCAGGCTACATGAACTGACCAGCGAGAGTGAGGGCAAGCAGGCTAACAGCGAAAGCTTCCTTCTTCCATCTCCTTTGTTTTTTTGTTTTTCATTTTTTGGTTTTTCAAGACAGGGTCTCTCTGTGTAGCCCTGGCTGTCCTGGACTCACTTTGTAGACCAGGCTGGCCTCGAACTCACAGCGATCCGCCTGCCTCTGCCTCCCGAGTGCTGGGATTAAAAGTGTGCGCCAACTCACCCGGCTCCATCTCCTTTATATAGGCTGCCAGGAGGAGTGGTCCAGATTTAGGGTGAGCCTTCCTACTTCATATGATCCAAGTAACCAAAGCCCTTGCAGGTCAGGCTGCTCAGCCAGAGTCAGGCTGACAGCCAAGAATGGCCTGCACTCAGTCTCAGTCACACCAGTCACCCTCGTCAAGAGACTTTCTTTTTAAATTTAAATTTTGTTGTTGTTGGTGGTGGTGGTTTGTTTTGATTTTTCGAGACAGGGTTTCCCATGTAACAGCTCTGGCTGTTCTGGAACTCTCTCTATAGACCAGGCTTGGCCTCGAACTCAGAGAGATCTGCCTGCATCTGCCTTCCAGGTACTGGGATTAAAGGTGTGCACTACTACCACCCAGCTTAAAAGTAATTTTTTTAAATAAAAAAAAAATCAAAGCCTGAATAAAATTCAAAAATCATATAATTATTTCAAAAACTTTCCAGTTCTCAAAAGCATAAGTTAGACTGGTGGTGGTACATACCTTTAATCCCAGCACTCAGGAGTCAGAGGCAGGCGGGGAGGCACTGTGATCATGGAGTCAGCTTTTCAGGAGCATGTACATGCTTTGTGCTCCGGTGTGCAGATCCCTACATAGTCTCCACACTTGGAAGCTCAGGGTGACCATCCATGGTAGTGGGGTTCCCACGTTCCCAGTGAAAAGAATTGTAGCATCTGTCTATCATTCGCTTGATTAAAAACTATTAGGTAGAGCTGGACATGGTGGCACATGCCTTTAATCCCAGGGCAGGGGTCGAGGAAGGTGCATCTCTGAGCTTGATGCCAGCTTGGTCTTCATGTCGAGTTCTAGGTCAGTCAGGGTTGCCTAGTGAGACCCTTTCTCAAGAACACGCCTCTGGAGGGCTCGCCCTGTGTCTGATCACTGACACCGCAGAACGTCAACACCCACCACCCAGATAGGTAAAAAAGCCAAATAATCAAGATAGGCAAGGTCGCCGCAGATGTGGTGGCTGTCACCTGTCAGTCCCAGCACTGGAGAAACTGAGGCAGAAGGATCACTGAGAGTTGGAGGGCGGTCTGGGCTACAGTAGAAGACTTCAGTAGGCGGGAGAGAGGAAGGAAACTTATGCTGCAGGCCTGGAGAGATGGCTAGCTGTTAAGACTGCTCTTCCAGGGGATCTGGGTTCAAATCCCAGCGCTCACTTGGCAGATTACGCCTCTCTGTAAATCCATGATCTGACACCCTTGCACAGGCTCACAGGCAGGCAAAACACCAATGCACATAATATCAAAATAAATGACTTTTTTTTTTTAAAGAAAGAAAGTCAGGTTGCAGAGCTGTCCCAAGAGTTGAAGAAAGAAACAGGCAGACAACGCAGAGAGCCCCCACAGTGTTGGGTGTGTTCTTCAGCCATTAGTTTATCTCTGTAGATTGTATCTGTTTATTTATGTGTGTGTGTGTGTGTGTGTGTGTGTGTGTGTGTGTGTGTCACATATGGAGATAAGAGGACAACTTCACTGAACCTGAGATTTCTGCAAGAGCAGTAAGTCCTCTGGACTACTGAGCCACCATCCAAGCTTCCTCCCCCTTTTTTGGTTTTTTTTTTGGGGGGGGATTTGTTTTGTTTTGTTTTTGTTTGTTTTTGTTTTTGTTTTGAGACAGGCTCTCTCTATGTAGCCTCACTCTCATGGTTGAGTCCTGAAACTCACTTGTGTAGACCAGGTTGGCCTCAGACTCACAAAGACAGGCCTGCCACTGCCTCTGTATCTTGAGTGCTAGGATTAAAGATGTGTGCTATCACTCTAGGCTCAGCCGGCTTCCTTTTTTGTTGTTGTTGTTTGTTTGTTTGTTTTTGGGGGGATGGGTTTTTGGCTTTTTGAGACAGGGTTTTTCCATGTATGGCTGTTCTAGACTCATTTTGTAGACCAAGCTGGCCTGCCTCGAACTCACAGAGATCCACCTGCCTCTGCCTCCCAGAATGTTGGGATTAACGGCTTGCACCACCACGCCCATCTTCAGCCTGCTTTTTTTGTACAACCCAGGACCACCTGCCCAGAGTTGACCCTCCCACATCAATCATTAGTCAAGACAACACTCCACAAATCTGCCTACGGGCCAATATTGTGGAAGTATTTTCTCAATTAAGATTCCCTCTTCCCAGAGATGTGTCTGGGTTTGTGTCAAGTTGACAAAAAACCCAACCAGAACAATATTGTAAAATAAACTATGATCCTCAGCTCCAAAAGTGTATATTATATGCTTGCATCCATAGAACATTCTAGAACTAATGTGACAGAAAACCTATCAGTGGTTTCCTGGCATCGTACTGGTGTACTATGGGTTCCAACCCATTAATAAAAGAAAGAAATTAGTGATTCTAGTGTGAAGAGAGAATAAAATGTTGCCACTAACACCCCCTTAAACAAGAGACAGAGTTGTGCATACCTATATTCTTCCTGCTCCAGACCAGGAAGACCATGATGTGTTCAAGCACCAGCATGAGTTCCACAGCACCAGAAACAAACAACTGAAACAGATGGCTGTAGTGGACTGGAGAGATGGCTGCAGATGGACTGGAGAGAGAGAGAGAGATGGCTGCA
>OU015754.1:67274722-67318926 GCA_907169655.1 Acomys percivali | reverse complement strand
AGACAGACAGACAGACAGACAGACAGACAGACAGACAGACAGACAGAAAGACAGACACCAGGTCCAAGTACTGACCTTTAAACTCTGGGTGATGGAGGGAAATCTGGCAGGCTCCCCGGGTAGGAAGCCAAAGGAGCCTCTCCCCATCCTCTGCTCCTATCTAACTCCACTTGCCCTCAAGGCATGTTGTGTGTCTAGAGCTTTCCCACCCCATTCAGGCTGGATATGGTGAGAGCATTTTTTTTCCCCAGGTGATGAGCTCTGCCAGACAGTGGTGGCAGAGGAAAGAGGGGATTTGGTGTACCGTGCAAGTCCCTCCTACTTTACTAATTTCCTTCCCCATTAAAGTGGGGTTACTACTCCTGCTGAGCCCCATGTGGGAGATCAGAGAGTTTAGAAGGAACTGGGCCTAGCAAACATTAAGGGTGTTAGAAGGGAGGGAGAGGGCTTATGCTAAGTGGTTGGGCTGGTAGCGGGTGGGAACAACCTGGAGAAAACCAAAGACCCAAGCCAAGCAACCGGCCTTTGAACTCTGGGCGCTAAGAGGCTCACCTACTGAGAAGGGTGGGGCTCCTTTATGGCGAGGGCTTCCCCTTGAGATACACGGTGCCAGAGGAGTGTCTGCTAGACCCCTAGGAGTCTCCACCTAGGTGGCCGGCCAAAGGATTGGGGCTTAGCCCTAGAGGACCAATTCTGTCACACCCTTCCCAGTTAACTCCATTTGCCACCTTAAGGTTGTACCACTGAGTTCTTGCTTAACCCTCACCACACTGCACCCACTCTTTGGTGGCAGATGCCCCAGCTCGCCTCTAGGAAGAACAGGCTCACTGCACTCCCAACACTAAAAGCAAAACAGACCTAAACCTGCCAGAGGGGGAAAAAAGCAAATGGGGCACCACTCTATTCTGCATCAAGACTTCAGACAGACAGACAAGACAGACAGAGACAGAGAGACAGACAGAGACAGAGACAGACAGAGCAGAAGATCTTGTTTGGGCTTAATGGTTCTTCAGCCCCCGTTCATGACTCGTCCATGGCAATCACTGAACCTGACAGAGACTCTCTAACCATCTGTAGAGTGACGTTGCAGGAAGCACTGCTCAGTAGATCCTGTCAGCACCAAGATGGGTCAGGAAGGAGTTAATTCAGTCTGAGCTCTGGATCAGGAAGGGTTAACCTAGGGGGTGGAGGCTTTTCCTGTGGAGAGCAAGGCTGGGCCGCTACCAAAGTTACTCCCCAGTCCCTGCTGGCCCTCCAGCTTTCAGTCTGGGCACACTCAGGGACCCCTGCAACTCAGTGTCACCACACAGAGGTGAGTGCATCCGGCGGGAGCCCAATGATGGGTGGGAGGGCACCTTTTGCGTAGCAAGACGGCTAGTGCCAAGCTACGGGACCTAGAAGAAGCGCCCCATGTTTAAAACAGAGTGGACAGGGTTGGAATTTACCAACTCTGCCTGGGAGAGGGTAGGCAATGGGGCAGAAGGGACAAGACCGGCTACCGGTGAGGATGGGGGGGGCCGTCTGTGGTCAAACATCAAAGCCAGCCCAGTACCCAGGAAACAAGCAGGACACAGTAGACTATTTTGGTCCTTGAGTTTAGGGCCTTTTTATAGCCTCCCTGCTCAAGGCTAAAGAAAGGAGGGGACAGAGGCCATCCATGAGGTCAGACAAGCTCAGCGCTCTCCTGGGACCTTGGAATCTGACCCGCTGCCTAGTATAGTCCCTGGGAGAATAAGACAGGGCACTAGCAGGCTGTCATTGCTGCCCAAGTTTCAGCCACTCTCAGTCTGGGCAGATTTACCACATACTGGATGGCAGTGCAGAGTAGCGGTGTGGAAAGCGGGTACAGGTTGGGCTGGGGCTGAAGTTGCCAGGGTTTCTGCTCTAAGGCCCGTGTGAAAGGTGGAGAGCATCCCTTTGTTGCTCACAGACCCAAGGTCCCTCCAGTCCCCAGAACCAATTAAGTCCCTTTCAGATGTATGGGAACAAGGGGGGGGGGGGAGGACATCTGAGGACAGGGGTGGGTGTGTTGAACCATGTGGGTGGCCCATACTGTTAGATGACAAGGAAAGTGTCAGCTCTTGATTTACTGTCCCTCCTGCCCTTTTCAGCAGCACAAGGGAGGTGAAGGAGAAGGGTCAGAGGTTTCTGAAAGAGGGCAGGGACACCCCCCCCCCCCCCGCCCGAGGGCAGATTTCTGGGTGTGTAAGTTATTAGGAAGAATCAGTGGATGGAACCGACTAGTGAGACCAGGAGTTCCTGCCTGGCTTTCTGGCAGCAGCAGCAGAAACCAAATACCAGAGGCAAGCAGGGGATCCAAGCTGATCAACATCTGCACTGTGAGGCAAGAAATCTGGGTTCCAGCGTGGCACCCTAACTCTCAAAAGGACCCATACAAACCCCTTCCTTCCCAGGCCATTGTCCTGGCCCCCCCCCTCCTCGAAATGGAAATGTAGGGGTTATTGGGTGAGATGGTGTTTACAGTTAGGCTTTCTGGACTACCCCTTGGCAGGGGCTTAGCGGCTGGCAGTCGCTGACTGATAGGGCCTGGGGACTGACCACCTCCCTCTCCTTCCTGAATAGCCCTGCCGGGCCTGGCCTGGGCGGGCGAGGAAGCTGGCAGCACTTACTAGAAGCTTCTACCCTATAGTTATGTCCCTGACCTCGGTGCTTGGGGGCGGGAAGGGTGGGTCGGCTGCAGCCAGCCTGTGGCTGGGGAACCTCCTTGTCTTGGGCTTGAAGTTGCTCTGTTGGGAAGAGGTATTTTTTCCGGTTAAAGCCGATTTCGGGAATTGGGCTAGGGCCCGCCTGATTTTTCCCTTCCAAGTGTCCTGTTTGCTTGTCCTGTGTGCATGGCCCAGTGGCCAGCTTGGGGTGCCTCTCAATGGGGCATAGATGTTGATGGGGGAGGAGTGGCTAGCTGATCATCTACCCAGGGATGCCCTCAGGAACAGCCTACCCTCTTCCAGACATTTCCTCTCTCCCTTCAGGCGCCAGGGACTCCAGAGAATTGTGCGCTGCCCCACAGCTACCTACCTGTGCATCCCTAACTGCATGGAGCACTAAACCCGCTCAACCTCGCTAAGATGCTCCTGGCCTCTCCCTCCACACCATCGAGGGGACGAACCCCAAGCGCCGTAGAGAGGTTGGAGGCGGACAAAGCAAAGTACGTCAAGACGCACCAAGTGATAGTTCGTCGTCAGGAGCCAGCCCTGCGCGGGGGACCAGGACCGCTAACACCACACCCTTGCAATGATCTGGGGGCCTCTGCATCGCCCAGGACTCCTGGGCCTGCCCGCCGGGGTAGCGGCAGGCGACAGCCAAGGCCTGACTCCCTCATTTTCTACCGCCAGAAGCGGGACTGCAAGGCTTCACTGAACAAAGAGAACGCCAAGGGCCAGGGGCTAGTACGACGCCTCTTCCTAGGAGCGCCTCGAGACGCTGTCCCGAGCAGCCGAGGACCTACAGAGAGACCCGGGGCTCCCGCAGGGTTAGCTGCGTCCCCAGAGACTCCGGAGGCGACAGGGAAGCGTGCATTATGTCCCACGTGCTCGCTGCCGCTGTCGGAGAAGGAGCGCTTCTTCAACTACTGCGGCTTGGAGCGCGCGCTGGTGGAGGTGCTGGGCGCCGAGCGCTTCTCTCCGCAGAGCTGGGGCGCGGATCACAGTCCGCAGGTCACGTCGCCGCCACCCGGCTCCGGAGACACCAGCGATTGGACATCCAGCGACGGGGACGCTGGCAATCCGGACTGTGCGGGCGGCGGCGGCGGCTCGGAGGCGGCGGGGTCGGCGCGGGACGGACGCCCCCAGGTGTCGGTGGTGGAACGCAACGCTCGCGTCATCCAGTGGTTGTACGGCTGCCAGCGGGCGCGCGCCCCTCCCCGAGAGTCGGAGGTGTGACCGCCACCACACGGAAGAGCTCGCCTCGTCCCGTGAAGAAACCTTTCCCTGGATCTGTCCCCCCCCCCCCGCCCCCGCCCCCGCCATCTCTGCGCAGGACCCTTTGGGCCAGGCGCAGACTGTGAAAAAGGAGTAGAGCGGTCACGTGGCCTGTGAATGTGAGCAGTGATGGACTAAAGTGGGAGATGAGAGAACTACTGAATAAAGCTAAAATGTTATTTAATAAAAAGGATCGTGAGTTTGGCTTAGCGGACAGATGTTGAGGAAAGGGAAGAGCTGCTTTGCGTGGGTGAGTGGGTGGGTTTTGAATGTGGGTGAGTGTGACCCTGGCCATAGTGGAGGTCTTTCTTGCACATTAAAGGAAGTAGACAGGCTTCTGGAGTAGTTGTAATGCACGCGGCAAATGTGCCTGGAGCTCAGTACACTCACCGTATCTTGCTTAAGCTACCCGGATTCCCGGAGTTTCATGTCTCCCCGTCTTCCCCCCGCCCCCACCCCCGTGCCCCCACCCCCGTCCCCCATGCCCCCAAGGTAAGAAGGCTGAGACTTGGAGGATCTGCAGTGGAACTCACTAAAACTAGGGCACCTTTAGGTCAGGATTTGTAACCTCCTGCTACTATTGTCTGTGTGTGTGTGTGTATGTGTGTGTGTGTGTTTTCCAGGCCAGCCACTGTGGTAATGTGGCACTGGGGACTGAACTTCATGCGACTAGACTAGCCCTCTACCAACCAAAGCTCTATTCCCAGCAGGGTTCCATTTTTTTCTTCCCCCTCCAGAACACCCAAAGTCGCAGGTTTTCCTCACAGGTTCCGGTTGGAAGCCTTTGTTCAGCATCCGCCTTCTGGTTTCCTTCCTCGAACTCTGCATTCTTCACTTTCAGGGGACTTTCCCAAAATTCCCCATGGGCCTCATCTCCTCTGATGTCCCCGGGGCAAGCCAGCCTTACTTTATGTCTCAACAAACCCTTGTTTGGGACCCTCTGCTAGAGAGCTGCCTCGTTAGTCCAGTGTTTTCACACGTTTCGAATCAGCGAATGCCGTTGGGCCACCAGCAAATGAAGCTGGGCAGGGCAGTGGAGTCTGTCCTCTGGGGCTTTCTGCAAAGTCGCAACTTAAATCTAAGGCCACCCATCCTGTCACCTGGAGTGCCTCGGCACAAGTGCCACCCCGTCGCCCACCTAAAAGTAGCTTTTCCTGTTGTCGGGGGAAAAAAATTACGCAGTCATACTGGTGTCCATCCAGGAGTTTTTATGGGGGGGGTGGGGGGAGTAGGGAAGAGCGGGCGCCAGCCAGGCTGTCCGGCTAGTCGCCCTTGGGCGCGGCCTTCACCCTCATCTCTGCCAATTTGTGGGTGAGGAAACCCCACTTGAAGCCTGCCGCGGGGTCCGCCTCTCGTGTCTCGGGGCACTCGGTGGCCTCTTCCGCAGGTTTGTCCTGGGGCTCCAGGTCGGGCCCCGAGGCGGTCTCCGCGCCGCGCAGCATGGACGCTGCCGCTTGCTGCTGCTGCTGCCATCTGCTGGCGAACGCGTCCCAGAATCCCGGTCCGCGCGGCTCGGTTTCAGTGGAAGCCACCTGCGAGGAGGGCGGCGCCGCCAGCGGGCTGTAGGAGAGGAGGGGCCGTCAGCACCGGAGAAACAGGAGGAAATCCTTGCACTGATGCTTAGACAAGAAGAGGGGTTAGGTGGAAGCGATGTGGGAAAGGGCTGTTAAGGAGAGATGATAAGCCTTGCCTCTGCCTAGTCCTAGGAGAACTGGGACTGGAAGGCAAAGGCGCGCGGGGGGGGGGGCACGAGGGGGGGGGCGGGGGGGGGCGGGGGGGGGGCGGGAGGGGAGACCACCCCTGAGGCAAGAGTAGTGGATGGGGGAGCATACAGAAGGTGGGTGCGCAGGGCTGAAGGAGAAGCCAGAGCTGCTGCTGTATGTGTAAGAGACAGAGCCAGTGGGAAATGAAGCCCCAGGGTCATCTTTCAACATCAAAGACCCCTTGTAAAGCAGTGTTTTCCCAACTGTTGTGCCTTGGGGTCCTCTGGGATCCTCAGGCCTCCGTGGACACCGAGAAATTCAGACGGGAAACCTATGCTGCTTTGGGGGTGAGGGTTTACCACCTAGACCACCTGCAAGCCCCTAAATAAATAGGTCTTCTCTGCTGTCCTGGGGTGCTAGGGAGATGTCTGTCTGTCCTCAGGTAGAGGGATGACTCACCCCCATAAGGACTTCCCTTTACTTCAGAGCCAAGAAATCTAACTCTGGCTTCTACACAGGCCACTGTATGCTGACTAAGAGGGTGGATCAGCCAGGGGTTGTCCTGTGAACCCCTATAGGGGCGATGGACAGAACAGAGGGAGCCATGGTGGCAGTAGAGAGATCATAGGACTCTTCCAGCCCCGCCCCCTAACGGACACACATACTGATCAGCACAGGGGTCTGGTGGCAGCAGTTTGTCCTCATCTTCTTTGTTAAACAGAGATGACATCGTCAGCCAGCCTTTCACGCCAACCCCCTGAACCTGCGAAGAAAGAGCTACGAGTGAGCGACAGACACGCAGCCCAGCCCCTGAGGGCTTCGCCACAGACACTTTCAGGCTTCCCAGCCTTGGATGGGGGCGAGGGGAGCCGGGGGGGGGAGCCCCACTGGAAAACTCACCCTGCGGGCCAGCTGTGACATGGGGTTGAAGGCCTCCTCCACGGGTTCCGCCGTCTCAGACTCCACTAATGCTGGGCTCTCCCTCTGGGATACAAGATACCCGCACCCCCCCCCAAGCATAAGAGGAGCTCCATTGCTGAACAGCGTACACACACACACACACACACACACACACACCCCTGTGCCCTCACTTTGCGTTTCCACCAGGGCCCATGGAAATGCTTACAGGTCTGTTGCACCTCTACGTAGTGGCCCTGGTCACACACACAGGCCTGCATGGTAAATTTCCGCAGACACCCCTGGGCACATACCCCCACCCACTCCCAAACATACCCAAACAAAGTAAAAACCTGGACAAGGGTACACTATACACATCACTACACACCACACACCTGTACACTGAGCTCCTCTCTTTGTAGCTACCCATTTCCCCCTGGGTACAGATGTGTGCTGCGGTCAGACACCCGCAGAGGAACACTCGTGTGATCCAACAGTTCCTTCCTGCAGGCAGCTAGCTAAACAGAGAGACCTGTGCACCACATCCCCAAATTTCTCTGCCAACCAAAGGTAACACCTACAGATGCCTATATGAAAGCACACAGGTACAGAATCCTGCTCAAAATGCATATCCATGGGGGGGGGGGGAAAGGTCACCAAGTCCAGTTCACACCTACACTGGAGTATCCACAGAGGCACCAGGTGAAGCCTTTTCCTACAGACACATTCATGGAAATCCATCCTGGAGGCCGGGTGGTGGTGGCGCACGCCTTAAATCCCAGCACTTGGGAGGCAGAGGCAGGCGGATCGCTGTGAGTTCGAGGCTAGCCTGGTCTACAAAGTGAGTCCAGGACAGCCAAGGCTACACAGAGAAACCCTGTCTTGAAAAACCAAAAAAAAAAAAAAAGAAAGAAAAAGAAAAAGAAACCCATCCTGGGACAGCAGCCTGTCTAGGCGTATGCTTATCCACCCGTCCCCTGCCCCTGCCACATCTATTTGTGTGACTGCCACTTATCACGACATCTAGACATAAACTCCTAGTTTCAAAGCCCTTTTCCCCTCCCCATCATAACCAAGTCTGGTCTAAGTACGGCTTTGACGGGACACTGTGACTGTGGGATACTCCCTACTCCCCACATAGAGGCTGCTTGCCGCTCCAGGCAAGGCGTCCCACTTTTGCTTAGCTTTGTCCACTAAAAAGCTGGGGATTTGTGTGTGTGTGTGTGCATGTCCACTGCCAAGTGGCATTAGGACACTTTATCACGTGGCAGTTCGTGAGATCCTTGGAGTCGGTGACTGCTTCTCTCCTGACCCCGGCTCTTTCCTTTTTCTTGTCTACTTAAACATCACTGCACTGTTTTGTTTGCGACCTCTGAATGCCCAAGGGTGTCTGCGGAAATTTACCACGCAGGCCTGTGTGTGTGAGACCAGGGCCACTACGTAGAGGTGCAACAGACCTCTGAATGCGTCTACAGTTTTTGCTTTAATGAATCCACCTTTGACCCCAGACTATTTCACACTCTTGCTCTCTCACCTCTCTGTTCTAGAAAACATGGACAGTACCCACCTCCTCTGCCAGGTCCTCTTCAGATTCCCCACTCAGAGTCTGCAGCACTTTGGACTTGTACGTTTTCCAGAAGGCTTGGTTCATGGCTGCGGTGGGGAAAAGGGGCCTGGCACCCAGGCACAGACAGCGGCCACACAAGGGGTACCAGTAGGTCTGGTTCCAGAAACTTGGAAGAACCAAGAGCCTGTCCCGGGGATCTGGTGACTTCATGAAAGATGCACCATTCTCCCCAGCTGGCGGGGTGCCAAGCAGGTAAACCTGATGCCAATGATTCTGAGGTTGGCGGCAGGCTTGTGCCACCTCAGCCCCTAGTCTTGACCCATATCGGTCAAAGTTAATGAAGACGGCGTTTTTGGAGAGTCCGTTTTCCTGCACTTAGGAATTCCCTGCGCTGGTGGTGGCTCTTCTCTTAGAATAGCTGCAGAAACCGTTTTCCACTCAACTTCTTGAGTCCAGGGTGCACACCTACGCATTTTAGGATTGTAGCTAAGTCCTCCCCAGGGCCCCGCCCCGTGCCTCCACTCTGCCTTCATGAGCTAGAGTGGGCCAATCCCCAGGCCTCCAGTCGGCATCCTGGGCTCCCATTTCGCTGCTTTGTCTGACCTAGAAACCCCTTCTCCCCAGGGATGCACGTGCCTGGCCCCCTGTTTCCTGGCAACCGGTCCCAAAGAGCCAGAACCCTGAATTATTGCTGAGATCCTCTGCCCTCATATGGTGGGGCTGGCTCTGGCCAGCCTGAGCGGCACCAGGCCAAGATGAAGGAAGAAAGGCCCGCTGGCTCTCTCCCTCCTCTAAGCACACCAGTCCTGCTTATTTCTCCCTAGGCTGCCTGGCCCCCCCTAGGAGCCTAGGCATAGAGAAAGAAAGCAGACCTAGGGATTGCTCTAGGGCATTTCCTCCTGGGGATGTAGCACCCCCCTCATTCCCGACCCCCAACCCCCACACACTCTTAGACTCTGCCTGGAATATATGAGGTCTTGGGTTCCATCTCCAGTACACAGACAAAAAGTTCCTCCTTGCAAGAAGAGCTGACGACCACTCTTTTAGGATGGAACCCCCAGGTGCTAGATTCTCTGTGAAACAGTTCTCCACTCTCTACCCTAGGAATTTGAGAGTAGAGGGACGCTCGAAGAGAGAGATGAAGACCCGTTGAAATGCCAGGGTGGGAGGGTGAAGGAGAGGAGGGTCCTTTGTTAGAGCCTAGGGGTATCTCTAGGTGCCCCATCTATGATTCCAAACTTATTTTGATTTATGAAATAATTTATTCATGGCACAAACATCAGTGTTTTCCAGAGACGTTTCAAGCATCCCCTACCACTTATATCCGAGGTGTGGAAACCGGGAAGTGATGATGGGCCTGGCAGAGTAGTAGGACCCGCTCCCCCAAGGCCCCTCCTGTTCCGTCGGAGCCCAGTCACTATCATCCACGACCGCTTCGGGGCGCTCAAGCAGCCAACCAGTCCATGACGTCATCAGAGGCGGTCTAGCCAATCCTGCCCCGCCCCCGGGCGGACCTCTCGTGACGTCATTTAGCGGCCCGGAAGCGCCTACACGTGTGTGTCTATTCCCTTACTCTGTTTCTTGGTTTCTCGTTGGTCCCAGATCATGGGTCGCTCCCGCCGGACCGGCTCGCACCGAGCACATTCCTTAGCCCGCCAGATGAAAGCCAAGAAGCGACGGCCGGACCTGGATGAGATTCACCGCGAGCTGCGGCCGCAGGGGCTCGCGCGGCCCAAGGAGGACGCAGAGCCCGACCCGGACCTGCCAGGGGGCGGCCTGCATCGCTGTCTGGCCTGCGCGTGAGTCCAGCCAGGGGCGGACTGAGGTTGGGACCCGTGGGTCAGCCCGCCTCTCATCTCTTCGGGCTCAGAATCTGATGCACGGGAACGAGCTAAGGCCCGGGAGGTAGGCATACCTGAGAGGCCTCACCTCTTCCCTCTTGCCCCTCACCCTACATCCCTGCAGGAGGTACTTCATCGATTCCGCCAACCTAAAGACTCACTTCCGATCCAAAGACCACAAGAAAAGGTATGACGAAGGGTCGGTAGAGGGCTGGGTGGGTGGGTGCCATGCAGGTAGGTCTTGCACCAGGTCGGTTTCAATCTCTTATTCTTTCCCCCAGGCTAAAGCAGCTGAGCGTCGAACCCTACAGTCAGGAAGAGGCTGAGAGGGCGGCGGGCATGGGCTCGTATGTACCCCCCCAGCGGCTGGGCGTGCCTACAGAAGTGTCCACCGAGATCCCAGAGATGGATACATCCACCTGAGTGACCTGAGCATGCAGGGCAGAGACACTTCCTACGGACAGTGGTTCGGCGGCTAGGCTGAGTGTGTGCTTTGGGTTTTGGGTTTGGGGAGATAGTCTCTTCTGGGTGTTTTGCCCAAAATAAAGGACCTGGAGAAGAGGGCGCACCTCCTCCGATGCTAACTTGCCTTATAGCCCCGCAGGGGTTTCTGGGCCAAGAATGTCTATGGCATCCTAGGTCCATCTTTGGAACCTGTACCCCCACCTGCTGCCTTCTTTGGATCTGGGCTGGAGGGCAGGTGCAGTGTAAAATTGGAGAGTAGGATTGGGTTTATTCTGTGTTTCTGGCAGTGGCTGAAACTGGTCGTCAAGAGGCGGGGTGGGGGGTGGGGGTGGGGGGGAGGGGGTTTCTGAGATTGCAGGGCCCTCCCCCGGAGTCACCTACCTACACCGGAGTCACCTACCTCCAAGCCTGGGTGAGAGGCTCCCTGGCTCATCGTGGGGCCTGTGATGGCTGCCGCTGTTTCACCATCTTCCACACAGCATAGCAGGACCCACCCAGCCCGAGGGCAGCCAACAACGTAGCCACAATCCCAACCAGTGGACTCCGGGGCTCTGCCTTCAGCTCTCCGGCTACCTGCATCTGGGAGAGCACAGAGGGTCACACACCAAGGGTCCGCTGAGACTTCTAGGATACAATAGTGCAGTGGGGTGAAGAAGATAAGGACGCCATTTCTGCCCCAGGGAGAGATTCCACCCTCAATCCCTCTCGCCTCACTGCCCATCTGGGTCCCGGCTAGTCAGGCAGCAGGGAACGTGACAGCTTAGCTGTTGGGGGGTATCAACCCAGCCATGGGGAGAGGGAGGGAGAGGTAAGTGGTGTTGAAAGCCAGTATTTAGGTGTACTTACCTGTAGCACCCGGAAGTAGCCGGGGGTCAGGCGTCGAAATCTCATAGTGGAGGGCAATGGTGTCCCTGTCGGTCTGTGGAGGAGGTCTGTGGAGTGGGAGCAGAAATAGAAGACTATATGTTGCTGGGTCTCAAGAAGGAGAAACCAGATCGTGGGGGGGGGGTCCCTGACCTGTTTGCCTGAGCACTGTGTGCTCATAGGATGCTCACCTCTGCTGGCCTGCCCAAGTCTGGCAGGGGGCGGGGCAGCTGGATCTTTAAATCTGGTCCCCCTCCCCTCCCCCTGCCTGCTGCCTTGCTAGCCTTAGGAGCAGCTGTCAGGAGAGATCAGCATCAGGTCTGTGTAGCGGCCCCACCCCCACTCACCAGAGAGGCCAGGCCAGGCATGTAGGCAAAGCCTTAGCTGGCAGTGCCCAGGGAGCCCAGGCATCAACCAGGTACCGCGATAGCTTCCTCAGCCTTGGTCTGGACCGCACCCATCCCTGCCTTGGATAAGTGGGTGCTGCCAGTGAGCGAGCATTCAGCAAAAAGAGACCAGGAGACTTGTCAGCCACTTTTCCATTTGGGTTCTAGAAATTCCACCAAGTTGGAGGGGGGTACACTTCATCTTTCTCCTCAAGATGTAGTTCCCACAAGACCTACTCTTTTGTGGGCTTGAGGTAATCAAGATTTGTTTATGCCAGCTGGGTGTGGTGGCACACATCTTTATCCCCAGCACTTGGAAGGCAGGCAGATCTCTTGAGTTCAAGACCAGCCTGGGCTACAAAGTGAGTCCAGGACAGCCAAGATTACACAGAGAAACCCTGTCCCAAAAGAAAACAAAACAAAGATTTGCTTATGCCAATAAGCTATTTATAATATGTTGTTAGTTTTTTTAATCACATTTATTTGTATGTATGTATTTTGTTACTTCTTTTTTATTTATTTATTTTTCTTTTTGAGACAGGATCTTTCTACACAGCTGTGTAGACTTTGCTCGCCTCACCTTCCAGGTGCTAAGATTAAAGGTGTGGGCTACTATGACCATAACCAGCTTCTTGTTCTTTGTGAAAATTAAAAAAAGAAAAAGGACAATTTTCAGAATTATTTGCATAGCTGGGTGTGATGATACACGCCTTTAATCCCAGCACTCGAGAGGCAGAAGCAGGTAGGTCACTGGGAATTCAAGGCCAGCCTGGTCTACAAATCGAGACAGGAACAGCCAAGGCTACACAGAGAAACCCTGTCTCCAAAAAACAAAAAAACAGAACAAAACAAAACAGAATGTCAGTATAAAGCATGAGAGGGCTGAGGCTGGAGAGATGGTTCGTGGATTGAGAGCACTGGCTGCTTTTCCAGAGGACCCAGATTCAATTCCCAGCACCCACATGACGGTTCACACTTGTCTGTGACTCCAGTTCCAGGGGATCCAACACCCTCACACAGACATACATGTAGGCAAAGCCCCAATGCACATAAAATAAAAGTAATTTAAAAAAAAAAATGAGAGGGCTGTAGTGCTGTGATTGAGTGCCTGCCTGGCATTCGCAGACTCTGGAATAGATCCCCCACACCTCAAAAAAGGAGAAAAGAAAACTAGGTTTTTTAAAAAAAAGTGTTAGCTGGGCATGGTGGTACATGTCTGTAATCCCAGCCCTCTGGAGGCAGTAGCAGAAGGACCTCTGAATTGGAGGCCAAAGGGACTTTATCCCAAAAACAAAACAAAAAGCCTGAATACAGAGGTGGCTAGGCATTGTGGCAACTTCTTTAATCACAAGTTCAAGGCCAGCCTGGTCTACATAGTAAGTTCCAGAATGATCAGAGCTATGAAATGAGATCCTGTCTCAAACAAACGAAAAGAACACAGACGTGAGCACAGGATGAAACAGCATGCTCAAAGCCCTAGCCTTCTGTCGCCAGCACCCCATAAGCCATAGGTAGTATCTTAGGTCTCTAACTCCAGCTGTCAGTAGAAGGATCAAAAGTCAAGGTCAAAGGGAAATCCTGGCCATCTGGATCTGTAAGACTCTGAAAAGGCCTTTTAATCCCAGCACTCAGGGGCTGGAGAGATGGCTCAGAGGTTAAGAGTACTGACTGCTCTTCCAGAGGTCCTGAGTTCAATTTCCAGCAACCACATGGTGGCTCACAACCACCTGTAATGAGATCTGGTGCCACCTTCTGGCCGGCAGGCATACTTACAGGCAAAACACTATGTATAATAAGTCATCAGGTTTCTGCATTCCTTGGCTTTGGTTGTCTGCTGGTCAGTCTGTGAGAGGAGGGCTGGAGATCCTGTTGTGTGCTGGAGCATGTAAGGCCCAAAATTCAGTTCCCAGCACCACAGGAAGTATTAAGTCCTAAGCTGGACCACACATCCCACTGAATGTTCATATTTTGAGACAGTGTCTCCATGTACTCCTGGCTGTCCTAGAATTCACTCTGTACACCATGCTGGTCTCAAACTCACAGAGATTCACCTGCCTCTGCCTCCCGAGTGCTGGGATTAAAGGTGCACAACTGCTGGGCATGGTGGCGCACGCCTTTAATCCCAGCACTCGGGAGGCAGAGGCAGGCGGATCTCTGTAATTTCTAGGTCAGCCTGGTCTACAAAAGTGAGTCCAGGACAGCCAAGGCTAAATAGGGAAACCCTGTCTCAAAAAACCAAAAAAAAAAAAAAAAAAGTGCACAACTGGCTGGCTAGTGTTCTTTGGGAAAAAATATGTTACTACACTAAAATTATTGAGGTGCATAAATGCTGTGGTGTATGTGTGTAGCTGTCACAGGACTGTAGGAATCAGTTCTCCATCTGGGCCCTAGAGATTGAAGTCAGGTTGTTAGGCTTGGGGATAGGTGTCCTAATGCCACTAAAAAGCAAGATTTAACTTATTTATTTTTGATTTCTTGCGATAGGGTTTCTCTGTGTAGCCTTGGCTGTCCTGGACTTGAACTCGATTTGTAGAGCAGGCTGGCTTGGAACTCAGCGATCCGCCTGCTTCTGCCTCCCTCCCGAGGGGTTGGATTAGAGGTGTGCACCACCACGCCCAGCTCAACTTTAATTTTTCTAATGCTATTAATAAAGACCTCAGCACATCACAAATTTGTGTCTTTTAATTTTTTAAATATTGTATGTATATAAGTGTTTGCCTACATGTATGTCTGTGTACCATTTGCATGCCTGTTGACCTCAGAGGCCAGAAGAGGTCACTGAATCCCTAGAACTAGAGTCACTGATAGTTGTGAGCTGCCATGTGGGTTCTAGGATCTGAGTGCTGGTCCTCGGGAGGAGCATCCAGTGCTCTTAACCCTGAGCATCTCTCCACCCTTGTTTTGCTTTTTGAAATAGGTGTTCCACCATACCTGACCAGCATTCTTTAAAAGTAAATGAGGGGCTGGAGAGATGGCTCAGCAGTTAAGAGCACTGATTGCTCTTCCACAGGTCATGAGTTCAATTCCCAGCTACCACATGGTGGCTCATAATCATCTATAATGTGATCTGATGCCCTCTTCTGGCCTGCAGATGTACATGCAGGTAGAGCACTGTGTACTTTATAAATAAATCTTTTTTTTAAAAAAAGTAAATTAACAAATAAGAATACATATTATATAACTACATTAAAACTTTTATCAGGGTCCATGAATGGGTTTTTACATAGCCCTGGCTGTCGTGGAACTCACAGTGTAGACCAGGCTGGTCATGAACTCACAGTCTGCCTACCTCTGCCTCCCCAGTGCTGGGATTAAAGATGTTTACTACCATGCTTGGCCACAGATTTGTATTTTTAAGTTATAATTTTAGGCATTGTTTTGTCCTTTTTTTTTTTTTTTTTTTTTTTAAGATTTATTTGTTTTTTAAGTTTACAGTGTTTTGCCTGCATGTACCCCTGCATGACAGAAGAGGGCACCGGATCACATTATAGATGGTTGTGAGCCACCATGTGGTTGCTGGCAATTGAACTCATGACCTCTTAACTGCTGAGCCATCTCTCCAGCCCCGTTTTGTCCTTTTTAAAGACGATTTTGTGTGTATGGGTGTTTGCCTGCATATATGTTTATGTACCACGTTTGTGCAGTTCCTGAGGAATCTAGAAGAGGGCGTCAGATCGCCAGGAACTGGAGTTACAGGTGGTTGTGAGTCAACATGGGGTCCTAGGAATTGAACCAGGGTCTCTGCCTGTTCTTAACTCCTGGGCACCTTTTCAGCATCTTTTTGTTTTTGTTTCTCGAGACAGGGTTTCTGATTAGCCTTGACTGTCCAGGACTCACTTTGTAGACCAGGCTGGCCTGGAACTCACAGTGATCCACCTGCCTCTTCCTCCAGAGTGCTGGGATTAAAGGCGTGAGCCACCACCACCCGGGCTCTTCAGCGTCTTATAAGAACATTGTTCTAGCTGGCTCTGTGGTGCAAATTGTGGTCCCTGGTTTTTTTTGTTTGTTTTTTAAATGGAGGTTGGAATGAAAAGCATCACAAAAATTGTAGTAAGAAGAAAAGTGCTTTCGGGAGGCAGCTAACCAGGGGAATGGTTGGTGCGCTCTCTCTCCATTTACTGTTGTAACCAGTAAAAGCTGTTTGTGCCCTAAAATAAGTAATAGCTGAATTAATGAAAACCTTCCTTTGAGAAAAGGTCTCTAAATCTCAACAGAGCGTCAAAAGGTTCAAAATAAAATAGGGGGCAGAGTCCCACCTGGAAGGTTCTACTTAGTTTTAGTGTCTGCTGTTTTCATTTTTGTGTTTGGAATGGGCTCACTCTGTAGTCCAGGTTCTCCTTGAACTGGGAGCAATCCACCTGCCCCAGTCAACAGAATCCTGAGATTACAAGCAGGAGTGACCATGAGCTGCTGTTCCAAACATTTAAAGCCATTTGCTCAGATACTCACAAATGTCCCACGAAGTAAAGACTGTTATACCTTGGAGCTGGGAGTTACCGCAGCTGTCTGTGGACAACTGCCACTAACAAGCTGGGTTGGGGCTAGTCACGCACTTTGTTGCTGTGTCAATCAGTCAACAGGAACTCTATTTTTTATTTTATTTTTATTTATTTATTTTTTACTTATTTTTTTATTTTTTTGGTTTTTCGAGACAGGGTTTCTCTGTGTAGCCTTGTCTGTCCTGGACTCACTTTGTAGACCAGGCTGGCCTCGAACTCACAGCGATCCGCCTGCCTCTGCCTCCCGAGTGCTGGGATTAAAGGCGTGTGCCACCACGCCCGGCTGAACTCTATTTTTTAAATTAATTTATTTTTAATTTTTCAGGTGCTGAGAGGTCAGGGTCCCAGGCTGGGATATGGGGCCAGTTTTTTGTTTGGTTGGTTGGTTGGTTGGCTTTAGTTTTGTTGCTGTTTGAGACAAAGTCTCCCTATACAGCCCTGGTTACAGCCTGGAACTCACTACCTAGACCCGGAAAACGTCAAACAGACGGGGATCCTCCTGGTGAGGCCAGTTTTGAGCCGCATCTCGTGCCAGTTTCCGGACTGCCGGAGTCACACCCCGTGGCGTCAGCCCTTTAGTCCGACTGCCTAGCTGCCAAAGTCCCTAGGATGCCAAGAGGGGCAGGGCAGGAGGAAGACAGGCGGTGGGCCAATGGCAGGCCCAGGGCCTCACCTGGGAAGCCACGTGGGCCCAGGTATGCGATAGCCCCGCCCTGGCCCAGCCCGGCGGGCGGCGGGCTCCGGGCTCTGTCTGGGAGCGGAAATTCCTGCAGGGGCTGGACGTTGGCGGGCGGAGCTCAGCATGGAGCCCGTGGAGGCCTGGACCCCCGGGAAGGTGGCAGCCTGGCTGAGAGGTTGGTGATGGGGGGGGTGCGCAGAGGTGGGCAAGAGGGATTAGCGCTGTGTCACTCGGACTTAAAGTAGGGAGGGGAAAAGGAGAAAGAGACTATTAGTCAACAGGTATTTATAGAGCGTCTGCCCTTGTCCCAGCCTACCAGGGTCCCCTGTGCGGGCAGAGATAGGCCGGGCGACACCGGAGGACCTAAGACGCAGGAAGGGGGTCTTCCCCGTACTTTTGTGTGTTGAAGTTCCCGCCAGGGTGGCGACAGACAGGCGCGGTAATATGCAAAGCTGGGAGGCCCTATGGCCCACGCCCCCTTTATCTCCCGCATCTTCCCCGTGCCCCAGGGCCCTATGAGCTGCTATTAAGCCCATTTTTCAGATGTAGAAACATGCAGAGAGCCAGGAAGTGTGATTTGTTCAGTCTTGGAACAGGGCCGGCCCTGGTGTCATTTTCCCAGCCTGAGGTTGGCAGAGAGAGAAAACAGAAATCCCAGCCATTCTCAAAGGGTGACACAGCCCCACCCTAGGGTTTCCATCCGAGTGAAGATCACGTCCCAGACGACCGACCGGACCCAAGAGACACAAACACAGTCAGACTCAGAGAAGTGAGGGCATTCTGTGGCCGCAGCAGGGAGTGGGGAGGCCAGTCACCAACGTCGCCTTTTCAGTGTGAGCCCCCCAGGAGAGCCAGTCATACTTCCAGACTGGGGCGCAGGCCAGCACTACCACTCACCAGGTTGGCGACCACAGCGCTTATTTTCTCTATTCATGAAATGGACAAAATAAGACCCTGGTGGTGTGACAAGCATGTGTAGCTCAAATGTCGGTGTCCTCTGGGAGGGAGGAGAGCAGACCAACACAGGCACCATGAGAATGAAATTGTCCAAATAACCCGGGCTCATGAGCTCTTAACGCAGCACTCTTAATGCCACAGGAGTGAGGAACACCTAACGACTACACACATTCCCCAGCGGCAGAGTCTGGCCTGGCACGAGAGGCTTTCTTCCACAGCGTTAGAGAGCCACTACATCTCTCCATTAGTTTACCCAATTGTGTATCAGGGATGGTTGCGCCCGCCCGGCCTTCTCGAAACGTGAAGATCAAATGTGCCAAATGGAGCCATAATCCCAGAACTCAGGAGGCAGACACAGGCGGACCACTGTGAGTTCAAGGCCAGCCTGGTCTACAAAGTGAACCCAGACCAACCAAGGCTACACAGAGAGACCCTATCTTAAAACAAAAACAAAAACAAACAAACAAACAAAACGGGGGGAAAAAGGCCAAAGATTTTGTTGGTTTTGGTTTTTGAGACAGGCTTTCTATGTGTAGCCTTGGTTATAAACTCAGGGATTTCCCCTGTCTCTGCATTCCAAGTTCTGGGATTAAAGGCATGCATCACCACACCTGACTGGGTAAACTTCTCAAAACATTGCCTCACATGGAGTAAGGTCATGGTAGACAGCCTGCCGACGATGTGATAGCTGCTACTGCCTGACTACCAAGTGTTTGGCACACATCAATCATCTAACACATATGGTGCTTTTACCGTTGCCATTGCACTCATGTTTTTTTAATATTTATTTATTTATTATTATATATGCAGTTCTCTGTTTGCATTTACACCTGCAGTCCAGAAGAGGGCATCAGATCACGTTATAGATGGTTGTGAGCCACCATATGGTTGCTGGGAATTGAACTCAGGACCTCTGGAAGAACAGATAGTGCTCTTAACCTCCAAGCCATCTCTCCAGCCCTCATTGCACTTATTTTTAAATTTTTATTTACTTTGTGTGCATGTGTTGTCTGTGTGTGTGTATATGCACCCTGAGTGTGCTCATGGATGGTGGGAGTTTCCACGTGGGTCTTAAGTGCTCTTAGCCACTGAGACATCTCTACCGTCCTGTTCCTGTTTTGTAAGTGAAGAAATTGAAGCCGGGAGGTGGTGGCGCAGCACGCCTTTAATCCCAGCACTCGGGAGGCAGAGGCAGGTGGATCTCTGTGAGTTTGAGGCCAGCCTGGTCTACAAAGTGAGTCCAGGACAGCCAAGGCTACACAGAGAGACCCTGTCTCAAAAAAAAAGAAAAAAGAAAAGAAATTGAAGCACAGAACTATTCTATATCTTAAATGTTAGCTCCCTCTCAGGTGTTTCTGATTCCAGGTGCTTGCACTGTGGATGCTGGGAAAACAAGCTTGGGTTCACCGTAAAAAGCAGTTCATATGGTTCTTAACCTCAGAAGCATCGCCATAGCCTCTTTTTTGTTTTTCCTTTCTTTAAAAAAAAGAGATTTGTTTATTTATTTTATATGTATCAGTGTTTTGTCTGTATATATGTGTGTGTGAGAAGGTGTCGATCCCCTGGAATTGGAGTTGTAGACAGTTGTGAGCTGCCATGTGGGTGCTGGGAATTGAACCTGGGTCCTCTGGAAGAGCAGCTAGTGCTCTTAACCACTGAGCCATCTCTGCAGCCCGTTTGTTGTGTTTTATGGTAACTGTATTCAAGGTATTTGAGCATGACTTTGGTAGATGCCAGTGTTACTACTGGGTTGGAGACGCTGCCGTAGATGGTTTTTAACTCAATAGCATCAGCTGGGAGATGGGCGGAACCCAGCCTGGGTCTCAGAGGTGTCATTAAGAGACAGGAAGGAGGGCTCTGATGTAATAAACACGCAGCATGGTAACGCTACCTGTCTCCCCACGCTGACCCCTTTCGGCTCCAGGCCTTGATGATGTCCTGCAGGATTATCCCTTCGAGGACTGGGAGCTGCCTGGAAAGTACCTACTGCAGCTGTGTCCCCAAAGCCTCGAGGCTCTGACCGTGTGGCCTTTGGGCCACCAGGAGCTCATTCTACATGGCGTGGAACAGCTCCAGGCCCTGGTGAGTGTATCATTGCCCGCACTGGCCGGAGCATCCACCAGGCTAGGGGTTTGCCCATGTGGGCTGGCTGGTGCGGGTGGGGGTGGGGGTGGGGGTGAGGACAGTAATGCGAGCCTTTCTGATGCAGGGCTCCAAGCTCCAGACAGAGAACCTGCAGAGCCTGACTCAAGGGCTGCTAGAAAGGACCCAGGCCTTGCAGGGCGTGGTCCAAGGCCGCCTGGGAGACTGTGTGGAGATCCCCGCTGATGTTCTCAGTGCTGCCGTAGACCTGGTACGGGAGGCCCATGCGCTTCTCTCCTGGCTCAACAGGTACTAGAGATGGGTAACTAGTGGCTCCTCTTGTCCTTGGTCTCCCTCGGGGCCTGGGACAGAAAAACAGTACTTGGCTCTCGATCTGATATGTCAGAGCAGATCAAAGAGTCTCTCTGTGCAGGGACACTAGGCCACCTTGCTTCCCAGGCCCACCCTTGAGTTTTTGTTTGTTTGTTTTTTGTTTTTTGTTTTTGTTTTTCCAGACAGGGTTTCTCTGTGTAGCCTTGCCTGTCCTGGACTCAGGACCAGGCTGGCCTCAAACTCCCAGAGATCCACCTGCCTCTGCCTCCGCCTCCCGAGTGCTGGGATTAATGGCATGCGCCACTACCGCCCAGTCAGTCCCCCCTAGAGTTTATCATCTCGGTGGTTTTACCAGCAGTTATTTTTGTTTGCTTGTTTGATGTATGTGTGTGTGTGTGTGTGTCAGTCACACACAGGAGTGTGTACAAAGCTCAGAGCATCCCTTGGAAATCCGGTACTCAGGTCATCCGCTTTAGAGGCAAGCATCTTTACCAACCATCTCCCCGGTCCCTCACCAGCTATTGAACACAGAGCTTCCCCTAGAGTGGCAGTTGTCGGTCCTACGTGTTGTACCTCAAATGTCACTTCCTCGGGGATGCCGTCTCTGTGTGCCCCTCCTACCGCTCTTATGTAATACTCAGAACAGTCAAGCCATCAATAACATCTCTGTAGTGGCATCTTCCTGGTGCCTACAACAGGACCTGGCACGGTCAGACATGCAGGACGAATAAGTCCCGCGCTGAACGGACCCCACCACAGTAGGAATTGTCTCCCATTCTCAGGTGAGGAATCCTATCCAGTATCTTAACTGTCCTTCCCCTGCCAGGTACCTCTTCTCCCACCTGAATGACTTCTCCGCCTGCCAAGAGATTGGCGTGTTGTGCAGGGAGCTGGGCCAGGTCTTGCAGGAGGTATGAGGACAAGGGGCCCCAGAGCTTTTTATAACCTGTGAATCAGACCGGGATTGGGTGTGAGAGCTGGGGGAGGGGATGACGGGTGGAGAGGTGAGCAAGAACAGAAGAAGCTCTGCCTCTCAGTGTGGGGGAACAGGCATGGGATGGGTGGATGGGGTGGGTGGGGGGTGGGTGGGGTCCCCTGGCAGCAGCTCGGGGGACATTCGGGAAGGGTAGTATATGTAGTAACTGTTGAGTCAGGTGTCAGAGGAATGAAAAGGCTGGGAGATGAAACCCTGAGGCCATTAATAGTTCTGGCAGGGAGACCTTCCCACCCCCACTCCGTGTCCTCAGGAGAAGGTGGCTCTCATCCCTTTTAAAGCCTCCCCCCTATGTTTCTCTGCTTCCAGGACTGCCCAGAGGCTGAGAAGGAAAGCAACATCTTGAGGATTGTGAGTCTCGGGGGGGTTGGGGGTATGGGTAGGCATCCGGTGTGGAATCAGACTCAACCAGACAACCTGCCATCTCCCACCCATCCACCCCGTCCCCCAGTGCAGCCACGTGGCTGGGATCTGCCGCAACGTCCTGAGCTGCAGCCCTGAGGAGCTGCTCAGCCAGAGGGCCGTGTTGGAGCAGGTACAGCTGGATGACCCTTCGGTGAGTCCTGACCCCTCACTTCTTCCTGCAGACCCCAGGGCAGGCTTGTCTGAGCCCTGAAACATGGCCCAGGAGCCCCACGATCTTTTGTTGTTGTTTTTTTTCAAGACAGGGTTTCTCTGTGCAGCCTTGGCTGTCTTGGACTCACTTTGTAGACCAGGCTGGCCTCGAACTCACAGCGACCCACCTGCCTCTGCCTCCCAAGTGCTGGGATTAAAGGCGTGCGCCACCACCACCCAGCGAGCCCCAGGATCTTATATTTCTATGTCCACTGTGCACAGGTGTTTAAATGGATACCCAGAGGACCTACCTAGGGTGGGGTTCTCACCCTTGATAAACACCTTTCCCAAGCTAGAGGGGCTATTTAGTGTGGCCCAAGTAGCACATTCCAACCTGGCAGGGTTCTTGGGGGCAGGTGGATAAAGATGGCAGTGTACACTTATGCTTGAAACCAGTTTGGGAAAATCAGAGTTGTTCCCCCATTCCCCCCCACACAACCCCATGTCACCCCCTGCTGTCTCTTCAGAAAAGATCTCAGACTCTGTTACCCCAGAAATCAGTGACACGGTTTCCCCTCTACCTGTATTGGTATTGGGCAGCAAGCCCAAAGTTACAGAGCAGTTAGGACAGTGACATCATGGGGCTCTGTGGCTGTTCTGCTCACTCTAGAGTCCTGGTGCCCAGTGTGAGGTCCTGCCTGCTGACTCTGCTGAAGCTTCACTTGACTGACTCTTTTTCTCTACAGAGTCTGGAAATCCACACCGCCAGCAACTGCCTGCACTTCGTGTCCCGAGTAGGTGTCCAGGTAAGAGTCCCGATACTCCTGCCCCACCCCCCAGTCTACCCTGGAGGATGTTTTTTTGGTGGGGGCAGTTTTGAGACAGGGTTTCTCTGTGTAGCCTTGGCTGTCCTGAACTCACTCTGTAGACCAGGCTGGCCTCAAACTCACAGCGATCCGCCTGCCTCTGCCTCCCAAGTGCTGGGATTAAAGGCATGCGCCACCACCGCCTGGCCCCTGGAGGCCTTCTTGGGCCCCAAGAAAGCCTCATTCTCTGGGCCCCATTCCTCACACCAGGCTACCACTGGCTCCCAGGTCCTGCCAGGAGATGAGATCGTTCAGATCAATGAGCAGGTGGTGGTGAGTGATGGGGAGGGGGCGGGGTGGAGATGAGGAGCACTGAGGAGGCTTGTGGTTCGGGGGATGTCACCTGAGGGTTTTGTCTCTCGTGAAGACCAGGGCTGTGGGAGCTGCCCTATGTGCCATGAGCTACCACAGGAAGGTCTCAGGATGACTGCTGGTGGGTGGGATCTCACTTGGGTGCTAGTCTGACCTTCTGCAGAGCTCAGTTAAAGGGGTTCCTGGGGGCTCCCTGGAGGTGCCATGAAGTGAGGCCTGGTACGGAGCTCTGAGAGGGAAGAGTTGCTGGGCTGCTTGGGAACCTCTCACTCAGTATCCCTGTCGCCCAGGTGGGCTGGCCCCACAAGAACGTGCTGAAGGAGCTGCTGAGGGAACCAGCAAGGGTCAGCCTGGTGCTGAAGAAGATTCCTGTGCCAGAGACCCCTTCTCAGGTACCTGCCCCCACCCCTCCACACCCCCTTAACACCACCACCCCACCGCTATCTTCAGACTCCGTTGGTCAGCTCTATCACTTTGTTTTGTTTTGTTTTCCCAGACACCCCTGAGCTCCCCTCACCTGTTAAGCCAGTCACTGCCTCTGAACCCACTGTCTCCCAGGTAACAGGTTCTACCCTGGGGTGTGTCTCAAAACAGGGACCACAGGCTCATCTCATGCCCACTTGTTTTCCACAGGGTTCCATCTGAAGGTCTTTTGGCCTTCAACCTGTCTGCAGAAGGAAGCCCTAGAGCCAGCCCTACCTGGACAGGTAGCTTCACAGCCTCAGCAGATGGCTCATGCCCTGGGGTAGGCCACTGAGTGCAAAGCCCAGGCCTGAGCTCATGGATTTACCCTCTCTCTCCTCCATGCCTGACAGACTCTACCTCCCTTGATGCTAAGCCTCTGCCCACTTCCCCCGTAGCCCCAGGGACACTTCCAGAAGAAACAGCAGAGCCTCTAGAGTCTTCAGGGCACCCTGATCAGGTAAACTCCAGCACCTAGCAAGAGAGTGCAGGGGCGCTGGATCCAGACCCTTCCCTAAGCTCTTCATGGTCTTTTCAGAGTCCCGTCCTTGGTCGGAGGAAATCAAAAGGTATGAGAGCCCCTGACTAGGTAGGGTCTCAGAAATCTTTACAGGGCTGGGCAGGACCCTCACCCCCCCCCCCACACACCCACACACGCTTCGTACACAGCAGCCTTTCCTGGAAACATGGACCCTTGCTTCTAGTCTAGGCCTCTTGTTAGCTCTGAGACTGTGAGAAAACACCCTCCAGTGGTCAGTTCTCATTCTCTCTCTCTCCATTCCCCCCCCCATGCCCCGTGTGTGTGTGTGTGTGTGTGTGTGTGTGTGTGTGTGTGTGTGTGTAACCCACAGCTGTGCCCAAGCTGTATGTTCAACTTCTCCAGTTAAAGTCACTCTGCCTGATGACATGTGTAACAATGAGAACCCCAGAGTATGAGTTCAGGTCTACAGGGGATTCCCATGGGGGCAAATAGACTTAGGAAAGGATGCTTGCCGGCCAGCCCCTCACCAAACCTTTTGGCTGTGCTGGGGCAGGTGTGGCCACGAGGCTGAGCCGCCGGCGGGTGTCCTGCCGAGAGCTGGGACTGCCAGACTGTGATGGATGGCTTCAGCTGCGGAAGGTACCTGGTGGCTTTATGGGCCCACGCTGGCGCCGCTGCTGGTTTGTGCTCAAGGGACACACCCTGTACTGGTACCGCCAACCCCAGGTGAGACCCCATACACACTTACATAGGTAACAAGTATACCTGAGGACCATCATTATTATCTGTACTACACAGTTGGGGGGGGTACTTTCCCAGGCCTCAGTATTCTCATTTGGGTGCTCCCTTTGGTGGCACATATACTAAAATTGGAATAGTAAAGAGAGGATTAGCATGGCTCCTGCACAAGGATGACATGCAAATTCATGAAGCGTTTCATATTTAAAAATAAAAAAATTCCCACTTGGGTTTCTTCTTTTTGTTTTTTGTTTTGGTTTTTTTGAGACAGGGTCTCCTTGTAGCCTTGGCTGTCCTGGACTCGCTTTGTCGACCAGGCTGGCCTCGAACTCACATCAATCCGCCTGCCTTTGCCTCCCGAGCGCTGGGATTAAAGGCGTGCGCCACCACGCCCGGCTGATGTGTGGGAGTCTGATCTAGTCCAAGGAGTCTAGAAGCTTCTTTGGAAAGCCATTTGGATGTTTGTCAGATGAAACATACAAAGAAAACCAGGAAGGGAGGAGGCTTTTTGAGAAAGAAGCTTGAGGGTAGGCCTGAGCAGGCTCCTCCCCTCTGGCTGTTTTTCTGGATGCCTTTGCTCTCCTTCGCTGCGCAGAGGTGCCCCTTAGCCGCATCTTCTGCCCTGAGGTCCAGAAGCCCTGAGGGGTAACTAGGGAGCTAGGTGTGGCCCTGTGCTGATCCTTGTGCTGTGATTCCCCCCAGGATGAAAAAGCTGAAGGGCTTATCAACATCTCCAACTATAGTCTGGAGAGCGGACATGACCAGAAAAAGAAATAGTTAAGTCTTGGAACGGGGCTGGATGGGGAGAAAAGGGGAAAGGGGACAGGGTGTGGTGGACATGCGGCAGCCTCTCCTTCAGTTCTGGATGGACATGCCCAGAGGAGGCTGTGACTCCTTCCTGTTCCCCAACAGTGTGTTCCAGCTGACCCATGACGTGTACAAGCCGTTCGTTTTCGCTGCTGAGACCCTGTCTGATCTGAGCATGTGAGTGCCACTTCCTCATCCTTAGTCCCCCGCAGCCCCCAGCCAGCCACCAAGAGCTTAAGTGCTGTGCTCCGGAGACTAGCCTTCCCACCCCCTACTTGGAAAAGCCTCAGTGTTGTCATCCGCAAAATGGGCAGCGAAGCATCCCTGCCTCAGCTGCTCTCTGAGGGTCAACATAGTGGTTCACCTCTCTAATTCCACCTCTGAGGAGGCTGAGGCAGGAAGAAGTGTAAGTATGAGGCCAGTCTGCGCTTCATGCTGACTTTCAGGCGGATGAGAGCAATATAGTACGACACTGTCTCAAGAAAATAGGGGAGAGAGTGAAGGGTGTAGCTGAGTGTAGGCCACTCCCTTACACTCAGGCTCCATGATCATACAAAAAGTTCAGGGGGAAAAAAAATAAAAATGATAGAAGATGTAGGTGTGCCGGGCGTGGTGGCGCACACCTTTAATTCCAGCATTCAGGAGGCAGAGGCAGGCGGGTCGCTGTGAGTTCAAGGCCAGCCTGGTCTACAAATTGAGTCTAGGACAGCCAAGGCTACACAGAGAAACCATGTCTCAAAAAACAAACAAACAAAGATGTAGGTGCAGGGTGAAAAGGTCAGACATGAGGGGGGCTGCAGCGAATGGAAACCCCGTGACCTGTGTGCTCCCCTACAGGTGGGTACGTCATCTCATTACCTGCATTTCCAAGTACCAGACTCCAGGCCGGGCCCCCTCCGCCAGACGGGAAGGTGAGTCTATGACAGTAGGAAGAGGCCAGGCACTGTGGACTTCCTGTCTTTCCCCAGCCAGGCCAGCTGCTGGAACTCAAACCCCCCGGGCCTCCTCTGGAGTCTCCCCTAACCCACTCTGTCGTTCTCCAACTCCCCATGCTAGATTGCTACAGCGAGACAGAAGCCGAAGACCCTGACGAGGAGGCTGGGTCCCGCTCAGCTTCAGTGAGTAGAGAGAGGTTGGGAGCCGGAGAGCAGGACGTGGGCGCTGGAGCTAATCCTCCTCCCTTTCCGCCTCCTCACAGCCCAGCCCAGCTCAAGCGTGGAGTGACACATCACCCACAGCGTCACCCTTGCCGAGTCCCAGGACCTCCTTTGGATCTTCAGCAGGTGCTGGCCTGGGGGGAGGGGGGTGGGGGGGCAGGGGAGGGACCTAGGCTTTGGGATAACATTCTCACATGTGTTCTCTCTTCCCTCGTCCCGCTCCCACAGACAGCAGTGACAGAGCGCTGGAAGGAATGGTTCGGGGGCTGAGGCAGGGTGGAGTGTCCCTCCTGGGCCAGCCACAGCCCCTGACCCATGAACAGTGGCGGAGCTCTTTCATGCGGCGCAACCGTGACCCTCATCTCAACGAGCGAGTGCACCGTGTCCGGGCTCTACAGAGTACACTCAAGGTGAGCTGGGAGCCCTGGGCACGGGCATGGGCAAGGACAAGGCTCTTCCCAGCTGTGAGACTGTAGGCTGAAGGCTCTTTCTGGGCTTCATATTCTACTTTAGGCTCAACTGTGTTCTGAGCCAAGTTCTAGAAGGTTCTGTGGACCAGGGACTCTTGGACCAGGGTATCCTGGTAGTGGGTACAGGATTTAAAGTTAGTTCTGGGTTCTGTCTCTCCTTGGGTGACCGTGGCTCTTTGCCCTTTTACTCTTCACCTCAGGCAAAGCTGCAGGAACTGCAGGCCCTGGAAGAAGTGCTGGGTGACCCTGAGCTCACGGGAGCAAAGTTCCGCCAGTGGAAAGAGCGGAACTTGGAGCTATACTCAGAGGGCCTGAGGACCTGGGGAGGGATGTGGGCCCAGAATAGCTCAACCCCAACCTCTGACTCCAGGGGCCAGTCCCCACAGCCCCTGCCCTCTGAGCCCGAGCAGACCTCCCAGCTTTTTTCCCTTGACCCCAGAGAACAGCCTCCAACCTCCTGACCTCTGACCTCCGACCCTGGCTAGTGCCTGGCTCCTGATCTCTGACCCTGGCTGAGGACTACCTCACTTCCAGCCTTTGACATGTTAAGACAAAATGTCCAAGGGGTCTTCGTGAGGCTGGAAGGAGTGCTAGTCTTTGGCTGTACCCACAAACTGAGCTCCCCATTCTGCACTTCCAGTTTCTCCTCATGTGTCCCCAGGAGTGGAAGGAAAGGCCCCTCTTCTCTGTGAGGCAGAAATCCCCAACCCATCCTCAGATCTGGGACATACCTGCCTCCCTGGGCCCTTCATAAAGGTAACCCAGAACAGGTCTGGATGGGGATTTATTTCACATGAGAGATGCTTTCCCTCCAAATAAAGTAGATTTCTCTAAAATGAACCCATGTGTCTTTGCTTTACAATTGGAAATCTGGGGGCGCTGGAGAGATGGCCTAGCGGTTGGGAGCACTGACTGTTCTTCCGGAGGAACCGGGTTCAATTCCCAGCACCCACATGGCAGCTCATAACTGTTAACTCCAAAATCTGACACCCACAGACATACAATGCACATAAAATAAAAAATAATTTTTAAAAAATTGGGAATCTGTATCCTCCCACCCCCCACCACATACAAGGGTGAAAAAAAAGTCAGACTAGCGTGAACACTTTCTGTCACAGGGTGGCTGACAAGCTCCCTGTGTGCTCAAGGCCCTGTGCCAGGGAACAGGCTATGTAGTCAGGCAACCCTCCTCTTGCTCATCGCCTTAGTGCTTGGAGGTCAGACCTGTTCCCCTATCCTAGCCCCAGGGAGCAACATCCTCTCAGTGGATAGGGAACCATCTTCCTGGAAAGGCCAGGTGGGCAACTGTAGGACAGGTAGCTGGAGGCAAGGGGTGTCTGGGGCACGTCTCTCATCTTCCTCTTCACTCAGTCCCTCCTCCACTACCTGGATCTAGAAAAGGAGACCTGGCGGGGGGGAGGGGGGCCCTGGAGAGATGGCTCAGAGGTTAAGAGCACTGGCTGTTCTTCCAAAGGTCCTGAGTTCAATTCCCAGCAACCACATGGTGGCTCACAACCATCTATAATGTGATCTGGTGCTTTCTTCTGGAATGCAGGCAAACATGCAGGCAGAATACTATATACTTAATAAATATTTTCAGAAAGAAAGAGCCAGGTGTGGTGGCGCACGCCTTTAATCCCAGCACTCGGGAGGCAGAGGCAGGCGGATCGCTGTGAGTTCGAGGCCAGCCTGGTCTACAAAGTGAGTCCAGGACAGCCAAGGCTAACACAGAGAGACCCTGTCTCGAAAAACAACAACAACAACAAAAATAAATAAATAAATAAAATAAAAATAAAAAAGAAAGGGGACCTCAAAAAAAATAAATAAAAAAAGAAAGGGGACCTCTGTGCACTGTATTCAGATGATGGCATGAGAGGCCAGACCTAGTCCCGCCAGCCTCCATCCTCTGACCCCATCCTGAAGCCACTGGCTCAGTCCCCCCCCCCACCTCTCTGTGGGTTTATCTATTCGGAATGTCTAGGTGGAAGAGTGGAACGCAGAGGGTTGTGGGTCACAGATGCCTTTGTGATCTCATCACAAGGAGGGGGGAAAGGCTGCTTGCAGCCAAGCTTCTTTGAAGAGAAGGGGACAGAGCAAACATGTCTGAGAACCCAAAATCGTGGGATCAGAAGACAGAACCCGCCCATGCCAGACATCTAGACATTATGGTAGGGAGCCCCTGCCTGGCGTGGCCAGTGAGCTGCCATCCTTGGTCGGGCAGCGGGGGTGGGGGTGGGGGTGGGGGTGGGGGAGGCCAGTGGCTACATTGAAGTTGCGCTTGTCGCCTCTGCAGAAAAACTATGAGCTGATTGGCCGGCACGAGGAGCAAGTGCTCATCAACCGCAAGGACATCACAGACAAGAAGGTAAGGAGAGGGCTGGAGAGATGGCTCAGAGGTTCTTCCAGAGGCCCTGAGTTCAATTCCCAGCAACCACATGGTGGCTCACAACCATCTGTAATGTGATCTAATGCCCTCTTCTGGCCTGCCGGTGGATATGCAGGCAGAGCACTATCTACTAAATAAATAAATAAATAAATCTTTAAAAAAAAAAAAAAAAAAAAAAAAAAAAGAAGGTAAGGAGAGGAGAGAGACTAGCAGAGCTGAGGTCCGAGACGACCTCCACCTCAAAGGTCTCCGCTGCAGCTCTCTGCCCTTTATTTTATTTTATTTTATTTTTTGGTTTTTGGAGACAGGGTTTCTCTGTGTAGCCTTGGCTGTCCTGGACTCACTCTGTAGACCAGGCTGGCCTCGAACTCGCAGCGATCCGCCTGCCTCTGCCTCCTGAGTGCTGGGATTAAAGGCGTGCGCCACCACCGCCCGGCTGCTCTCTGCCCTTTAAATGTCCTCCCTAAACACCTTCCCTAGGAGCATTCACCCATTGAGGGTAACTCCTCACAAGGAACCCCTCAGCAGAGACCCCCAAAACCACCCAAAGGTCCCCAGCGGTGACCCTCTCTTAGGTTGTGACTCCTATACAGACATCAGTGGTTCATGAACTCGGACAATAGCATCCCCCGTGGCCACCCCCAGGGCAGACTCCTAGGGGTTTTCCCATTCTCGGGGAAGGGGGTTGGGGAGTCAATAGTCCAGGCGGAGGCCACCTGTGGTGGCACTTGCCTGAAGGAAGTTCTCCATCCCTTCCCAGGATGCCTGGGACGTGGAGGAGTTCATCACCCGCATGTTTATCAAGCAGTTGCTTCAACACCCGGCCTTCCAGCTGCTGCTGGCCTTCCTGCTGGTGACCAACAACATTACCATCGCTATGCGCACCAACCCTTATCTCGGTCAGGTGGGATGCTGGCCTGATCTCTACCCCCATTGGCACTAACCTGGGGACCCAGTACTTCCTTCTCAGGTCCTTGGCTCCTTGTCTGTGTGTGACGTTGAAGGTTGAATTGGTTGTTCTTCAAAAGTCTGGTCCCTACCTGGGCCTGGTGCAGCAAACTTTTAATCCCCATCCTAGGAAGGGAGAGAGGTGGGGGCTGGAGAGATGGCTCAGCGGTTAAGAGCACTGACTGCTCTTCCAGAGGTCCTGAGTTCAATTCCCAGCAACCACATGGTGGCTCACAACCATCTATAATGAGATCTGATGCCCTCTTCTGGCCTGCAGGTGTACATGTAGATAGAGCACTAATATACATACAAATAAATAAATATCAAGAAAAGAAAAAAAGAAAGAATCTTATAAAAGACTCAGGAGGCAGAGGTAGGTGGATCACTATGAGTTCGAGGCCAGCCTGGTCTACAAAGCGAGTCGAGGACAGCCAGGGCTACACAGAGAAACCCTGTCTCAGAAAAAACAAACAAACAAAAAAAGATACAGGTTGCCACAGTGTGGACCATGCAATGAAGAGGCCTAAGAAAGAGAAGATGGACCAAGATGGGTCAAAGATGTCCAGGGAAAGACTGACCTGGACCAGGACAGTGGCTCATGCTCGGTTGCCATTATACCACAAGCCCGAGTCCCCAACCCTCTGGGCTTCTCTCCTGGCTTACACTGCCAGTTAGTGTTACTGAGCTTTTGCCATGTGCCACCTTATGTCACCATATACTGTTTTATGCACGTAGACAAAAGAACTGCAGGAAGTTGCGCTTGTGGCATGAGCAACAGTGCGGGGCTAGTGCTGCGTGTTGGGACATGGGGACACAGGAGAAAAGGGGTTTGGAGAAGGATGCAGAGGTCAGTTCAAGGCATTCGAGAGGCTATGAAAAGTATCCGTATGTGGCTAGCTCAAGAGGAGTTGGCAGATTTAAAAGACTGTGGGTACCCTGGGCTGGAGATGGACATTGGAGAGCTTCCAGTGCCTAGGGGGCTCAAGGCTGAGTGGGAGCTGAGTATTCAGAGTGTGAGTGAAGGCAGGAGAGGGCCAAGGCAGGTTCCCAGGAAGAGGGTGGGAGTGGTGGAGAAGGTGGAAAAGCGACTGAGTGACCAAGTAGGGAGCTCAGGAGAGTGACAGTCAGGGGGCACTCAATAGGGCCAGCATGGTAGTGAGTAGGCCTGATAAAGACTAAGCCGTACTCCCCAGGGCTAGCGCCTCTGGCCTCCCCCGGAGCCAGCTATCACGGAGGCAGGAATTCACCTGTGTAGCTTGAACAGCAACGGAGGTCCATGCCCACGCTATTGCTGGGTTATAAAATTAACTCAGACTGAAGATGCTACCGTTCTGATAGTGAAATAGAACTGGGGAGACAAGAGGAGGGGAGACAGGGAGAGAGGGAGGAACAGGGGAAGTATGTGTGTATGTGTGTGTGTGTGTGTATGTGTGTGTGTGCTTGTGTGTGTGTGCTTGTGTGTGTGTACCATAGCAAGAATATGGAGCTCGTAGGACATCTTGCAGGAGTCGGCTCTCTCCTTCTACTGTGGGATGCAACTAAGTGAGGGCAAGCACCTCTACCCTACCCACTGAGCCATCTTACCAGTCCCCGGGGGATCATTTTGCAAAATGTGAAAAACAGCTTTTACTATGGGTCTCAGTCCAAAACCGCTGGAACTGGGGCTGAGGACACAGTTCAGTCAAGTGCATCAGAAATTCAAGGTCACCCTTGACTCCGTCGTGTGAGGCCAGCCTGGGCTACATGAGATTGCCTCAAGCAATATAGTAAAACAAGAACGTCAAATAAAGCCCCGAAACCTACTAAGGTATTTGTGACTATGAAGGTTAGACCCTAGAAGCCCCGTGAGGGACAGGGAATCTGCTGGCTGCTGGGGGACCAGGACTAATGGAGACAGACAAGTAACTGGTCTGCCGGGGTTTTAACTCCATGGACTGGGAGTTGTTTGTGTGTGTACATGGGCGTGTCACAGCTATAAGGAAGCCGAAAGCAAGACTGAGTGAATTCGGTTTTGGGCAGACCCTAGCTATCCATCTCAATCTATGCACACAGGGTACACGTCTTAGAGCCACAAAGGGAGGGCACCTCAATCCTGAGCCTTTGGGGTGCTGGAGCCGGAGAGATAAGAGGAACCAGCCTAGCAGAGAAGTTTCCTGGGATTTGGGGGTCCTACAGCTCCTGGAGAACATGCTTTTTTCTTTCCATCCCAATCTGTTTAGCCCTTCCTACAATTCCCTTTTCCAAATAGCCTGCTCTAAAGGCTAGGGGTGAAGGCCAGCTGTGCACCCCATTCTCCACCCTGTAAAATGTGACAACAGGAAACGACTTCTCAAAACATTGTTGACGGTCACATGACACAGTATGTGAACAACCTTGGCACCTCCTGGCATATGTGCAGAAAGTTCCCCTAACAGAGACTGTAGAGATTCTTCTGAAGGGGAAGAGTAGCTCGGGAGCCGGGCGTGGCGGCGCACGCCTTTAATCCCAGCACTCGGGGGGCAGAGGCAGGCAGAGCTCTGTGAGTTCGAGGCCAAGCCTGGTCTACAAAGCGAGAGCCCAGGACAGCCAAGTGCTGTTACATATAGGAACCCTGTCTGGGTCTATAAAGCGAGTCCAGGACAGCCAGGACTGTTAGACCCTGTCGGAGGGTGGGGTGGGGAAGGGTAGACTGGGTACCCTCACGCCCTCACCCCAGATACCTCTCCCCAGCCTGGCACAAGCCCTACTCACTGATGCCTCTGTCCTCCATGTAGACCTACTATGAGCTGTTCTCGACTATAGATGAGATCGTACTGACCATCCTTATCTGTGAGGTTCTCCTTGGCTGGCTCAATGGCTTCTGGATTTTCTGGAAGGTAAGATCTGGGAATTCCTGTCATTGCCCTCACCTTGTCCCTCGGCCGTGACTGCAGTACATCAAGCCTTTGCCCTGTAAAATAAAGGGTTTGCATAGAGACAGAGTGTAAGCCTGGTACGGTGGCTCACCCTTTGAATCTCAGCACTCGGGAGGCAGAGGCAGGCAGATCGCTGTGAGTTCGAGGCCAGCCTGGTCTACAAAGTGAATCCAGGACAGTCAGTGCTACACACAGAAAAACCCTGTCTCCTGTCTCGAAAAAGCAAAATAAATAAATTAATTAATTAAATAAAAAATAAAAAATAAAGTGAGTTCTCTACCCACCTCCTTCAAAAGGGTCTGTGAGGCCAGGAGCACGTAACCCAGACTCCTCAGAACATGGAGTCAAGATCTGGCATACAGCAGGAGCTTAATACTGGGTGGATTTGGAGCCCAGCTGCTTCAGCTGGGCGCTTTTGTCTTGACTCTTGGTGCGGAGAACGGAACCAAGGGTCTCACACTTACCTGATGTCTTAGTTGGTGGTTCTATTGCTGTGAAGAAACACCATGGCTAAAGGCTCTTAGAAAAGAAAGTATTTATTGGGAGCTTGCTTGATCCATGATCATGATCTCATAGCAGGAAGTAGGCAGGCATGGTGTGTGTGTGTGTGTGTGTGTGTGTGTGTGAGAGAGAGAGAGGGGGGGGGCCCGGCGAGCGCACCTAAGCTTTCCATGGGCTTTTAAAGCCTTAAAGCCCACTTCCAATGACACACTTCCACCAACAAGACCACACCTACTCCAAGAAGGCCACACCCCCTAGTCCTCCCCAAGGTGACCAAGCATTCAAATATATTAGCCTATGGGGCCATTCTCAGTCAAGCCTCCACACTAGGCTAACTTACTCATTCACCACCAAGTGAGACAAGTCTTTATCCAAGAGGGTTTCCCACCCCCACCCCCACTCCCCCCACCCCACCCCACCCCGCAACATTTAACTTCAGACACATTGACCAAAACTCTATTGAAAGCCGCGCAGAATCCTGGGTCCGCTCGCCCGCTCGCCCTCCTGCCCTCACTCACCTCTTTAGGTAATCCTCTCATAGCTCCTATCCTCTCAGCAGTTGTCAGTATAATCCTGGGCAAATAGACATGTATTTTTAGTGCTCCCTTTCAGTGGCCTACCACAAACAACCCTTTGTATTTAGTTCTCGGTACTTACGGTGTCCTGGAAATCTTTCTTTAGTCCTGCATGATGGGTGTACAATCACTTATTCTACCAGTCTCTCATTGTTGGTCACATTAGTTGCTTTCAACCTCTCTCTATATCTATCTATCTATCTATCTATCTATCTATCATCTATCTATCTATGTATCAAGACATGGTCTCACTATGTACCTCTGACTAGCCTGGAGCTCCCTCCGTAGACGAGGCTAGCCTCAAACTCACAAAGTTCTAATTCCTTCTGCCTTCCGTATGTTTCCATTACAGGCATGTACCATCACGCCAAGCTATTTTAATTTTATTAATTATAGCGTATGTCACACATCACACTAAGGCAGGAGCATCCAGGAGTTTTCAAAGTCACCTAACCATAGGTTAATTCATATCTGGGACTGGCTGTTGACATAAGTGGAGAACTGTGATGCGGTGTGTTTTGTGGCATGTTGGAACAGCGATAGAGTGACAGGAGAGGGCAGCTGGCTAGCTTTTGTTCTTAGAGAGGGACATTGAGTCTCCCATCTTTGGGGGTGTGGGAGGCAGATGGGACGCTCGCATGGGCTAGGCTTAATAGACTCTTATCTGCTGCTCCCCCATTCAGGATGGCTGGAACATACTCAACTTTGCAATTGTCTTTGTCTTGTTTATGGGGTTCTTCATAAAACAATTTAATGTAGTGGCCGTCACCTACACTCTCAGGTGAGTTGGGAGCTCTGAAAGGTACAAGGTTTTACCTGTCTGGATCCCAGGAGTGAGAAGGGAAGTCCCAACCCCTCTGGGGCTCAGTGCTACCTCTTTGGGAAGTTGTAGGGGGGGGGGAGAGGCAACAAGGGAGGAAGGGGTCTGGGAAGGCTTAAGGAGCACCCCTGAGAGGCTCTACCGCAGGGCACTTCGGCTGGTACACGTGTGCATGGCAGTGGAGCCCCTGGCCAAGATCATCAGGGTCATCCTGCAGTCGGTGCCGGACCTGGCCAACGTCATGGCCCTCATCCTCTTCTTTATGCTGGTCAGTGTTTCCCAGGCCCCAGCCCGTCTCCTTCTTCCCTGAATAGAGCCTATAGGGCAGTGGGGAAGGGGATGGGTGCCCAGGGAGCCCAGACAAGCAAGGGGCTTGGGTCTGATTCCTTTCCAGTCCCTGGCAGCATGATGTATTTGCATTCCTTTGCATGACTTGTCAAGCTCCAAGGCTGCTGGGTGAGATGAGGGTCGGTTTTTGGTGTCTCCGACAGGTGTTCTCTGTGTTTGGGGTCACGCTCTTCGGTGCGTTCGTGCCCAAGCATTTCCAGAACATGGGGGTTGCCCTGTACACACTCTTCATCTGCATCACCCAGGACGGCTGGGTGGATATCTACAGTGACTTCCAGTGAGTACAGGTGGGGGCTCTCGGGTTCTGTTCCCTCTTGGCTTGGAGCAAGCACTGGGGCTCCTGAAAATGAGGGAGACGGGGGGGGGGGGGGGGGGCTCCTGAGCCGTCCATGATGCTGGTCTCACCGGAAGTTGACTACCCAAGGAGCCCTCCGCTTGGTGATACTTGAACCTTGTTCCCATAGAAGCAGCACACATTCACAGAGCACAACAAACTGCCCAGACTTCTGGGAAGTTTGGGTTTCAAGCTACTCATGCTCAGACCTGCTCCCTGAGATGATTCTTGTGGTGTTGTATTCTTCGCTTCTTGTCTGTGGCATTTAAGCCAAGTAGCCACAATCCACCCAGACGTGGGGAATGGAAATCCCAGGACTCAGGAAGCAGAGACAGGCGAATCTGGAGCTCAAGTTAATTGACTATAATTAACAAGAACCTGTTTCAGAGGGGGTGGCGGGCAAGGATGGCCAGATTGGGGACAAAGCTTAGTCAGCAGAGTGTTTGCCTAGCCTGGGTTCAATCCCCAGAACTGAACAAAGCAACATTGGTGGCATTCACCTACACTGCACAGTCTGAGGCCAGCCTGGACTAACATGAGAACCAGTCTAAAAATAAAACAAAAAGAAAAGCTGGCAACAGTGACACACCCCTTTAGTCCCAGCACTTAGGAGGCAGAGGCAGGAGGATCTCTGTAAGAACTTTGCCAGCCTGGTCTAAACCAGTTACATGGTAAGACCTTATCTCAAAAACAAAAACAAAAACTATCGCCAAACCACCACCACTACCACCACCAACAACCACAGAAGGCGGGGCATTAAAGCCCAGAGCATGTTGCCTGGTGGCAGCTGCTTTTAATCCTAGCACCAGTAAGCAGAGGCAGTGGCCAGCCTGGTCTACATGGATGGCACAGTGAAACTGCTCAGGCTTTTGAGTCCTTCCCCCTGACTGGCCCTGTGACATTAGACAAACTGTTCCACTGTTGGCCTCAAAGTTGAAGCAATCTTCCTGTCTCAGTCTCCTAAATGCTGAGATTACAGATGTGGGCCACTAAGACCAGTTTATTGATTTATGTATTTCTGGCTCTATCTATCTTGTGGTTCTGGACCTTAACCATGCCAGGTAAGCCTTCTTCTACTGAGCTATAGCTCCAACTTCTAGCTTTTAAAAGTTGTGAGCCACCATGTGGTTGCTGGGAATTGAACTCAGAACCTCTGGAAGAGCAGCCAGTGCCCTTAACCGCTGAGCCATCTCTCCACTTTTAAAAGTTGGAGGGATTTGTTTTGTCAGTTTTGTATTTAAGTGGAGTCTAGTACAGCCCAGGATGGCCTTGAAGGCCTGCCTCTCCTTCTCCTCCCACTTCCTCATGCTAGGACTCCAGTCACATGACTCCACTCCTGCTTTATGCTGTGCTGGGGCCTCATGCATACTAGGCAAAAACTCAACCAACTCAATTCCCAGTTTTGTTTTGTCAAGACAGGAACTCAGCTAGCCCAGGCTAGCTTTGAACTCCTGATCTCCCACCTCTACTTCCTGAATATTGGGATTTATTACTTACTCATTCATAATTAGAGACCACAATGTAGTATTGACTACCTCATAGAGTGCCACGAGGATCAGCCTAGAGACTCTGTAGAAGTCTTCTGGCATGCAGCGCGGCATAGGGTGCCTCTATTTACAGTGCATGGAAGGACAGCAGTGACTTGCACTTGATGGGGCTGACACAAACACACCTCTCTCTCTCTCTCTCTCTCTCTCTCTCTCTCTCTCTCTCTCTCTCTTTCGGGCTTGCTTGAGAGATAGTCCCCGATGTCTGGCAGCACAGCAGGTCTCAGTAAAGAGCAGCAGCTGCAACCAGCAAGGGTGGGGAATATAATTCTCTCATTTTAAAGATGAGGAAACTACCAGGCGTGGTGGCGCACGCCTTTAATGCCAGCACTCGGGAGGCAGAGGCAGGAGGATTGCTGTGAGTTTGAGGCCAGCCTGGTCTACAGAGTGAGTCCAGGACAGCCAAGGCTACACAGAGAAACCCTGTCTCAAAATTTAAAAAAAAAAAAAAAAAAAGATGAGTAAACTGAGCCAGGCGCAAGCCTGTGTGATCCCAGCACTCGGGAGGCAGAGGCAGGCGGATCGCTGTGAGTTCAAGGCCTGCCTGGTCTACAAAGTGAGTCCAGGACAGTCAAGGCTACACAGAGAAACCCTGTCTCAAAACAAACAAAAACAAAACAAAGCTGAGGCTTAAAGGGCCAGAGAAATGACAGAGGCCCTAACTGCCATTCCCAGGATGGAGAACCGAGAGTACGCGATGGAAGTCGGAGGTGCCATCTACTTTGCTGTCTTCATCACCCTCGGTGCCTTCATCGGCCTCAACTTGTTCGTTGTCGTGGTGACCACAAACCTGGAACAAATGATGAAGACGGGTGATGAGGGACAACATCGTCAGATAACGTTTCGTGAGGTACACAGAAAGGGGGTGGGGGAGGACAGGAGGGAGGAGAGTGTGTGCATGAATCATTTGAGTGTATATGTGTGTGTGTGTGTGTGTTGCACACTCAAGCTCATAGAAAAAGCCAAGCCCAAGACCTGGAGGTAAGACCTCCACATCTGTAGTGTCTGCTCAGCGACTGAGGTGCCACGTGGACCATGACCATTCAAGACTGAGCAATTGGGAGGCCTCGGGGCTTTTACCCAACTGCATTCTCACGTTGTTCTCCATGATGGGAATGCTATTAGTTACCACTTGCCAGGCCTCATACAGGATCTGATGGCTGCTTGTAAGTAAGAATGTAAGAAATTCCTCCTGGAGAGCTGGCTCGGTGGTTAGGAGCACTTACTGTTCTTGCACAGGTCCCAGCACCTGCACAGGCTGCTCTCAACTGTTTGTAACTCCAGCTCCTGGAGATCCATAGCCACCTTCTGGTCTCCACAGGCACTGCATGTACACATGGACACACTGGGTGCCCTTACTCTCATATTTGCAGACAAACCATTCATGCACATAAAATGAAAAAAAGAAAGACTTGCCAGGCATGGTAGTGTAAGCCTGCAGAGGCAGGTAGCTATCTTAGTTCAAAGTCAGCATGGTCTACAGAATGAGTTCTAGCCAGGGCTACAGTAAAACCCTGTCTCGAAAAAACAGGGAGAAAAACCCCAGAGGGGGGTGGAGGTGGTGGTGGAGGTGGTGGTGGGTGGTGGAGGTGGGTGGTGGTGGTGGTCGTGGAGTGGGGGGTGGTACACACATTTAAATTTTATTTATTGTATATGAGTACTTTATCTGCTGAAGAAGGCATCAGATTACATTACAGATGGTTGTGAGCCACCATGTGGTTGCTGGGAATTGAACTCAGGACCTCTGGAAGAGAAAGCATGTCTCTTAACCACTGAGCCATCTCTCCAGCCCCTGGTGGTACACACATTTAATCCCAGCACTCAGAAGCAGAGGCAGGAGGATCTCTGTGAATTTTGAGGCCAGCCTGGTCTATAGAGAGAGTTCCAGGACAGCCAGGGCTACACAGAGAAACCAAACCAAACAAACAAACAAAAAACAAAACAAAACAAAAAACAAACCTCAATAATGAGGAAGGCAGAAGTACAGTACTTTGGAAAGATTAGAGAACCAGGACCTCCGTCATGTCAGAGTACATAGAGCTTTAGAGGTTTGCTGGGGTGAGAATTTCCAAAGACGTAACAGAAACGGGCCTGTAAGCTTGATGTTGAGTTGCCGCAGCAAGCTAAGGTTGGCTAGAGCTGCATACTGGGCCCAGTATTAGACTGCTTGCTTAGCTTGTTGGAGGCCCTGGCTTCCATCCCTAGCATGCACAGATAAAATAAACGATTCTAATACTAAATAAGGTTAAAGGGGGCATGCCCTAAGGATCATCCTCCCTGAAGCCACATGACTCTGAGCTGCCTGTCCCTCTCCATGCACTGTCCCCAGACAGGTACAGAGGAAGATGACTGGTCTGACGGCCTGCCACTAGTGCACTGTACAGAGGCTCGCAAGGAGACTTCCGGTGTCCCTCAAGAACCACTGGCTGGGGGTCCCCTGTGTAACCTCACGGAAAAGACCTGTGATAACTTCTGCTTAGTGCTTGAGGCAATCCAGGAGAACTTGATGGAGTACAAAGAGATCCGCCAGGAGCTCAACACGTAGGTGGAGGGGAGGGGCAGAGGGAGGGGTGAGGGGGATGGGGGGGGGAGGCGGGGGGGGGCGACAGTCGGACCGGCTGGGGAGTCAGAGTGAGACCTAGCCTCAAGCCCATCTTCTCAGAAACGTGCTCAGGTTCAAGCATCCGAAGTCAAGAGCTGCCACCCCCACCCCGCCACACACACAGCCTGGGTCTCCCTTAAGGATGCTTCAGACACTAGTAGAAGGAGGAAGGGAGGGAGGGAGGGAGGGAGGGAGGGAGGGAGGGAGGGAGGGAGGAGGAGGAGGTGGAAGAGCTTTGCCAACAAACACAATGTCTCTTCGACCCCAGGATCGTGGAGGAAGTGCGCTCCATTCGTTTCAACCAGGAGCAGGAAAAGGTGGTGATGAGCAGGCACCCTTCCAAAAGCATGTCCTTCCTGACCGAGTCCACCACAGACATGCGCGAGGTGGCTACCCAGCAAGATTTGATCAATGCGCTGGTCAGCAAGGAAAAGGTGCGTGCTCCCTTCCCTACTTAATGGACAACCCCGGGTGTGTGTGTGTGTGTGTGTGTGTGTGTGTGCCTCCTATCTTGGGGGACTGGAGTGGAATGGGGTCTTGGAGATGCCTGAGCTCCCCAGTTTAGAGTGGGTTCTAGGCATGCTAGAGTTACCCAGATGGAGAAGCTGTTGCCATGGAAGAAGGAGCAGTTTCTCACGTGAAGGTAAGCGGAAGTACAAAAAGACCTCCTGTTTTGCAGGTTTATGAGTCTACCACAAATATGGTTAGCAAACACAAGTTCAGCCACTGAGAAGGTGGAACGGGAGCCAAGGGGACGGCACACACAGGCCAGCTGCTGTATCTTCCGGCATCTGGGACTGGAGGCCATCGCTCTCCCGTGACCCCCCGGGCGGCAGAAGCCATGAGGCTTGGGATGGTGGCAGCATCTGTAAGGCTTGTGCCTGTGAGCCTGAGGTCCAGAGGGGTCAGGATGAAGGAAGGATTCTGGACGACAGCGGAAGTCCCACAGCAAGAATGAGCACAGAGGGGGTTAGCCAGGCCCTTGGCCTAGAGACGAATATCCCTGACCTCTCCTCCAGCCAGGGCTGGATGAGGCATCAGTCGGCCCAAGAACCAGAAAGGGAAGAGCCAGGCCAGTGAGGCTGTGTGCACCGAAAATAAAATTTCATGTTGTAACCAATGTGTCTGACTGCGAGCTCTCGCCCCATTCGCACCCGCTTGCCTTTGGTCTATGGGAAAAGATAGATCTTGTTTCCTAAAAGCCTGTTTGCTCGGGGCATAGTGGCTTATTCCTTATTTCCAGCACTTGGAAGTAGAGGCAGGGGGAGGATCAAGAATTCAAGGGCAAGCCAGAGCTGTGGTGGCGCACGCCTTTAATCCCAGCACTCGGGAGGCAGAGGCAAGTGGACCGCTGTGAGTTTGAGGCCAGCCTGGTCTACTAAGTAAGTCCAGGACATCCAAGGCTACACAGAGAGACCCTGTCTCTGGAAAAACACAAAACAAACAGAAAAAAAGAAAAACCAACCAAGAATTCAAGGCTAATTGAAAGCCAGCCTGGGCTACGTGGGACACTATCTCAAAGAAACCACCCTGTAGGTTGCTGAATGTGGTGACATGACCACACAATTCCTGCACCTGAGAGATAGGAGGATTGATGAGGCTAGCCTGGGCTTTGCAGTGAGGCCTTGTTTGGGGGTTGGGATAGGGAGATGACTCATTAGTCTGATGACCCCTTTCAGGGCTTCCAATCCAGTGAGGGAAGAAAAGATACCCCCCCCACACACAAAAAAAGATATCCCCCCCAATCATTTTGACATAATGATAGAGACTTAACCTCTGACCTTTAGATTCCTAAATTGGGGTGAGGGTGCTGTTTCTGGGCCTCATGGTTGGAAGTCTCTGACTGATGCAAGAGGCCATATCCTCTGCCCTCTCTTTCAATCGACCGGAAGGTGATGACTGGTCTTCACTCTGGGGAGCCCTAGTCTGACAGGGTCACCACTGACCAAGATGAACAGGCGGCTCTTCCCTTGGACATCAAAGGATGGCTGGTTAAAGCTACCCAGAGGCAGCCTGGAGAAAAACAACACTAAGGCTTGCTGGGAGGAAGTGGATCAAATGAAGTCTGGTGGGGGGGAAACTTAGTGCCTGTGGCTGGAGCAGTAGCCGCGAGCTTAAATCCTAACCAAGTATAAGGCAGAGAGAAAGAGAGGGGTGGGGGAGGGGACAAGAGGGGAGGGGAGGAGGGGAGGGGAGAGGAGGGAGTAAAGGAGGGGGGAGGGGAGGGGAGGGGAGAGGAGGAAAGGGGAGGGGAGCGGAGGGAAGGGAGAGGAGAGAGATACCAGGAATAGCAGAGGCTTCTGGAATCTCAAAGCCACCCCCACTGACACACCTCCAACATGGCCTTCCCAAACAGTTCCACTAACTGGGGAGCAAACATTCAAATACATGAACCTACGTTTGAATTCTCAGAACCCAGAAGGTGCGAGACCAACATCCCCAACACTCAGCTACTCCGGCGTTGGTGACAAGGACGCTTGGGTGGCCCAGAGTTCTGCCCTGCTGCTCATTAAAGGCTGACAAGGAGGGGGCCTTGGGGACACTCACTAGTTGGAACTGCATTCCCCAGAGGTCCACTGATTGCAGCTGATGGGAAACAGTGCCTCACCCCGCCCCTGACTCCCCATCAACCTTGCTTCTAACTCTAAAAAAGCCCCCTGAGGCCCACAGGGAGTCTGGACAACAGGGTGAGTAGAGTGTTCAGCAGGCAGCCGGCGAGGTGGCACTGGTGACTACAGTAAGTACTCTGCTGTCTTGCTGCCTGTCCCTTGGCTGCTTCCTCTTCCCCAGACCACCCACCCGCAGAGACATGGGCAGCCACTGCCTTCTGCTGCTTCTGTTGCTCCTCAGTAGGGACAGAGCCTTCAACCTGTCTGGTGAGTACGAATGCAACCCTTTTCCATCCTCCACTTGTAGTTTCTTTGCTGACTGGCCGGAGAAGGGAGGAACTTGCTAGGAATCCAGGTGATGCCGGTCCAGAAGGCACTAAGGGAAGCACAGCCCCGCCCTAACTGACCTCAAGGGGTACAGTCAGGCAGGATGCCCTCTGTGGGGGCTCTGGCCTCCTCCCATGCATTTATTCCAAAGCGCTAGGTATTTCTGCTTGTCTCACTGCTCCATCTTGTCAGTTTGTCTTTCTGTCTATTTATTCTTCATATCTGGGACAGGTTAATGGCTTGGGCTTTCAGCAGGCTGAGGGCCCCAGTGTCCGGATTCTTACTTTGCTGTCCTCTGACACGACCCAGAGTTCTGATGCCTCACAGGTTGAGAAAGGAAAGCATTCTGGGTTCTGAGTTCCTCGGTCAGTATGAGAGAAGATCCAAGCAAGACCAGACCCTGTGTGTGGCATCAGCTTCCCAGGGCTGTGACTTTGACCAGGGACGGGGTGCAATGAAGAAGCACATGTTAGTAAGTGGGGCCGGAGCAGCAGGGTGGGAGACGAGTCACTCTGGTGGAAGGTTCTACTCATGGAACACCTGCCTGTGCCTATGCCAAGCATGCTGTGAAGGCTTCTCTTGCCTTAAGCAATCTCAGGGTCACAGTGAAGTAGGTACCATTAGATTAGCATCCCTGCTTTGCAGTGAGGAAAATGGGGTGGGGGTGGGGAAGAGGGGGCTCAGAGTCACGTGCTGATTTCCATGTCCTCCCAATCACACAGTAGACATTGCCCCCAGGCCTGACTCCAGAGTCCAGGTGGCGCGCTGTTGCTGAGAGCAAGGAATTTCGATTATCAGGAAGATTTTCACCAAATTAAAATTAGCAGCCTATTTCCAAGTAAAATCCCAATCAGGGCTTATAGATAAACTGATTCGGGGCTGGAGAGATGGCTCAGAGGTTGAGAGCACTGACTGCTCTTCCGGAGGTCCTGAGTTCAATTCCCAGCATCCACATGTTGGCTCACAACCATCTATAATGTGATCTGATGTCCTCCTCTGGTATGCAGGTGTACATGCAGGTAGAGCTCTGTATACATAATAATAAAGAAATAAAGTCTTTAGATAAACTGATTCTGTGTAAGAGAGGACAGAAGGAGGACACTATGGTAGCCCAAACCTGTATTCCCAGTGCTTGGGAGATAGAGGCAGGAGGATCAGATACTCAAGACCAGCCTAAGCTACAGTCTTAAAGAATCCAAAATGTCAAAAAAACTAATACATATGTAAAAGAAAAAAAGACCAACAGTATCCATGATGGTG
>OU015754.1:67242978-67253351 GCA_907169655.1 Acomys percivali | reverse complement strand
GAGAGAGAGAGAGAGAGAGAGAGAGAGATGGATGCACTTCTAGAGATGCTCTGGGCTCCAGCGGAAGCTCTGGCCCTCAGCTGCTGTTCCAGGTTCCAGCAGCAACCCTGGTTGAATTGCAGGTTTGCTGAAGTTCTGCTAACTATGCCAGGAGAATCGTTCCTCGGAACTGATATCCTTAAGATTTCAATATTATGTTCTTTAATATCCTTTTCCTATTTTTGGGGTTAGTCGGGTTGTAAGCGAGGTATGCTCTGATAGTGAGTTCATAATAAAATATAATTGTTAAGAAAATTGAGCCGGGCTGGAGAGATGCCTCAGAGGTTAGGAGCTCTGCCTGCTCTTCCAGAGGTCCTGAGTTCAATTCCCAGCAACCACATGGTGGCTCACGACCATCTAATGTAATCTGATTCTGATACCCTCTTCTGCAGATAAAGCACTCATATGCAATAAATAAAATAAATAAATCTAAAAAAAAAAAAAAAGACCAGGGTGGCCTCAAACTCACAGCGATCCACCTGCCTCTGCCTCCCGAGTGCTGGGACTAAAGGCATGCACTACCACCGCCTGGCCGGGGACAGTAAATTCTATCGTTCTGGAAAGGATGGCAGAGTTGGCAGCACAACTAGAAAATCTGAAGGTAGAGATTGAAGCAGATAGAAAACAAATGGCGCTGTTGATAAAGGAGAAAAACCTGGTAACTGAGAGGGCGTTTTTCCTACTATTGCCGCCTCGCCATGTTCCACGGACCAGGTAGTCAGAGCACCAGCGTGTGGCAGGGGGCAGAGAGAAACAGGAAGCTGGAGAGGCTGTAAATAAACTAGAGGAACAGGAGAGCAGAAAAACAAAAGGGTCTTTGGAGAAAAATGTTCCCATAGAGGAACCCCCCAGAGTCACACCATCTCCATCAGCTTTTCCAGTTACTGTAAGACGTGTGCGTGCTCAGAATGGTGCTGAGGGTTATGATGAAGTGGCATAGAGTTTAGTAGATACACTAGATTTAAAGTGTTTAAAAAAGATTTATTTATTATGTACACAGTATGCACCAGATCACATTATAGGTGGTTGTGAGCCACCATGTGGTTGCTGGGAATTGAACTCGGGACCTCTGGAAGAGTAGAGTAGTCAGTGCTTTTAACCACTGAGCCATCTCTCCAGCCCTTAGATTTAAAACATTCTAAAGAATTTGTCATCAGGTATGGACTACATTCCGCTTTTGTTAAACAAATGCTGAGTAACTGGGCCACGCAGCATAGACTTGTTCCCCAAAGGTGGAGAAGTTTGGTTTCAGCAACAGCTGCAATGGTTATCATGGAGGCGAAGGGAGGCGGAGAGAGCAGAACAAGAAAACAGGAGAAGGGACATCAATGCTAGTAAAGAGCAATTGCTTGGTGAAGGGCGATATGCTGACTTCAGACAAGACCGATGTGATGATACAGTGATGCAACGATGTTGTGTTGCAGCCTTAAGAGCTTGGGACATGGTGGAGGAACCTGGTAAGATAACCGTCCTCTTTACTAAGGTATTCCAAGGGCGTGGGGGAAGAAGCCTTCACAGAATTTTTGCAGAGATTGGGATCAGCGCTGGATAGAGCAATAACAGATTCTGACACCAAACAGGCATTGAAACTCATTATGGCATATGAGAATGCTAAAACAGAATGTAAGAGGACAGACAATTAGACCCTTAAAGGAAAGAGGAGCTCCATTAGATGAATGGGTAAGAGAAAGAGTTAATATTAGCTTTCCAGAACACGAAAATAGTATTGTTGGACAAGCTATGGCCAGAGGTCCCACATGTCATAGCACTCGGTGCTTTAATTGCAGAAGACTTGTACAAAGAAACGGCAAGGTTACAAGTTCCAGACCTCAGAATAACAGATGCACTCAATGTGGAGTAAATGGTACTCGTAGGGCAAAACAAAGAGCATCCGGCCGTGATGGCTTTGAGGTGCCAAGATTTATAGAACAAAAAGTAGATTATTGAATTTACTAGCCTCCAATATTTTACATTAGTATTCAAATATTTTACATTGGTATTGTAGATTGATGGAAATTTAAAACTATATTATTCAACTTTTGCTTTCTGTATTGTATACTGATAAAAACTTAAAACTATATATTGTATGTTGGTTGAAACTTAAGATCATCTTGTTTGACGTTTTGTTGGACCCTAGCCCAAAATGTTGGACCCTGGGAGTCCAATTCGGTAAGGGGGTCGCCGCGAGAAACCACTCAAGTCACACCAGCTGAGAGGTATAGGTAAAATTTATTACTGACACACCAGAAGTCCCAATTGTTGATGTGTCGGGGTCTCTCAGCACTTGGGAGGCAAAGGACCCCCCAGTAGCTGTTACAGACTGCTTATAAAGGCTAAAACCACAAGCCAGGGGAGGACCTGACCTTTAAACTGATTGGTTGGGCTGCTGTATCTGAGGTATGTGAGCAGGATGATTGGCTCAGGCGGGTTAACTGGGGGCAGAGAGCAGGCTGTGTGGGGGCTTTCCCCACGGGGTGTTTTCCTAAAGCTGCAGGTGGTCTTTTGTTTTGCTGGTTTCTTGGAACTAGGGCAGGGGTCAAATGGCCCCGAGCTTGACCTTGTTTTTCAGGCTTTTCAGTTTAATGTATTATCCATGTGCAACTCATTTGAAAAGGATGTACAGTTTTAGTCTTGTGAAAGCTGTTATAACTTTTCAGGATGGTTGTAGATAGAAATTGGTAGTTGGTCACTTATAAATCTTATTAGATACTAAATTACTTAATTATAGAATAAGCTTTATAAAAAAATAGAATAAGCTTTATTTAGTTACTTGTATATGTTTTTAAAAGGAATAGATAGATGATGGATAGGGTCGTTAGATGGTCTTCAAACACTTCAGAGATCCACAGAAAATGACATTTAATAATAAAGGGCTTTTATGACAGAGAGACACATCTGCTCCTGGCAGCACCTCCAGTCTAATTATGAGGGAAGGAAATGACAGTGGCAGATAGCCACTGGACTGAGGAATTGTGCTCATCTCTACTGCTGACCACAGACTGACTATCCACAATGATCAAGCCTGATACTGCGAAATTGGCTGTCCAGCCTTGCAGAGACCAGGTGGGCCAGTCCTTCAGGATTCCTGCTTCAGAGCAGTCTGTCAGATGGTTTTGGGCCAGCGGGCTGAAGACTGGATGCCCTGACAATGGAGAGGAACCTGTGACTGTCCAGGCAGTCAGCTCTGTTCTGTCTATACTTTCGGAAGTTGCTTGCCTGCACTTCCCATATTAGATAGTATTTCCTTTTGGGGTCTCTGATGGCATTGAAGACTAGGAAGCTACAACGTTAGTATTTTTTAAAAACTCTGGACACTAGGATAAGACTCAGTAGGATAGGATAGATAGTGAAATAATTGCTCCAAGATTGTCAAATACAAATGGACTGGTTCTTGTAGATGTGACTTTTACTGAATAATTCTCATAATTACTTTTATTGTATATAACTTATTATATTTAATAGAAAGGGGGAGATACAGAAGAGATAAACATGCTTTTTTGTATTGACCCCAGGTGTGTGTGTGTGTGGGGGGGGAACAGACTAGTGAGAGAGCAGGATGTTTATCCCTTCAGAGGTCGAACCACTTGGTGGGGGAGCTTGAATGTTGCCAGCTGAAAACATCCTAGTAGAGACTCTGAGAGGAGAAATATGAGGCCAAAAGTGGGGGGGGGGGGGAGACAGACGACACTTGGGATTGTTCTGGCTGTTCATCCCTGCACTTCCAGAGATGCTCCTAGAGAGAGCTGCTCCAGGGAAGGCTTCAAGGTTTTGGGCTCCAGCTGAAGCTCTGGGACAGCAACCTTGGTTGGTTGAATTGCGGCTTTGCTGAGGTCCTCCTGACTATGGCAGGAGGACGGTTCAGTTGGGTTGTAAGTGAGGTATGCTCTGTTAGTGAGTTCATAATAAAATATAATTGTTAAGAAAACGGAACCTGGGCTGGAGATATGGCTCAGTGGTCAAGAGCAGTAGCTGCTCTTCCAAAGGTCCTGAGTTCAATTCCCAGCAACAACATGGTGGCTCACAACCATGTGCAATGAGATCTGGTTCACATCTGGCCTGCAGGCATACATGCCAGCAGAATACTTTGTAAATAATGAATAAATGAACCTTTAAAAAAAAAAAGGAAGAAAATTGAGCTTACAGTGGTGCATGTCTGTAGCTCAGCACCTGAGAGCTAGAGCTGGAATCAGGAAGACCAGGAGTTCAAGGTTATATTCGGCGGTATAGTGAGTTTGCTTGCCTGGGCTTCATGAAACTTTGTCTCAAACAACCAGAAAACTCAAGGAGAAAATTTAAGACTCAGATTGGGAGAGTCTATTCCAGAAAAGTGGGGGGCGAGGAGGTCAATCTGCACCCAAGGGAGAGGAGACCCCGAGTAACAAAAGCACTGAGTTTTTATACTTTTTGAAGGCAGATTTGTAGCAATCCTATTGGCTATTTAACATGATCTTACATTCTAATGGGTGGTTCTAAAACTTTGTCTCAGCCTGGAGGAGGTAACTGCCTTGGGGTTGGGATGAGTGGGGTTAAAGTTCCTGTTTGTGCAAGCTAAAGCTGTCAGCTCTGCGGGGTGGAATTTCTCAGGTCCTGTCCTTTTTCTGACCCTGTTTCAAAACAGAGTTGGGTTGGATCTCATACTGAAGACTGATTTTAAAAAAAGAATGTCACCCCAGTCTGGCTTGGCAAGCCAACATGTTTATTGGGGTCACCCATAGGAGCGTGGGTGACTGTTTACTTCCAGGAGCTTACATGACTCAAAGGTAGATGCACCAGCAAGAGACCTTTTGTAGGCTAAATTTTCATAACTATTTTATGAACTTATTAAAACAATCCTACCTCCCTTACAACCCTGACTAACCCAAACAACAGGAAAAGGAGATTAAAGAACACAATAATGAAACCTCTCTAGGAGCATCTAAATGCAAGGATGAACAGCCAAAACAATCCCAAATCCTCTCTTTCTCCCCTAGTCTCTTGTTTTGGGCTTCTATATATTTCTCTTCTCAGAGTCTCTACTAGGATGTTTTCAGCTGGCAACATTCAAGCCCCCCCATGAAGTGGTTCGACTTCTAAGGGGATAAACATCCTGCTCTCTCACTAGTCTGTTCCCCATCCCACACTTGGGATCAACACAAAAATATGTTTATCTCTCCTACTCCCTGGCATAGGTGAAGCCACAAAGGCTGCTGTTAGTGGTTGTTTTAAGATGTGTTGCAGTCTCTCTCTCTCTCTCTCTCTCACTCTCCCTCTCCCTTCCTCTCCCTCTCTCCCTCTCCCCCTCCCTCTCTCCCTCTTTTTTGAGCCAAGGTTTCTCTATAGCCTTGGCTGTCCTAGACTTTGTAGACCAGGCTGGCCTCAAACTCACAGCAATCTGCCTGCCTCTGCCTCCCCAGTGCTGGGATTAAAGGCGTGTACCGCCATGCCTGGCACAGTTTCTGTCTTAACCAGGCTAGCACTCAAATAATTGAGACTGAACTATAGTATTCGTTTGACAAGCTTTACAGCGCAAGAACTGAGTTTTTGTTTGTTTGTTTTGTTTTGTTTGCGAGACAGGGTTTCTCTGTGTAGCCTTGGCTGTCCTGGACTCACTCTGTAGACCAGGCTGGCCTCAAACTCACAGAGATTCACCTGCCTCTGCCTCCTAAATGCTAGGATTAAGGTGTGCGCCACCATGCCCAGCCAAACTGAGCAGTATTAATCTATTTTAACCCTCTGGTTTCCTGCCAGAGTAAATCCCTAAGGTTCTTGCTTTTGTGGTTTTCTCTGCGCCGACGCTTTCTCCACACGTCTTCTGGACCTCTCCTTGTGGCTGAAGTCCAGCCCTATTCACTCCCCTACTCAGTGACTGGCTGTCAAGTCTCTTCATTGACATATCAGGGAACAACTAGAGAGCAAAGTTTAGATCAAGCGGCACAGAACAAGAATTGCAAGCAGATTTGGGGGGGGCACAGAAATTGGCATTTGAATCTTTATACAGTGCACACTGTTATTCTGCCCTACAGGCTATGTCCTTAGAACTCCCTGCCCAAAAGGCAACTAAATGAAATCCTCTTCCCCCGTAGTTATTTACTGCTTGTATAACCTCGCACGGGTCCTGTGAGTGTTGGAACTTTCTTCAGTATCCTGAACCTTGAAAAAAAATTTTTAATATAAATTTCTGGTCTTAGGAGCCTTCTTCTTCCCTCTAGGAAAGAATTTTTAGTTGGAGGCAGTAGTTACACAAGAGTGAAAAACAGAATAAAAATTCAATGTAGGGACCTGGGCATGATAGTGCACACTTTTAATCCCAGCACTTGGGAGGTACAGATAGGCAGAGCTCTATGAGGTAGGGACCAGGCTGGTTGCTATAGAGTAAGTTCTCTGACCTTGTCTCAAAAATAAAATAAGATAAAATAAAAAATTTAAAAAGATAAAGAAAAAGAGGGGTGGGTGTCTGGAGAGACATTTTAGCATCTAAGAGCACTTGTTATTCTTGCAAAGGACCCAGGTTTGATTCCCAGCACCCATATGGCAGCTCACAACAGTGTATAACTCCAGCTCCAGGGTTCTAATAATACCCTCTAAGATCTGGTGCACAGACATACATGAAGATAAAACATCTCTATACATAAAACCAAAATAATTTAAAAATTATTAAAAATTAGTTCACTAAAATATGAGTTGCCTTCAGCAGCCTTTTTTCCCCCTATTTATTTCGAGAGTAAGCACATGTGTGCCTAGTGTATGCTCATGGGTGTGTCTGCCATAGGTCCCTGTGGTGGCTTGAATAGGAATGGCTCCCATAACTCATGTGTTTGAAAGCTTGGCCCAGGGAAAGTGGCACTATTAGGAGGTGTGGCCTTGGTGGAGGAGGTGTGGCCTTGGTGGAGTGGGTGTGGCCTTGGTGGAGCAGTGTGGCCTTGGTGGAGTAGATGTGGTCTTGGTGGCGGATGGGTGCCACTGTGTGGGCGGGCTTTGAGGTCTCCGAAGCTCAAGTCACACCCAGTGTGGCACACCGCCTCCTTCTGCTGCCTGTGGATCAAGATGTAGAACTCTGGGCGTCTCCTCCAGCACCATGTCTACCTGCACGACGCCATGCTTCCCAACGTGACAATGATGGACTAAACCTCTGAAACTGTAAGTCAGCCACAGTTAAATGTGCTTCTAAGAGTTGCCTTGTTGATCCCAGCACTCGGGAGGCAGAGGCAGGTGGATCTCTGAGTTCGAGGCCAGCCTGGTCTACAAAGCGAGTCCAGGACAGCCAAGGCTACACAGAGAAACCCTGTCTTGAAGCACTAAACCAAACCAAAACACAAAAACAGCCTGGTCTACAAAAAAAAAGTATTATCTTGTAGGACGGAAAACGGAGGGAGATGGGAACAGGAAGATAGGAGCCAGGGGATTACAATTGGGATGTAATGTAAATAAATTATATAAGCGTTGCCTTGGTCATGGCGTCTGTTCATAGCAATGAAACCTTGACTAGGACAGGCAGCGTATAGAGGTCAGAGGGTAAACATGGGAAGTCGATCATCTTCTGCCTTTGTGTGGGTCCCAGGAACCAAGTCAGCTATCACACTTGTAGACCAAGTGCTTTACCCACTGAGTGGCTTGACATTCCTCTCAGGTCTTTTTGAAACAGGATTTCATTGTGTGGATCAGGCTGGGCTTGAACTTGCCATGCTGCTTCCTCAGCTTTGAGTGCCAAGACTGCAGGCATGCACCCCTGCATTTGACTGCTGCCTCGGCTTTGAGTGCCGAGACTGCAGGCATGCACCCCTGCATTTGGCTCCTCCCATTCTGTTTGGTTAAATGAGAAAGTTATATTTAAACAAATCTAACATAAAAAAATATATGTATGAATACTATTTATTTGCTTGTTTTTAGATAGGGTCTTCTGATGTAGTCCTGGCTGTCCTGGAATTTGCTACATAGAGCTGGCCTCAAACTCAGAGAGATCCACCTGCCTCTGACTCCAGAGTGCTGGGATTAAAGGCCTGTGGTACCATGCTTAGCTGTGTGTGAGTATTTTGCCTGCATGGATGTAAACTCACTACTTGGTGCCGACAGAGGCTAAAAGAGGGTGCTGGGTCCCCTGGGACTGGAGTTAGAGTGTCAAATGTGACCTACTATGTGGGTTCTTGGAACTAAACCCCAGTGCATGCAGGGGTACATGAGGTAGAGCACTGTACACATAATAAATAAATAAATATATAAAAAAAAGAAAGAAAAGCCAGGGGGCCTGGAGAGATGGCTCAGTGGTTAAGAGCACTGACTGCTCTTCCAGAGGTCATGAGTTCAATTCCCAGCAACCTCATGGTGGCCCACAACCATCTCTAATGTGATCTGTGCCCTCCTCTGGCCTGAAGATGTACATGCAGGCAGAGCACTGTATACATAATAATAAATAAATCTTAAAAAAAAAAAAAAGAAAAAAGAAAAGCCAAAAATAACGGGCATGGTGGCATCCGCCTATAATCCCAACACTCAGGGAGGCAGAGGCAGGGAGATCTCTGTGAGTTCAAGGGCAGCCTGGTCTACAAAGAGTCCAGGACAGAGAAACCCTGTCTTGAAAAACAAATAATATTAGTGATAAAGTAATTACAGCATTTGGAAGGTAGGGACAGGAAGATCAGAGGTTCAAGGTTTGCCTAAATCACAAAGTGAGTTAAAGGCCAGCTTGGTTTACACGAGACTCTGAGTAAGCAATCAATAATAAAGTAACTGGAGATTTATGCACACTTAAAGGTTATGAATATCCTTTGAAATGGGAGCCTAAACACTATTGACTCATTTTCACATGAGAAATACCACACAACGGAGTTACTTTTAAACTACAGAGGGAAAATGAGCCAGGCATATCTGGTCACACCTGTGACCTTGGCACATGGAAAGTGGGTGCAGAAGGATTGGTTCAAAGCCAACCTTGGCTGTAAAGCAAGTCCTGGGCAAGCCTGGACTATATCAAACCCGGTGTCAAAAACTAAACGAGGGGAATTCGAGAGCAATTGCTGTTATGTCATGAAGACTGGTCAGATCCCAGCACCCATATTAGATGGATCACAAATGCTCCAAGGGATCCAGGGCCTTGTGGCCTCTGAGGGCACCAGCATGCACACAGGCACACATGTACTCGGGCACACACATATACTAAACCTTAAACAAAAAAAAAAAGTACAAGAATCAATCCTTCCTTTGAGGAAGCCAAGTCAGACTCTTGATACTTCTGACGTGGCAAGACCCTATTGAAGAGGACTGTATAAATACACTTTTTTTTTTTTTTTGAGACAGGATCTCACTGTGTAGCCCAGGCTAACATCTAACTCCTGATTCTCCTGCCTCAGCCTTCTGAGTTGTGACTATAGGCATATTACATCATCCTGGCTCATAAATGTATTTTTGCTATTCATAGGTTTAAATCCCAACAGGTCCAAATTTCAAATTTCTTCCCTTCTCGGGACTTCTCAGCCCACCTCTTGTCCTTGCTTTTTCTTTCCCTACAAAGGAAACAGAAGCCATCAATAGGGAAAACTCACTTTCTGCCCGTTAGTCCATAAATCCATTTTCAGGACCTCCAGACTTTAATAATTCATATTAATAAAGCCTCCGGATCCTAATTTCAGAGCGTTTTCTCTAAATTCATCTGTCATTGTCAGGGTCACCATCCATCAATTTGTTATTCTTAAAATGTTTTAAGTTTTATTCTTATTGCGTGTGTGTCTTTGTGTGACCGCGTGTGTGTATAGTGACCCCTGATTAGGCACAGCCTGCCCTTCTGGTTCCTGAGGGAGAAGTAGCTTGGCGGGGGCTCTCTACTACCTGGTCTCCCCCCACCTTAAACTTCGCTGACAGAGCGCCACCTAGAGGCGGGATCGGGTAAGGAGCGAGAAGAGCCAAGCAGCCGCTGGGACATGCGCAGAGCGACGCACCCGTCTAGCGCCTCCTGCGCTGTGATCCACCCGCCCACCACCTAGGGCACCGTGCAAGGGGCGGGACGCCAGAGCAGCCCGAGTCACCATTGGTCAAAGGGAAGGCAGAAAGTAGGCGGGACTGCCACGCGCCTCGACTTTCTATTGGCCAGCGGCAAGCAGAGAGAGGCGGGGCCAGGCGGCGCGCGCTCCGGGGCGTGCGGCCAGACGGGCGTGTAACGGCCGTTAGGGGACCTGAGGAGCCGATTCGCCTCTCGTGCAGACGTGGTGGCCGCCGTCAGTCTCCCAGAGTTAGGGGGGTTCGCCGCCCGCTTCCAGGCCCGTGTAAGTTCTTCTTGGGGGCTCCCGCCGAAGCGGCAGCCCCTGTCCCCCATTCCGTTGCCACGGGAAAACCTTGGAAAGTCGGGTCCTAGCTTTGGGGGGGGG
>OU015754.1:67208347-67232741 GCA_907169655.1 Acomys percivali | reverse complement strand
GGGGGGGGGGGGGGGGGGAGGAGAAAGAGGCTGCTGTGGAGTCTAGAGGTTAACTTCTGTGCTATGGATGAGACATAGTGGTAAGTGAAATGAGGGAAGAACAAACAACAGAAATCACTGTCCTCTACTCATGTGCTCTCTGCAAAGATTGGAATTCTTGAGTGCCAGCTGTCTCTTGTACAGTCACAAAAGACCTGGGAATTTATCTCTAGAATGCATTGACAAGCTTCTGAAAGCTCATTAGGAGTACAGTGTAGGTATATGAAGTATGTATGCTAAGCACACACACATAGATGGGGGATTTAGTAAAGGAAGCAAATTTCAGACCAGAATAGTAAAATAACTGAGTTTTTGAGATATTTGTGAAAAAAATGACATTTTAAAATGGCTTTATTTAACTTCAGAGTCTCATAGTACCTGGGCACAGTAGGTGCCTGGTACATATTTGTGGTATCCTCTTAGGTATGTTCGCGTTCTTTTCTTTCTCTTTTTCTTTCTTTCTTTGTTTTTTGAGACAGGGTTTCTTTGTGTAGCTCTGGCTGTCCAGGAACTCACTTTGTAGACCAGGCTGGCCTCAAACTCACAGCGATCCACCTGCCTCCCCCTACCGAGTGATAGGAGTAAAGGCTTCTTTTCTTTTTTTTCTTTTTCTACATTTTTATTTGTGTGCATGTGTGTAGATGCATGTGCTGTGGAAGTCAGATATGAACTCTCAAGAGTTGTCCTCTCCTGCCATCTTGTGGGATCTGGGAATCAAACTCATATTGCCAAGGTTGTGCCCACGAGCTTCTAAGAACTCTTGAGCCTTTTTGTTGGGCAGCTTGCTTCTCACACAGTAGGCGTCATGATAAGCATCTGGATGACTTCAAGATTCATTCAGTAGCTATGCACTGCCTTAGAGTAAGTTGTACTTTATTTTTTATTTTTATTTACTTATTTTTTTGTAAGTTGTACTTTAAATAGGTGGTACAAGATAGCAATTTCTAACAAAGTTTCCTGCCTTTTTGGGTGTCTTCAGTAGCATGTCCTTCAGATTAATAATGGTCTTCACAGCATCACAAGCACGTACACACAAGTGTTTTATTGGTTTGGTGGGGGTGACAGGGTCTTGGAGTTCTGACTGATCTGTAATTCACTGTATTGACCAGTCTGGTCATAGACTTGAAGCAGTGACTGTGTGCCACCACACCTAGCTACACAGATGCTGCTGATAGGACATGTGACGTAAGCCAGCGTCTCATATATACCCTAGGTTAATTTGAAACTCCATTTTAGCCAGGGATGACTTTTAAAATCTTGATCCTCTTGCCTCTACTTCTTAAGTGCTGGGATTATTATAGATATGAGGCACAATACCCAACTACAAAAATACAATTTAATAACTCACATGGCACATATTCACAGAACACGCACATTAAAATAAGTCAGAGCTGGAAAGATGGCTCAACCGTTAAAGGCTGTAGGCTCACAACCAAAATTATAAAATACGCCAGATAAATTGGATCCCAGCCCTCAGGAGGCAGAGGCAGGTGAATCGCTTTGAGTTCAAGGCCAGCCTGGTCCACAAAACAAGTCCAGGACAGCCAAGGCTCCACAGAAAAACTCTTGTCTTGAAAAAGCAAAAAGAGGAGGTGGGGAAAAAGAAAGAAAGAGAAAGAAACCTTGCCTCATAAAACCAAGGAGCAGGGGAGATAATTTGAGTATAGATAGATCAGGCTTATTCTTTAAAGTCAGAGTATAAATCAAATAGTAGGAGTCCTTAGAGGAAGGCTGCCTTCCACAGAGTAGGGAAGGAAAATGATGAAAATGGCAGAAACACTAAGCCCGAAAGAAGGAAGGTAATTTGTGTTGAGATCATTTGCCAGTTCCTAGATCATATAGTCAATAGAACCTTATTTTCCAATTTCAACTTAAACTTTGGCACTTAAGTTAAATGGAGGATAAGTAGCTGCTGGTGCATTTGTTTATGTGGATCTTCAGATACAACAAATTCACATAAAAATTAATTGAACTGTAAGCTGATCATGGTGGATCATCTGACATACAGCTCTTGGGAGACAGGCAGAGTGCAGATTCAGGCCACCCCTGGGCTATGTGTGCATCCTGAACCTGCCTCAAAAGAAAAATAATATATTTGCTTCTTTTCTTTTGGGTATTGCTAAGCTTTGAATCTGGAGCTTTGTAGAGGCAAGCACTCTACCACTGAGCTGGAAACAAAACAGACAATGAATGAAGGAATAAACCAGTGATTAAAAACAAGGCAGTACTAGTAGTACATACCTGCAGCATCCACCCTTGAGGCCACGGCAGGAGGATCAAGAGTCATTGTCTCAAAAACAAAACTTACTTGGATTTAAGTCTTTAACAAAGTGTATAATGTGGGGGTGGGTGAATGGGGTATGTGCATGAGAATACAAGTACCAGGCTAGGGCACCCTATAGCTGAAGTCAGGTTATTGTGAGCCACCCAAAGTAGGTGCTGGGAACTGAACTTAGATACTCAGAGAGCAGTATGTGCTCTTCACACTGAGCCATCTCCATGCCGTGTATGTACCTACTAGTACATACAACAAGCTTTGAAGCCAAATCCTATGAGTCTTGGGTTTTTTTTCCCCTTATTTGATCAGAAACTGCAGTGTTTTCTTTAATTTTTTACATTTATTTATCAAAGTCCAGTTTCGACATCAAATGGAGAAAACTGAGGTGGGATGTGACTCCTGTGGCTGCCTGGCTGGTGACCCTGTAGACTTTCTCTGAGGGCAGCCTCCAGGCCGGAACTGATAGTTAGGAGCATTAGCTTCCACAGATGGTGGCAAGTGTCTAAAAAAGAAAGGGAAAGAAGGAGAGGAAGAACCATGCACACATACTTACGTTAGACAGCAAAGGCAGACAGCTCCAGCAGGGAGGCTGCAACAAGCTGCTTTTTTTATATTATTTTTTTTTTAATCCTTATTCTTATCTGTTTTCTTATCCTTCTCGTTATTCTCACAGTTTATATACCCCCCCAAAAATCTTTCAGGCAGTACAAAAATCACCATGTGTTTACATTCTCTCTATAAATAAATTACAATGGATATACGTAAGAAAATCATGTTCCCCAATACCTGTACATGATCAAATGTTTTATGGGTGAGAAACAAACATGAATAACAAGTTATTTCTAAGAACCCACATACATTTGTACATAAGCAACTTATTACATGTTAACAGTATAAGCAAGCAAGGTAATTTCTCAGCCAGCTTTTCTTTACTGGCAGGCTGCAATTTGCAGTTACAAAGAAGGAATCAATTATTTTAAGAAGTAATCTTATAAAGATCTTTTTAAAAAATCACAAATCTGAACTCCTATATAAAAATAGCCATTTCTACTTTTAAGTCCTAAAGGTGCTCATCCACTCATTAATATGTTTTATTAAATCATATCAGGAAGCTGAGGGCAGAAAAATAGAATAAGGAAATCAATCGTCATCTCAGTCACCAGCCCAGCTTTACAGAGTCACGTCAGCCAGTGCTGCTACAGGCCATTGTTCTGGCTTTGCCAACCTCAGAAAGTCCCCAGCTTTACTAATAAGAGTGTGCTTTCTCCTAACTTCAACTGTCCCCTAAGATTTCCTGCATTGGGGCCAACAGCAAAAACACTTTTTAAAAATGTATTTATTATTTATACAGTATTCTGCCTGCATGTGTGCCTGCCCGCCAGATCTCATTACAGATGGTCATGAGCCACCATGTGGTTGCTGGGAATTGAACTCGGGACCTTTGGAAGAACAAACAGTGCTCTTAACCTCTGAGCCGTCTCTCCAGCCCCAGCAAAAACATTTTTACCTTACTTTGCTAAACAATCTCTTTTTCCCCTTAGACTTTCTACGTTAGATCCACTAGCAAAAACATCTTTACCTAACCTTGTTGAACAATTTATTTTTTTTGTTTTGTTTTTGAGACAGGGTCTCTCTGTGTAGCCTTGGCTGTCCTGGACTCACTTTGTAGATCAAGTTGGCCTCTAATTCACAGAGATCCATCTGCCTCTGCCTCCCGAGTGCTGGGATTAAAGGAGTGCGCCATCACGCCCGGTGAACAGTTTATTTAAAAAAATTTTTTTCTAAGGGTAACAATTGTGTTAACACACTACACTTGTAGATTGTTTTCAAAGGTGGTGGTTGAGTCATTAATCTGTTCCAGCAGCAATGACTGCAAGAAATCAAGCATTGTTATTGAGTATACCAATGATACTGCCCACTGAGGGGCTGGCAGCTCCCTTTATAGTACCCATACAATTCATATATTGGGGTGAATATGAGGACTGCAAGGGTAACAAGCAGAGCTATGCTCCATAACAGCACGAAGTCCTCAGGACACATAGTTCTCAGGGTTATGCCTCGCCGAGACATGCCCATTGTGGGTGTGCTAACCAGTGGGCGCGTTCCATGAGTTCTGGAGCTGTTTACTGTTCCTCCTGCGTGGACCCTGGCATTTATTTATTTTTATCTTTTTAAGATTTTATGTGTGTGAGCCAGGCGGTGGTGGCACACGCCTTTAATCCCGGCACTTGGGAGGCAGAGGCCGGTGGATCGCTGTGAGTTTGAGGCCAGTCTGGTCTACAAAGTGAGTCCAGGACAGCCAAGGCTATACACAGAGAAACCCTGTCTCGAAAAACCAAAAAAAAAAAAAAAAAAAAAAAAGATTTTATGTGTGTGAGTATTCTGCCTGAAGGTATGTCTGTGTACCAAGTACAAGCTTGGTGGGTGACCTCAGAGGTCAGAAGAGGGCACTGGAGTTACAAATGGCTGTGAGCTGACATGTAGCTGCTGAGAATCAAATCTGGGTGCTCTGATTGCAGAGGCATCTCTTCAGCCCTGTACATGGTTTCTTTGTATTGTCCTCAGGATAACCCTTTTCTTCCTTCCTTCCTTCCTTCCTTCCTTCCTTCCTTCCTTCCTTTTCTGAGTATCTCACTATGTAACACAGGCTAGACTGTAACTGGATATGTAGCCCTGGTTAATCTTGAACTCAAAGGGACACACTTATGTCTGCTAGGACTAAAGCTATGCACCATTATACGCAACGCTCCTTAAACTTGCTAATTTTATCTGTATTGACCTGTTGAGGGTAGCTGTTTTGACCTGTTCAGGCTAGCAATAGTTTCCAATCAGGAACTGAAATGCCTGTTTCTGTGTGCGGCCTTGGGTCATGAAGGATAATTCACACATCATTATGACTGAATGAGGGTTGCTACTGGTATTTAGTTTGTGGAGACCAGGGTTATTAAATCATTCTATGATGTGTAGCCCACATAGACTATACATTGAAGGATAGTTTTGCTCAGAATGCTAACAGCTATAACTGGACTTTTTGGACCCACCTGTAGTTTAAATAAAGACATGGAGACTTACTAATATTTAAAAGCTAATGCCAAACTGGGCAGACTCTTACCTAGCTCATCTAACTCATCCTGACTATTCTAGCTCACAATCCACCATGTGGCTAGTTCTTTACATCCCTGTTCCTGTTCATGTCCTCAGTGTCTTGATGTTGACTCTCCGAGACTGATTTCTTCCTCCAAAGTCCCTCTTTCTACCAGAAAGATCTGCCTTCCCCTTTTGCCCAGCCATTGGCTGTTTACTAAAACCCATCAGATACTGTTCTAGATTGCTTTAGGCAGGTGAAGAAGGAACAAACATTTATAAAATACAAGACCAGTGATGGGTCATAGCTCTCTGCTGTCTGCCAGTACAGAATTAACTACTGAATGTACAGAGACATGCCCTCACACAGTGCACCCCTGTGAAGGAAGTGTGTGGATACTGGAGCTGGACACGCAACCATCGCGCTCTTCTCTGTCAGCTAACTCCCTAAAGATGACTGTAGCTTTGCCTGGTCTGGAAATAGTAAGTGTGGCTGTCGTTGTACTTCTGCCTTCCAAGTCCAAGGTGACAGGTGTGTGCCACTATGCTAGGCTTCTTGGTAGGTCTCAGTTCTGTCTTTTTTGTTTTCGTTTTTGTTTTTCAAGACAGGGTTTCTCTGTGTAATAGCCCTGGCTGTTCTGGACTCACTTTGTAGACCAGGCTGGCCTCAAACTCACAGAGATCTATCTTCCTCTGCCTCCCGAGTGCTGGGATTACAGGCCTATGCCATCATGCCCGGCTTTAGTTTTATCTTTTAACATTCTCATCTCTCTCTCTTTTTTAATTTTTCGAGATAGGGTTTTCCTGTGTAGCTTTGGCTGTCCTGGACTGGCTTTATTGACCAGGCTGGCCTTGAACTCCCTCCCTGCCTGCCTGCCTCTGTCTCCTGAGTGCTGGGATTAAAGGTGTACGCCACCACGCCCGCTATGTCTCATGTTATTTCCATTAAAAATAACTATCTCAGCTGAGCCTGATGGGACACACCTGTAATCACAATACTCAGGAGGCTGAGATAAGTGGATTGCCGTGAGTTTGAACTGTATCTCAAGAAATCAGAACATGCCTTTAATCCCAGAATTTAGGAAGCAGAGACAGACTGATCTCCCTGAGTTTGAGGCCAGCCTGGCTGACATGCATAGCAAGTGCGGGGCTAACCAGGGCGTCATAGTGAGACCCTGTCTCAAAAAGGCAAAACAGACAGCAACAAAATAAAATAAACTGATCAACAAAAGTAAATCAAGTAGCTCATAGTAGCTGAACTGGGCCTGGGAATGAGAAAGGTGTGGTTGCTGCTGTCTTACGAGTTTAAATGACTTTTTAAAAGCTATTGCCAGGCTTTTAGAGTATAGTTTCTCATTTGCTGTGGACATAACCATTAACTCCCCCACCCCCCGCCCCCCCACCCCAGGTTTTCCATGTACTCCTTTGTTATCTGTCAACCTGTAGGAAACATTGTATTGCTGACGAGGTTTTTAAGAGCTACATTGCAGATTCTCAGGTTAGTGCATGCTTAGAGCATGGCTCTATTTGAACTCTCTCTGTGTTGCTGTAATGAGGTATGTTATATACAGGTACGTATAGTTGAGGTAGACTGCAGCTCCAGCTGTTTAGCTCATTGCTCCATGCTCTTGTCATCCAGGGCTAATGGCACAACTGGATTAAGCACCAGTTCTTTGAAAGGGGGCTGTCTTGGGAAATCTTGAGCCTCAGCAATGTGGATAGATAGTGAAGGAATTACACATGAAATCTCCTAAATAAAAATTTACTGACTTCACCCCCCAAAAAGGTGCTAAATTGAGTTTCATCAACTGTTCACACTAAAGTGAAAAATGCCTCTTACAGGTTCCAATGTGACTCAAAAAGGCAGTTCTCTGGGGACTGAATGGCAGACACCGGTTATCTCAGAGGCCTTTCGGAGCCGCTTCAGCCGCTGCTCAAGTATAGCTGACAGTGGGGACACAGCCATTGGGACATCATGCTCAGACATTGCAGATGGTAAGGTTGGACTTGTGACACGATTGTCAACATGTGCTGCCGTGTTCAGTTGACACTTGCAGAATGGTCATAAGTTAAGGCTATTCAGTCATGGAATCTGAATAACCATAAGTAGTCTTGAGGTTATTATTGTTGGTTTTGTTTTGTTGTTTTTTTCGAGACAAGGTTTCTCTGTGTCACTGTGGCCAGCTTGTAATAAAAAAATAAAGGGCTGGAGATATGGCTCTGTGGTTAAGCACTCTGGCTGTCCTGGCCTGGCTTTTTAGACCAGGCTGGCCTTGAACTCTCAGAGATTCGCCTGCCTCTGCCTCCCAAGTGTTGGGGTTAAAAGTGTGTGCCACCACGCCTGGCTGAATAAGCCCTTTTTTTTTTTTTCTTTTTTTTTAATTTCCAAATGCATCACTTTATTTTTCCCACGAGGCAGCCACACATTACAAATTCTGAGCATGTGACAGTCACATGATTTCTTCAGTAAGCTCCAAGGCAGATCCCAGCTCTCCTGGAGCTTGGAGTCCTGAGGTTTCAAATGTTAAAGCTCTCAACACAGCCACATGTTTCTTGATGTTGGGGTTATTGAAAACAAACTCACTGGATAGTTTGTCCTCCACATAGCCCATTTCTGTTCCTAAAAGTGTTAGCTGTGCTTTCTTTTCAATGAACACTCTGACTCCATCTTGAATAACTTCTTCATCATAATCTCCTTTTGTCTTTGTATACTCCAGGCTATAAGATAGGCCGTTACAGCCCCTGGTTCGCATGCCAACTTTCAGACCCACATGCTCTGCTTGTCTTTAAGAAACTACTTTATCTTGTTCACAGCTGAGGGGGTCAGCGCGAGTGCCGCCCATGTGGGCTGCTGCTTCCTTTTGCTCACGGCCCGCACTGTGGCTCGGACCAACAACACCAACATGTTCACGTTGTGGTACCCGCAGCCTCGGGCTGGAGCGTAGGACCTTCAGCCTCTCTGCATGGACACGGCGGGCACTTTTCTGAATAAGCCTTTTTAAAAAGTGTGTATTATCTTTTGGTTTTGAAGACACTGTCTTGTAAAGACAAGGCTGTCTTTTTTTTTCTTCTTTTGGATTTTTGAGACAAGGTTTCTCTGTGTAGCCTTGGCTGTCCTGGACTCACTTTGTAGACCAGGCTGGCCTCAAACTCATAGGGATCCACCTGCCTCTGCCTCCCAAGTGCTGGGATTAAAGGCGTGCGCCACCACACCCAGCCGGACTAGGCTGTCTTTGAACTTGCTGTGTATTCAGAAATAACCTGATCTTGGGCTGGAGATATGGCTCAGTGGTTAAGTGTGCCACCTGCTCTTCTAGAGGTCCTGAGTTCGATTCCCAGCAACCACATAGTGGCTCAATATCACATCTATAATGTGGTCTAATGTCCTCTTCTGCAGATAAAGTACTCTCATACATTAAATAAATAAAAACCTTTTTTAAAAAGAAAGGAAAAACTTGATCTTTCTGCATTCATCCCCCAAGTGCTTGTATTACAGGTGTGTGCCACCTATGGCCAGTGTAATTTAAAAAAAAAAAAAAAAAAAAAAAATAGGGCATGAGAGATGGCTTTGTGGTAAAGAGCACTAACGGCTCTTCCAGAGACCTGGGTTCAATTCCTCCCACCCAAATGGCAGCTCTCAACTGTCTGTAACATGAAGATCTGACATCCACAGACATACAAGCAGGCAAAACACCGATGCACATAAAATATAAATGAATAAATTATTTTATATATATATATTTTACAAAGAATCACATTGTGTGCTTGCATACATTCAGATAAAATACATGAATAAAATAAAATAACCCTTTTTAATTTTTATTTATTTTATTTTTTGTTTTTCGAGACAAGGTTTCTTGTGTAAAAATATATAAAACATTTTTATATGTATTTGTATATATATAAGATAAAGCAGGAATGGTAGCACAGTAGTTGAAGGCTAGCTTGGGCAGCATAGTAAGACCCTGTTTCAAAAAAATAAAAAAAATACTCTTGTGTTTGTCACTGAAAATGTAGAAAAATTGGAATGTTTATACGTATCTGCTAGGAACATAAAAACATTGTAGTTGTTTTGGAAAAATAATCTGCCAATTTCTAGAAGGATTAAATATATATTTTTTTACCTTCTTTGAAACAGGGTCTCGTGTATTCTAGCTTAGCCTCAAACTCCTCCTATAGCTAAGAATGGCCTTGAACTTCTGATTCCCTTCCAGGCTTGTGCCATTGGGCCTGGGATCAAACCCAGGCTTCATGCACGCTAGACAGATGCTCTACTAACTGAACTATGTCCCCTTGCAGATGAAATGTTAAGTTAATAATTATATTTTTAGGTATATACACAAGAGAAATGAAAACATGTACATGAGTGTTTGTAGCAGTTTTATTCATAATAAGCAAAAAGTAGAAACACATTCACAGCTAATGAATAGATGACTAAAAAATGTTTATCCTTATAAAACTTTAGAGTAAAGCAAATGAAGTGCTTGTATGGTTTGAATTAGATCAACTGTAGAAACATTAAACAAAGCTAGTAATAAAAACCATCCACATTCCTGTATCCCAGCACTAAGGGAGGCAGAGGCAGGTGGATCTCTGTGAGTGTGAGGCCAGCCTGGTCTACAAAGCGAGTCCAGGACAGCCAAGTGCTGGGATTATAGGCTTGCGCCACCACACTCAGCTGCACATTAGTGGTTTTTAATGCTAGGGAAGTTGAGGGTAGTGGAGAGTTGACCGCTAAAGGATAGAGGTTTCTTTTGGAATAATAAAATCGAGCTTGAAGTGGTAGTTACACAACTCTGTAGACCATTTCAGTTGCATGAATTGTAGGGTATGGGAATTTATATTAGTTATTTGGGGTATTTTTGTTTTGTTAATTTTTTAATGGGATTTTGTGTAGCAGTACAAGCCTATGATCCCAGCTGTCAGAAGACTCCATTTTGAGGCAGGCTAGATGATTGATTGAGCAGTGGAGGTGCTTGCCACCAAGCCTGAGGAGAGTTCCATGAACTTACAGTGGAAGGAGAAAACCAGCTCCCATAAGTTGTCTGTCCTCTAACCTCCTACAGGGGCACTATGGTGTGTGTGAGTACATGTACACACATAAACAGTTATCTTACTTTTTACAAATGTAATTTTGTTTTGTTTGTTTTTCGAGACAGGGTCTCTCTGTGTAGCCCTGGCTGTCCTAGACTCACTTTGTAGACCAGGCTGGCCTTGAACCCACAGCGATCCGCCTGCCTCTGCCTCCCGAGTGCTGGGATTAAAGGTGTGCGCCACCACGCCTGGCACAGATGTAATGAGTTGTGGTGCCCACCATCTAGTTCTCTCCCTCTCTTCATCCCCCACCCCCCACCCCCCCACCCCCATCACACAGGCAAACACAGCTATATGACATTGTTTCAAAAAGTTTAAAGAACTAGGATGTTAAAATCACTTTAATTTGTATTGGAGCTGTGGCGTTTCCCTGAGTTTAACCTCCAGCGCCAGCCAAACACAACAGTTTGGTTTTGTGTAGTTTTTGCTTGCTGAAGTCTTGGTGTCTCTCTCTTGTTGCCACTGTTTTTAAACTCTATTTTACTTGTTTTTTAGTTTTTTGAGACAGTCTTTCTATGTAGCCTTGGCTGTCCTGGACTCACTTTGTAGACCAGGCTGTCTTCGAACGCACAATGATCTGCCTGCCTCTGCCTCCAGAGTGCCCGGATTACAAGCGTGTGCCACCACACCCAGCTTTATTTTATTTGTGATATTGAAGCCTCTACCTCCCTTCCACCAACCTCTTAACCCTGGGTATTAGGAAGGAGGTTAGTGAAGAGGGAAGAAGACACAGGCCCCTTTACTTTTCCCAGCTGTTTAGGGTCAATGGGCTTCTTTGGGGGCAATACCAATCTCTGTCAACAGCAAATGCAGCAAGCAGTCTCCTCAGAGATGCTGCGTTGAAATGTTTCTGTCTGTCTCCAAGCTGCCACACTGTCCATCTCTGGTTTCTCCAAACTGCTACACGCCATACACCACCACTACTACCACCACCACATGCCACACTTTCTCTCTCCTTAGAGTCCTAGACCCCACCCCTCTCCATACCCAAGAGGAGGGCTGTTACCAGCTTGCAAAGGCCACACCCCGAAGGAGGCAGTTGTCATCTGTGGACACACTAAAGCCCAAGCTGAAATCCCATATTAAAGCAAAAACATATTTACATAACATAACTGAGTTTACTATACGACTCACTCACACGCTCGCTCACTCTCTCTCTTCCTCCTTTTCTCTTGTCCTTTTTTTTTTTTTCCCATTCTTTTTTTGGTTTTTTGAGAAAGAATTTCTCTGCGCAACAAGCTCTCGCTGTCCTGAGGGTGTCCTCAAACTCAGAGACATCCGATTGCTTCTGCCCCCAGCTTTGGGATTAAAGACACGTGCCATCACACCTGGCCTGCCCCGTGTCCTCCATGCTGCTCAGTATGCCTGGAGCTTTCTGTTTATTTGTTTTGTTGTTTTGTTTTTGTTTTTAGTATAATCTTTTCTATGCCACCAGGATAACCTGAATATAGGAAGTTGGATATTTCACATAAATTACAAGGGACAATTTGTTTTGGATGTGTTTGTTGTTACTTGTTTTGGGTTTAGAGATGTTTTGTTTTGAGATAGGATGTCACTGTTACATAGTTAAGGCCAGCTTTCAACTAGCAGTTAGCCCAGGTGCGCCTTGAATAAATATAAGTCTAGTCTGAAAAAAAGCTTAGTACAGACAAGTGGGCAAGTGGACAACAAAATACACAACAGATTTCTGCATTTACTCACTTGAGCGTGCTCAGTGTGCTAGGGTGAAACCCGAGAGTTACTAAGAATATCGTCAGATGTGCAGGCAGCCGCTCTGGGGCGTGGGAGAGAGCAGCCGTGACGCAGATGCGCGTTCCTGCCCTGGATCCTCAGCAGCACCATCCGTTTCTCCCAGCTTCAGGTAGTTTGGAATTGTTCACTTGAACTGAAGAGCTTTTGGAGGTCAGAGGGCTTTGGCACTCCCTGGGAAGAATATTATTTTTATTAGATTAGATTATAATTTAGATTTGTCCAGCTTCCAGAAGAGTGGGACCTAATCCATCTCTCTTAAAGTAAGTGATTTTTTTAGGTTTAGTTTTCAGCTTTGCTTAGGGACCACCAAGACTTTTTATTGAAATACAAAGGACATAATATAAGGTAAAGGGAAGCCATTGTTGGCATATCTTTTGAATAGTAGCTTTGGGATACTGGAATGTAGGTTCTCAAGTTGTTGTGTCTTCTTGCTTGATTTCTCTTCTTTTTTTAGGGCCAGGGGTTTTACTGTGTAGCCATAGCTGGCCCAGAACTGTCAGTGTAGCCCATGCTGGCCTCAAACTCAGGATAATTATTTGCTTTAATTTCCCAAATGCTAGGATTATAGGCACGGGCCACCACTTCAACTCCTACCTGCTCTTTCTCTCAGGAAGAGAACATCTAACGTAGCAACCAGGTGAGAAAGCTTGCTGCTTTAATTCTGACTCAAGGAAGATCTTCTCTCCACAGATTTTTGCAGCTCAGGCGGCAGCCCTTCTTTCCAGCCAATCAAAAGCCACATAACCATTCCAACAGCCCATGTGATGCCTTCTACTTTGGGGGCCTCTCCTGCCAAACCAAATTCTACTCCCTCTGGGCTGCCTTCCTCTAAACTCCCCTTGCCAGGCTTGGCTGAAGGTGTGGGGATGACAAGAAATGGAGACTTCGGTGCAGTGAAACGTTCTCCGGGCCTATCAAGAGACTTCATGTATCTCCCTAGTGCTGCTGGAGAAAACGGGATTCAGCAGTCCTGGTTTCCAGCAGTGGGCCATGAAAGAGAAGGAGAGATGAGGAAGTTTGATATTCCTAGCATGGAGTCCACCCTTAACCAGCCAGCCATGGTAGAGACATTCTATTCAGATCCCCATTCCCGAGCCCACTTTCCCAACCCAAGATCTGATACAAATAAGGATGTATACAAAGTATTGCCAGAATCCAAGAAGGCACCAGGCAGTGGTTCAGTGTTTGAGCGGAATGGACCACATGCTAGCAGCACTGGGGTACTCCCTTTGGGACTTCAGCCGGCTCCTGGGCTTTCCAAGTCACTATCCTCTCAGGTGTGGCAACCAAATGCAGACCCTTGGCATCCTGGAGAACAGTCCTGTGAACTCAGTACCTGTCGACAGCAGTTGGAATTGATTCGTTTACAGATGGAGCAAATGCAGGTAGAAAGCCATTTCTTGCATTTTGCATGTTATGTTCCTCCTTAAACTGCCTAACTTCTAAGTTTTAGGGCTTTTGTTTGTTTGTTTGTTTGGTTGGTTTTTTGTTTTTCAAGACAGGGTTTCTCTGTGTGTATCTCTGGCTGTCCTGGATTCACTTTGTAGACCAGGCTGGCCTTAAATTCACCGCGATCCACCTGCCTCTGCCTCCGGAGTGCTGAGATTAAAGGCATACGCCACCATGCCCGACTTGGGTTTTTTTGAGTCAGGGTTTCTCTGTGTAACCCTGGCTGTATGTGAGTATGCGTGTGGGTTTGTACATATGATGAGTGCAGTGACTGAGAAGGCCAGAAGAGGGTGTTGGATCTCTTGGAGATGGAGTTAGAGGCAGTTGTGAGCCACTGATATGGGTGTGGGGAACTGAGCTTAGGTCCTCTGGAGAACCTTAATTGCAGAGCCATCTCTCCAGCCTACCTTGCCCTTGACAAGTTTTAACTCTAAAGAAAAAATTTATGAGTAAAGATGACATTTGTAGACAGAAAATGAAAATGGAGTTATTGGCTATTAAACCTGTTGCTGGGCCGGGCATGGTGGTGCACACCTTTAATCCCAGCACTTGGGGAGGCAGAGGCCAGCCTGGTCTACAAAGGAAGTCTAGGACAGTTAAGGCTACACAGAGAAACCGTGTCTGGAAAAACCAAAACCAAAACCCACACAAAAATACCTGTTGGTGTCTGATAAATTCTGATAATTTATAATTCTGATAATTCTCTCCAAAATAGAGAATTATGAGGGAAAGTTCAAAAAGGTAGGATACTAGCGTACGGAATTGTATTTAATTCTCATAGTATTTGATGAGCAAATGGTAGAAAATTAACAGACCTGTAGAATAAATCTGCTCAGGGTCACAAAATGGGTTAAGTGGCAGAACTAAGGATTAAAGATTGTCCTTTTTGGGTTTTGTTTTTGCTTTTTTTGAGACAGGGTCTCTCTATGTAGTCCTGGTTGTCCTCGAGCTTCCTGTATAGACCAGGGTGTTCTTGAACTCACAGAGAGTCAGCTGCCTCTGCCTCCCCAGTGCTGGGATTGGTGGTCACCTCACCCAGCCCTTAAGACCATCTTTGAGGGCCCAGGTGAAGGCCCTGCTGTACAATCCAGAGCCAGGGTCCCATCTCCAGAGCCAGATCCTAAAGTGGAAGGAGAGAACAGCACACAGTTGTGCCCTTGACATCCACATAGGTTCTCCCATACACACGTGTGCATGCGCACGCGCACAATCACAATAATCAACATTTGAAGTTGGATATGATGGTGCTAGACCCTGCCTCAAGAAAACAGCAGAATGAGAAATGGGGAGTCTCTTTAAACTTGTGTTTGTGTTGTTAGTGTCTCCTCCCTCCCCTATGCTGCTTAAGAGTGAGAAGGAAGCCGGGTGTATTCTTCTTCCCTGACCTGTGAGCTCCTGATTTAATAACTGACCTTAGAAACTAGAGACTTTCTGAGCCGAGTTTCGTTGGCAGACATCTCCCTGGCAAGTTCTTTCCAGTCATACATCAGAGCTAAAATTATTTTAAAAACTGACTTTATCAGGCTGAGCCAGACTAGACCTTGATGTTCAATCCTGAGTACTGCTCAGGTGTTGGCCATTACCTGGGATGAAGCGCAAACCTCCCTGGCCTGTTTGTCTTCCAGCTTCAGAATGGAGCCATCTGTCACCACCCTGCTGCCTTTGCGCCTCTGCTGCCCACCTTAGAGCCAGCACAGTGGATCAGCATCTTGAACAGTAATGAGCATCTCCTGAAGGAAAAGGAGCTTCTCATTGACAAGTAAGATGGCAGAGTATGGGTGTCCCCCACTGTACCCCCTTGTTTAAGCCCATGACTGGCCTCAAGGTAGAGTCCACTTGATGTGTGGCTTGCTCTCACTCTTACTAATGTGATAGACCAGTCTCCTGCAGGGGCTCTGTGGAAGGAGGGCATACAGGGGCTGACTGGTTCATTACAGCTAATTTTTCCTTGTTTTTTTTTTTCCTTTAACCCTTTTCTAATTTAATCCTACCTTTCAGTGTAATACAATGTTTAGCATTTGTTAGTGGTATAGTAGTGTTGTATATATAGCTGCTTTCCAAAATGTGATGTCTAGAATCAAGATCTAAGGAGTGTTAGCTTTCTAAGGAAAATGGCTTATACTGTAAAGGAGTTAATATCTGGATCTCAAATCTGACTCTCTTGGCTTTTGCAGACAGAGGAAACATATCTCTCAGCTGGAGCAGAAAGTCCGAGAGAGTGAACTACAAGTCCACAGTGCCCTTTTGGGCCGCCCTGCACCCTTTGGGGATGTCTGCTTGTTGAGGCTACAGGTAAAAATAGCCCCCACGGCAGCATTCTTCTTACTATGATTTAGTATTTTCCCGTGCTTAGATACCCAGGATATACACAAGGAATCAAAGGACAAAGGTGTTCTGCCTTTAAAGAATAAACATCTTAAGCTATGTTGAACTCTTGTAAGGTTGGGACTTCAGGGGAAACCAAGTGAGAGTCCAGATGTTTTGGTATCAGAAGATGCTGGAAGGAGAGGAAGGCAGGGCATTGTGGATAGGAAGGTCCTAGTATCCACTAGAAGTCTTAGAAGGCCTTGTGTTTTGTATGTTTGTTTGTTTGTGTGTTTGTTTTAAATATATTTATGTGGGGGATTGGAGAGATGGCTCAGGGGTCTGGTTCAATTCCCAGCACCCACATGGTGGGTCACAACTGTCTGTAACTCCAGGTACAGTGACTCTGACATCCTAACACAGATATACATGCGGGCAAAATACCAATGTATGCAAAAAATAATCATTAAAAAATAAATGGCAGCCAGGTGTGGTGGCGCACGCCTTTAATCTCAGGAAGGCAGAGGCAGGTGGATCACTGTGAGTTCGAGGACAGCCTGGTCTACAAAGCGAGTCCAGGACAGCCAAAGCTACACAGAGAAACCCTGTCTTGAAAAACCAAAAATAAGTAAATAAATAAATAGCAGCTAGAATATTTTTTAAAATATTTATGTGTGTGAGGCCGGGCGTGGTGGCGCACGCCTTTAATCCCAGCACTCGGGAGGCAGAGGCAGGCGGATCGCTGTGAGTTCGAGGCCAGCCTGGTCTACAAAGTGAATCCAGGACAGTCAAGGCTACACAGAGAAACCCTGTCTCGAAAAACAAAAAACAAAAAACAAACAAAAAAAAAATTTTATGTGTGTGAATGTGTTGCCTCCATGTTTGTATGTGCTCCAACATTCATGCCTGGTGCCTGAGGAAGCCAGGAGAGGGTGTGCAAAAACAACAAGTAATCTAAACCAGTGTGCTTTCTCTCTAGCCCCTGTGTGTCTGTGGAGGCCAGAAGAGGGCGTGAGAAATAGCTGAACTAGTTAAACTAGTTACAGATGGTTGTAAGCTGTCATGTGGATGCTAGAATCAAACCTAGGTCCTCTTAACCTGCTGAGCCGTATCTACAGCCTTATTCTTACAGGGCTTTTATTCATTTGTTTGTTTTCCTTTTGGGTTTTTCAAGACATGGTTACTTTGTAGCCCTGGGTATTGTGGAACTCATCAGTAGAGAAGACAGGCCTTGAATTTAGAGATCTGCCTGCCTCTGCCTCCCAAAGGTGTGCACTACCACTGCCTTGTTTTCTTAGATCTGCCAACCTGGCCAAATAAAGAGTGTGAGAGGCAGTGGGAGATGTAGAGCTGTTCTCATGGCCATTGTTTTGTATCTAGGAACAGCTAAAAACATTTTCTCACTGAAGTCACTGTCCATTATGGTTAAGAAGAAATCTGTTTCATAAACTTAAATTACTCTGCTGTGGACTTTGTTTTGATTTAATTTTATTTCTAGCGCCAGGCGTGGTGGCTCACGCTTTTAATCACATCACCCTAGAGGGAGAGGCAGGTGGATCGCTGCGAGTTCGAGGCCAGCCTGGTCTACAAAGTGAGCTCAGGATAGCCCAGGTTACACAGGAAAAATCTATATCGGGAAAAATAAAAACAAAAAAAAATTTTTTTTTTAATTTCTATTTCATGTGCATGGGTATTTTGACTGCCTGTATGAATGACTGTGTACCATGTTTGCCTGGTGCTCATGGAGGTCAGAATGGGACTTCTGAACCTAGAACCAGAGTTACAGACAGTTGTGAGCTGCCATTTGGGTGGTGGGAACTGAATTGTAGTCCTCTGCAAGAGCAGCCAGTGCTCTTAACCACTAAAACATCTCTCCAGCCTCCAATATTGCTGTTAAAATGGTGGTTCTCAAAGTTGAGCACACATCAGAGTCACTTGGAGGGCTTACCATAGCACAGGTAACTAGGATCTGTCCCTAGCATTTCTGACTCAATGGGCCAATGAGTAAGATTCCAAAACTTAACAAATTCCAGTAACACATGATACGGACTCTCTTGGTCCTAGAGAAGAAGCCCTGCCTGAAGAAACCATTAGAGAAGGATGATACTCGCCCTACAGTGTGATGGGAAGTGTGTAGTTAATGACTGGGAGCCAGTTACAGGATCAATGTTGTTTGCAGGAGTTGCAGCGAGAGAACACTTTCTTACGGGCACAGTTTGCACAGAAGACAGAAGCCTTGAGCAAAGAAAAGATGGAGCTAGAAAAGAAACTCTCCGCTTCAGAAGTTGAAATTCAGCTCATCAGGGAGTCTCTCAAAGTGACACTACAGAAGCATTCGGAGGAGGGGAAGAAGCAGGAGGAAAGGGTGAGCTGATGGCTCTAAACCATGTAGTCTGGTCTACTTCTGGTCTGTTTCCCAGAACCAAGAGAAACAGTTAGGTGAGACTCTTCATCAGCGTCTCACCCAGGCCGGTCTAGAGCTGGGACTCTGCTTTTCTGCCTCATTTCTACCAAACTCCTCTAGTCAGGGAGGGTCATACAGTCCGTCACTAACCCAGGTTCTGTTGTGCGGCCAGCTCTCTGAGAAACCAGTCCTGGCTGTCATAACACATGGCACATGGCAGGAGGTTTAAATGCCTGTGGTAAACTGATCTCCACCCAGTCTGGTTTCTTTTCAGTCTACTGAAATGTAGAGAACAATTTCTTTCTTGGAACTGGCTTGTGAGTTTGTCGGTGCTCTTAGAATTCCTTAGGATGAGGGCATAGAGGATGCCTCAGAGCACTGGCTGCTCTTCCAAAGGTCCTGAATTCAATTCCCAGCAACCGCATGGTGGCTCACAACCTCTATAATGAAATGTGGTGCCCTCTTCAGACGTCCAGGGTACATGCAGGCAAAACACTATTAAATATATATGTGTATATATGTATATGTATATCTCATTCATACATACATACATACATACATAAATCTTTAATAATTCTTTAGGATAAAATTGGTCACTATTGGGGAAGGTCTTTAAAATCTTGGGTTTCTGCTTTTTCCAAAAATGTTCTTGGGGGACTAATTTAGCTTTAGGCTACTTGTACAAAAATCAGTTACAGCAGTACTTCTTTTGTTGTTGTTGTTTTGGTTTGGTTGGTTGGTTTTCGACAGAGTCTCAATTTTAGACCTGATTGTCCTGGAACTTTCTCTGCCAACTAGGCCAGCCTCAAACTCACAAAGATCCATTTGCCACTGCCTTCAAAGTGCTGGGATTAAAGGTGTGGGCCACCACCACCCCACCAGTGCTGCTTTTTTAAAATTCCATTTGTTTATATGGGGCAAGTACACAGAGGATAGCCTGTGGCAATTGGTTTTCTCCTTCTGCTCTTCCGACCCTGGGAATTGAACTCAGGTCATCAGACGTGGTGGTAAGTCCCTTTATCTGTTCAGCCATTTCAATCACCAATTTTTATTTCCTTGTGATAGAGGGCTCACTGTGTTGTCCAGACTGGCCTTAATTTCATAGATACTTACTTCTGCCACACCAGGTTTTCTTTTGCCTTTGTGTAATGCCGCCTACATTGAGGATGGGTCTTCTCACCTCAAGTAACCAATGTAGATAAATCCCACACAAACATGCCCAAAAGGACTATCTCCTCAATGATTCTAGAGCCTATCAAGTCACAGTATGACCTCATGGGCTTGTTGAGTTGGGGCATGTGCTGAGGTAGCTCATTGGGTAAAGGGCTTTCTGCAGAAGTTCAGCTCCTGGTTCCCACAATGGAAGGAAAGAAGCAACTCCTGTGCTCTCACATAAACACCATGAATTTGCACAGTAATTATTAAAATAATAGTTAAAAGGGGGAGCATGGCTTTAATCCCAGCACTTAGGAGGCAGAGACAGGCATATTTCTGTGAGTTTGTGACCAGCCTGATCTGTATAGCAGGTTGTAGGGCCAACTAAGGCAACAGAGTGAGACCTGTCACTAAAAATAAAAGAAATGAGTTTGGCTTTTGGATGCTCAGGGTGACAGCTGATCGGGCTTAGAGTCTTGTGGTGTACATAGATTTTTTTTTACTTAGACTTGTGTTCAGCCCTGTACTTGATCCTCTCTTGCCAAGGATTGGTGTTCCTGGATCTTGAAGCCTCTCATTTTGACCTTTCAGATTAATAGTTGCAGCTTCTTACTGGAAAAGCCCGCATGAGGGTGGTTAGCTTGCACTGAGAGTAACGTGGATCCCCTGAGTTCTCAGGTCTGTAATTGAGACCTGTCTCTAGACGTACCTGGTACTTCAAGAGTCCAGGCTCTTGGGAGTTGTCTGTAACCTCCACGTAGATTGCAAGTCCTCCACCATGAGTAATTTATCTCTCACTATATACTTTTATCCTCTGAAAACATGTTAAAATACCACATAGGTTTTGTTTTAAATACTTTATTTTATTTATGTGTGTAAATCTGTGCCATGTATGTGAAGGTTCCTGCCTGAAGAAAGCATTGGATCTTCTGGAACTGGAGTTACGGGAAGGTATGAGGTACCTGACATGGGTGCTCCTACCTGCCGAGCCGTTTCATCAGCCCCTGTTTTTATTGGTGTGTTTGTGTGTCTGTGTGTGTCTATGTGTGGGGGGGGCCGTTAGATAGCCTTGGAGCTGGAGTTGCAGGTGGCTGTGAGCTGCTTGATTGGGTGCTAAGGAACCAAACTCAGGTCCTGTAGAAGAACAATACTCTGACCTGCCAAGTCAGCCCACCTGTACGCCAGCCTTCATCCCCCCCTTCGAGATCAGGCCTTTGACATGTAGTCTTGACTAACCTAGCTTCCACCATGTAGTCCAGGCTGGCCTCAAAACTCTTACTTCAGTGCTGAGATTTACACAGACTGGGAGTGTATTTGTAGATTATCCCACCCACACCACATACTTTGTCTTCTTACTGTCATTTTTTAAGGCAACAAGGTTAATCTCATACTCAAGCAGATCCATCCACCAGCCTCTGACCCCCTGAGTGTTGAGTTAGAAGAATGCAACACCACACCCAGCTTGTTGGTTTTTTGTTTTGTTTTTTTTTTTTTTTTAAGTTAATTCTTTATGTTTTACATGTGATCATTTTTACCTTTTTGGCTTGTAATCTAGATTTGGTATATCATTACATACATTTCAGTAAACTTCCCAGGTGATTTTGGTACAAACTGACATGTAAGAAGTACAGGGTTAGAGCTTAGACCTGAGAGATAGCTATTTTCAGAATTGTACTTAATATTGTCATGTCTATGCTCTGACAGAAGGTATCCGCCTCACTTTTTCTGTTTTCTTCTGTTCCCCTGGCTTCCTTATTTGTAAGCCACAGAAAAACCTCTTTAATCAGCAACACTTAAGGGCTCCTTCAGGGGCAAGCACTGTGCTCTGCTTTAGGGGATGATAACTTAGCAACATGGATATAATCCATAGAAATACCCATTTCTCTTAAAGAGTTTACCCTGTGACCCTATCAGACAAATGATAGTGTTACACAGTGCTACGGTTTTGTGTGTTTTGATGTGTACCTGGGTTTAGCCTACAAGTGTGTTAGCGTATCACATTCATGTAGTGCTCTTGGGGGCCAGAAGGGGTTGTCAGATCCCCTGGAACTGGAGGTACAGGTGGTTGTGAGCTGCCATGCCGGTGCTGGGACTAGAACCTCCTTTGTTGAGTCATCTCTCCAGCCTAGATACTAGTTTGGGGTTTTTTGGGGTTTGGGTGTTTTGTTATGTTTTTGTTTTGTTTTTTATTTAAAGTCAATAAATTTTCATTTAAGGGATTTTGATTGCTCTGTTGGCCATCCATATTGCTCAGGTTCAAGCTTTCTGACAATAGCCCTTTCTCAAAGAAAGGTGCTTAATCCATGTCTGCCCCAACCCTTTCTTCTCATATTTCTTCTCAAACTAAAGACACAGTCATGACAACTTTAAGGTTCTCCACCAGTGGAGTTTTGGCAGTTTTGTCAAATAGTTTACTTTAGGAACTATTTAGATCTGCTCCTCACTTTCTGATCAGATGGATACAGCTTTGTTGCTTGTTTGTTTGTTTGTTTGTTTTGAGATAGGGTCTCTCTGTGTAGCCTTGGCTGTCCTGGACTCACTTTGTAGACCAGGCTGGCTTCGAACTCACAGCAATCTGCCTGCTTCTGCCTCCCGAGTGCTGGGATTAAAGGTGTGTGCCACCACCACCTGGTTAGATACAGTTTGGAAACTACAGTGGGTGCTCTTTATCCCTACCCTGGACTGGAGAATTCAGGAATGTTAGCTCTGCAGTTTATGTTCCGGTCCATGGTAAAGGTTGCTTAGCTTCTTATCTTCGTTACAGTAGAACAGCATGCATACCTCCAAGGACAGATAGCAGTCACTGAAGATAAATGGAAACAGACTTTTGACATCTCTTCCCACTAGGTAAAAGGTCGTGATAAACACATCAATAATTTGAAAAAGAAATGTCAGAAGGAATCAGACCAGAACCGGGAGAAGCAGCAGCGAATTGAGACATTGGAGCGCTACCTAGCTGACCTGCCCACCCTGGAAGATCATCAGAAGCAGACGGAGCAGGTAGCAGCAATCTCTGGCTATACCAGGAGTAAGCAAAAAGTGGCCAGGCGAGGGGATGGTCTCATTGTCTCCGACTTCTTGAAAGGCATATCCCAGAGGAGTCGTGTCTAGCTAGATTCACAGCTGGATCTCCCCCTACCCCACCCTCGCCCCCCAATTTGAGACACAGACTTTCTATATAGTCCTGACTGTCCAGGAACTTGCTGTGCAGACCAGGCTGGCTTCAAACTCCCAGAGATCCATCTGCCTCTGCCTCCCGAGTGCTAGGATCAAAGGCTGCACTACCACACCCAGCCTAAGGACTGCTGGTATTTGAGATACCCACTCAGTTTTTCTTGGCTAAGCATGCCTGTCTCTTAGCTTAAGGATGCTGAGTTAAAGAACACAGAACTGCAAGAGAGACTGGCTGAGCTGGAGACTCTGCTGGAGGACACCCAGGCAGGCTGCAGAGAGAAGGAGGTTCAGCTGGAAAGCCTGAGAAAGAGAGAAGCGGAATTCTCCGCTAGACATAGGTAATGCCCATGGGCTTGAGGGAAGGAGGGAGCATTGTTCTTGTGCAGTGTTAACCTGAGTAAATGTGCAACCCCCTCTCTCCTTAGAGCTTTGTTTTCTCTGCATTGTCCCTAATGGGGAAGTTGTTAATGGGCAGGGAATTTGTCTTGGTGGTGTAGTGGGGAATCTTATCATAGTATGATTGAGAGAACCAGTCTCAGTGCCTAACATAAGATAATCCTTGAGAGACAGGCATGGTAGTACACGCTTTTAACCATAGCACTTGCACTCAGGAGGCAGAGGCAGGCAGATCTTTTTTTCTTTTTTAACATTTAAAAATTTGTTTATTATGTATACAGTGCTCTGCCTGCATATATACCTGCAGTCCAGAAGTGGTCATCCGATCACATTACAGATGGTTGTGAGCCAACATGTGGGTGCTGGGAATTGAACTTGGGACCTCTGGAAGAGCAGTCAGTGCTCTTAACCTATCAGCCATCTCTCCAGCCTGGCAGGCAGATCTTAATGAGTTCAAGGCCAATGTAGTCTACATAATTTCATACCAGCTAAGGCTACATAGTGAGACTGTCTCAAAAGAAAGGAAAATGATTTGCAGTGTAGGAAATGAGATCATCTGTATTTTCAGAAGTGAATCTTGATGCTAAGGCCTAGGGACTATTCACGTTTTGAGTCTGTAAGCTGGAGGCGAGCAGAAGCATCTATTTCTTATCAGCCCTCAGAGTTGATTTTTCTTCTTGTTTTTAGTTGGGATGTGTTTGAGACAAGGTCTTACTCTGTAACCCTGGCTGGCCTGGAGCTCACGAAAGATCCACCTGCCTCCTCCTCAGAAGTGCTAGGATCAAAGGTGTGCGTCACCACTCCCAGCCCTCAAATTGTTTTTGATTGTTAGGATAGCCTCTGAGAACAAAAGAAGATGCTATGGCTTACTCTCAGGGCATTTGGAGAGTTAGTAATAATTTCCGAAAAAGATAGTTGTGGTTCAGCAGCTTCTTGGAATGAGTGTTTCTAATAGGTAGATTGGATTTCTCGTCCTGTGTTGAGGCACAGTGACTGTCTTGTTTATCTCAGTGATGGACAGTGCTAGAAGTGATTATGAGGGACCAGTAGAAGGAAGCATTGGTTGGAACCAGAATTAGAGGACTTTTGTAGCTTCATCTCTGTTGCTGTGATAAAAATACACTGCCTAAAAGCAATACAGGGGAGGAAGGGATGTGTTTCATCTTAAACTTCAGTTTACAGTCCATCATGGGACACAGGGGCCCCAGAGGGATGCTGCTCCATCACGGGGCACAGGGGCCCCAGAGGGATGCTTCTCCATCACG
>OU015754.1:67149630-67208337 GCA_907169655.1 Acomys percivali | reverse complement strand
CACAGGGGCCCCAGAGGGATGCTTCTCCATCACGGGGCACAGGGGCCCCAGAGGGATGCTGCTCCATCACGGGGCACAGGGACCCTAGAGGGATGCTCCTCCATCACAGGGCACAGGGGCCCTAGAGGGATGCTCGTCTATCATGGGGCACAGGGTCCCTAGAGGAATGCTGCTGACTGTCTCTGTCACAGGCTCATGCTTACCTAGTTTTTTGTTTTTTGTTTTTAACTATGTGAATGTGTCTATATGTTGGTATGTACACATGGGTGCAGGGACCTGTAGTGGCCAGAAGTATCAGATCCCCCTGGAGCTGGAGTGGCAGGTGATTGTGAGCTGCCCAACATAGGTGTTATAGACCAAACCCAGGTCCTCTGCAAGAGCAGTAGGCTTTCATAATGGCTGCCCCATGTCTCCAGCCAAGTTAGATTTCACTTTGTTTGTTTGGTTTGGGTTTTTTTGTTTTGATTTGTTTTGGTTTTGCTTTTGTTGTTTTGAGACAGAGTTTCTCTGTGTAGCCTTGACTGTCCTGGACTCACTTCATAGACCAGGCTGGCCTGGAACTCACAGGGATCTTGCCTCTGCCTTCCGAGTGCTGGGATTAAAGGAGTGTGCCACCATGTCCGGCCCAAGTTAGATTTCTTTCTTTCTTTCTTTCTTTCTTTCTTTCTTTCTTTCTTTCTTTTTTTTTTTAAATTATTTATTTATTTTTATTTTATGTGCATTGTATGTAAGTGGGTGTCAGGTTTTGGAGTTACAGCCAGTTATGAGCTGCCGTGCGGGTGCTGGGATTTGAACCCAGGTCCTCCAGAAGAACAGTCAGTGCTCCCAACCACTGAGCCATCTCTCCAGCCCCCCAAGTTAGATTTCTTATGCAGCCCAAGACCACCAGACTGGAGATTATACTGCTCACAGCCAATCTGATCTAGAAAACTCTTCAGTCAAGGCCTTGAGGGTTTCTAAAAGTGAGTTTCCCTAAGATGATTCTAGGCTGTACCAAGTTGGCAAATAAAGATAACTTAGGATAGGGACAAAGCTGGCGCTGCCCTCTAATGCACCAAGGAAAAAAGGTCTGTTTTGTTTTATGATGGGGTCTCCCAGTGTGACTTGGTGCTGGCTGTGATAGAGCAAATCCCGCTGTCTCCGTTCTCTGGTACATGCTAGAATTTCACACATACACCACCACGCCCAGCTGAAAGAGTTCTCATGCATTTTTCAAATTTTGTTTGTTTGTTTTTTAAAGATTTATTTATTTATTTATTTATTTATTATACAGTGTCCAGCTTGCATGTACACCTGCAGGCCAGAAGAGGGCATCAGATCACATTACAGGTGGTTATGAGCCACCATGTGGTTGCTAGGAATTGAACTCAGGACCTTTGGAAGAGCAGGCGGTGCTCTTAACCATTGAGCCATCTCTCTAGCCCCCAAATTTTATTTTTTACTACCAAAACAAAGCATGCAAGAGCCTTTGCCAGATAGAGAACTGGTGGTATGTTGTATGGATTATGCTTCCTAGTAAAGGAAACTGACTACACAGAGTGTCGCTGTCTGTCAGGGGACCCTTATCACACCATCCTCAGCTGTGGGTATGAGGCTGAGACTGTTTCCTCCAATGACATAATAAAGAGCAGAACCAAGAGGTAAAAGCCCCCCCCCCCCCCAAAAAAAAGATAAAAGCCACAATGGTTCTGATTACATAATTCTAGAGGGAAACACTGTCTTTCAGCTTGCAAGATAAACAGTCTATGGAAGAAGCCAGTGGAGAAGACCTCAAAGTGGAAATGGAATCCCAGCAGAAAGAATGTGATTCCCTCCGAAAGGTGATTAAGGGTATCTGGGCTCTGGCCCAGGTGGCTGGAAGGACAGAAGAGATTATATACTGGGAAGGAATCAGGAGTTGCTAGTTTTAAGCCACCTAGGGTCTGCGCCCAAGAACTTTCTTCCTTCTGAGAAGTCAGCCCTGTACAGTAAGTTTGCATTTTAGGTATTCAGTCTTATGACAAGCAAATTGCCTGTCATGGACAGACACAAGAGTTAGGGTAGTGGGCCATCGGATAAACCAGAGCGGTGCACTGCAGCTCAGGTGCACTGCAGCTCAGGTGCACTGCAGTGACGGTGCTCTGCGGTCACGGTGCACTGCAGCTCAGGTGCTGCACTGCAGGGTCCTGGAGACCCTGCTAATAGTCACCAAAATGTCATAAGCAGTGAGGTGGCCCAGTTTTATCAGCAAGTATTAGAGATCCAGTAACCTGCTGGTGAGACAGGTTGCAGGTTAGCAAAAAACATCCAGAAATGTCTTAGAGATCGTGAGTGCTTGAGGCACAGAAAGCTGGCACTGTTTAGGATCTCTCCTTGGATGTTACTGTGACCAAGCTCTTAACCCATACCTGTTGTGGCCCTGGGTAGGGAGACTCAGTAAGCTGAATTTGTCCCTTTCTGAGGAATTTCCATGTGTACTGGGAGTTTCTCCCACTGACCTGCAGTCATTAGGTAAAGGTCCCACCCCTTAGAAGTGCTCATGGAGACTGTTGTGTTCCTCTGTAAAACTCTGTGATGACCAGAGCACGGAGTCTCAGGAGTGTGAATGTAGATGACAACGATCAGGAGAGTTTGAGTTAGACTTCTGTAGGTCATGCTAACCAATCCTGGTCTCATAGTGGACTGTAGCTGGTCTTGGAGCAAAGATCCTCTTGCAGCCCCTTTTCAGTCAGCCTTGTGCTTGTGGCCTTCCTTGATAACTTTGCCTTTCAGGTCGTGGAGAGGCAACAGCTGAAGATAGAGCAGCTGCACTCTCAAGTCCAGGTGAGCAGGGAGCGTTAGCCCATGGTGGACAGGATTGAGGGATGCAAGCAGGGGATTCAGCTTCTCATTTCTCTCCCTTCTCTGCCGTGTGGTTTGCTTGTTGTTTGCTTGAGAGGACAGGTACACTAGACCTTTCAGCACAGTTCTCTGAGAGCGAGGCTCCTATCACCATGGGGTGGTAAGCTGGGGAGAGTAGTGACTAGGAGGAGGGAAGGTCAAGGACAAGTTTGTGGAGATTCTGAGTATTAATGATGCGTTAGCCAGGCAAGGGAGAACTGACTAGGACGGTACTAAATCCTGTAGGAGAAACAGCAAGATGTGAAACGACATAGTTTAAACACAACCCTGCAAGCAGTTTGATACTGTTGAAGTACAGCCATGTACTGCTTACCAGTGAGGAGACGTTTTGAGGAATGTGCAGTTAGATGATTTCATCTTTGTGAACATTACAAAATAAACTACTGAGACGCTTATCACTTAACTGTTTCTTACAAGACCTCATTGTCTTATCTGCAGTCCATCCTTGATCCAACATCCTTCTGCAGTGTATGACTATGTGGAGTTTAAGGCAGTGAGTGGAGAGCTGAGCATAAGAGGTTATGGGACGTTCTCGTCTGTCCTACAGTGTTAGCTTTTACTTTTATTTTCTTTGCCCACATGTATGTATATGCACCATGTGTGTGCCTGGTGCCCACAGAGGCCAGAAGGGGTGTCACATCCCCTGGAACTGTACTTACAGATGGGTTTGAACCATAAGTATGCTGGGAATCAAACCCAGGTCCTCTGTAAGAACAGCAAGTGTGGCTGGGTGTGGTGCGCACGCCTTTAATCCCAGCACTCGGGAGGCAGAGGCAGGTGGATCTAAAAAACCAGCAAGTGCTTTTAACTGCTGAACTGTCTCTCTAGCCCCAGCCAGGATGGGTTAACTTGTAATCTGTAGTAGGTGATGGGACTCTTACTAGAACATTTGGTTATAGTGAGGGTTATAATTGAGATTGGCATGTTGTAAAGAGGCAGCAGAAAATCTAGTGAGGTGATGGGTTGTGGCCTAAGGCATAGTAACAGAGAAGAGGTGTGAGGAGACAGATGGAAGAAGCACACAGAAGGAATCAGTGGCTGACAGGAGTCGAGGCTTGAGGAACAGCGAAGAAGCATGCAGGGTGTGGTCTCCGACCACTGATAACTCCTGCTTCCTACTTTGGGCCAGTGTAGGAGTATTCATTAATTGCTTTCTCTGAGAGGTCTTAATTGAATTAGGTTTACTGGTTGGTTGGTTGGTTGGTTGGTTGGTTGGTTGGTTGGGTTGAAACTCTAGAAGGTTTTACACCAGGGGCTGGGGATGTGGATTAGTGGGAAAAGCACTTTCCTGTATGTCATGACCAGGGTTCACACCCCAGCACCATGTAAGTGCTGGGTGGGTGTGGCAGCCTACCTGTTTGCCAGACGCAGGATCCCTGGAGCAAATTGACTAACTAGACTAGTGTACAGGGTGAAGAGGAATCCAGAAAAGACACATCATCAGCCCCTGGCCACCGTAGAGTGCACAAGTGCATGCTTGCTTACACACATGTGCAAACACACGCATGCAGCCCATACATACATATATAGAAAGTGAAAGAGTTTTCTCACCAAGCTGTTGAATTGCACCACGGAAAGCTGCAGGCCACAGGCTGCCTTTACAGTTATGTCTGTGTAGTTCATCTCTTTCAGTTCTTGTCAGGAAATAGTCACACCTGGAGAGCATTTTAAATGCCAGGGTTTAGTTGTTAATGGCTCGCTAAGTAGAAGGATTTTAATCAGTGGTTCTCAAAGCTGTGCGTCTCGGCCTGTGTGAGGTCGAATGACCCTTTCACAGGGGTTATCTAAGACTATTGGAAAACATATTTACATTACGATTCATATCTGTAGCAAAATTACAGTTACAAAGTAGCAATGAAAATAAATTTGTGGTTGGGGGTCACCACAATATGAGGAACTTTATTAGAGGCTCACAGCATTAGGAAGATTGAGGACCACTGAGCTCTTCTCAGATAACCCTTAAAAGCTGTGTGGTAGGGTGGCACGTCACTGTGTTGCCCAGGAGTGTAAATCACACTTGTTACCTTGGTGTGCTCTGCACAACATTTGCTGTGTGGTCTTTAGAGCCTGAAGCAAGAACTGGCTCAGGAAGAAGGAATAAGCCAGGCCGTGAGAGAAGAAGCGCAGCGCAGGGAGACGGCCCTGCAGCAGACCCGCACAGCCGTGAAGGAGGTGAGCATTGGCAAGGCCGGTAGAGCCTTCACAGATCTCACTTCTCCTGTTGCCCGCCCCATCCCTACCCTCCAAGAGAGTGGAGGAGGCTGTAAGCGTCTTAGCAAAGGAATGGGTAATAGCATTGCATTACCTGTCTTAGAGTGGCCATAATCACCCAGGAAGGCTTTTCAGATGTGGGACCTGCTCCCCTTCGTCCTCCCCATCACTCTTCCTGCAGCCATAGGTTTGTGAGATTAGAGGTGGGGAGGGAAAGATGAAGCCGACTGAGTAGGGCGTGGCTGTAAACCGGTAATCCCAGCACTTAGGAAGGACTGGGTTCAAGCCAAGCCTGTCTGTCCCGCACATACAGCCCCAAAAGAATGAGGGTTTTGTGGTAGGGAATAGCGTTGTAAGGCCCACTGAGTTCACTGGCCACGTGCTAGAGAGACATCTTCCAGAACTAGGATGGTAAATGGCCCGGTGTGCATGAAGGGCGCTAGAGATGGAGGAGGGTGCCTGAGGTGGGGGGTATTGAGCTCTCAGAATGAGAGAAGGCAAAGACAAGCTCACATGATAGCTCTTCTGTATAGGAAAGCCTAATTGCTCCGGTGAGAGTTTGAAGTGCAGAATGCTAGAACTTCACCTCCCTGGAGGAGGGCAAGAGGACACAAGTTCAAAAGCAGTCTGGTTAACAGAATGGATTCCAGCCAACCAGGGTTACTCTGTATCAAATAAGCAAGGGTTGGGATAAAGCTCAATTGGTAGGGTACTTGGATGCATGAAGCCCTGAGCTATAAACTGGGGGAGGTGGTACACACTTGTAACCCTGTACTTGTTAGGTAGAGACAGAATGATCACAAGTTCAAGGTCATCTTCAGCTGTGTAGGAGGCTTGAGGCCAGACTGGGCTGTGTGGCTCTGATACATACCTTGTCTTAAAATGGGTGGGGACAAGATACTTTCAGCTCTGGATCTTCAGGTCTCTTTTCTTTCTTAGCCACACACCCAGTGGCTCCTCTGACAGCCTGTTATCAGGCTGGCTGTTGGCCACTTTTGTCAGGGTGGCAGGGAGAGATTGAAGCCAGTGGCTCCTCAGATGTCACTGTTCACGTTAAGCCATCTCTAATAGCCTGGCTAACTGAGTTGGCTGAGGGACTGGCTTCAGATAGAGTTCCGAGGGGTGGGAGCACTTTCTCCGGTTCCTGGACCGAAACCTAGAGACTGATGACTCAGATCCTGCTGAGGAATCGTTTCTTCTCCAGTGCTGGGTCCCTAAGGGCCTGGGCACAGCCTACGCACAGGAGGAGCTAGTATTTGTAGAGGGAACGAAGGCTTGGGGAAAATGGCCCCAAGCCTGTGTGGGTAACAGTGGGGAGAGACATTGTCTGTGACTCAGTTTTCCCTCCACACACACCCATGTACATTTAAATACTCAGATCCTATGGCTCTCTTTGGGTCTTAATCCGTTTATCATATTTGCTTAGCTCTCAGTGCAAAACCAGGACCTGATTGAGAAGAATCTGACACTGCAAGAGCACTTGCGACTGGCCCAACCAGGGTCCTCATCGTCACCAGACACAGCCCAACTAGCATATGAGCTGCACCAGGAATTGGCCAGTTGCCTTCAAGATCTGCAAGCTGTATGCAGCATTGTGACCCAGAGGGCCCAGGGCCACAACCCTAACCTTTCTCTGCTCCTAGGCATTCACTGTGAGTCATCAAAAGGTCCTTCATTCTCCCACCCCAGCCAACTTGTTATTCTTACAGTAATTGTGAACCAGGTGCTTAGGCCTAGCCACTGCCTTATGGGAGTTGTCAAAGTAAGTGTTCATTAAGTGTTTCACAAACAGGACTCCTTAGAGGGTGCTTGCATGGAGGACAAACAAAAAGCAGGCCTTAGGCAATATATTATCTGCACACTAGTCCCAGCTTGTTCTTTAAAAGTGTCATATCCTAGCCAGGTGTGGTGGTGCATGCCTTAATCCCAGCCTTCAGGAGGCAGAGGCAGGCGGATCTCTGAGTTTGAGGCCAGCCTGATCTACAAAGTGAGTCCAGGGTATCCAAGGTTACACAGAGGAACCCTGTCTCAAAAAACAAGACAATGGCGTGTCCTTTTAAAAAACAAAAAGAACAAATAGCTTTCAAGTCTCTCTTCTTCCCGAGCCACACACCCAGTGGCTCCTCTGACAGCCTGTTAGCAGGCTGTCTGGTGGCCACTTTTGTCAGGGTGGCAGGGAGAGAATGAAGCCAGTGTCTCCTCAGTTTGGGGATGTAGCTTATAGTAGAGTCCTTAGTCCGAAGCTGTAAGAACTGCTGTGCATTCTGCCTGGTCCTTGTGAAGTTTCATTCACCCAATTTTCTAACACTTCTTGAAATCCTCTCCTCAGCCACCCAACACCCAGGGACTCAACTGGATCTGCAGAAGCCAGATGTGATCAGGAGAAAACTAGAAGAGGTTCAACAGCTTCGTCATGACATTGAGGACTTAAGGACCAGCCTGTCAGACAGATATGCTCAGGACATGGGAGAAAACTGTGCCACACAGTGAGGAGTGCCAGGGAGGACCTGGCCTGCTACTAGCCTTGCCAGAAGGTTCCTGCCCTGACTGACAGTCCTGCCTCTGCTGCTGCACCCAGAGGGGAAAGCCTGTATGTGGGGACAGGGTTGTGAGAAGCCACCCTGGCTTGCTGTGCACTGGCTTTGCCTTGTTCGGTTATGTTTTGCTGGTTATCTTAATTCACTCTTAAAGGCTGAGTTACTAGTTAACCTTTTCACAGATTGAACTGGTAAAGTTCTCACAGGCTGTTCCCAGTCCTAACCTGCCATCAGAAGCCAACAGGCTGCTCACCTCTCCTCTCCATCCTCCAGGGTGGGTCCATGCCCATCCCTACTCCATACCTTGGTCCTGCTGATGCTCTCTCTGTTACGAGAGGCCTGAAAGGTTAATAAGTAGGAGTGGCAACCGTCTAAGAATTCTCAGGCCCCAAGATGCAGCCTTCCTGGGAACTCAGCTGGCTTTCTGGGTTTTCTCAGGTATCTGCTACCTCAGGGGTCTTCCCACAGAGGCCTCAGGGTTATCTTCCCCTTAGCAAAGTCCCCCACTAGGATTGCTGGCTTGGGGACTACAGCAGGGCTCCTCAGCCTCCCTGCTGTGCCATCTTTTACAGCAAACTGCTTAGCTACCTGTGTCCCTGGAGCCCTGGGCGTATGGCCAGCATAGCCTTTCTCCTTTGCTTGGGCCTTCCAGGTAGCCAACTTGGGGTACCTAAGTGCAGACTCCTCTGTGGTTTCCCTTTGGGGTTAGACAGAAGTTTCCCCCAGAAGACCACAGGGCAACTGCTGTGCTGCTTCCCCTTCCCACGGCTGGGCTTCTCTTCTGAGGTTTGGAGGATTTCCTTTAACTGCTCTGACCTCCTTGAGTGGTCAGAGCACCTCATATGGGTCAGGGCTGAGATAAAGTGTTCAGTGTTTCCTGGTGTTTTGTGTTTCTCTAGGGCCTTTGACCCTCAGCTTTCTGGTTTTTTTCTCCCTCCTGATTTAGGGATTGTCTCAGTTTCATCTGATTGTCGGGCCAGCCCTCAACCTCCTCTAGTTTGGAGTCATGGGCCCTGTATGTATGAGGAGCAAAGTAGTCCAGGGGTGCAGAGGCAGCCATGACAGGACTTTTGCTAAGCCTTGGGGTTGTTCAATGCACCCTAGACCTCCAGGGCCTGATCAGGCCTCTTTACAAGTGTTTTACAGGTTTGTGTTTTATTTATGGAGTGCTTTCAGAGTAGCCACCCTGCTGACTACCTGTCTGCTTCCACCCTGTGTCATCAGGAGCCCAGCCTCCACGCTCACGGGTATTTCTTTTTGTAAAGTTTATAAAGTTATTTATATGAATCTTTGTTATGTCAACTGGTTTGTATTGCCTATTTTGATTACAGAATAAAACTTTTAACGGATGCTTCTGTTTCCTGTTGCCTCTCAGCATCCCTTGCCCACTCTTCACTTGAGATTGTTGTGGCCAAAGACTAGTTTAGAACAACTTTAGGCAGATCCAGCTTTGTGCCAATCTCTTCCCACTTCTGCTTTGCGTGTGGACACATGAGGTCTCTGCCTACACTCCTGTTGCAAAGAGCTCCCCGACAAGCCAATTGTCACCACAAGGTTGCATCAGACTCCCCAGAACCACTTCTGGGTTTTCTGTGGCTTTGGGGAAGTCACTGCCTTGTGGGCAGCAAGGTTGTTTTCCTGGTCTCTACTCCCAAAGGGGACTAGTGTGAACCTAACAGCTTCCTCCAAAATTGGGATGGGTGCTGGACTCTTCCACTTCATCAGCTGAAATCTCGTTTTCGGGTTTTGTTTTCGTTTTTCAAGACAGGGTTTCTCTGTAGCCTTGGCCAACCTGGACTCACTTTGTAGACCAGGCTGGCCTCGAACTCAATAGCAATCTGCCTTCCTCTGCCTCTGAGTGCTGGGATTAAAGGCGTGCGCCACCACGCCTGGCTATCATCAGCTGAGTTCTTAATATTCAGGGCTGTGGGGTGTCAATGCAACATCACTCCAGAACTAGCTATGTATCTCATAACCAGGGACCTGTACACGTCCCGCTTTCAAGTCGCACTAGCCTTTGCCCCCTCTGCACGCTAGTGCACCTTACCTCCTCCATCTGACTTCCTGGAGGGTGTGCCCCCATTCCCTCGCTTAGAGCCACCACCCTTTCTTGTCAGAGCCTGTTTGAGTGGAGAGCTGTTTAGAGAAAATATCCTGGCTGCACTGCCCCTCCCCGGCCCCCGGTGCTCCCACCACCCCCACCCCTGGCCCTTGCTGCTAAAACCTGAAACCGGAGCCCCGCCTTCCAAAGTTCGGGTAGTATTAAGAGACCTCCTGTAGACGAGGGTGGCACTGTGCTGGGCACTAGATGTACAAAACCCCGGTAAACTGGGGAAAGCTTTTAGCTAAACCGGTTATTCTGCCTCCCCAGCTACACGCCATGAGCCCCAGATCAGAAAGGGCTGACGGAGTAGCCAAGCAGTTGCAGAGGACCAGGGTCCTCTGGGCTCCAGGCCACAGAGCGGGGAAGGGAGGGGGCCTCCCGCGCAGGGCGGTGTCATGCAGGCCCCGCCTTGCCCGCCTGCGCAGCTCATTGGTCCCGAGCGCAGTGACTCGCGGGCGGAGCAGGAAGGAAACCGCTCCCAAGCGCGGCGGCCGCGTACTTCTCAGCCGTGCTGCCGCGGCTCCTACGGTTCCTCGGTTGGTCTTGAGTGTCTCCGGTCTACAGCATGAGTGGCCTGCGCGTCTACAGCACGTCGGTCACCGGCTCTCGTGAAGTAAGTGTGTGCCTGGGCCGGAGCCCGGGGCGGGCGGACCGTCTCCTTGTGCTCTGACCGACCGGCGCCCGGTAGCCGCCCCCACGATGGAGGCAGTGAGGTGCAGGGTATGGCCTCCGAGGTCTGGTTCGGGGGCGCGGCTCAGCCTGAACCCCTCCACCAGGGATTCCCTTGGCATCCCCAGCATGAGCTGCCCATACTCATCCCCCATTATGGGGCCACCCATTCTCTTGCACCCCACCCCCCACCCTTAATCGCAGCTTCCTCTCCACGACGAGGCTGTGGAGGAGGGTGTTTCTCCTGCAGGGCCTGCCTCTGGCTGAGTCCAGCTTCCCTGCCTTGCCCAGAACCTGACCGGCCTCTCTTCCTGAAACTCGTGTAGTTTCCCGCTCATCGTTGGACACTCCTTTAGTGGCCAGAACCTCTCCCCAAGAGTGGTCAAGAGGACTTACCCTGGACCAGAGCTCCTTCCATAAGCCCTCCGGCCTGCCTGCCAACCCTGTCAACCCTCTGCCCCTAGATCAAGTCCCAGCAGAGTGAGGTGACCCGCATCCTAGATGGGAAGAGAATCCAATACCAGCTAGTGGACATCTCCCAGGACAACGCCCTTCGAGATGAGATGCGAGCCTTGGCCGGCAACCCCAGGGCTACCCCACCCCAAATTGTCAACGGGAACCACTACTGTGGGGTATGGGGTTTGGGGTCGGGGGGGGGCTGTTGGAGGACTGCAGCCAGGGTCAGGCCTGGGCAAAGCATTAGGGTCCCCTGCATCTGCACTCAGGTGACTACCCCCTCCCTCAGGACTATGAACTCTTCGTGGAGGCTGTCGAACAGAACACACTGCAAGAGTTCCTGAAGCTGGCCTGAGCTGCGATGGCCACAGTTCCCTACCCACCTCCTCACCAAGCCTTGAAGGACCTTGTGACCAACTCCCTGTCATTCATGACCTCACCTTGGAGTCCCTCCCTTCAAACCTTGGCCCCTTCTGTAGCCTCTCCTTCGTTCAGAAGCAACATTCCTTGCTACCAACTGGTCTCAAGAGACTGTCTTAAGCAAAGCCACCATGCTGGCTGTCCCTGGCCAGGTCTTGGGGCTACCTCCCTGCCTGATGGGCATGTCTGTTGGTTCTATCAGCCAGATCTGCCAAAGGGCCTGCATGCCCTTTCTGGGAGTGTCCTAGAGACAATTAAATGCCCATTCCACTGGTGCTGTCTGGTTGTGGTGTCCTGGATCCCTGCCTGTCAGAGGCAGGTGGTTCTGCTGGTACTAGAGCTGTGCTAAAGTGTGTGTGTGTGTGTGTGTGTGTGTGTGTGTGTGTGTGTGTGTGTGTGTTTGGCTGTGTCTGGCAGCACATGACTATGGTGGACATGAAGGTTCTGGGCATGTTGGCTGAGTCACCCTCAATTTCCTGTGCAGGTTCTGGTATCCATCTGCTTGCCTGACACCTGAGGGTGGCTGCCCCCAGGGCTTCCTCCTTTGGAGCCAACTGATTCAGTGTGGGTGGGTTATGGGGGCGTGTACAGCGGCAGTTGTATTAGATTGAGAGCATGGGGGTAGTTGTGGCAGTGGTTTTATGCATAGTATGGAAAAAGTATCCACATGAGCTTGTGGATGTACACGAATTTGGCTGTCTTCAGAGGCCTCACCCCCAGTGAGGCTCCCCTGCCTCAGCTAAGACAGAATGTCAACCCAGCTAGCATGGGCCCTCCCTCCATTGGATCCACTTAGCACAACTTGGAGAAAAGGAACCCAGGGGACAAAGAGTCAGTGGCTACGCCAGCTGGAGCTCCAGTTACAGGCCTGAGTCTCTGCACCACCCCCTCCCTAGTCCAGCCTTCCCCTGAAGACAGCCCTGTCTAGAGAGCCGCGTGGAGCTCATGATGTCAGGGGCGGCACTTTATTCAGGGTAGTGAGCCTCGGCCAGGGTGGGGTCAGAGCCAGGACCAAGGCTGGGGCTTGACAGCGGGGCTCTTCGAGCCCGTAACAGCAGTGTTGCATTGGGAACCAGGCCTGCAGCCTGCAGCGTGAGTGCATCATCCTGATAGACCGTGGGTGGGAAGGTGCTGAAGATTTCAAAAGCGGCCGAATCCATGTCCCTGGGGGTCCATTGGAGTGCATCAGGCCAGACCATGGGGCCAGGAACTCCCTGCAGCCCCCAGCCCTGCCTTGTACCCACCTGGCCTGTGCTAAGAGGTTCCGCACGTCACCAACCGTGTCCTCAGGCCGCATCATCAATAGGAAGGCCTGCTCCCCATTCTCAGACTTGATGCGCAGCATGGAGAGTGGGGGCACTGGCATACTGGGGGACTCCAGGCTCCTGCAGGTCCAGAGGCCCTCAGTTCGGCCCAGCTCCTTTCCTCTCTGCCCTGCTCTCTCCTCTCCACCCAGCCTCACCTCTGCCGCTCAGAAGCCAAGGCAGGTGTCTCCACTACGATCTCCTGGATCCGGGCAGGCATTGGGCAGCAGTTCTGGAAGGCAGGCACGGAGTGGATGGAGCCCTAGGCCCCGCCCACATCATCCCCTTCAGCCTTCGAGGGGACTGGCTCATTCATGAGCAAGGATGGAGGAGACTGGTAAGCCAAAGAGCTGGGGTGTTGTGTGTGAACTGAGGCCCGAGGAGAGAAGGAAAGGGACGGAGCCCTGCAAGGCAGCATTGCCATTCTCCTGGTCCACTGTAGGAGACAAAGCCACCCTGATGGATGGAGGCCAGGCTTGGGGACCTAACCTAACCTAGGCAGTTGAGGAAGACACCTAAGTGGAGACTGAAACATCCTTCAGCAGTGGCCATCTGCAATGGAACAGGGACAGGCCAATCCCTACAACCCAGCAATCCTGACTCAACAGGGATCTGAAAGGAAGGACACAGTTGGGGAGCTGCCAGCAGTTTACAGCTTTTGAAGCGAGGGATCAAGTCAGACAGAGAGGAGGGGAGAGCTGGAGATGGAGGGTGTGGTGGCACAAGGTGACCTTCAGTGCCAGGATAGTGACCTTGGCTTTCTCCAAGAATCCCTGTTGAATTCCAACAGAGAAGGCTGCTGGGGGCACGTGGCTGGCAGGAGCAGAGATGAGGTGGGAGGGCCCGCTCTGCAAGCGTGTCTGTGAGACACTCTGGGGTCTAGACTAGGGTAGTGGGCTGCAGGGAAGAACTCAAGGGATGGCCAAACTGGACAAGGCAACACGTCAGCAAGGGAGACAGGAGGCTTAGCGCCCCTGTCTTGGGTGGAGACAGAAGATAACGAACTCTGAGCATCTGAAAGGCCCAGACAGTTTACCTAGGCTCTTAGCCCCCCCCCCCCACCCCAAGGACAGGACCTAGGCCTTGGGCTCATCCTCCCATCCCCCCAGCTGAAGCAAACCCAGCTGCCCTGTGAGGTACAGCAGAGTCCACACCGGCTCACAAAGACACGATACAGTCCTGAGGGTCTCCCTGCCATCCTGGCCTTCACATGGAGCCTATAGGCCTGAGGCTCCTGGCAAGACACGGTAGGTGAAGCCAGGGTTGGTGACAAAGCTCCTGGAGAGGGCTGGGTAATTAGGGCTGGCCTCACCTGCAAGGTGTCCCTGATGGGGCCCCGGATGTCAATCACCTCGCCTTGTCGGATTACACACTTGGGAAGCCTGTTCAGAAATTTCTCAGCAGTCATCCTGGAGCCTGCAGGGAGGGCATTGGGAACCTTGACCCAGGAGGGACTGCCCGTGCTAGGAGAGGCTACCTGGAGCTTGCTCTGCACAGCCCCTTAGCTGACCTCGGGTCGGGGGTGGGGTGGGTGGGGGGCAGCTACCTGAAGCATCCTCCACCCTGTCGGTGATCTTGCGTATTTTCTGCCGGCCCACCACACGACCCTCACCTGGGAATGGGCCCAGCCCATCCTCTGGGAAGACCTGATTGCGCAGGTCGCTTACCTGGCAGGAAGAAAGGGACACAGAAGTGGGCAGCCCAACTCTTTCACCCCAAATCCTCAACCCCCACCCCCACCCCTGCTTGCCCAGAGGCCTCAGGAACAACCCAAGGATAGTCACAGGTCTTGCTGCTGTCACCTCAGGCCCGATTTGTGCAAGCCACCCCGCTTACTCATAGTAGCTGAAGCCACAGTCCTAATGACCTCCCCCCACTGGAAGCTGAACACATGAAGGTATGAGTGTTAGGAGAGGGCAGAGCCCGGCTCTCAACCATCACTGCAGGTCATCACAGTTGCCCTGTCAAGACTATCTTCACTCACCTAAAAAAGAAACAACCTAGTCATGACTCACACTGTCTTGTGCATCATGGTGGCACACACCCTCGCTGTGGAAATAACCCGCCTCTGGAACCTGCTGTCTCCTGGTCCCCTGATGGCAACTGTCATCTCACTCAGCCCTAGCAACAGACGGGCTCATCTCCTGTCCTTGCTTCTCAGCCAGCTCTGCCTCTTTTCAGTGTTTGCAACTCTTGCCCTGCCTTCTACACCAACCATGTGGTTTTAGAAGCTTCTGGGTGAAACTAGGCCTCCTGTGCATTACAGATCCCTCAGGAGCCCAGGCTGTGAGGTAGGTAGGTGCCCTGAATGCTGGGAAGGAAGGGCCAAGTGCTGGTCCAACCGCCAATGCTGTACCTTCAAAATGCCAGCAGAGGGCACTGTCTGCTGCTCAGCTTGGGGGACCTCATGGCCACTATGGTCATGACAACCTCCTTACTCTATTCCCAAACTAAACCTCAGACTCATCCTCCTGCAGAGCATCCTGAATGGGTCCCCTGAGTGGATGGTTCCCTCTTAGGATGGCTGATCCCTGAGGAAACTGTTACCCTCATTCTCTCCAAAGCCACACAGGAAAGAAAGGGTGGGTTGAGGAGCCCTGGTTACCTTAAAGGGGACTCCATCAGGGTACAGTCGCTGGAGCTCTGAGGGAAAGAAGCCATCCAGTATGTCGCGGAGGCAGCGCTGCAGGGGTGAACAGGTGAGGCCTCTGTAGTTATATGGTGTCATGCTATACGGGGCCTGCTACCGCATGCATGAAGCCGTAAGCATCTTACCCTGGATTGGAGGGGTGGGGCCTGTGTGCTCTGTGGAGAGCAAGGCTAATACAGTAAGCGGGTAAGCAGGCATGAGCCCCAGAGCTCCGTCCTACCTGTGTGGAGGGGTCGTAGAAGGGCCGGAAGGGCCCATCAAACATGACGATGCCATTCCGGTAGAGCTTCAGAGGGATTGGCTCAAGGGTGCGGAGCTGTGCCCCACCAGGGACTGGTGTCACCTGCGCCTCTCCCTCCACAACCAGCTCACTCAGATCCTGCAGACTGGCCAGCAGCCTGTCAAAGTCCACCTCCGGGGGCACAAAAGAATCCCCTGGCAGAAGGGATAGATGCCCATGAGCCCCTGCAGCTGTTATGTGCCCTGGAAGCTCTGCTTCTGAGGGCCCTCCACACGGAGTAGAGGCTTCAGGCCCTACAGGGGTAACTGCACTAGGCATCAATGGCGGCTGTCTTTTACTGGGTGTTTAGTTTCCTTTAAGCCCTGGTCCACTAATAGGATGGCCCTGAACTACTTTTGATCCTGCCTCTGCCTCCCAAGTACGGGGATTCCATGACTGTCACCCCCAGAATAGGATCACTATACTTTGTGTCAGGGGTGTAATACCCACCATCCTGTTTCCTCCGTTTATAAATCCTACACTGGAAGGACTACACTCTTTTCTGTTTTCAGAGCTGGAAACTGAGGCAGAGAGCCTTTGGTGGCTTCTTTGCAATGCACAGCATTAAGAACACAAGCAAAGCTTGATACTAGACCTGCCGTGTCAGGCACTGGGTTCACAAAGCTCCCAGCTCTGGATCAAAGCTTTCAGGGTTCAAATCCCAGCCCCTGCCCTTCTCCCTGTGTGGCCTTACCATAATGCTCTGGGCTAGAATGGGATGCCAATAGTGTTGGCCTCCCAGGTGGCTGTAAGGCGCCAAGGAAATGGCCACGTGAGGGCTAACATGGAACAGCCTGACCTGTCCACGTTTAATCACTGCTCACCAGCTCTACCTCAGGCCAACCCCAAGGCTGGGAGGCTGGGGCTATTTAATCTCCACTTTATGCATGAGGAAACACATCAGAAAAATGAAAGTGACGCATCCCAAGCCACCTGGCAAGTTGGAGGACTTAGGACCGAGCTGCATCATCAGGGACAAGGGGGAGGAGGACAGATGGCTCTTAGGGTGTGGGGGTCAGATGCTGGCCAGCTGTTTCTGCATCACAGACTCTTAAGCATCTGCTGAGGCCCTGAACGCCTCTGGAAACTGTGCACACACACCCATGGCCTTGCACACATGGCCATACACACATGGCCTTGCACACATGGCCATGCACCCATGGCCTTGCACAGTTGTAGGGCTGCAGATGAAGAGACCAAGACAGCCATGAAGGTGAAAAAAAAAAAAAAAAAAAAAAAAAAAAAAAAGGCAGCAGGCAGGAGGGGAGCTGGCTCCTAGAGTGTAAGCCTCCAGCACACAGCTGGCTGTGGGATCCCTGACAGCTGTTTCCATCCCCCCAAACACACACACAAGGACAGCTGTCAGGGCTTTAGGAATCCATCTGTTCGTCCCCGGGGGGGGGGGGGGCGGCTGTATTTCCGGTTGCTCTGCTGCTACTGAGCTGTAGGCCTCTGCGAGCCTTCCTTTCTCCCTGGACCTGGCTGTTATCTGAAGGGCTAAGTGTGCCCCTTCTGCCTCTGTGCTCCCCCCCCCCCCCATCTAACCCTGTATTGTGCACCACCAACAGCCCAGTTTACATGATGTGGGAACTGAACCCACGGCCTCATGGATGTGAAGCAAGCACTCTTTCAGCTGCTTTACGTCCTGCCCCCGTGATATTGTGATACTGACACTGTGAAGCAAGCACTCTTTCAGCTGCCTTACGTCCTGCCCCCGTGATGTTGTGATACTGACACAGATTTCCTTTCCAATCACTTTAAGACCAAATTGAGAAACCTAAGAACCGAAAAATAAGAACAGTCCTGAACTTCCTCCAACTTCGGAAAGTGAAGTCTGCCATAGAATGGAGCCAAGGTTGCTGTCCAGAACAAGCTACCTCACAGCCAAGGCTTAAGGGACAGACATGGGATGGACAATGGGGTAAGGGGACAGACTGGATGGAGTCCCTGGGGTGGTGCTAAGAAACACTGATGACAAGAGTTTGCTTCAGAAGACTGGCCTGGACAGCCGGAGGCTATAGAGCAATAGCAGAGCATTTGCACCAACAAGAAAAAAGGTGGCAGGAAGAGGCAGAGGCAGTGAGGTGGGGAACGGGTCTGCTTTCTTCCTAAAAACATAAAAGAAACCTAGGCCAGGCCAGGAAGAGGGCAGAGCGGGTAGGGTGGGCTGGGCTGCCCTCGGGTCAATGGATGGGAGAGGACTGGGTGCCCAGGGAGTAAGGCAGGATGAGCCTGGTGTGGCCAGCACAGGGCACACTTGTAAGTCAGTGAGCACTTGCTAAACAGCTCAACGGAAGCCTTCATTTGGAGAGAGATGTGTAGGAGCTCCCACACAAGGCAATGCAGCCCCAAAACTAAGTCCTGTGTTGGCTCAACCCCATGAAGAGACATGTCCCTTTTTTGGGATGGGCAGGTACAAACCCTGACCAGGCTAGGCAATGGTGGCGCACGCTTTTAATCCCAGCACTCGGGAGGCAGAAGCAGGTGGATCGCTGTGAGTTCAAGGCCAGCCTGGTCTACAGAGTCCAGGATAGCCAAGGATACACAGAGAAACCATGTCTTGAAAAACCTAAAAACAAAAAACCCTGACACGGCCACAAGATCATGTCAGTGGCCCTGACTGACTGACTCTCTGAGGCCAGTATTTCAGTTCCCTTTTTACAGCTGTATCATGCTCCTGGTCATGTGAGCCTTGCAGGGCCAGCGTGACACATTCAGCTATGGGTGGCCATGTAGATGGCAGCTGCTAAGTTTTGATTCTTGGGACAAAGCTTCCTGGGACCCTTTTCTAGGAAGAGTCACAGTTCTAGGGAACACCTTTGAGTTCCATCATGTAACTTTGGGAGTTTGACTTTTATTTAGTTATTTAGTTATTTAGTTTATTTAGTTATTTTTTGAGACAAGGTTTCTCTGTGTAGTCCTAGCTATCCTGGACTCACCTTGTTTGTTTTGGGGTTTTTTTTGGTTGTTGTTGTTATTGTTTGGTTGGTTGGTTTTAGTTTTTTGAGACAGGGTTTCTGTGTGTAGCTTTGGCTGTCCTGGAACTATATCTGTAGACCAGGCTGGCCTCTGCCTCCCTGAGAGTTAGGAGTAAAGGTATGTGCCAACACTGCCTGGCTTTGTTTTTTTTTATTATTTATTTATTTTATGTGCACTGGTGTTTTGCCTGCATGTATGTCTATGTGAGAGTTGCAGACAGTTGTGAGCTGCTATGTGGGTGCTGGGAATTGAACCCAGGTCCTTTGGAAGAGCAGGCAGTGCTCTTAACCACTGGGCTATATCTCTAGCCCCTTGGTTTCATTTTTTAAGATAGGACCTTATGTAGCTCACACTGTACGAAGCTGAGGGTGACCTTGAACTCCTGACCCTCCTGCCTCCCCATCCCAAGTGCTGGCATGACCTCTCCCCTTGGCATTTCCTTGGCCCTCCAGGGCCATACAGGGCTGCTGCTTGTGAGCTCAGCAGGCATGGGCAAGCGGGCAGGCATCCCTCAGCCTTAACTTCCTCTTGTGTAAAAGAGAGGCAGTAACAGTCTTTGGCTAGAAGGGTGGCTGCTGTGGTTTCTCCCAGCTTACTCTGAGCTCAGGCTACACCATGCCCCCACTTCCTCCAAGAACCTTGCCAGCAGCCCCTGGTCCCCCTGCCTGGCTCTTGTAGCCCCTGACGCCATTCCCTTGGCCCCTGTAACACACTCTTGTCATTTTGTGTGTGAAAATTTGCCTTCCCACTATTCCGGGCACTCCTTAAACACGAGTTAAAGCACTGAACCCTAACCTGGCCCACAGGGGTACCCCAGAGGCATGTGTGACCCAACTGTCCCCCTGTATGTCTGCCTGCTGGTATGTCAGGAACAGTGTGGCTCTGTTGGGGTCTGCGAGTCCTGTCCCCCTGTCCCCCTCAGGCTCATACCCAAGAGAAGTCCGAGCGGCAAACAACCACAACAGAGACACAAAGACGCCTTTGTGCTGCAGAGCCCACAGCAGGCCAGCCCTGCCCCTGCTGAAATGAGTGGTGCCCCTGCAGGCTTGTTGACAGGATAACTTGCTGCTTTGGTGCTGGAGATGGGCCACCTCTCAGGAACACCTGCACCCCCACCAGGAGCCTCTTGCTCCAGGAAGCAGCTATTGATAGCACAATTCAGCAAGCCAGGCCCACTCTGGCCATGTTCTTGCACGCCCTCTGCGACTCAGGAGCCCAGCAGAGAGAAGCTCTGAAACTCTGGGTGGTTCCCAAACATACCCGTGACCAGGGCAGGTTTGTCCTGATGTCTGCAGCTCTCACCCTGACTCCTGCTGTTGAGCCTGGGGCTGTCCTAGTGGACAGACAATCCCAGGTACCCTAGGCATCACAGCCTTTCTTGCACACAAAATCTGGCCTATGTGCCAAGCTCTGTGCTGCATGTTCCCAGGTATCACCAGTGGAAGAGATAGTGGTGTCAAGTCCTGCTGCCTGCCCCCAGAAGACCTAGCCTGAGCCTTTAAACCCCTCGCTCCAGCACAGCCCTTTCCCAAGAGATGCTGGCCCAGTTACCTTAGCAGCCCGGGTATCTGAGGGACTCTGCTGGAGGGGCCAGGGCTTGAGATAGAAGCCAGGGCAGGCAGGAAAAACATGTCTACCCAGGTCTGGGCCAGAGACAATCAGGCTGCCAGTGTGCACGGGGACTTGGGAGTTGGGGCAAGGCTAGGGGTGGAGGTAGGGACCTAGCAAGAGACGAGTGGGCAGCACGGAGGAAGGGGGGGATTTGAAGAAAGAGGAGGGTAACAAGTGCCAAGCTTACTGATGCACTTGTCCCGAGGCCCCACACCTGCTGTGTGTGGTGACCAGAGCAGGACTGTCCCCTGAGGCACAGCAGCCAATGTGAGGTTCATATTCTGGTGAGAGGCTGGGGGGTGCATCTACTGGTCATGCCTTCTCCAGGCCTCCCCGCTACTGGCCCCCTTCATGGAGAAACTGGCAATCCTTCCTAAGGCAAAAGTTCTGGATCTAGAACCTTCTAATTACTCCCCTTGTGTCAAAATCTGAATCTCTGGCTTGCCTGCCCACAGGCAGTCTGTGAGAAGTGACAGGTGCTCAGAAATGAGCCTGCAAGAAGCCAGCACTGGTAACAGAAGACCCTGGGGACAGAGTCCAGCTGGTCCCTGAGACAAGAGGGGATTCCAAGGAGGAAAAGCTTCTAGAAACGTAAATCATTTCCTCAACTGGCAAGAAGAACCAAATGCCCCTCCTGCACTGAAAGGCCAAAACAACAGAAAAGCACAGAGGGCTCTGTGGCCCAGCAGCTCTAAGACAGAAGGCACCAGTGGTCCCCACAGGTTGCTTTACACGAGGAGCACATGGCTTCAGAGGCAGACCTGGAGCTCTACCACCAAAACCACACAGGATGCTGCTTGCCAGGGGAGGGTTGTTGGAGGAGACACATGGGACACACACACAGGAGGCAAGTTCAGAGACCAGCCATGTGACCCCCTCGCAAAGCAAGCAGGAGACACCTTTAGGCCAGAAGGGAGGCTGCTCTCCAGGATGGGAGGCCACGTGACATGGAGCCCCACCTACCATGTGGGCTCCAGGGGCAAAGCAAGAAAACCTCAGAGCACCACGCCCTAGGCTGCTTTGCTTTGACCCATGGGTCTTGCCTAGCAGGGCCTTGGGCTGCCCCCCCATAGCCTGGGGCCATATTCACTCCCCTGCATCTTCTTACAGCCACGCTCCAGGGCCCTGCCTCCTTTCCGCCTCTCCATAAGTCAAAAAGGCCAAGGACCTCCCTCCCCTTCCTAAATCTCTCCTCTGTCTCTTCTTGTCCGCCACACCAGCACCACCTCATACATCAAATGACTGGGGACACCTCCCAGTGGGCTTTCAACCGCCCCCCACACCCCCACACCTCCCCCCCCCATTCAATAGTCTTCAGACACTAGACCTTGGTTTGCTATCAAATGGAACATCCTTTGGCCCAGACCAAAGCTGTTTATTTAAAATGCTTTGAAAGTTGTCAAAGAGCCTTTAATCCCAGCACATGGAGGCAGAGGCAGGAGTATCTTTGAGAGTTCAGGGTTAGCCTGGTCTACATAGCAAATTCCACAACAGAGTTCAAGGAAAGCCAGAGCTACACAGTGAAACCCTGTCTCAAAAATAAAATAAGGGAAGAAAGAAAGAAAATAAGAAAGCTGAAGAAAGTACATAAATGAACTATACTACTACTTAGGTAACGGGGTTTGTGTTTTCAGACTTAGGGGGAGTGGGGTGAAGCCTAGGGCAGCAGAAGGGAGGGCCATGTTTCTAAGATGAGTTTAAGAGGGTGTTCGGATCCGTGGAGCTGGAGTCACAGGCAGCTATGAGCCGCCATGTGGGTGCTGGGAACCGAACATAGCTCCTCTGCAAGAGCAGCAAGCACTCTTAGCCCCGAGCCATCTCTCCAGACCCTGTGTTTGTTTTTTGAGATAGGATTTTTTGTAGCCTAGGCTGGCCTCAAAACTGCTACATAGCTCAGGACAATGTTGGACTTCTTGATCCTCGTGTCTCCTCCTCCTGGGGCGTCACCATGCCCATGGCTCCATGCACTCTGGGTAAACACCCCACCATACTCCTCAGCCCTAGCATCTGGGTTTTTATCCATAAAGATACTTTTGACATCAACACTGTTGTCATCTTTTTCTTTTCTTTTTTTTTTTTTTTTTCCAAGACAGGGTTTCTCTGTGTAGCCTTGGCTGTCCTGGACTCGCTTTGTAGACCAGGCTGGCCTTGAACTCACAGCGATCTGCCTGCCTCTGCCTCCCGAGTGCTAGGATTAAAGGCGTGCGCCACCACCGCCTGGCCTACTATTTGTCATCTTCTAGACACTTGTTTCCTTCGAAGCCTGGGAAACAAGAGAGGCCATGCAGGGGGCTACACATCTGACTCCTTTGTTCCTTAAGCGAACATTGAGGGTGACAGTGTGCCCCATTCTGTTGATGAACCTGAGACGCAGGGAAGGGAAGTGGCTTGCCCAAGCCACAAGCCGCCCCTGAACAGGCAGCGGAATAGAAATGAGGGGCAAAGTTAGATTCCGGAGCCTGGCGATGGGTCTTCCCCACCCTGAAGAAAATGGCCCCTGTCGTAGAAACAGCTCTCTAGACCCGAATCTAAGGACAAGGTGGGCTGGGGGACCCACTAGATATCAATGGCTAAACAAGACAAAACAAGGCAGAGGCAGGTGTATCTCTGAGATAGAGGCCAGCCTGATCTACAGACCACGACAGCCAGGACGCCAGGACTACACAGAGAAACCCTGCCTTAAAAAAAAAAAAAAAAGAGCTTCAAATGTCCAGCAACCCCATCTGTGGCCCTGGGCTAATGAGCAGGCGAAGACTGGACTGAGACAAGAAGACCTTGGCTTTTCTCTCCTTGGGTCAGGGGCAAGGTGATGGGCGACTCAGCGCCCCCTCCTCGCCTCAATGCTGGGAGGCCAGGGTTTGAAGCGGAGGGCCTCTGGAAGAGTGGAGGCCAAAGGAGGCTGCCTCCACCAGCAGCGGCCAGGGTAGGTGCTCTCCTGTACCTGGCTTCCAGAACTTCTTGGCCTTCATCCAGTCCTGTTCATCATTTTCAGAGGCTGCCTTTCCCTCTGCGTCCTCCTGGTCCATGGGCTCGCCCACCCACTGCAGGCCGTAGTCACTGAGGAAGCGCTGTGGGGCAGAAGAGGGAGATGTGGTGTGGCACCAGCTGCCCAACCCTGAGTCTGCCCTCAGCCCAGTGCGGCCTGGACATGGAACGTGGGGGAGGCACTGGGCATGCCCTGCTGGTGTCCATGAAAGCGCTTGACCTCCTAACACTGAGGGCTCCCTCTTTAAGAGGGGGCCATGACAGCAACCTGTGTCTGGGTACTGAGTGAGGTACCTCACGCCAATTATTAATACACCACAGCTCTGGGATGAGGGTGAGGAGGAGGCAGGGACACCTGCTCTTTGGGTGTGAGACTCCCTCTTCCTGGATTTTTTTTTTAAGTAGGTTCTAGGGACAGAACAAAGGTCCTCATGCTTGCAAACACTTTACTGACTGAGGCAGTCCCTTGGCCAAGGCCTTTTTTTTGAGACAGGGCCTGCATAGCCCTGGCTATCCTTGAAGTCCCTTTGTAGATCCGCCTGCCTCTGCCTCCCACCACACCAGGTTAGAGTAATCCACGTTTCTGAGGCTACTTTCTTCTCTCCCCTTCACTGGCAGCCACTCTGCTCACAGCTCTGTGGCCCACTTGTGCTGTGGTCACCCAGTGCTTGCTGCTGTGAGACCCCGGTGCCATGCTGTCGTCACCTCTGTAGACATGCCCATACACCAGCCTGACCACATTTGCCCTTTTATGGCTCTTGTCTGCTCCCACAAACACAAGGACAGGACCCAAATTCACACCCAGCTTGGCTCTTGCCTCTGAGCTTGACTCCGCTTATAACCTTGCAGATGTCCAGAGCACACTAACATCCACTAATGTCAATGGTGCTGCATCCAGCCCGGCCCCACACCTTTCCCATCTCAGCGAGCCGCACCTCTAGCTACCGTCTTCCATGGCCCACTCCTGCTGGACTGACCAGAACAGAGCCCACAATGCCACTCCCACAGCAGCCCCCAACCACCCTCACCAACCTGTCTCATGCTCTCACCCTAAGCCAAGCTGCCATGGCCTCTCCTCCCATCTGTGTCCCATACCGAAGGTGTCTGTCAGACCCTCTCCTGAAACCTTCAACCCAGTTCTTCCTCCGGCTGTTGCCGAACCCTGGTGCCATCTGTCCTTCAGACTGGTTTTCCTCCCTCTGCAGACTTGGGACTTCCTTGAAACTTCTGCTCCCACACACCTGTGAGGTTCCCAGCACCCAGCCCCTGTCCACTCCTGCATACAGAAGGATCCCCCAACAGAGTCCCTGTGCAGCCTCCTTGGCCCCCTCGCTGTCCTTCTCCCTTCTCTTCTCATGACCTCCACCTCAGCCAGACTGATTGACTGACTGACTCTTTTTTAAGGATTTCTTTATTGGCTGGGCATGGTGGCGCACACCTTTAATCCCAGCACTCGGGAGGCAGAGGCAGGCAGATTGCTGTGAGTTCGAGGCCAGCCTGGTCTACAAAGTGAGTCCAGGACAGCCAAGGCTACACAGAGAAACCCTGTCTCAAAAACCACCAACAACAACAGAAAGAAAGAAAGAAAGAAAGAAAGAAAGAAAGAAAGAAAGAAAGAAAGTAAATTCCTCTCCAAGAAGATGCAGGTACAGTACAGGCAGAGAACAAGGTCCTAAGATGGGAAAGAGCTCAAAGAACCAGAGGAAGGCGAAGTGGCTGGAGAGGAGAGAGAGGTTCTGATTAGGAGAGCAGGGGCCAGCCACAAACCCGCAGTGAGGTCTTGGGAGTAGAGCTGAGTGGAGAGTCAGGAGGTGTATTAAGCAAGAGCCCAGAGCAGAGCAGCAGGCAGGGTGCTTGGAGGGTAGCAAGGGGCACCTTCCAGGCAGCTCGAGACCAGGGAAAGCAGCCTGGCCATCCATCCCACCGACCTCCGCCTCTCACCTCCATCTCGCCAACCTGCCGCTGCAGCTGAATGCACTGTGTCTCCAGCTCCTCCTGCCTCTGCAGGCTTGCACTGTCTCCTGGGGGGAGAGTGGGTAAGCAATTCTACTGCCACACCTGGAGGATGGCAGGTGCTTTTCTGGGGACCCTTTGAGAGCTGCCCCTGAGCCATCTCTCTGACCTCTCTCCTGATCCTGGTGGGGTTGGGGAAGGGGCTGGAGAGATGGCTCAGCCATTAGAGGCTAGGCTCACAGCCTGAACAGACCCTTAAGAGCCACATATCCCCTCATCCTTGGAGCGTGGCTCCTCCATGCTCAGGACAGTGCAGCCTGGGCAAAGGCACTGAGCTAAGTGTGGTCTCTCTCTCTGGCCCCAGCTGTCCAGACCCCACCAGGAGTCTATGTGATGCTCTTGGAATCTTGATACCCAAAGCTGCTGTCTAAGCTTCCATGAACCATGGACTGGGTGCCTGACCACGGGCTATTTTTTGTTTTTGTTTTTCGAGACAGGGTTTTTCTGTACTGGACTCGCTTTGTAGACCAGGCTAGCCTTGAACTCGCAGAGATCCACCTGCCTCTGCCTCCCCAGCGCAGGGACTAAAGGTGCCACCGTGCCTGGCCAACCATGGGCTTCTTACCTTGGTGCTGCTGGAGGGCCTGCACCAAATCTTCCAGGGCCAGGATCTTCTGGTCCTGAAGCAGTGACAGACAGGGTGAGTGAAGTCCTGGTGGGTCCCAGGGCCCCAGAGGGTATATATGAGGTAAGCTTTAGCCCTTCCAATGGGACGGGCCCCACCTTTTGCCTGGGTATGAGCATAAATAAACTTGTCCCTACCAACCTCTGGTATTGTGCTTCCGAGCTTCAGTAACTCCCATCTCTCTGACAGTCACACTAGCTGAGAAAGGCACTGGGCCCACGTCTAGCTTGCCACGTCTGCTCAGCAGCCTGCTAACTCTACCCAGCCCACTGTAGCTGTCTCTGCCCTCTGCTCAGCTCCTGGGACCACGACCATTCCAGGCCACGGCTTGCCATCAAAACCGCAGTCCACCTGGAGGAACTAGTCCCCTCCGGTGTCTCCTGCCCCAGGTCCTACCTTGGACAGCATCTCATCATTCTGGGCCTTCAACTGCTCCTCCATTTCCTGCAGCTTCCTGGCCATGGAGGACACCAGCTCCGCATCATGGAACACAGGGACTGTCAAGTGGACAAAGTTCTAGTGCCTTGGCCTGGAGCCGAGGCTGAGACAGGGCGGGCCAGAGAGGGAGAGAACCACAGGAAGAGGCACAGCACTGCCAAGTGCAGCTGATGCTCCCATGACAGAGACAGAGCCGTTCATGCAGGTCCTCTCAGTGGGACTTCAGTCAATGCGCTTCTCCATGAAGCTGGGTGGGGTGCGGCAATTAGCTCCAGGTGTGTGCATTTGTGGGGTGCAACAGACAGGCCACAGCTTTAAGGTAGGGGTAGGAGTGTGTGTGTGTGTGTGTGTGTGTGTGTGTGTAACATTGGGTGCCTTCCTTTATCACTTGTTTGTTTGTTTGTTTTGTCTGGGGGTGGGCTGTGAACTTAGAGCCATATGCACGCTAGGTAAATGCTGAACCTGAGGACTGCTGTCTCGGGCAGGGTGGCTGGCCAGAAAACTCCCACAGTCCACCTCTCTCTGACCTCCAATGGGGGACGGGGGTTCAGGCATACACGGCTATGAGAGGCTTTTATACAAGTGGTGGGGGCCTCTTTTGTTCATGGCATGTGCTTTTACCCACTCAGCCATCGCCTTGTCATTAAGTCTGGTGACTTGAGTTGGATTCCTGGGACGCACGTGATGAAAGGAAAAGAATGAGTTTTCTTTGGCACATACACACTCGCCCTTGTGTGCACACACAGGAACACACACGCACAAAGTAAGTAATCTATTTACTTTACATCTATTTATATCTATCCTGTAACACAAGTGGTGGAGGCTTAGTCAGCTGGGCAGTGGTGCCGCACACCATTAATCCTAACACTCCGGAGGCAGAGGTAGGGGATCTCAGAGTTTCAGGCCAGCTGGTCTACACGGTGAGTTTTGGACAGCAGGGCTACACAGAGAAACCCTGTCTCAAAATAAAATAGGTAATGTCATTGTTCTAAAGGAACACTGGAGACGTTCTAAACAGGTATAAATACTGCCCCAATGCATGAATCCTCACTGCCTCTTGGCTCCCCATCAGGGGAGAAATTGTTCTAATGGATACTTTTGAGCTACTGAGGAGACTGGAACATGGAAAAACTAGGTTGGGAGGGTTGCTGAATTATTCCTGCTCAGAGGTGCATCAATAACACTGCATGTGTTTCCGTATTATTAGGAGATGCAGGGTTCCGAAGGAGGTAGCTCTGACTGTCAGAAACTCTGCAATTTGCTGCTAACTTGCTCATCCAAGAGATGGCCTTTTATGCATAGATCTCTGTGCAGGCTGAGGGGGAGGTGACTATGGTGACATGTCAGTTGCTAGGAAGTGGGACTTCTACTTCAGCTTTTCTGTACAGTGAAAATTTTCCAAAATGAAGCTTGGGAGCTGGGAGTGGTGATGGAGCACTTTCTCTCAGCACGAGTTCAAGGTCATCCATGGCTACATCGTGAGTTCAAGGCCATCCTAAACTACATGAGACTATCCCAAACCCTAACCTCTCAAAAAAAAAAAAAATCAGAAAAAAAAAAAAAAAGAGTGAGATGGGACAACATCTCTTTGACCCCATAGATGCTACCTACCCTAACTACATGGAGAGCAGTAAGTGCAGCCACTGTCATGAGAGCACACAGGATGCCCAGGAAGGCTCAGGAGAAAGATGGGGAACCCTGAACTCCCATTTCCCTAGTGTGCGTGCTCACTGAGTGAGGTCTCTGGGACTTGGAGCCAGAAGCACCTTAAACCATTTACGTGGGAACATTCAGGAGCAGCCAGCATACACAGCATGGCTGCCCTCACTGGGGTTGCATGGAGAGATGCAAGTGTCCAGGCAGGCGGAATGTCCACAATTGGAAGTGAGGAAGAAAAAGAAGTGCTGAAAAAAAAAAAAAAAAAAAGCAAGGAGAAAGACCCTAGGAGCAATGCGTGATGGACACCATCAGCAACCCAAGTGAGCACAGAGCTGCTCACAAGAAGTGGTGATGGGGGCAGGCGAGGTGGCTGCTGAGCAGAGAGAGAAAGCAGAGAGGCAGGTCCTATCGGGGACACACACTAGCTGGATGTGGCAGGAAGAAGCTGCCAGAGGATGTACAGTTTCTATAAGGGAAGATGGTGGTGGCTGTGTGACTACTACTGTCCCCAGGTAGGTGTAGGAGACTCTGGCTTGGTGACTAAATCATGACGAGACAAGACAGGCAAGTCTTGTCTCTTCTACTTTGACTTCCTGCCAACGTCAGATGTAGGGGAGTTTGGTCCAAGGCCACCTGGCTGTTCCCTCCCACTGCCCTTCAGAATGGTGACCACTGCTCAGAGTATCTTGTGTGATGGCTAGGGACCCCACCAAACAGCCTCTCACCAAACCCTTTTACCATGCTGTCCTGTTGCTCTCCTTCCCTCAGCGGACAGTGAAGGAGGAGGATGGTAAAGCCGCTTAAGATATCATAGCTGGTGGAAAGTTCTAGCTGAATTCCCAACTTCCCCTGATCCCACCCAGCGCCTGTCTGCCCCCTCTCCCTCAGTCCCCATCTCACTGTAGGCAACTTCATACAGCTCTATGAAGACACAAAGTCAGGTGAGACTCCTCCTAAGGAACTCAGCCCTTTTCGACATGCAGATAAGACAGCAGCTGGCGGGAAGCTGAGCTCTCCCTTCAGGCTCCTCACTGTCTCTGAGCCTCAAAGACAGACCCGTTGACGTCACACTTGCTGGAGACTGGAGAGTTTCTAGACACAGCCTGGCCTGGAGCTTGGCCAGACCCTACAATGTGCGGTTGTAGGCTAAACCCTGTGCTGGATGGGTCTGGGAACACAGGCACTGGCACAAGCAGCCAGGAAGCCAGGAATGGAGGCAGTGTCTCAAGCCAGCAGGTAAGAGGAGGAGCCACTCACAGGGCCTCTCCTGCTGCTACGGGCAAGGGGGCCCCACACCGCGTCAGCCCTCTGCTCTCACCTTGCCTACTCACAGGGGCACCAATGCCTCCATAGCACGAAGGGACAGAGAGCCTTTCTTCTGCATCTTCCCCATCATTCAGCATGTCCACCTCGTCTTCTGTAGACAGGGACACCCAGGTCACTGTTCTGGGACCACAGACCAGAGGGCACTCTGGCCCTGGGCCCCAGCCAAGAGGAAACAGTTTATATACGGCCTCCTACCCCGTAGGGCTCCAGGGAGGGAAAGCTACAAGACAGAGGCTGGGGTCCATCTCTGGTCCTCCCATAGTTTCAAGGCACCCATAACCATCTTATATTGGGCAGAGGGGTTCTATGGTAGAGTGTGGAGGTCTCTGCTGAGGGAGAAGGGCTAGCGGGTAGCCCAGACCTCTGAGCATGGGGTCAGGAGCTGAAGAGCACAGGGAGCAAGCAAGATACCCCGTCTCATAAGACCTCAGCATGCTCTTTCCCTGACCACCCAGCTGTAAGGAGACGGAGGCTGGCGAGGAGACAGAGGCTGGCGAGAGGGGCAGGGCCACCGGGACAGGTCACACACTTACCATCTCCGTAGACTCTTATCCCTCGCTTCCTGGGAACCCAGGCAGGAAGAAGGAACAAATATAAATTAAGCCCCTTGGAATGCTGCCAAGGGAAGGTTCCAGGCCCCATGCAAGGCTAAAATAGACAGAGGTTAAGCTTCTGTCTCCTGAAGACTCCCACCCCCAATCTACACTTAGCCCAGGTGAGCCAAGGGACACTCTGTACAGTGCCTAACTCCTCCCAACAGAGAAAGGTGGGGGTGGGGCAGGGGGGGACACATTTTTGGTTGGGAAGATCCCAAGATCCCAAGCCCATGAAGCTGGCCCTGGCTGCGCCCTGGGTACAGTGGGCCCCCAGACTTGCTGCTTAACCTTTCTGGATCACCCTGGCCTTAGCAAGAAAAACAACAAGGAAGCTGGGTGCAGTGGCACACACCTGTAATCCCAGCACTCAGGAGGTAGAGGCAGGCGGATCGCTGTGAGTTCGAGGCCAGCCTGGTCTACAAAGCGAGTCCAGGACAGCCAGGGCTACACAGAGAGACCGTGTCCAGAAAAAGAAAAAGAAAGAAAGAAAGAGAAAAACAAAAATAAAGGAAAGAAAGAAAGAAAGAACAACAAGGAAACAGGAGGTAGGAAAGACTTGGCGTGAGGATATAAGGCACTGGCATTTAAAGAAGCCCAGCATGGAGCCTGGCCCAGGCGGGCAGAGCATCCATGTTTGCAGAGCCAGGGAGTGAGTGAGCAGTGAATGGGGCGGTTGAGCACTCAGCAGGCACCCTCACAGGGCCATTCCTTACAGATGGCTCTGAGCCATCTTTGGTCACACAAACCCAGGTTCCCAGAAGGCTTAAGAGAAGGAAAGGAGCCACGGGGAGCCACCAACTGCTTTTCTCATTCCCCAAGACGCTGGGGAAAATCCTCCTTTGGTGAGGGAAGGATCAAGGAGGAGACAGGGCAGGGGCACTAGGACTGAGAGGCCAGCTGGCTCCTTACCCAGGGTTCACAGGCTCCGACTCTAAGGGCACCTTCCGAGTCTTGCTAAGAGAGGCCAGAGGTGAGCTCATAGCTCTAGTCTTGAGGCTCGCTGTCAGGGACTCCTGGGAGGAGAGAGGGAAGTCAGTCACCAGAGACAGGGCACCAGGGCTTCAGGTCAGGAGAAGCAGGCCTCACTTCTCCAATGTGGGACTGAGGTCCCTGACACCTGCCAGCTCCTGTGAGCCACAGCTTCTCTGTTGGGAACACGGAACCTGTTCCCTGGTGGGGTGCAGGGCCTAGAACTTCCCCACACTTAGAGGAGACTACCCAAGAGGAGAAGGTGGCACTAGTACAGACCCATGACTCCCTCCCCGCCTGCCAGAACCCAGGTGCCACCCTATCGTCTGAGAGGCAGGATCCACTCAAGACACACTCATGCTCATGGGCCCTCGCACGTGCTCTTCTGCCCAGCATTGAGGGGCACATCACTTCCTCCCATGTAAAATGTGCATGATATTAGCTCCTGCCAGGCAGGTGACTGGGGGTGGTGGTGGGGTGACAAAGTGCTCACAGCCCCAAAGCACTCTGCCCAGTGTCAAGCTCAAAGGAGCACCTGAAAACTGAACTGTGGCTGTGTGCGGCCACTGCTGTTGGCACACACGAGAGTCTCTTCTTCCGATGAGCAACATGCACGTGCAAACCGCTGTGACTGAAAGCCGCCACTCTGTTCCCTACATAATGTGACTAAAATCTAGCAAGCCTGGAGCCAAAGAAGGCTTCTCCATCGGTGAGCGTCTGAAATGAATCTTCTCAGGCTAAATTCAGTTCGGTCCTGTGGAAATGTGACACTGGCCTCGTCCGATGTGCGGTTAGTTTTTGTCATCCTGACACAAGCTAGAGCCATCTGGGAGACAGGAAGCCTCCAGTGAGAAAATGCTTCCATTAGATTAGGCTGTAGGCACGGCTGTGGGCCTGTTCTTGGCTGCTGATTAATGAGGGAGGGCCCGACCTTCTGCAGGCTGTGCCACTCCTGGGCAGGGAGGTCTTGGTTGGATAAAAAGCAAGCTGAGCAGGCAGGGAGGGGCGTCCGGCCATGGGTCTCTGTTCCAGTTCCTGCCTGGCCCCCCTCCCTGCCACTCTGTGGCCTGAAAAGTATGAGCTAATAAAAATGTCCCCTGACTTCCTTCTGGCCAGGGTCTTTATCACCACACTAGATTTGCGTGGTTAATTAGACAGCCCTTAGTGGCTCCCTTCATTGATGTGCACAAGCAACAGTGACATGCCACAGCCCTGAACAAACCTCCCCAAGGGCTCCTTTCTCCCTTGAATGAAACAAACAAACAAACAAACAAACAAACTCAAAGCTGGGCATGGTGGTGTATACTTTTAATCCCAGCACTTGGGGAGCCAGATCCTATCTTTAAAAAAAAAAAGAGGAGAAGGAGGGTGCCAGGAGGAAGGGGAGGAGGAAGAGGAGGAGGGGAATATAAAATTCCCACGGGTGATCTGGCCTTGTCTGCCTCTCAACTTGTCCCCACCTGACCATCCTGCTCTGAAGACAGCTGAGCGATGCTTTGAACACAGGGCTCCTGGTGGCTTGCTAGCCTCCCCTACTGGAACGGTCTCCTCCTCTGACTTATGCTCGTCCTCTGGCCAAGCTAACCCCTCTAATTTCCTTCTATTTGTTGTTAGGTTATAACTTAGCTTTTTATCTGGAAATTATCAGATTCACAGGAAAATCGTTGAGAGGCCCAGCTTGTATGCTTCACCAAGCTTCCTTCTGTAGTTCCATTTTCACAACCACAGTACAGCATGATGGTTAGGAATGGACTGTTTGTGTAGTCTGTGTGTACAGGCCAGTGCCATCTGAGCGCAGGGGCACATAGGGTTTGACCACCACCATCGAGATGCGGCCTTTCCCACCCCACAGGCCCTTCCTTCAGCCGCCTGAGTCATGATCTGCCGCCTCACTAGACTTGACTGATGGCAACCACCATGGTTGTAGATAGGAGTTGCTTTCTTTCCTTTTTATTTATTTGTTTTTGTTTGTTTGTTTAGGCAGCGTCTCAGTATGTAGCCCTGGTTGCTTCCTGAGTTCCAGGAGTAGACAAATGAGTCGCCACTCCTGCTCAGCTCTGGAATGTTCTTTGAGAAAGATACATGAATGGAATCATATACTATATAATCACCTTTTTTCTTTCTTTTTTCTTTCTTTCTTTCTTGGTTTTTCAAGACAGGGTTTCTCTGTGTAGCCTTGCCTATCCTGGACTTGCTTTGTAGACCAGGCTGGCCTCGAACTCACAGAGAGCCGCCAGCCTCTGTCTCCCAAGGGCTGGGATTACAGGCGTGTGCCACCATTGCCCGGCATAATCACCTTTTTTTCTTACATGGCTTTACCAAAACTGACTTCATATACTTCATCATTTCAAAGTATAAAATTAGGAGTGTTTAGACAGGGTGTCCATGTAGCCCTGGGTGTCCTGGAGCTTGCTCTGTAGACCAGGCTGGCCTCTCAAGAAATCCACCTTCCCAGTCCTGGGCTTAAAGGCGTGTGCCAGCAGCAGTTAGCAAGGATTCTTTTTCTTTTTTGGGGGGGAGGGGTTGAGACAGGGTTTCTCTGTGTAGCCCTGGCTGTCCTAGACTCGATTTGTAGAGCAGGCTGGCCCTGAACTCACAGAGATCTACCTGCCTCTGCCTCCTTAAGTGCTGTGATTAAAGGCGTGTGCATCCAGGCCCAGCTGTGAGGGTTTGTTTTTTTTTTAACATATATATACTTTACTCATATGTGCAGATGGGCACGTGGCTGTGAGGATTTAAAAAAAAAATTTTTTTTTTGTTTGTATGTGTAGTAGATGGGTTCATGGCTGTGAGGTTTATTTTTTTGTTTTGAACATTTACTTATTTGTTTGTTTTTATGTGCAGATGGGCACAAGCACACCATGTTGTGCCTGTGCAAATCAGAAAACAGTCCCCAAGAAATCAGTTTTCTCTCTGCATCGTGTGGATCCTGGGGATGGATTCTGGTGATCAGACAAGGCAGCAGGAGCCATTACCCACGGAGTCATCTTACCAACCGCCACACCTGTTTCCTTTAAAAATATGTTCCAGAGATCAAAGTCAGGTCCTCAAGCTTGCAAGGCAAGTGCTTCAGCAACTCGCCCATCTCCCTATTGCCCCTTTTAGTATAACACTGGCTGGCCTCAGAGTCACAGAGATCCTCCTGCCTCCGCACCTCCTGAGGGCTGAGATTACGGACAGGAGTCACCAGGAGACTTTGCAAAGCCAATTGTAATGGTACACACCTGTGACCCAGTAATGGCAAGGCTGGGCTCAAGGTTAGCTAGCACGGGCAACATAGCAAGTACCAGGCCAGTCAGGGCTACGTGACAAGACCTACTTAAAAAAAAACAAAACAACAACAACAAAAGAAACCCTGTCCACTTTAGTAGCTTCCCCTCATCTGCCTTCCAGTGCCCATCCCATTTCTCCAGTCAACCCTAGGTAGCTACTCATACATCTGCCCGCTCTGGACATTTCATATAATGAAACATTACAATGGCTAGAATTTCTACAGCAAAGGGTGGTAACTTCGTGAACGATGCTATCAGTAAAACCACCACAGGGGAAAACATAGTTCCCCCATCCAATCCAGCCCTGTCGCACGAAATCAGCTCCTCCGTCTTCCCCGACTTGCTATTCTCCCTCGTTACCCAACTGCAGTGGTTTTTCCTCTCTCCTCTATTCTCTCTTCATCCTATCAGCTACCAAGCCCTTCAGGTTGAACGCTGCAGTGTCTCTCAGAGTGGGTTCTTTTTCCCCATGCTACTCAGGACACTCTCGATGCAACTGTTTGGGAGCTGTTATGTTGCCCTGTTTCTGTAGTGTGGACCTACTTCTTTTGAGCTCTGGACCCTGAGGATAAAGACCTTTTTTGTTGTGTTGTGTTGTTTTCCTTTTATTTATTTATTTATTTATTTTGGTTTTTCAAGACAGGGTCTCTCTGTGTAGCATTAGTTGTCCTGGACTCACTTTGTAGACCAGGCTGGCCTCAAACGCACAGCGATCTGCCTGCCACTGCCTCTGTTTTGTTTTTCTGAGACAGGGTTTCTCTGTGTAGCCTTGGCTGTCCTGGACTCTCTCTCTGTAGACCAGGCTGGCCTCGAACTCACAGAGATCCACTTGCCTCTGCCTCCAGAGTGCTGGGATTACAGGGGTGCGCCACCACCACCCTGCTGAGGATAAAGACTTAACTAATGTCTTCCATCTGAGACTTTCTCCTGGACAGGGCTGTGCCTTCTCTCTGGGCCGAAGACATTTCGTCATCATTGTTGTTGTTTTGGTTCCGACGGTTGAAATGCTAGGCAAGTGGCTCCGCAGCTGACTAATAACCTCAGTCCTTTTAAGCTTATTTGTAATTAATCTGCATCCCCAGGGCTGGAGCTTGTTTGTAGCACCTTACACATGCCACACAGGTATGCTACTGCTGAGCTAGTTATGCTTTTCTTCTTTGCATGAACTAAGGTCTTGTGCTTGCAAATGGCTCAGAGGTGAAGGGCACGTGCTGCTCTTAAAAAACCTGGGTTTGGTTCCCCCATATGGCAGCTCACAATCCTTTTGTAGCTTCAGTTACATGGAAGCTGATGCCTTCTTCTGGCTTCCTCTGACCAGGCATGCATGTGGTGGCCATGCATGCATGCATGCAGGCACATATGTATAAAATCATATAATATATCATTTATATGTATATATTATAACACACACACACACACACACACACACACACACACACACAGTCTTTGCCCAGAATGGCTCTAAAGTCGAGGCTGACTTTAAACGTGTGATCTTCCTGTATTTTTTGGGTGGGGGCAGGGAGTTCATTTGTTTTGTTTTGAGACAGAGTCTCACTACGGAGACCAGACCGGGCTCAAAACTCAGACCCTCCTGCCTCTGCCTCCAGGAGTGCTGAACCTAAAGGCATGAGCCACCATCCCTGGCCTGGTGTTATCTTTTAAATTTTGAGGGCAGGTCTCGCCCTGCTTGGCCGGCAATTCGCTAATTAGCGAGATGGACTTCATACTGTCAATCTTCCTGCCTCGGCCCCTACATATAGTACAGGTCTACGCCGGGCAACCAATGAAGGCTGTAAAGATGCGGTTGTCGCCCCCCCGGTGAGGGTTAAAAACGTGTCCTGTGCCTCTACATCTTGAGGACCAAACTCAGTGCTGCCCTAGGCGGTCATCCCCCGACACACCCCGAGCTCCTGGACAGCTTGGTGGCTGCGCGACGTGGCCTAACGCCTTGTTGGGCGTGCTTGCACTGAGAGGGCTACTGCGCCCAAATCCCGCCCCGGGAGCCCGCCGCCTGCTCCGCCTCCACGCGCGGACTCGGTGAGCAGGGTCCCCACTCCCCTCCTGAACCAGGCCACGCAGGTCGCCCGCCCTCGGCGTCCGGGCAAGGGCCCTGGCCTGCGGGATGAATGGGCGTGGCAGACAGGCCTGGAGCTGGGACTCACCACGGGGCCAGCGAGCCGTCCCCCGGCGCCGCCATCTTGTTGTCTCGGGGTTTCCCGGGCGACCAGGACACGAGCATTTCTCATTGGCTAATTCCTAGAGTATCTCTGACGAACGAGCGGGCGACGAAGGCGGGAGTAGCTGTGTCCGAATACTATTGGCTCACGGTGAAAGAGGAGCCGCACATAGTACTTCAAATCCCAGAATGCACTGCTCTAAGAGGTCAGAGATTGTTCTTGATTCCAAGACCTGAGTTCAAGAGCTTGGTCGCTCGGAACCTCCGGACCTGAGACTGTTGCGCCCGACAGTGTCAATATTGTGCTAAAGTGATCTTGGGGGAAATCATGTTTCCTTTATTTTCCCATCTGATCCTGCAAAGATTAATTGGAAAGATGCAGATTACTTAATAAGTATTTAAACCTTAGTTTTCTCTCTGGGCGGTGGTGGCGCACGGCTGCAAGCTCAGCCTCTGGGAGGCGGATCTCTGTAATTTCAAGCCTGGTCCAAAGAGTAAGTTCCCAGACAGCCAAGGCTACACAGAGAAACCCTGTATCAAAAAACAAAAAACAAAACAAAACAAATCTGTTTTTGCTCTAATTTATGGGCCAGATGATGCCCTGAAGGAAAGCTCTAACTTACTTCCTATTGTAAGGGCAAAATTAATGCCATATTCTATATTCTGCAATTAATGATGTTCTGTATGGGAACCTGTCCCCTAGGTGACCCTTCTCCTTGGGTTCTGAGAATGACATCTGCCAGCAGTCCCCAGAAACTCCACCGGAGCGATTACATACAATTAGCTCCCAATGTTCCTCTGAGATAAAAAAGACTTCCCCTCCAGACTCGGCCTCCACCCAACCTGCCTAAGGGTCGACATTCCTGTGACCCACAACCCCCTCTTCCCTTTATAAGCCCATTGCCCTTGAAGCTCGGGGTCACTCTCCTATCCTGCTGCGTCAGGAAGGACTGTGATCCGAAGCTCTGAGTCCGTAATACAGGACCCTGTGTATGTTGCATCGGTATCAAGTCTTTTTGGGGGCAGGGTTCTCGCGATCTGGGTGAGCTCAGTATTACACTGAGCAATCTCAGTATTTACACTGTGTAGAAGAATTGGGTAATATACCCACTCCCAGGATGGTAAATAATTTCCCCTCCCTGAGCCTCACAGCTAGACTAGAGGTGCTTGCTGCCAAGCCAGACCACCTACTTCAATCAGTGGGCCATACATGATAGAAGGAGAAAACGACACCTGGGCTGTCGTCTGCCAATCACATGGGCATTGCCCATATGGAAACACAAAATAAGTTACTAAATAAACATTAAATAAAAAATAAAATTAGACTAATGACACCAAAGTTAACTAGAGACAGTTTTGTTAGGACATGCACTTTGTCCTCACCAGTCCAGACAGTGTGACCTTGCACAAATTTACATCTTTTTCCTTCACTTGTAAAATAAAGATAATGCCTACCTAACAGGGTTGCTGGGACAGGTAAGAGAGATTGATGCAGAGGCAGGTGGATCTCTGTGAGTTAGAGGCCAACCTGGTCTACAAAGTGAGTTCCAGGACGGCCAAGGATACTGATCTCAAAACACTAAAAATGATAAAACAAAAGGGGGGGGGGAATTAATGCAAAGTACTTAGCAAACACTTCTACAGATGTTTCTCTGTCTCTCTGTCTCTCTGTCTCTCTGTGTGTGTGTGTGTGTGTGTGTGTGTGTGTGTGTTTGAAACAGGGTTTCTCGTTGAGTTTGGCCCTGGCTGTCCTGGACTCATTGTAGACCAGGCTGGCTTTGAACTTACAAAGATTTGCCTGCCTCTACCTCCCTGTGTGCTGGGGATTGCAGGTGTGTGCCACCATGCCCAGCTGGGTTCCTGTTCTTGAGTGGGCAGAATCGACTTTTCAGTCGTTCCCTGAGAGATGCTTAGCAGGTATGACTCCTTTGGAGTTAGGGACTTTATTGGGTGCTAGCAGCTCAGGGAGGAAGTGAGCACACCCACGGAGCGTCCCTAAGAACAAAATCTAGCTCTCTCTAGTCCCCCTTTCCCCTCCTCACCACATCCGTGGCCACCACCTCCGATGAAGATCTGTCACCCCAGCTTATCACAGTACTTGATTATATATAGCATTCTGATTGAGCCTTTCTATTCTAAGTCCCACCCTCCACCCTCCACTTGTGTCCCAGAAGCAGCGTGCTCCTTCCCAAATGCCGGGCTTTCCCTGGAACCTGCCTCTCCTTCAAAAGCCAGCTCAGATGTCCCTCCTCCAGGAAACCAGCCTTACACTCTAAAGCCTTATGCCAAGCCGGGGTGTGATGGCCCATGCCTTTAATCTAAGGAAGGCAGAGGCAAGCAGATCTCTGTGAGTTCGAGGCCAGCCTGATCTACAAAGTGAGTCCCAGGACAGCTGAGGCTGTTGCACAGTGAAACACTGTCTGGAAACAGAGCAAAACAACTCAGAATAACTAAAGCTAGATGCCATGATGCTGTGAGCTACAATCCCCCTGGCCCCACTCCCTACCAAAGGCCTATAAAGTCCTCAAGGGAAGGACCTCCTTCTCATTCGTTGGAAGGCTAGGTGAGTGAAAGGATGGATGGATGGATGGATGGATGGATGGATGGGTGATTTACTTAGATAGAAACAATTTTTTTTCAGGACAGGGTCTCTCTTTGTAGCCTTGCCTGTTCTGGACTCACTTTGTAGTCCAGGCTGGCCTTGAACTCACAGCGATCCACCTGCCTCTGCCTCCCGAGTGCTAGGATTAATAAGCGTGCGCCACCACCGCCCGGCTCGATAGAAACAAACTTTGAGGCCCTCCTGGGCTACATTGTGAGTTCCAGGCTAGTCTTCACTACTAGAGTGAGATCCTGTCTCAAGAACAGCAGGGACAAAACCCGTTTACCTTGAGTGCTCTATGATGCTATTAAACCGTTCTTCACTCGGTGAAAATAAACACCTTAGGGCAGACCACACGGTCATATCGTAGCGTGTGCTGCTCCCCTCTCTTCCCTTCCCCTCCCCTGCTTTATCCTAGTTCATCAAGGAACAAGGACGTGATGAATACCCGTTCTGTGTGGGCCTGTGCTAGCCCCTGGGGACAGCTATCAAAGAACACAGTGCAGCTCTGTCCCATGGCCTAATGTCACACGCCTGTAATCCCAGCATTCAGCGGGCAAAGGCAGGGGGGGCCATAAATTGAGGGGCAGCCTGGACTACATAGTAAGACCCTGTCTCAAATAAGGGTTGGAGGAAGAGGAGAGGGTCGGGGAGAGGAGAGAGCCTACTGTGCAATTGGGATGAGGTAGCAATCTAAGGTATGTCTCCTCCAAGTCTCTTCATTAACACTCCATCCTGCCCACTTACATAGATGCCCTTTCTCCATTTCTCGCTTCTCACACCTTGACTTCCTCAATATTTATTGAAACCTGAAACTGCCAGTCTTTTTTTTTGTCTCCACCCCCCACCCCCCCTTTTTTTTTAATTTATTTTTATTTTTTTGGTTTTTTGAGACAGGGTCTCTCTGTGTAGCCTTGGCTGTCCTGGACTCTCTTTGTAGAGCAGGCTGGCCTGGAACTCACAGCGATCCTCCTGCCTCTGCCTCCCGAGTGCTGGGATTAAAGGCGTGCGCCACCACGCCCAGCATGTCTTCCCCCATTTAAAAGTCTGCTCCATGAGTAGAGACCAAATCTTTCTTTCAGTTCACTGCTGTAGCCCCAGAGCCTTAAAAAAAAAAACACCAGAACCAGCCACAGAGCAGGTATTTGAGAAATGTAATATCTATTTCCCTATGATCTGACTTTCACTTCACTAATTATGTCTTCAGTTGAGTCCAATCCGAGGCTGACCCTGTCTGCTGGGTTCTTCTGTCCCAATACTCTGTTTCCCAGTTCTGAAATTTGCATTTGGTCCTTTTCTCTAATTTTCAGCTATCTTGTCTATAGGCCTTTGAATACTCCAGGTGCAGTTGCTGGAAAGTCATGTTGATAATTCCATCGCTTAGATGCTTGTAGGAAACTCTCATCTTTGTTGCCTCTGGCGTTTTGGGTTTGGTTTGTTGTCATACGGCCCTCAATCCCAATGGGTGCTAAACTGTTGTTTCCTGTTTCAATATGAACCTTCATCCGGCCACCCAAAGGCCTCAAGTGGGGGAGCTTGTCAGGGCCTCTTTTATTTTGTATGATTTTTTTTTACTTTTTCCAAGACAGGGTTTCTCTGTGTAGCTTTGACTATCCTGGACTCACTTTGTAGACCAGGCTCGCCTCGAACTCACAGAGATCTGCCTGCCTCTGTCTCCCAGAGTCCTGGGATTACAGGTGTGTGTCATGGAGCCTGGCCAGGGTCTCTTTCTTAAGGGGTCCTGAATTATACTTTTTTTCTTTTTGGCCCCTAAGTGTAAAGCCCTGCTCTGTTGTTGTTGTTGTGTTTTTGAGGCAGTTTTCTTTGTGTAGCTCTGTCTGTCCTGGAACTAGGCAGGTCTCCAACTCAAAGATCTGCCTGCCTCTGCCTCCTGGGTGCTGGGATTAAAAACATTGTGGGACACCACTGCCCAGCTCTTTCAGTTTTCTCAGGCATCTCTTCAGGAAGAGACAAATACTTTCGGGGTCAAAGGAGCCCACCTGTAGCCCTCTCTATTTCAGTCCTTGCATTCTTTCCTGCCCTGGTAACTCCTCAGGATAGAGCCAGGGCTTGCCTGTAGTAACCAGACCAATCACTTCCAAAGCTTGGCAGGGTTACATGGACACCTTAACCGTCACCTCGTTCTTTCACTGGGTCCCCAACACCTTTGGTCCCATGTTCTACCCTTTGCTGCGTTGGAGAGCTGACAAGTTCTAAACCAGATCACAAAAGAAGATGCAATCTGTTGTTGTCTGTTGGTTTGTGACTTGTTTTGAGGCAAGGTCTCGTGTAGCTCAGTCTGATCTCAAGCTCCCCCTGTAGCCAAGGATGACTACGAACCTCTGCTGGGATTACAGGGGTACACTACCACTCCTGGATTTTTTTGGGGGGGGGTTAATTTTTTTGGGGACAGGGTTTCTCTGTGTAACAGCCCCAGCTGTCAAGGACTCACTTTGTAGACCAGGCTGGCCTTGAACTCACAGCGATCTGCTTGCCTCTGCCTCCCAAATGCTGGGATTAAAGGTGTGCACCACCACCACTGCCCGGCCACTCCTGGATTTATGAGCTGCTGGACATGAAAACCAAGCCTTGGGGGCCTTCTGGAGAAGTACTCTACTGAGCTACACCCCAGATCAGAAGACACAGTTATCTCCAGAGGGGCTGAAGAAGCTCTCGAAGGCAGCGGATCACCTCCATCGTGGAGTGAGTTTCACCGAGGAAGTGGAAAGTTTCTCTAGGAGGGGGCTTTGGGTGTGAACACTGGGGAAGGGCAGGGGAAATGGCTGGTGTCAGAGAGCCTGGCAGCCAGGGCAAGGCCCAAGCAAGTGTGGGTGACGGCCAGGTAGGAAGTGGTGTGCACGCGGTGGTAGAGGATATTACTGCCTGAGGTATGAAGCTGAGGGAGGGCTTGGCCAGTGACACTGAGGAATTTGGTCTCATCTCTGAGGAGCATGGGGCGTGTGGACAGATGCTCCTTCTTTGTCAAGGCTCAGGAATCAGACCCACAGGAAGAGTCCAATGGAGCACGGCCATTGGGAAATCTAGCCTGTAGTTGGTTCTAGCATGGCCTCTGCCTTGCCTTCAATTTTCCTGTCAAATGAGGCTCTCTTAGAACCCTCTCAGCTTGGCCCTGGGGGAAAAAATACCTAGCCCTGGGGGAAAAAAATAAATAAATAAAAATAAGCTTAAGGGGTTAGTGAAATGATTGTATGGGTAATGGTGTACTAAGGTTGACGACTCAAGTTCAATCCTCAAGACTCCACATTGTAGAAGGAACAAACTGGCTCCTGAAAGGTGTCCTCCAATCTCCACACAAACACAGTGGCATATTTGTGCCCCACACTGATACTTTTAAAAAAAAAGTTTAAGCCGGACATGGTGGCGCACGCCTTTAATCCCAGCACTTGGGAGGCAGAGGCAGGTGGATCGATGTGAGTTCAAGGCCAGCCTGGTCTACAAAGTGAGTCCAGGACAGCCAAGGCAACACAGAGAGACCCTGTCTCGAAAAAACAAAATAAATAAATGAATAAATAAGTTTACACCAGGCATGTTGGCGCAGCAGAGGCAGAGGCTCACAGAGGCTCTGTGAGCCCGAGGCCAGCCTGGTCCACAAAAGGAGTCCAGGACAGTTAAGGATACACAGAGAAACCCTGTCTCGAAAACACACACACACACACACACACACGCACACACACACACACACACACACACACACACACACACACACACACAACAAAAAACCAAAAAACAGTTTGCATCCAGGCTTTAGAGATGGTCCAGCCCACTCTTCCAGAGGACCTGAGTTCAGGTCCCAGCATCTAATTCAAGTAGTTCACAATTGTCTGCAGCTCCAGTTCCAGGGGACAGGATACCCTCTTCTGGACAGAATGTCCTTCCTTCCTCCCTTTAAGTGATAAAAGAGAAGTTTAAGCCATCTCATGCACTCCCAACAGGGAATAACTATCACATAGGCAGGTCTAGGGCTTCACCCCTTTTGGCTTCTTCTGAAGAGAGGGGAGATCACTATCCAGTTTTCAGCAGGGCCATCTTGGGCCTCACAGCATGGCCCTCACAGCATGGGCCTGCTGCTGGCCACCTGCTGCTTCCCTGCCCCCCCCCCCACTGAGAGTGAAAGAGCAAAGGTGAGGGGTGGGAGGAGGTGACTGTCACTTCCCTCCCCCACCTCCACTTCCTCCCTTCCTCCCTCCCTAGGCTTCACTCTCACTTCTTTTTCCCTCTCAGCTTTCTCTCAGGAGACCAAGGCCCACTGGGCCCACTCAGGTTTTACCTAGGCTTGAAGCAAAGGCCCTGAACCGTACAAGGGAGGCGCAGGGGAGTTCTCTTTACCATCTGGCATGGAAGTAAAACAGGGTAAGGCCAAGAGAGTGGGTGAGGCCGAGCTCCGCTGCACAGGCACGGGAGAAGGCTAGGGAAGTCAAGATTTAATCGAGGACTGGAGACAATTTGTCTAGCTCGTGTGTGCGGGCTGAGTTCCATCCTCAGCATTAAATAAAAAGCAAAACAACAAGAAAGACTCGACCAGTGGCCTTCGAGAGCCGCCCTGGACACGGCTGTGCCTTCGAGAGCCGCCCTGGACACAGCTGTGCCTTCGAGAGCAGCCCTGGACATGGCTGTGACATCAGAAAGACAGGGATTCAGTTCAAATGGCTCCATCAGTTATGAACTAGAACCAAGTCATTTTTCTTTCTTTTTCTTTTTTTTTTTTTTTAAGATTTATTTATTTACTACTTATATAATATCCTGCCTGCATGTATGCCAGCAGGCCAGATCTCATTACAGATGGTTGTGAGCCACTATGTGGTTGCTGGGAATTGAACTCAGGACCTTTGGATGCACAACCAGTGCTCTTAAATGCTGAGCCATCTCTCCAGCCCAACAAATGATTTTTTAAATCAGTCATGTAGGGATAATTATTGCCCAGTATCACTGAGAACAGATTTTTTTGTTTTGTTTTGTTTTGTTTTTAAGACAGAATTCCTCTGTGTAGCCTTGGCTGTCCTGGACTGGCTTTATAGACCAGGCTGGCCTCGAACTAAAAGCAATGCACCTGCCTCTGCCTTCCAAGTGCTGAGATTAAAGGTGTGCACCACCACACCTGGCCCTTGTTTTGTTGTTTTTAATATGTAAGTTAGGACACTATCCTAATGGCTTAGGGGACCCTCCCATAGCTCTGCCCACAGCAGAGATCCATAGCTGCCTCATTCTAAGTCCTAGGCGCTGGGCTGTGTTTACCTGCTTGTCCTTCCAATAGTGCCCTCCCACCCCTCCCAGAGTGTCACAAATAATTCAGCTCCTAGCTTTTCACCCAAATCCAAAATGTGAGGTCTTCAGAGACTTCAGGAAGGGGCTGGATGGGTGGTGGTGGCGCACACCTTTAACCCCAGCACTTGGGAGGCCGAGGCAGGTGGATCGCTGTGAGTTTGAGGCCAGCCTGGTCTACAGAGTGAGTCCAGGACAGTCAAGGTTACACAGAGAAACCCTGTCTCAAAAAAAAAAAAAACCCAGAAACAAAACAAAAACAAAAACAGATGGCTCAGCAGTCAAGAGCATTTGCTGCGTTTGCAAAGGAGCTGGGTTTTAATTCCCATTACCTATAGGCAGTTGTAACTCTGGTTCTAGAGCAATGATGTCCTCTTCTGTCCTTCACAGGCACCAGGCATGTACATGGTGCACCTATGGGCTTGCAGGTGAAGCAGTTGTGTATGCACACACATACCTTTTTTTTTTTTTTTTTTTTTTTTTTTTTCCTGAGACAGACTCTTACCATGTGGTTCTGCCTTGGAACTTGGAACTCACTATGTAGACCAGGCTGGCCTCAAACTCAGAGATCCACCTGCTGCTGCCTCCCAAGAGCTGGCACTAAAGGCATGCACCACTACACCTGGCTTGTTGGCTTCTCTTTTGAAGTGATTTTGATTGTATGTTCATTGATGTTTTGCCTTCGTGTGTGTCTTTGTGGGAATGTTGGATTCTCTGGAACTGGGGTAACAGGTGGTTGTGAGCTCCAATGTGGGTACTGGGACTTGACCCTGGAAGAGCAGTGAGGGCTCTTAAAATTAGTTATTAAGCAGCAGGGTGATTCAGAATTTCAATTTCAGCATTCCAGAGGCTGAATTTAAACCCAGCCGGAGTGACATAGACCATGTTTCAAAAAAACATAAATAAAAGTAAGGATTATTGGCCAGGTGTGATGGCACATGCCTTTAATTCCAGCACTCAGGAGGCAGAGGCAGGTGGATCACTGTGAGTTCAAGGCCAGCCTGGTCTCCAAAGTGAGTCCAGGACAGCCAAAGCTACACAGAGAAACCCTGTCTCAAACAACAACAACAACAAGAAAAGTATTATCATTGCATTTGATTTTTCCTGCAGCTTTTTTTTTGGGGGGGGGGAGGCGATTGGGGCAGGGTGTGTATGTGTGTGTGTGTGAAGACTCAGAGATTCAGCCTCGGGCCTGACCCAGCCCAGGACACATAGTTCCGAGCCTTGGAAACATCCTGCCGTTGCCCTCTTGCTGCCCCCTCATCCCCTGCCGGTGCTTCTGAGCACCTCGGGGTTTGAAAGAAGGAAGCTCCCTTCCCCGCCCCTTAGGCCCCCTTTTCTCCGCCCCCTACCCCACCCCTCCCATCTCCTCTGCCTCTTAGTTCAAAAGCAGCCAAGTTCAAAGAGGCCAGCAGATTGCCCCAACTTATCTTTCAAAGCTGCTGCTACAGAGGCCGGGAAGATCCAGGATGAACAGCTTCCTTCTCCTCCTCGTCATCAGTCTCCTGGTTGTTGTTCAGGTAAGGACAGTTCTTAGAGCCCCTGCAGCCACCAGTGGGCATCCACTGATGGACTGGGTTGGGGCCCCAGAGAGGGAATACAAGTTCGCGGGGGTGGGGGGGGGACACCCAGCCTTCTACTACAGGGACAGAAATAGATGGTCGCCAACCAGAAGCCAGGGCTAGAGGAGAGCCTGTATGTCTGGGTTCCCACTCCTCTTAGCTACTATCAGGAGAAGCCCATGCTCCCATGTGGGAAAAGCTCACAGGCTGTCAGGTATATGGAGGTATTAAAGGGTTCTGTGCAATTGGGGATCAGGAAACATGGAGGGGAAACCCTGCTGAGGGGAGCTGCAGAAACGGCCCTGCTGAGGAGAGCTGCAGAAACAACGGTCCTTTTGAGAGTGAGATGTCTAATAATACTGTCATAGGTGGCAGAGGGCCCCCCCCCTACACACACACACCCCACCCCGGTCCCTGCTAGAGTGAAGCCTGGGTGTGTGGGAACGCAGAGACAAAAGTCTCTCATTCACTCTCTAAATTAGCTGTCGCTCCGGGAGGTAGCCTTTGAGGCACCTATGTGCCCAGAGGGGCCTGAATAGCACAGTGAACGGAGCCATCACGTTCTTGATCAAGAACATCTTGACCAAGCATCAAAGGCAGGGTGACAGGCACCAAAACTACTTGGGTTTCCATCAAGAGTATCTTCAGTTACCGCTCGATCAAGCATCAAGGACAACTTGTCACTCACCGTTTCCACCCCACCCTCCCACCCATACTCTGCCAGGGACCTTTTCATTCAGTCCTGCCTCGCGTGACACTCCCAGGCCACCATGGACTCTTCCTCATAGTTAGGAGACAAGGAAACCGAGTTTCTGGGAGGGGGAGGCCCTTCCTCGGGTTTAGAAGGTCAAGGATGGGGTTTCTGTTTCCCCCTATGCTGGAGGATCTGGGGGCCTGAAAAAGTGACAGAGAAAAGTTTCTGTATGTAGGGGTGGGAGAAATGACAAGGACAAGAGACAGCTTTATCACTGCCTGTGATGAGGCTAGAAGCCAGACGTCCCAATAGGACCAATAGCGGAAGCCTTTTGGAGGCTAAGAACTGGGGCAAGTTAAAAAGGAGGTTCAAATCCTTCTGAACTCATCTCTTGCAGATACAAACAGGAGTCCTGGGAAACAATGACACCGCCAAAGCTAACAATGCCACCCTTGCTGCTGGTGGCCCCACCGCTGGTCGTCCTGCCATCCCTGCCACCACCACCACCACCACGAAAAAATCTATGAAGCCCTCAAAGGGTGGGGCCTCATCGATCATCGATATGGGCGCCCACACTTTCTTCTTCGCCAACATCTTAATGTGCCTCTTCCACTTCAGCTGAGGGGAAGGTGTCGCTTCTACAGCCCCATGCTCCTCACTCAGCTGCTCTCATCAGTGGCAAGAGACATCCCAACCCAGTCCTTGGGAAGGGTTGACACCAGAGAGATCCCAGGGCATTCAAATTCACAGCCAGTGGCCGAAATGGGAGGTACTGATGGAAGTGACACCTAGCTGGGGCTCAATAAAGTTATACTATGCTTAGCTGGGGCCCCACGTGTGATCACTGGTCATCACTGGTTCCAGGAGTCATGTGTGTAGCAGCAGCATTAGGACCTTCTGTGGTCATGTGCAGGGAAGTTGACACCAAGGCACTCCTCGCCCCAGGTTACCTATCTCAAAGTTCATGTACAGAGCCCACCGTTAGAGTCATCTCGCAGAGACAAGGACCAGAAACCGTTCCCCACCCCTACCCCCACCCTGGCCCCCACTGCCTCACCTGTGCCTGAGTATTTGGAACCCAGTTCTACTTTCACCTCTCAGGCCTTAGACACCCCGGGTTCAGGCAGTCTCTCACCCCACAACTTAGGTGTCTTCATAAGAACAGAGTCTGAGAAATCACAGATCATTTCTCTCCCCCGCCCCTCTCTCTTTCAACCCGGAGCTCACAGCAGGCAGGACAGCTCACAAGTCGCCTGTCCACATAGCTTCTGTCACAGGCTAGGGGGTGAGGAGGCAAGTGTTAGCACTCACACCCACACCCACACCCACACCCACAGCCAGGGAAGGCAGGAGGAGCAAACTGCTCCTCTAACCCCACCCTCCCCTCCTGAGCTTGGGGGTGCTGCTTGGAGCTACAAAGAGAGAAGGGAGCCCTGACTAATCCCCAAGGACCCCCTGAACTTTGTGTCTTCCCAGGACCCTAAGCCAACAAAGGATTGGAAAGTGATTAAGGTCTCTGATGTCCTGCCCAACCTGTCACCTAGCTCGGGACCCAGCCCCCTTTCCTGGCTTTTCTGACCAAGGCCAGAGATCTAGAGATAAAAGGAACAGGAAGGAGCCATGAGGACAAAGGCTTCCTGGGGTGTGGATCCCCTTATCTTTCTTGCTATGCCCAACTGTGCTCTCACACACTGAACCTTGAAGTTTTCACCCTTACAACGCTTTCCCTCTCGTGTATGTCAGCTGGGGTGCCTCTTCCAAGTGGGACAGGCCCCCACTTCTGTTCCCTTATCACAATCCTGCAGTGGGTGCGAACCACAGAGGCTTGGTTAATGGTTGGTTGTATCCAGTCCCTAGCCAGGGAGGCAGAACTGGGTGGCACACCAGATAGTCTGGTTCTGCAGCTCCCTCTGGTGGCCATTCAGGGAGAGAAACCAACCGGACGGAAGAGGAGCAGCAAGGGTTCCCCCCTCTCCACCCCAATATCAAGGTACAGAAATATGATTGAACACAAGGGCCATAGTAGAAAATAGCTTATGTTACAGAAAAATCTGTAAAAACAAAACAACAACAAAAAACAAACAAACGAACAACAACAACAAATTCATCCCAGCAAAAGCCTCCTGAGGAAAGTGGGAGAAAAGTTGGTTCAAAGTATGTGGACAGTCCAGATCTGGGAAGGTCTGTCCTTGGTTGGTTCCCATAGCACCACATGGTCTCGGTCATAACCTCGGCCACCTGAGGGGAGTGAGATTCAGAGATGATCAGAGAATGCTGGAGACAGTACTGTCCTCCATTCCCTGGGGGTGCCCCCTCCCACACACACAGCCTACGTTACCCTTCACGTCCAGGATCTGGCCCTCAAACATCTGGCTGCAGATATGACCCAGTTCACTGATACTCCAAGTCTGGCGTGGTAGGCGGCTTTCGGCCCATAGCACAACTTTGGAGCCCGGGCTAGGCGGTCCAATCACCTGTAGGCTCATGGTGGGGGCCACCTGAAGCCCCAGAAGATCGTGAGACTGCATTCCCCACAGGAAATGTCCCATGTTCACGCTATCTTTCCTTCACTGGGTGTTTGCTGTTGTTTGTTTCATCGTCTTTGACACAGTGTCTTGCTATGTGTAGCCTTGGCTGGCCTGGAGCTTGCTATATAGATCAGGCTGGCCTTGAACTCAGGAACATCCAATTGCTTCTGCCTCCCCAGTGCTAGGATTAAGGGCATGTGCCACCAGGCCCAGCTCGCACACTGGCTTTGAATGCTGACCCTTACAACTGTGGCCCTTGGCAAGTCTTTTTTTTTTTTTTTTTTTTTTTAGATTTATTTATTTTATGAGCATTTTATCTGTATACCATGTACATGCCCGATGTCTACAGAGATCAAAAGAGGGTGTCAAGGGCTGGAGAGATGGCTCAGAGGTTAAGAGCACCGACTACTCTTCCAGAGGTCCTGAGTTCAATTCCCAGCAGCCACATGGTGGCTCACAACCATCTACAGTGAGATCTGGCGCCCTCTTCAGGCCTGTAGGTGTACAAGCAGGCAGAGCACTGTACACATAATAAATAAATTTTAAAAAAAAGAAAAGAAAGAGGACATCAAATCCTCTGGAACTGGAGTTAGGGATGGCTGGGAGGCATCGATTTTGTGCTGGGAACTGAACCTAGGTCCTCTGCAAAAGCAACACGTGCTTTTAAGTGCTGTGTCATTTCTCTAGCCCCAAACACTAGTTTTTTGAAAGTTTAACATGAGGAAAAATAAAGGAACTACTTCTGGATTCTGTGCATCTTGCAGCCGACTGGGCTTGGGACTTTCCAGGGTAGGTTGGCAAACCTGGGGCTTAGCAGAAGCAGCTCCAGAACCATACCTGGTTCTTCAACAGTCCGTCTTCATAATACCAGACACAGCTGCCCCCGGCTCGGGGCTCCGAGACCACCACACGGCCCGCTTTCATGTCCTCCACGTGGTCAGGCACTGCCAGGAATCCCCCTAGTGCCGCATTCCACAGGCGGAAATAGGCTCGGCGCTGGCGACAGGGAGAGGCTACAGTCAGGGATGCCCCACCACCCTCAACTCTGGACCTTTTAGGGGACTCACACTCCCCAAACCCTCCTGGCTTCCAAACTCTTCCCCAACCCTGCTTCAAAGTCACACCTTTTTTAAACACCCGTACGGAGGGCACATGCATAACACATGTGCACAATCCTGGACCACAGTACCTACACATGTACCTAGGGACCCTGGCAGATGTACTGCAGTCCACAAGGGGGCACAATTCACAGAAGACACAAAGAATTCCACAGGTCCACGCAGCCATCCAAGTCACACATCATAACTGACACACAGATCCTCCCAGCCTGTTCTGTGCCAGCTAGCTATGCTTACTACAGGTACAGCTGATCGTAAGACTACAGATACACACACACACACACACACACACACACACACACGCACACTCACAGACACCAGGATCCCTGGAGGGACAGTGCTTGCTCCAAACTGCAGATAAACTCCTTGTCTACTTCCCTGGGCCTTTATTTCCCCATGTGAGGGTTAGAGATATGTGCCAAGACCTCTTCCAGCAATGCTGTCATGAGAGTCTGTGAACATCTGTGTGCCCTCATACACAGATGTATATGTTCAGAAGGTTCTCTGGCACAGGCGTGAGCAGGCACTCCCACCACCGATGTCCGTACTCACAAAAACATACAAAAAAAACACCTCCAGAGTTCTCAGACACATGACCACAAGTGACATAGGCACAGGCCTACTCTTGGATGGGCACATGGGACACACACACACACACACACACACACACACACACACACACACAGGGTTTTTTCTGGGTTTGTTTTTGCTTTTTTTTTTTTTTAATGTGCATTAGTGTTTTGCCTGCATGTATGTCTGTGGGTGTCAGATCTTGAAGTTACAGACAGTTGTGAGCTGCCATGTGGGTGCTGGGATCTGAACCCAGGTCCTCTGGAAGAGCAGTCAGTGCTGTTAACCACTGAGCTGTTAACAAGCTGGTTGCATAGACTGTACTGTCCTTTAGGACAGGGCAAAGCTGTTTTGTTTCCAAGGTGATTTGGAGAAAACTACCGAGGGGATGATGCAAGAGAAGGAAGCCAAGCTTGGGAAACACGCAGATGGAGGTGAGGACAGGCGCTCACACTGACTGCTTGCTACCTACCTGCTTGATAGGATAGAGGGATCCCACCCTCTGGGTCCCGCTGTAGGTCAGCCAGTTAGAGATCTCGCAGCTACCCACTAGCCACTGTCGGCCCCGGAAGTCACCGTGCTCACACACCACCCAGCTGCGCCAGCAGGTGCCAGAAACACAGACAGACAGACGGTCAGACACAGGTGGAGGACAAAGCACAGGCGTTAGAACAACCTCTGCCTCCTCTTCCCTCACACTAGGATGAGGGCCCACAGCAGGAGGATGAGGCTATTGGGTAGATCTGGGGTTTTCAGGACCCAGCATCCAACCAAGCCCTGGGAGCCAGAGGCCTTCTGTCTGTACTGCTCCCTCCTTTCTGGCCTAGGGTGGGGCGCCCCCATCCCACCAATCACCCAACCCGGCTAGGAGCCCTGCCCCAACCGCACACTCACACGCCGCCCTTGACGCGCACGGACAGCACGTGGTTGTTGAAGCCCTCTGCCTGCAGGCTTCGCACCTCCCCCGTCAGCTCGATCTCCTTCCCCTCGAAGCACTCCAGGCCGAAGAGGGACAGCGAAGGCTCTGAAAAGTGCTGGGGCCAGAGAAGGAGAGATGAGGCCATGGGACCCCCAAGCCCAGGCTCTGCCCTACAATCCCAACACTCACACCCTAGATCTGCAGGCCTCCTAGCTTCTAAGGACATTTACTACAAGCAATGACCCCATATTTTTAGTGCCAGGACATGACGGAGTGGCAGTAACTCAGACTCAAACATCCCCCTTTGAAACACTTCATACATGCATTATTTTATTGGCTTTTGTTTTGTTGTTTTTTTTTTTTCCAGACAGGGTTTCTCTGTGTAGCCTTGGCTGGCCTGGAACTCACTCTGTAGACCAGGCTGGCCTCGAACTCAGACATCTGCCTGCCTCCCTGAGTGCTGGGATCATAGATGTGCACCACCCACACCCAGGCTATTTTATTGTATTTTTGAACAGGGATCTCACTAAATTGTCCGGACTGGTCTGGAACTCTCTATGCAGCTTCCGGTGTCCTGAGATTACAGGTGTGCATCACTATGCCTGGCTGTCCTAAGAACTAACGAACGCTCAGGCTGGAAACCTGTGGCTTCATTCCCCATCATCTCCTGTTCAGCCTAAGTGAGAGTACCTAATCGTCACAGGGTAATAACCACCGTGGCTCACTGCAGGCCGGATCCTTGGCAGAGCACGTTGTCCAATCCCATTCTAGCTCAACAGCCCTAAGAGGTGGATGCTACTGTGGTCTCCCTTTAGCAGAGAGGACACTGAAGCTGCAGACAGGAAGACCAATGACCGGAAGCCCAAGATCTGAGCTCCAGCCCCAGGTCTAACTGTGCCCAGAGCCCAGTTGCATGTGGTGGCTCAAGCGGTATAACTAAGCAGCCCGGGCGTCGGGGGCAACGGGACTGCTCTGTCTGGTTCCAGCTGTGCACCCCTTTGCCCCGTCCCCAACAAACCAGAGTGCTTTAAAAAGGGTTACCCAGCAAATATCAGCTATTCTGACTCAGCACCACCCAGTTACTCTCCCGGTCTCCACAGACCATCGTAGTCTGTCCGTCTCTTCCCAGGAACAGCACAGTGACCTCCCTTCTGGGTCACTGAGGCAGCCCCTCCCTGCCTTGTCCCTCTGGTCTCTCCTGCTGCACAGCCATCTTGCCTGTTGATCCTGACAGCCCTCTCTGAATGGGCCATCACCTGGGCCAAAGCTGGCCCTGCCTCTCAGCTACCTCTGCTCTGGCGACACCACTCCACACGGTCACCTTTAGGTCTTATGTCTAAACTAAAACTTCCCGGTGCCTCTGGGAACTGTTTCAATGAATGCTCAAGGAACACCTACCTGGTCAGTGGGAGCTGGCTTAGGAGCCTCAGTCAAGGGCACAGTGAGAGGGTCTGGAAGCTGTTGCTTCTCCAGCCCACTAGACGGGAGATGAGACAGGGCCCTCCCCTCTCTACCTCTATGGTTGCTTGGAGGACTGGATGAAGAACTCACCAGGGGAACCTTCCGGAGAGAGCCCAGGACTGTGGAGGCCAGGCAGCCCATGGCTGTGAGAGTGGGGAACTCGCCCTCTGACACAATGTGCTGGTCGGCCTCAAAGTTCTTCGCCTCAAACAGGACCCAGCTGGAAAGGAACACACGGGGAAAGGTGATCTCGGGGTCTAGCTCATCTTACACTTGCCAGGTAACCCTCAATGCCTGGGAGCTCACTCTGTAGCCCAGGCTGGCCTTGAACTCAAGAGATCCTCCTGCCTCTGCCTCCCTAGCGCTAGGATTAAGGGCGTGTGCCACCACCGTCTGGGTACTTTTAGATTTAAACAAACAGCTTATTCTGTGTGTATGCGTGTTTAGCCTGCACGTATGTAGAGCTGATGTGGCGGTCTGAGTGAACATGACCCCTACGGACTCACAGGGAGTAGCTGCTACTAGGAGTTACAGGTGGTTGTGAGCTGCCTCACAAGGGTGCTGGCAATCAAGCTTGGGTCCTCTGCAAAAACAGCAACGGCTTCATCACTGAGCCATCTTCCCAGCCTAGAAGGTTTCTGAAAATTTGGAAAGGGGTCAGATTTTTTTCAAACTCACTCTCTCTGTCTCTCTGTGCATATATGCGGGCGCATGCGCGTGTCTGCGTGCATGTGTGTGCGTGCATGTGTGTGTGTTTGGGAGCATGTATGTGTGTGCAGACGTGAGAATGTGTGAGTGTGTGTTTGAGCATGAGCATGCCACAGTGCTCATTTGAAGATGAGAGGACTGACAGAATTTGATTCCTTCCATTGTGAGATCCTGGGATTGAACTCAGGCTCTCACACTTGCACTGCAATCGCTTTTCCTCATTTGAGCTATCTCACCAGCCTCAGATTTCTTTAAAGCACAGTTATAAACAGAACAAGATTTTTGTTGTTGTTTAAGACAGGGTCTCATGCAACCCAAGCTGGCTTTAAATCTGCTGTGTAATTGAGCTAAGGTTAGCTTTAACTTGATTTTCCTGCCTCTCTCTCCCAAATGCTGGGGTTATGGGTATGTGCCCGTCTTTTGGGGGCTCTTACACTATATTATCTAATATCTCCAAATTTATATTTCCCATTAAAATGTTATTCTATGATGACTCAGGACAGAACAGTTAATCTTAAGGAAGGAAATCATCTGAAGGGTGTGTCTCTTGTCTCCGCCCCTCGCCTCTCCCTGCACTCTGTGCTCCACCCCTTCTTGCTTACCTGCCACCATAGACCCGGCATGACTGGGCGTGGAAAGAAGCTGGTAGAGAGGCCTGGTCATCCTCAAAAGAAATGTGGTCGCCCAGGAAGTTGGGGCCTGAAAAAAGCTGAATCTGTAGACAGAGAGGTGAAGAGGTGAGTGAAAAGTGAGCAAAAAAAAAAAAAAAAAAAAGAAAAGAAAAGAAAAGAAAAGAAAAGAAAAGTGAGCAGTGGGGCAAGGGGAAGAGCCAAGGAAAGAGTTTTGCCACAAAGGTTGTGAAGATCCCACCAGATTCCCGTGCAGCCGCCTCGTACCTTCGAAACAAAGTGAAGATCGTCTTCCCCGACCTGAAGGGAAAGATCAGCACTGTGACTGAAAAAGGCCAGCCTTGAAACCTCAGCCACTGAGCTTCAAACAGTTGCGGCTGAACAGCTGTCCAGCAGCTACAAGCTCCGCCCTTCCTGGGTGCAATGCCCCAAAGACCACCTGCTCTTCTCGCCCACCCCCTCTGCGAGGCACTGCTAGCCCCTCCCGCCGCCTCAGCCCCGCCCAGTATGTGATTACACTGGCCAGGGATGCCCCCAGGCACCACCTTCGATGCCCTGCCCCTCCTGGCTACGCTCGACCTTGTCCAGCCCTTCCAGGCAGCCTGGGCTTGCCATCTGGCCCCGCCCTCCTACCTAGCCCCGCCTCCGAGGCCACGCCCATCGCCCAGACACACACCTGCATAACTGGCTGAAGGGAGCCAAGGGTGCAGTTACCGGAGCCCCAGTCGTCGCAGTTGCGGTACACGCCCTTCTCCAGGATGTACTGTTCGCCTGAGAAACCCACTTGTTCATAGGCCACCCACCTGCAGGGAGGGCGTGGCATGGGTCGGCGAGGGCGGGGTTGGCACTGTTCCTGGGCCCGCCCTCCGCCTGGGGAGGGGATTACTCACACGCCACTGAGCACGTGGATGGCTTGCGTGCTGGGTCCGTGCTGCGCTAGCTCCACGTCCGGGAGGGCTGAACTCACCTCCACGTTGTGCCCCTGGAAGTCCATGTCCTCAAACAGCACCACGGCCGGGTCTCCAAAGTCCTAGGCCCCCGAGACAGTCAGATTTCTCCCATATACTGATGCAAACCCGTAAGGATGACCAGACCAGATCAGAGGGAAGCCGTCCACCCCGGGGGATTGGGTGTGAGGCGTGTCCTGGGGAAGAGCCACAGGAGGGAGGGAGAAAGACCACTAGCTCTTGGGAGCACCCTACAAGGGTGGACAGATAGAAGGGTGCAGAGTCTTTCTCTCAGACTGTGCTGAGGAAGTTCGGGTGTGGCCCTTGCTCACCGTCCGGATGACCCGCAGGGAGGTCAGCAACTCATCATAGCCTCCCCAGTGTGACCAGTCCGCGTATTCGCCCTCTTCCAGCAGGTACTGGTGGCCCCGGAAGCCCTCCTTCTCGTAGCCTACCCAGCTAGGGGAAAGGGGAGAGATAGGCTGAGACATCCATGAATAAGATGCTGCACTCTACCAGACAGCCTAGATCGCTTTCCATCCTTCCAGGGTAAAAGCCAGTAGGGACAGGGCAGATAGAAGAAATCCCTTAGGTCCTCACCAGCCCCCAAGAATTCGCAGGGACCCCACGGAGGTCAGATGGGGACTCTGTCTGTCCTCTGGTTGCTGAAGGTTATAGATGTCACCGCTGACTTCCCAGCTCTGGCCCTGAAAACCTGGGGCCTCATATACCACAGCCTGGATGAAAGAGGTGTCAGATGAGAGATGTCACCCGACTCTACCCAACAACCCCAGCCAGCCTGGAGTGTCCTGTCCCTCGTCCACTCCCCCCCCAGCCCCCATCCCCCACTCCCTCTGAGCACTGTTGCCTGTCTACTCTGCCCTCTGGCCTGATTCACACACCACCAAAGCAGTGCCTAGTGAGCCGTGAGGCCTGCCCTCCAAAGCCCGCTTTCTGCCCCACATGGCCCTTATCCTATGTCCGTGCCACAGTGACTACCACACAGACACACCAAATACCCCCCCGATCCTAAATCTGTCCCCTTACCTTGGGCTCGCCTGGCTTTTCCACGCTTGGGCAGCCCTGCAAAGGAGACATGACTTAAATGCTAGCCCAGACAAGCAGGGCCGGAGATCACCCCACCCCATACCTCAGGCTAATCCCGCCTCTCCCCTAGTCCAGTTCCCAGTCTGAGCTCTGGGGCAGCGAGTCTCCAGGGAACTGTCCTATGGTATTCTCTCATCTCCCGCCCTCAGATGCAGGGCCACCCAACAGAGGACTAGGGACAGAGTGGCCTGCGGGATATCACCCCTGCGCCTTACCAATCTCATGGGCTTTAGTGACCCCACACTGGGGCCTGAGGTACCCCAGGCCTCCAAGGTAGGGTACTCTCCAGGCTCCAGGATATGGGGGGTGTCTTCAAAGAATGGTTTGGGGTATAACAGCCACCTGGGTGGAGACGGAGAAGCCACTGAACTCCTTGGGACATAGACTGGGCAGTTTAGAGGTGAGGAAGGGCTTTTGGGGGGGGGCTTGCACAAGAAGACACCCCAATCCTCTCTCCATTCTAGAACAGCCTGCCCAGGGTGTCCCTTCCAGTGCTGGTCCTCCCCAATGACACACAGCAATAGTTTTTCTACACGCACACCTGCTTCAGACCCTAGCGGTTCTCACAGAGAAGCCAGGCTGCAGGCGAGCAAGGCCCTCCCTTCCTTGGTGCCGCCTTTTTTCCCCCTCACTGTTTATACTGACCAGGCTGGATTTTTTTTTGTAAAGATTTCTTTCTTTATTATGTATACAATAGCCTGCCTGAATGCCAGAAGAGGACACCAGATCTCATTATAGATGGGTTTGAGCCATCATGTGGTTGCTGGGAATTGAACTCAGAACTTCTGGAAGAGCAGCCAGGGCTCTTAACCTCTGAGCCATCTCTCCAGTCCCCGATTTTTTTTTTTTAAGTCTGTTTCTAAGGATGGGACCCAGGACCTCACTAAACCTAGCATGCACACGCCTGCTAAACGTGTGCACTCTACCACTGAGTAACTCCTAGTCCCAGACCAAGCCTTGGTTTTTTTTCCTTTTATTTTTGTTTGTTTGTTTGCTTGTTTGTTTTTGAGACACAGTCCAAGGTGGCCTTTAAGTCCTGGCAATCCTCTTGCCACCCCCTCCCAAGAGCTGGGATTACAAGAATGCAGCATGTCACCTGGCTAGCTTTCTCACTACTCTCTTTTCACATGCTGTTCCCTCTTTCAGATAGGCTCCTCCCCAGTCATATAGTTAATGAGTACTTGAGGGCAGGCTTCTGTTTCTTTTTTTATTATTATTATGTATACAGTGTTCTGCCTGCATGTACGCCTGCAGGCCAGAAGAAGGCATCAGATCTCATTATAGAGGGTTGTGAGCCACTATGTGTGTGCTGGGACGTGAACTCAGGACCTGGGGGGGGGGGGGGAGCAGCCAGTGCTCTTAACCACTGAGCCATCTCTCCAGCCCCAGGCTTCTGTTTCTAACACCAGGATTACAGAACTGAGTGAAACGTACAGACTGAGACCATACCACTCTGACTGAGCCAGATTGCATCTAAATAGAACATACACATCCCTGTCCTCTTGTAGTTTGGCTACTTCATCCCAACTGAGGCATCTCCTCCAGGAAGGCCTCTTTGATTACACCCAGCCCCCACCACAACATCTTTTTTTTTTTTCTTTTTGGTTTTTTGAGACAAGGTTTCTCTGTGTAGCCTTGGCTGTCCTGGACTTGCTTTGTAGACCAGGCTGGCCTTGAACTCACCAAGATCCTCCAGCCTCTGCCTCCTGAGTGCTGGGACTACAGGTGTGAGCCACCACCCCCAGCCTGAGACAGTCTGACTCTGTAGCCTTGGCTGGCCTAAAACTCATAGAGATCCGCCTGCCTCTTCCTCCCAAGCGCTGGGACTAAAGGTGTGCACCACTGAACCAGGCCCTCAGACTGATTTTCAGGAGGGGAACTGTGTGTCTTGTCTCTTCTGTGTCCCCAGCAAGTGGCCCAGTGAATGTCAAGAGATTCCAGGATAGCCAGACTCACAGTCCTGCAGTGACAGCGACAGATGCCACCTGTAGGGGTCTCTCCAGACCTTGAGAGTCTTTCAAGTCTCCCGTTAGCGTCACTGGCTTGCCCTTGAGGCCCTCCTCAGAGAACAGGCTGATCCTCGGGGTGCGGTAGTCCTGCGAAAGGAGAAGGGGGCGACATTCGAGTGCACGCTGCAGACTTCCCTGCCTCACCAGCCCAGCAGAGCTCCTGGGAAAGCCCAGCTTGTTGTTGCCTCAGAAACCAGAGGAGTGTTCTCTACAAGGCCAGCCGGCCTGACCTCCCCCAGGCCAAAGTCCTCACTGGTGCCTGCTGGACTTCTAGAACCTGAGACCAAAGTTCCCATCCTGCAGAGTATGAGTATCAACCTGCAGAGTATCAGGAGTATCAACCTGCAGAGTATGAGTATCAACCTGCAGAGTATCAGGAGTATCATCCTGCAGAGTATCAGGAGTATCAACTG
>OU015754.1:67109062-67142083 GCA_907169655.1 Acomys percivali | reverse complement strand
AGAGAGAGAGAGAGAGAGAGAGAGAGAGAGAGAGAGAGAGAGAGAGAGAAAAGAAAAGCAGAGTAGTCCTGGGTCTCCAACTAACATCTGTCAGCTGCTGGCCAGATGACCTTGTGTAGGGCACTTCTTCTTCAACTGCAGACCTGGAAGACTGAGTGCACACTTCATGGGGGTTGTCAGGATCCAGGAGACAAGAGAGAAGACAAAATGGCTTTACTAACCAAAAGGCTGGCTCATGAACCTCCCGGTGTCCCCTTGGAGGTCTGTGAAACTACGCTGGCAGGTGAGCACGAGTCACATAGGTGGTCAGAGGACAGGGTACCTCTGGAGTCCCATTAGACCCTACACACATCTTGGGCCTTACAATGCACTTTGCCTCTCTTTCTTTCCCCCCGAAACCATTCTTTCTCCCTGAATAGATGGAGAAATAAAGGGGCAGAGGGGTGCTGGGATTAAAGAAAGGCATATGCCACTACACCTGTTGTTTAATTTACTTTTATACCTATGTGTGTGTGCTTGCGTGTATGCCTGTTGTCCGCCACATGCATGCAGGAGCCCACAGAAGTCAGAAAAGGATTTCACACCTCCTGGAATTAGAGTTACAGATGGTTTTGAGGCACCACATGGGTACTAGGAACTGAACCCCAGTCTTCTTCAAGAGCAGCAAGTGTTCTTAACCGCTGAGCCAACTCTCAAGACCCCCGGATCTTATTTCTTTGTGGTGCTGGGGATCGAACCCAGGCCTTCACGCATGCTGGGCAAACGCTCTATGACTGAGTCATATTCTCAGCCCTCTCGTTTGTGTCCCCTTCCTCATCTGAGTCTCTATTACCTTTTTTACTAAATGGCGGGGTGCGGGGATGCCTGCCATAGCTGACATCTGGGTTTGGGAATTTCGGCTTTGGTGGCTACAGCAGCAGCCACGGGCTAAGGGCATCCTCTGGGGCACCTGGCTAGATGCTTTGCATTGGTTGTCCTACTGTCTGGGGAGTCTGGACTTCCTGAAGAAGTAAAGCATGGGCTAGAGAAATGGTTCAGCAGTTACGAACGCACGCACGCACGCACGCACGCACGCACGCACGCCGTGCTTGCAGGAGACTCAAATTCACTTTACAATTTCCTGTCACTCCAGCTCTGGGAAATCCGGTGCCTCTGATCTTCAGGGCACCTACACTCACACGCACATACCCACGTACAGATACACACATACATGTACATATTTAGAATAATAAATCTTTAAAAGGAGTAACTCATTACCATATTATAAACACACACTTCTATTTTGTGAATGAGAGTTTAAAACAGTTCAGATGGATGAAAAAAACTTTTTCAGAGTTGTACCCCAATTCTGAGGGCCTAACCACATTCCAAACTTCCCAAATATATACTACCCAACCTGGGACAGCTCATCTTCCAGTCTGTACCTCATCTCCCTGAGCCAGCCCCCCCATATAGAGATGAACATATATATTTAATAACTAAGTCTCTGGTTTGGTGGTTACGCTTTAAATTCTTTTAATATTTATTTGCTTGTTTTGATTTTTTGTTTGTTTGTTTGTTTGTCATTTGAGTCAGGATTTCTCTGTGTTAGCCTTGGCTGTCCTGGAGTAGCTTTGTAGAGCAGGCTGGCCTCAAACTCACATACAGCAATCCACCTGCCTCAGCTTCCCAAGTGCTGGGATTAAAGGCATGGGCCACCATGCCCTTTTTTTTTTTTTTTTTTTTATGTTTTAGAATAGTATCTTGCTCTGTAACTCTGACCTGAGAGTAGTTATGTAGCCCACGGTGGCCTCAGACTGATCCTTTTTGCTCAGCTTCCTAAGCCAAGGGCTGGAATTACATGTGTGTACTGCCATGGCTGGCTGGGTTCCCTCTGAGCTGTGTGCGCTTGCATATTTGAGACAGGCTCTCATGTAGACCAGTCTGGCTTTGAACTCCCTCTCACCAAAGAGTATCTTGAACTTCTTTTTCTCCCCTAAGTTGCAGTGTGTGTGTGTGTGTGCACATCCCATGATGTGCATGAGGAGGTCAGAGGATAACTCTTATGGGCTGTCTCCTTCCACCACGTGGGTTGAGGAGATGGAGCTCAGATTCTCAGGCTTAGCGGCAGACCACCTTTATTTACTTTACCCATCTCCCCAGCTATGACCTTTCACTTCTGAGTCTCTTGCCTCTACTACCTCTGAGTGGTAGGATTTTAAGCACGTACCACACTACTCCTGGGTTTCACAGCACTGGCATGCAACCTAGGGCTTCCTATATGCTGAGCAAGCACTCTACCAAGTGAGGTACATCCCAGCTCTGGGGTTCACCTTAAAAAGAGCCCACATCAGACCTTAAGGAGCAATTTACCCCTCACGCATTTATCCCCAAGCAGGACATGCCAAGGCTGTTTTCAGACCTAGGGACTCTAAGGAGGTCTTCTCTGCTTCCTCAACCTGGGCCAGCTCATCTTCTAGCCTGTACCTCATCTCTGTGAGCCAGCCCCCAGAGTGGGGAAAAAGGCCCACCACCCCAATTCTCTGTCCCCACCTCTCCCTCCCTCCTTCCTGAGACACCGGAGGGAAGCTGAACTTTAACCTGCCCTGTGGCCCCAGCAGTGACTCAGGTTTTATGAGGGGCACAGATGAAAGGGGCTGAAGCCCTGAGTATGTGTGACTCAACTACAGGACCACTGGTGGCCACCACAGTGTCTGGGCATAGAGCTTGTGGGGCCCCTAAAGCCTGTGAATAGGGGTGAGGAGTCCTGGATGACCCCCACCCCCTAAGACTTCCCCAGCCAGGGTGTGTTGAGAACAGACCCCCCGCATAGACACTTGAGCGCCTCACGGCAGCCCGACCCTCCCACCTTCACTGAAGTATTGCTCACTCCTCTGAGATTCCCCCCACCTTGCCCCTCACCCAGCACCTCTTAAGTTCCTTCCTCCCCACAGATTCCCCTCTCCATGTCTGAGGAACATCAGCGAACTTTGTTGCCCCAGATCCCAGGTGGCCAATGGCAAGTGGCAAAGTCTGAGTTATAACTCATTTGTTAACAGCACATTCGTTCGTTCAGGGCTAATTATTTTGAGGCAAAGTGCCAAGCCCTGGCCAGACTCACCCAAGGCTAGCTCTCTTACAAAGCTGATCTCCCAGGAGTCCACAGCTAAAGGATCAGATGTTTGGAAAGTCCCATGGACTTCGGCAAAGGACCAGGAATACAGCTGAAGGAAGGCAGTCGGCTCGAAGTCTATTGATGGCCTACCTGCCGGCAATCAGCTCCATGCCTTTCTCAGCCCAGCCCAAGCCAGGGACAACACCCCCTGATGGCCACTCATTCCTTAAGCATGTGGTCACAGCTTCTCCCTGCATACTTCTAAGGACAGGGAGGTCACCTTCTGACAGGTCACCTGTCCCATCCCTAGACAGTCAGGACTGCTAGAATGTTTTTCATGTGTGTTGGAATGTGCCTGCCTATAGCTCCCCATTTTTTTTTTTGGCTTTGTCTGGAGACACACCCCAGTAACCTAGCTACCACCCCTGCAAACAGAAGTGCCTGTTCCAAGAGGCCTCTCTTCTCCGGGGGGCCCCAGTCCACAAGTGGATTTGCTAGCAAGGTGACCTGTGACCTCTAAACAAGGTGTGTGGGGATGGGAAGGGAGAGGCTGAGGAGGGGGGTGGGGGGAGGGGACCGAGTGTGGGAAAAAAATCTCATCTAACCCAACAAGTCCTGGGATTCTCTCTGCTTACATGTGAGTCACCCCCAAACTAGGCCAAACCAGTCCACAGGCCCACATGCTGCCAAACGCATGCTACATCAGGCAGGTATTCACAGAGTCAAAGACCCACCACGTCACACAGCCCCAAAACACAGAGACACCCACAGACAGAGACAAACACAGCCAGGAACACACCAACACATGCATGGTCACACACCAAGACACACAAACACAGAGACAACCAGAGGCGCAGGAGGCATGCAAGCCACATGCTCTACCGCAAAACACGCAGGCAGGCACCATTACCACACGTGTGCACATACCTCCAGCGCACACCCATTCGGTTCACAGCCACAAACACGCTTTCCTCCTTTCTTTGCAATTTGTCTGCCCTTGAACAGGGATCGTCCCTGGTGCATGCGCAGTTTACACTCGCTGGCCTGGTCGTACTCTGCCCCTTTCACACATTAGTCAACCCTGCTTAAAGAATCATGGGTGCAGATCGATAGTGTCCCTGAGGGTCACGTCCTTTCATCTCTAAGTGAGTCCTAGATTCCAATTCCAGTCTTGGTCCCCTAGACCCCAACCAGCCAGAACCCTGGGTTCCCCACCTCACCCTCTTACAGGCTGTCTTCCATTGCCTGGGAAGCTGGGGTACCCTGGCAGCTCTGAGGGCCAGTCTGGACACCCCATGTCCTTCTCCCTAGGCACAGAACCAGGCACTCCAACTCCTACCCAGGGGTCCTGGGGCCTCCATGTTTTGGCCTCTGTTAAGGGCGGTGGTGTCAGATCCACAGTATGTCCCACACAGCAACCACAGGCCACCCTGAGCTCTGCACTGGGCCAAAGAGGCCTCTTTGCAAACTGGGAGGTGGGGTGGAGGGCGGGGCGGGGGTGACTGCTAGGATACAGACAGACCTGGGTTTGAATTCTGACTGTCTGGTTGGCTTTGGGCATGTGATTTATTCTTGCTAAGCCTCAGTTCCCTGCTTCAGTTAGCCGGTGTGTGTGTGTGTGTGTGTGTGTGTGTGTGTGTGTGTGTGTGTTGCCAAGGTTTGCCCCTATTTCATGAATTAAATAAAATTACGTTTAAAAAGCCAAACCAGAGCTGGGCGTGGTGGCACACGCCTTTAATCCCAGCACTCGGGAGGCAGAGGCAGGCGGATCGCTGTGAGTTCAAGGCCAGCCTGGTCTACAAAGTGAGTCCAGGACAGCCAAGCCTACACAGAGAAACTTTGTCTCAAAAAAAAAAAAAAAAAAAAAAAAGCCAAACCAGCCGGGCGTGGTGGTGCATGCCTTTAATCCCAGAACTTGAGAGGCAGAGGCAGGCTGTGAGTTCAAGGCCAGCCTGATCTACAAAGCGAGTCCAGGACAGCCAAGGCTACACAGAGAGATCCTGTCTCGAAAAACCAAAATAAATAAATAATAAAAAGCCAAACCATAGAAAACAGCTACTGCCTCCATCCGTGGAAGCCTCTCAGAGGTCCCTTTGGTGGCCCAGGACTTTCCTAGTGGGTCCCATGGTCATTCGTTCCCGGTGCGTTTTGAGGAATCCACCCACCCCTCCCTCCCCCACAGCCTACTAGCCTGATTTAGGAGACCCACTTCAACACAAATAAAAACCTGAGCTTCAGAGTCTCGGCGCCTCTTTTTGTGGCTGCCAGCAGAGCCAGGTGGGGTAATTACCACTACCAATGGCATGTAATTAATAAGCATCCGTGCTATTTTGGCAGCCTCATGGAGTTCAAAGCATGTTCCTGTGGCCACCCCCTTTCTTCCTCATCTCCGACAACTACCAGACCCATTCAACAAAGCAAGACCCAGAGAGGTGAAATAACCTGGGCCAGGGCACCCAGCACCTTGGCCGGAGGCCTATTCCCGGGCTGCGTCTGGGGTCTCTTGCAAAGGACCCCCACAATAATGACAGGTGCTGAAAGGCAGGGTACCCTGGCTAGCCCGTACTCTCCACGACGAGTGTGTCGTCCCCCACCCCCAGATGGCAGGCAGAGAGAGGAAAGCGGCGGTGGGTTTTGGGGGGGGCTGGGGGTGAGGGGAGGGGGAGAAGCAGAGAATCAGAGAGTGGACACAAAGTAAGTTGTCTCACATTCAAGGTTCCAAATGAATGGGAGTCGCAAGCCTGAGGTGCCCAGGAAGAAGACAGACAAGAAGACAGACGGACCCAAGTGGGAGTTGCCACACCACACTACCATCTCACGATCATGTCCCTCAGGCACCGACCTTTACTTACCCACTGTGTGGGAATCCAGGCTCCCAGCCCACTCCGAGCTCCTGCCGGCTCTCTTTGCTTCTCTGATGCTGTGGGACTCTCAGCCTCGGTTCCCCAGGCGGGTTGATTGGGCACCCAGCGATGGGGCGGAGTTCCTGCGGAGGCTCCTGCCAACCCCTGGATTCCTCAGGGCCACAGGGGTGGGGAGCTGGTCTGGCCGGTTCCTTACCTTCTTCCTCCGCTGGTGCCCGCCCACACCCCTGCAGGGTGACAGTGATGTGGTAGCGGGTCCTTCTCACACAGGGTCGAGTGTGTAGGGTCTCTGGCTCTGGCTGGGCTGGCCCTGGGGTGACAGGCTTGCCCTTTGTCCTTGCTGCAGTGAGGAAGGACTCCGGGTGGGGCAGTAGGGGTGCGTCTTCCAGGTTACTGAGTGGCTCTGGCCTCGGCCGAACCTCTGGGGTGCTGTGTTGCGGGTGATGGCAGGTATAGCCTGGGGATCCCTGTTTCAAAGGATGAGGAGCAGGCTCTGGGAAGGAGGGATGGTTGGGACCACCAGCGACTTCAGCAGAGCCTGTTGGTCCTGGGCACTCATGCTCCATAGAGCCATAGCTGGCCAAGTCACAGGCACTGCCCACAGCTGGCCTTTGTAGCCTCCCCAGAGGTTCACTTCGTCTTTCTGAGATGTGTAGTCGCTTCTGACTCCATAAGCCACCGTGGCTCCTGACCCGAAGGTCCCATTCCGATTGGCTTTGGGTTTGGACCTGGTGGAAAGCAGAGGCAGGAACTCAGTGACAGGGACATGGTAGTGGCGTCTCCCACTCTGGAATCTAGGTACCTCTCGATATCTTTTTCATTCGGTTGGTTTTGGTTTTTCAAGACAGGGTTTCTCTGGGTAGCCTTGGCTGTCCTGGACTCGCTTTGTAGACCAGGCTGGCCTCGAACTCACAGAGATCCACTTGCCTCTGCCTCCCAAGTGCTGGGATTATGCGACACCACGGCATCTCTTTGACTGCCCTTCTTGACCCACAGGAAACTAAGTAGGACACTCAGAGCTAAGACAGTGGGGGCAGGATCCTGGCTAAGCCCCTACCCTTCTAGCTTTAATTAGGTCAGAGGAGACAGTCCCACAGCACAGGAAGGGAGGACTGTTAACTCTCAGGCACCACACTGCTGCCCTTATGCATAGGGTAGCACTGGGCCCGCCTATGCCTGCCCTTCCTGAAGCTTCCTCACAACCCTACTGCAGAGTCCCCAGCCTCTGACCCTAATCTAGGGATTAGGGAATGTGTGGGCATACCCATCCTTAGCAACTGCCCACAGCCTCTGCCTGCTCCCAGACACCAAAAGGCCCCGCAGCTACTTCCCTTAAACCTTCCCAGCCCTATGGTTCCCACAGTGCACCTGGAAGGATGCATGTGGGCATAGAGATAAACACAGGGCATGAGGGAAGGGAGGGAGGAGCCCCCGCTGAGAAGTGGGGGGACAACTCCTGACCTGTCTGCTCTCCTCCCTGGGGTCCAGCCTGCTTGTGGGAACAAGTGGAAGAAGATAAGGATGGGGCTGGAGAGATGGCTCAGTGGTTAAGAGCACTGTCTGCTCTTCCAAAGGTCTAGGGTTCAATTCCCAGCACCCACATGGCAGCTCACAACTGTCTGTAACTCCAAGATCTGACACCCTCACACCAATGTTCATAAATTAAATAAAAATATAAAAAAAAAAAAAAAAGAAAGATAAGGATCTCAGACCAAAATGGATAATGGCAGCCGGGCGTGGTGGTGCACGCCTTTATTCTCAGCACTCGGGAGGTAGAGGCAGGGAGATCTCTGTGAGTTCAAGGCCAGCCTGGTCTACAAAGAGAGTTCCAGACAGCCAAGGCTAAACCAAGAAACCCTATCTTGAAAAACAAACAAACAGCAACAACAAAATGGATACTGGCCTCATACCGCCAGTTTTCAAGGATGGACTTGTGTCCTTGACATCCGGGGAACCAAATCTAGGGACAAAATCCCATCTAGCAGGGGGCCTTTGATTCCATCACTTTTTTTATTTTCTTTTTGTTTTTTGTTTTGATTTTTTTTTTCATTTTTATTTTTTGGTTTTTTTGAGACAGGGTTTCTCTGTGTAGCCCTGGTTGTCCTGGAACTAGCTCTATAGATCAGTCTGACCTCAAACTCACAGCGATCTGCCTGCCTCTTCCTCCATAGTACTGGGATTAAAGACGTGCGCAACCATGGACTGGCTTGTTTTTTTGTTTTTGTTTTTTCTTTTTTAAAGATTTATTTATTTATTATTTATACAATGTTTCCCCTGCATGTACACCTGCACACCAGAAGAGGGTACCAGATCTCACCATAGATGGTTGTGAGCCACACCATGTGGTCGCTGGGAACTGAACTCAGGACCTTTGGAAGAGCAGATGGTGCTCTTAACCTCTGAGCCATCTCTCCAGCCCCTTGTTTTTGTTTTTTTTAAAGATTCATTTACTTAAGTATACAATATTTCACCTTCATGTACACCTGCAGGCTAGAAGAGGGCACCAGATCTCACCATAGATGGTTGTGAGCCACTATGTAGTTGCTGGGAATTGAACTCAGGACGTTTGGAAGAGCAGGCAGTGCTCTTAACCTCTGAGCCATCTCTCCAGCCCTTGTTTTTGTAAAACAGGATTTCTCTGTGTAAAAGCCCTGGCTGCCCTGGACTCACTTAATGTTTTTGGTTTCTTTTTTTTTTCAAGACAGGGTCTCATTACATGGACCAGGGTGGACTCAAACTCACAGAGATCTGCCTGCCTCTGCTGTGAATAAAGGTGTGTACTACCAACTTGATTCCATCATATTTTTTGTTTGTTTGTTTGTTTGTTTGTTTTTGTATTTGTTTTTCGAGATGGGGTTTCTTTATGTAGCCTTGGCTCTCCTAGATTCACTTTGTAGACCAGGCTAGCCTCGAACTCACAGTGATCCACCTGCCTCTGCCTCCCGAGTGCTGGGATTAAAGGCGCGCGCCGCCACGCCTGGCGATCCCATCATCTTTAAGTTACTCATTTATGAGATAGATATGGCCTCTCATTCCCCAGGGGTAAGACATCCTGAGAAGTATGAGACAGGATGATCAGGCCTCCGTGGAGGCTGCCTAGGCCTGGATCCTAGCTCCTCCACTTCCTAGCAGAGGTGGACTGTTCACTTCTTCATTTCCTGGTAGCTACGTACGTAAACTGAGTGTGCTCCTGAGGTGCTCCGGAGGAGGCTCCGACTCCTGAGATGACGTGCAGGTGCCTCAGGATAGTCCATACAGAGTACAGAAGAACCGGAATGCAAAGGCGGGGGAGCTAAGGAGGGGCCGGGGACTTGGCTGCTTGTGTGACCTCCAGAGGAGGCATGTAAGTATCTATTCTCCAAAGGGAGAACCCTGCCTGTCACTGCCGTGCTTGTGGCTCAGGTCCCCGTTGCAGACAGGGAAACCATGAGAAGGTTAAGCCATAGGCCCTGTGTGCCCTGTAGGACTAGGTCAGGAAGAGAGATGAAGGTCAGAGGCACTGGAGGAGCCCTGCACCTACATGCCTCCCCCAGTGCCCTGGAGCTAGGTTGTATTTATTGTTTAAACATTTCATCTTTTTTACTCACTGGGTATTTGTTTTTGATCACGTGTACACACATGTGTCTGTATATGCATGTATGCAGATATGTGGATATACTTCAGAGTATGCATTGTGTAGATACGTGCAGGTGCCCACCAAGTCTAGGTGGTATTGGAGTCCTCTTTTCTTCTAAGAATTTATTTATTTTTATGTTATGAGTGCCCTATCTGCATGTACACCTGCAGGCCAGAAGAGGGCATCAGATCACACTATAGATGGTTGTGAGCCACCATGTGGTTGCTGGGACTTGAATTCAGGACCCCCTGCATGAGCAGACAGTGCCCTTAACCACTAAGCCATCTCTCCAGCCCCAGTACTGGATTCTTTAAGGCCACAAGTCTGGGCTCTTCATCCCGTCCAGCCCTCCAGAGCTCCTGCCCCCTCCACCACCACCACCCCCAGTCTCCTGCACTTCCTATTCATCCTACCTTGAGGCTGACATCGTTGGTGCTGCCCTGACCCTGAGCAAGGTCGGGGCAGCTCTGGCCGCCGCAGGGCCTGAGGAGAAAGCACAGGGGAAAAGAAGAAGCAGAATCCTCCTGTTCCTATTGTCCTGTCGCCGGTCACACAGACTGACTGAGTCCCACAGCCCCTCACCCACCTAATCCAGGGCACACAGCTCAGCAGGATGAGCCACTCAGGACTTTGGAGAAGGCACACCAGCTGCCTCCTCTGCTTGCTTCATCAGTTCCCCAACACGCTCACACAACACACACACACACACACACACACACACACGCACACACATGCACACACACACCCAAGAGCACAGTGTCCTGATAACTTTAATATTTCAGGTTTACCAAAGTCCCTTAGGGGCCAGGTTTAACTCTAGCCACTGTGCCTATCTGATCACTTTTAGGCCTCAGAAAAATACCAGTATCTGTGTTCTTCAGGAGAAGGAGAGATAAACCTGTTTCCTAAGTGTGGGATGGTGAACGGTCTTGTGAAAAAAAAAAAAAAAAAAAAGGTGAGGTTAATCCACTAGAAGACCAACCACCTCATGAGGGAGCTTGATTGTTGCCAGCTGAAAAGATCCATGAACAGACTCTGGGAGGAGATATATAATTGAACCCAGAACTGGAGGTGGGGATTTTGGAGACTTCAGATAGTTTTGGCTGTTCATCGCTCCACTTTGAGATGCTCCTAGAGAGAACCGCCCGAGGGAAGGCTTCGGGACTCTGGACTCCTGCTGCTGTTCCGGGTTCTGGTTACTCCAGGTTCCAGCAGAAGAAATCCTGCTGATTACGCCAGGAGAATTGTTCCTAAGAACTGATATCCTTACGATTTTGTTATTGTGTTCTTTAATCCTCTGTTCCTATTGTTTTGATTAGCCAGGTTGTAAGTGACATATGCTTGGTTAATAAGTTGTAATAAAATATATGGGTTAAGGAAATTGAACCTACATTCAGATAAGAAAAACAGAGGCACAGAGACTCAAAGTCACTTGTCCAGAGTCACACAGCTAGCGAGCCTTAGAAGAAAATCACCAGAATTGCTCTACTCCAAAGCTTTGACTGGACATTGCGCTAATGGGAGAAAGATCTAGAAGTGTGTTGCTCAACCCTCTGCCCCTCTCTCCGGAGCAATCAGCAGGAATCAGAGTCCTGTGCCTCAGTGCAGGGTCCCATTCCCACGGCTGGTAAGAATGGGGTCCAATTGTATACACGGCATGCATGTATCATCACGCTGGCTCTGTTCCCTCTCCTGTCCTCCTCACTCCTGACTCACCCTGCACCCCAAGCCAGCCTCCTCTCTGAGTGTGTAAGGCTTTGGAGAGAGACTATCAGGCCTATAGGGCAGGTTTCTGCCAGACAGGGTAAGGGAGAGGGTGTGTCTCCCAGGTGGGGGTGGACAGAGAACTTGCAGGGTGTGGGTACCCCAGGGCTCTCCAGCTTCCAGGCACAGGGTGGCTGGGCCCTCCCTTCTTTAGGGTGAGAGAGCATTACAAAGGCCTCCCCTCTGCCCCCACCACGCCCTCATCCCTCCTGGGCCAGCAGGCCTGAAGACAGCTGCGTCATGATAAGATCAGAACAAATTGCTCAGTAACTGCATAGACATACAAACACCCAATACCCGGTACTTGCAGCACACCCACAGGCTCTGCTCATGCAGGGCCTATGAACTATGTCACACACACACACACAACCCCCCGCTGAGATCTTACTATCCCCCCTCAAAGCCATCAGGCTTAGCCACCCACAGGGCAGGCTGTACTCCATTCAGACAAGCTACTGCCATGAAAGACTCAGAAGGGTGAAGGAACTTGCTCAGCTCCCTCAGCCAGCAGGCAACCCTGGGTGGCAACCCACCATCACTGGCTCTCCATCTGGCCGTCTCCATAGCAACAGAGCTTTTGGGAGAAGCCCGTTCAGAAGTCAGGCAGCCAATGGGGTATATCACAGCTTCATCTCTTCTTCCTAACTGTGTGACTTTAGGAAGGTGACTTCACGTCTCTGAACCTCGACTTCCGGGTCTGAGTCACCTGGGGAGACGTGCCTCGCAGGGCTGCCAAGAGGATTGCTTCAGATCAGCCGGGGAAAGAATGAAGCAAGTGGCATATAAAGGCTCGTTGTGGGTACAGTCTAGAGCTAGCTCCAGGTTCCAGGGTGACAGGGGAGAGACCTAGGCATGGCATCTGAGGGCAAAGACAGTTCCAGGACCTGTCAGACTCATAACAAAGGCCCACAGAGGCCATAAAAACATTGGCCTGTGATGTGAAAACCAAAGTCCACCACGGGCGGCCACGGCGAGCAGCAGGAGGAGGAGGCATTACTGGGTAGAAAATCATTGGCAGGCAGCTTGTCTGACAGGAAGTTGTCAAAGCTGCTTTAAGTTTAAAAAAAAACAAAAGCAAAGAACAAGGGCAGTCCAATGTAGTGGGACATATTTGTAATCCTAGCACTTGGACACTGGGCAAAAGGACTGGCCCAGGTTTGAGGCCAGTCTGCTCTACTGCTGTATGCACATATCACCAACTGGGGGTACTTTATCTTCTCAAAGACACACACACACACACACACGCACACACACACATACACACACGGGGGAGGGGGAGAAATCCCACAGTTCACAGATCCAAATCATGGCACACTCATATTTTTGTGCGCTAAGATGCTCATACATGCTGACAGGTAGTCTCATTACGTTTTTATACACACTAGTCGCCACCGCGTTCCCCTAGGCCAGGCCCGCTCCACTCTGCCTTTCTCCATCTCCCCTCACCTATCCTGGGGTCTGGCCTCCTTTGAGATCTTCTCTTTGCTCTCCCTTCGGCCCCCTAGTCCAGTCAACAGCCGGGCCAGTCGAGCTCCGAAGCCCCTGCTGCGTGACTCTTTCATGGTGAGATCAAAGTCTGGGGCTTAGACCGGCAGGGGCACTCGGCTGAGGGTGCCACCCGGATCCGCTGTCCGGGGAGAGAAGCGCCTCCTCCCGCCCGTCCCCCTGAGTAAACAGCAGGGGCCAGAGGCGGGGACCTGATCTGATGTTGTCCCAGGGACAACAGGTGCGCCTCAGGGGACCCTGCCCACCCCAGGTCTTAGTCCGTGGAGCACTCCACCTAAGTCTTACACCGACCTCCACCTCCCAAGCTCTCTGCTCGGTCCTGCCTCTGGGGATGGCAGAGGTGGACTTGTGTGCGCACTCGGGGAGCTGGCCCTGGGCAAAGACGCTATAAAGGAGTCTGGGACCCGCCGGAGCTGGGAAGCTGGACCAAGCCGAAGAAGGTCTGGGAGTTGCTAGAACCCTGGAGCGGAGCATAGACCGGCAGTAGCAGCGGGCAGAGTCTTGACAACTGGGCGGGGCCTAACCCGAGGGCTTGGCATCCTCGAGCCCCAACTGTGTGACAAAGGTGAATAGAACCCCGTCCTTCATTGCTGGCAGGGCCGAAGCCAACTTTGCCATCGCCTGATTGGCGCCATAGGAGGGTTCTCTCTCTGTCTTGGAGCCACCTACCACGTGGAGTGGGAATTGTCACTCCTTACGGTGGTGAGAAAAGCCACGTGAAACCAACGGAGGTGCGACTGGCGCCCCCTGCCGCCAGCCTGCCTAAGAACCGACGCACTAAAAATGAGTCGTTCATTGCAGGTTTGCTCTGTTTCGGTTCTAACCTGACCCTCCCAGGCAGTTCGATTTCCTGAATGGCTCACTCGTGGGGGGAGCGGGGGAAGGAGCGCTTTGCACACTTTAGGGGATCCTCTGGAGGCAGGCCGTCGGTAGGGCTCAATTGCTCTACTCTTTTGCTGTCCTTTCCTGTCTGTAGCCCTAACTGGCTGGACACCCCTTGCTTCTCTGGTCCTGGTACACAGGGGGGACGTTATGATTCTGGGTTATGAGAGGCCATGAGAGGGCTATCTGGCGTCTCTTCTCTCACCCCCATCCCGCGGAGATCTGCACCCCACCTGATCATGGCAGGTAATACCAGCTGACCTCTACCTCGGCTGAGAAGGAGGTGAGATTAGAAAGTGGTAAGCAAGGAGCCCGTGGGACAATCGGAAAGGTGTTGTGGACAGTGTTCAGGAAGGAGGGCAGCATGCCCTGTGTTTGGGCTGCACACAAATCCGTTCTTGCTTCATTCTCCATTCAAGGGGCTCCTTGTCCATTGGACCGGGTAACCCAAGTGGTAGATACTAATCTAATGGCTGCAGTCCTCCTGCCTCCGGTGTCCCTCCTCCCACTGAGCACACTCTGCCTTCATCCCCGCCCTGAAAGGCAGCATTGTCCGTCGGTGAGCTGAGATGGGCAGCTCAGTCCCACATAGGTCACAGAGAGTGGAACCCAAACCCAGGCTGAGGTAGATGGCTACCTACCCACCCAACAGAGGCTGTGTGCCCTGCCCTGCTCCCAGGTGAGGGATGCAGGGGCATGGAGATGCTCAGGAGGCCCTGAGTCAGCACTGAGAGAAATCTTTTAATTCTCAACCCTCCTCTCGCGGAGAAACGCTAGCACACTGCTCAGCCTGGCAGCCCTTGTCCTTCCCCTGGGAGAGCGAGGACACCTTGACCTTGTGCGCATCCCAGCCCGTGTTCTTCTCTGACGGTGGTGCTCCCACAAGATCTAGTGCTCCTTGGGCAGGGCAGCTGAGAGAGGAGAGGGCCAGGTGGGTGTGGGCCAGGCCAGGGATCCCGAGAAGCCTGCAGCCTCTGGTGCAGCTTCAGGTAGACGTGCGGGGTGAGGTGACTTGGACAGACGCTGCACTGGGACGATTGGGCGCCTGAGTGCAGGCGAAGGTGGGTCTTGAGGTTTCCGGAGCTGCTGAAGCGCTTGTGGCACATCTGACAGAAACGGGCACTCGAGTCATCTCCGACCTCCACCTGGCTCGGGGACGCTTTCTCCCCACCCCGACCTGTCTTGGAAACACCTCCCTGTCAATGCAGACGCAGAAGCCTTTTTGGATGGTTTCCTCCCTGCCCCCCTCCCCTCCAACGCACAGCATGGCACACTAGCGCCTGGCAAGCTGGGTTTGCATTCTTCTTTCATTCTTGGGTGACCTCTCCCTGAGTTTCCTTCTCTGTCAGTAACATGAGCACTGATTCCTAACCTCATTTGTTAGGGAGGACCAATGAAGATCAACACGTAGTACTCTGAGTCAGGGGCTGCGGCATCAGTGGGTGTAGTCAACATCTCTTGGGCGGTGGGCGTGCGGGGGGTGGGGGTGGGGAGGACTGCCAAGCCAGGAGCTGACCATTCACAATCTTCCCAAAAGGCTCAGAGACCAAAGCCACCAGCCAGTGGCCACGCAAGTTAGGAGGAGAAGCCAGGATTTGAACAGTTGTCTGACTTGGAAGCTTAGACTCAGAACTACACCACACTGCTCTCATTTCTGCCCCTGGAAAAGGGAGGGGCTCCCTGCCTCTGCCCTCCCAAAGGGGCAGACTCGAAGAAGGAGCTACACTGACCCAAATGTTTCCTTATTCTTAATCTCCATGCACAGACATGTAGCTGTGTTTTCTCCTCCAACGTCACCCATTTCAATGGTCTGTCTGTCTGTCTGTCTGTCTGTCTGTCTCTCTCTCTCTGTCTCTCACCTGGCGCCGGTGGGGCTGCTCCCTGGTGTGCACCAAGTGGTGCTTCTGCAGATGGGCCAGCTGGGTGAAGGTCTTCTGACACAGGTCACACTGGAATGGACGCTCCCCACTGTGGACACGCAGATGGACCTGGAAGAAATATTACCAGCTGCCCAGAACATCTAACAGGGACCAGAGTCCACTTCAAATCCTCACCCACCCCCTCCACAGGATCCTTTGCTGGCATCCCAGGCCTCTCTATCAACCCTGGCAGAAGCTATCAATTCCTAGGACATTCTAATTCTTTGGCCTGCCTTGGAGCAGAGATTCAGGAACCCAGAGAAGCAATCCCCCAGGTATTCACTAGTAGCTACTTAAAGCACAATTCACAGGCCAGCATGGTTATGGCTTTACGAGCATGCTGAAAACGCAGCTTCCAGGGGCTGACCCCACCCTACCAAGTGCTCATCGAAAAGGCTGGAGATGCAAGTTTGCTGGATGGTTTGAGGCACAAGGCCTAAGCATCCCTTTCTTAGATGATGCAGTAGCACTGTTTCCCCAGTAACCATCACCTGAACATAGCTTGTGGTCTTTGCTAGCAGTGAGGACCACATACAAGATGACACCTGGCCTGATGTGGGATCCCACTTGAAAAAGGAAGTTTGCAAGATTGTGGTCTGGAGTCACCAAAACCTACCCAGTCCCCCTTTCTTTTTGATCTTGGAAAGCTATAATAGAGAGGCTTAGCTGGGAACCAAGAGAGGGTGCTGCCTGGGGAAGAGCTTAGTAGATGGTGCCAAGAAACTGGAATCCAAACTTGAATCCACTAAGAAATCGTGGGAACCCCAGAAAAATCCTCTCTACTCTGGGCCTCAGTTTCCCCATTTTTAACTTAAATAAGTTGATTCCCAGAGACAATCCTCCAGGATGGAGGGGACTTTGATGTGCACCCTTTTTTATTTTATTTTTTTGAAACAGGATCTCACTGTTGTCCTGGAAGTTGCTATGACCACCAAGCTGGCCTCAAGCCCACTGGGATGTGCTTGCCTCTGACTCCCAGGTGCTGGGATTAAAAGCCACCACACCTTGGTTGTTTTGTTTTTTTTTTTTCTGAGACAGGGCTTCTCTGTGTAGCCTTGGCTGTCCTGGACTCACTTTGTAGACCAGGCTGGCCTCGAACTCACAGAGATCTCCCTGTCTCTACCTCCTGAGTGCTGGAATTAAAGACATTACACCACCATGTCTGTCTTTCTTTCTTTCTTTCTTTCTTTCTTTCTTTCTTTCTTTCTTTCTTTCTTTCTTTCTTTCTTTTGAGACAGGGTGTCTCTGTATAATAGCTTTGGCTGTCCTGGAACTCACTCTGTAGACCAGGCTGGTCTCGAACTCACATCTATCCACCTGCCTCTGTCTCCCAAGCACTGGGATTAAAGGCATGTGCCACCACCATCCAGCTCTGGCTTTTATTTTTATTTTTAGATGGGGTCTCACTATTGCCCCAACTGGCCTTGGACTTTTTTTTTTTTTTTGGTTTTTCGAGACAGGGTTTCCCTGTGTAGCCTTGACTGTCCTGGACTCACTTTATAGTCCAGGCTGGCCTCGAACTCACAGCGATCTGCCTGCCTCTGCCTCCCGAGTGCTGGGATTAAAGGCGTGCGCCACCACGCCCAGCCCCTTACCATCGATTTTTATAAAACAAAAATAATCAACTGTGGAAAATGCTAGATGCTTTATGTCTTACAGTAACAAATATTTAGTCTAAATTATTATTTCTTTTAAATGCATTTAATTTTATGTGTGCGCACGCATATGTGCACCACCACGCCCGGCTCTGGCCTTGGACTTCTGCTGTCACCCTCCTGCCTCAGTCTTCTGAATGTTAGGACCAAAAGTGTGTCCCACCCAGCCCGGCTGGTGGTCAGCATATCCTATATTTCCACCTAGGTGAGACCGCAAGGCCACTTGTCCCTAGCAGGTGTCCAGTGGCTCCCAGATGCCATGACTTGATTCTGGAAGGAAGGTGAAAGGCAAGAGAGTCACTGGAAGACTGAAGGGGATAGTGGGGCCTGGGAAGCTGATACCTTGAGGTTGGAGAGCTGCCCAAAGTTCTTGCCGCACACGTTGCACTCGTATAAGATTTTACCATTCTCTTTCTTCAGAGGGTAGGGCAGGGCTACGGTACCCGCCCGGGAGCCTGGCACAGCCCGCTTTGCAGGAGCTGCCACACCAGCTCGTCCTGGGGTCGAGGCATCTCTAGAGCTCTGACTCCTAACTTGGGAGTGTAGGGTGTGGCCAGAACTCTGGAAAGCTCTAGAGTAGAGAAACAGGGTCTTCTCTTGGGTGATATGGGGTCCAGCCCCATTGGCTGTCATAAGCAAGCTGGATGCAGCCACAGTGGGGTATGCAGTGTCCGGGGTCAGCACGAGGAGCCTCGAACATTGGGAGAAAGGTAGGAGCTCATACGTGAATAAGTAAGGGGGAGGCAGAAGTGGGTACCCAGGGAAAGGGGGGTACATGTAGGTAGGGAGTTCCTTGGAGATGCAGCTGGGAGGGAGCCAGGGCCAGGAGCTCGAAGGACCGGAGTTCTTTCTGTTCAGCCTGGCATCTGATGAGGAGCTGGCGGTGAGAGGAAGAAGGGGTGGGCAGGGGCATCTTCCTGGCTGGCTTCCCATCTCGCCTCTGCGGCTTGTGAGTCTCTCGCTGTCGGCAGGGCCTTCACGCAGGCTTGGTGGCTGGTGCTCTGAAGCAAAAAGGGGAGATGATCCAGGCCCCGCCCACCCCCAGCCCAGCCCCCCCAAAGCCTGGACTGAACATCTGGACTGAACCTCTTACGCCTGCCCCAGCTCAGAGTTGGGAAAGAACCTGCAAGGTGATGAGGCAACTTAGGTTAAGGCACACTTCCTTCTGGGACTCAGTTTCCCCACTGCTACTGAGCCTGTAATAAAAGCTGCCCGGGGTGCAGGGAACACCTGACAAATTTTAGAAGCTACCTACTACTAGACAGCAGGGACAAGGGTCAAGTGCACGGACAACTGGACGTATGGGGGGGGGAATCAAGGACACAGCAGGTCGGGGGGGGGGCAGGTCAAGTGTACAGAGAGGTGAACTGAAGTTTAAGGGAGAGGTCCCAGATTAAAGATATAAATTTGGGTGTCAAAGGTCAAGAGGAGATCACATAAGGGTCCCAAGGGGCAACTGTTGAATACATGACTAAATTTACATTGAAGTGCATTTAGTAAAATGTTCAATTCTTTGCTGTGCATGGAGCAGCGTGTCTGTTATCACAGGGGAGAGAGAGGCAGAAAGGAGGTCAATGTCATCCTTGGCTATATAAGTATGAGGCTAGCCTGGGCTACAAGGGATCCTGTCTCAATAAAAGTGAACAAGAAAGTTTTAAAAAAGGAGGGGGGCCCAAGATGGCTCAGCAAGTACAGGTGCTTGCTACCACACCTGATGACCTGTGTTCAAGCTCCAGAAACCACATGATAAGAGCACTGACTCCTGCAGGCTGCCCTCTGCCCTCCACCTGCATACCATATACAGTACACTGGCAGGAAAGCCTGCCTGGGGCTCCATCCTTACCAGTGACACAGTCCCAGTGCCTTCCCCATCCCACAACCTGTGTCCTCGTCAACCTGCCAACAAAGCTCTCAGATCCAGCCCCAGGACCCAGACTCACTCCTGTCCGAGGTATCCTCTCTGAGATCCTGCGGGACCCTGCCCAGGGGTGTCTTCTGCAGGGCACATAGGCCTTGGGGGCAGGCCAGCAAGGAAGACTTAGCTGGTGCCAGTAGTAAGGGAGACATCTGGTCGGTCCGGGGCAGCAGGTCACAGGCATCCGTTGTGTCTGGAAGTGGCTGAGAAGTGTCAGCTGACAAGACCTGGGAAGCGGGGTGCGAAAGGGGCTCGAGGGCCTGGAACTTGGGAGTCCCTTGTATAGGCTCACACCTAGTTTGGTTTCTTTCTTTTTTTATTTTTTAATTTATTTATATGAGCATTCTATTTACATGTATGACAGAAGAGGGCACCAAACCCCATTATAGATGGTCGTGAGCCACCATGTGGTAGCTGGGAATTGAACTCAGGACCTCTCTGGAAGTGCAGCCAGTGCTCTTAATCACTGAGCCATCTCTCCAGCACCCCCTCCCACCAGTTTGGCTTCTAAAGGGAAGAAGGTAAGCTGTGGACACCCACCCACTACACCGTTCACCCAAATGGCTCTCCTTTTCTCCTCCCAAAGGCTCTCTTCACTGGCCCTAGATGGTCCCCTCTTCCCTCTAAGACTTGTCCTGCTCTCCCACTAACCCATTCCCTACTCCTGATCACCCTGGTATTCATCTGTGTATTATCCTGAATGGAAGCGACGTAAACTGGGGGCTTGGGAGGTGAGGAATCCTCATCCAGGACTGCAAAGCCCACAGGAAAGTTCTCAGCCCCCCCTCCCAGTAAAGTCTAAGTCTGTAGTCACCCAGCAAAGCTTCTGTGTGGCCTGTCCCTCTTCTGTGTGGCCTGTCCCTCTTGTGTGGCCTGTCCCTCTTCCTGTCCATAAATATGAGCAGGTGCTCAGGGCCTTCGGGCTCTCTGCCTGGAGCAGAAAGGTGGAGGCCTTACCCATTTAGGCATTCTACCCTTCCTAGGACGTGGCAGACATTCCCGGAGAGAAGGGTAGGTCCCACCCTACCTGGTCTTCTTCTTGATGGAGCTGGAAGTCCAGCCTGGGGGACAAGGAGTCTTCTGAACCATGCAGGCCTTTTGTCTTGTAGCAACAACCCAACTGGGCAGCTGGTTTCCCCTTCATGCTCCTACTACCTGGTGGGAAGATGGCTGAGTCCAGGAGAGCCAAGAAGGCTGGGGTCTCCATCCAGCTCTGGCTCACTCACTGTGAGGTGAGGCTGGAAGCAGAAATGGAGGGCGGGGACCGGAAACGTAGCTTAGTTGGCAGAGTGCGAGTGTAGTATGCATACGGCCCTGGATGTGAGCTCCAGGAAGCAGAGCAGGGAACACCGGAATTCGGATACTTGGGAGGAAGGGCAGGGAGGACCCACGACTCTATAGGGAGGTCAAGGCTGAGAGACCCTGTCTCAGAAAAGTAAAGAAAAATGGAAATGGTCCTAGCCAATGTGTGGCAACTGTCTTGGTTTTGCTGTTGTTGTTTTGGTTTTTCAGAAGAGGGTTTCTCTATGTAGCCCTGACTGTACTGAAACTTGCTTTGTAGACCAGGCTGGTCTCGAACTCAGAGATCCGCCTGCCTCTGCCTCCCAAGCTTGCCACCACCACCCATGTTTTAGTACTGACACGTAGAAGCCAAGGAGTCTTCCTGGGAAGGATATTCAATGAACAGAAAAGTCTTAAGACATGGGGCCTCTGAGCCGGGCATGGTGGCGCATGCCTATAATCTCAGCACTCGGGAGGCAGAGGCAGGCGGATCGCTGTGAGTTCGAGGCCAGCCTGGTCTACAAAGGGAGTCCAGAACGGCCAAGACTACACAGAGAGACCCTGTCTCAAAAAAACCAAAAAACAAACAAAAAATAAAAAAATAAAAAAATAAGACATAGGGCCTCTGAGGGAACACTGTGGAATCCTTGAGGCTGCTGAGAATTGAGGAGCCTGCTCTTTTTTTTGTTGCTGTTGTTGTTCTGTTTTGTTTTTGTTTTCCAAGACAGGGTTTCTCTGTGTAGCCTTGGCTGTCCTGGACTCACTTTGTAGACCAGGCTGGCTTCGAACTCACAGCGATCCGCCTGCCTCTACCTCCCGAGTGCTGGGATTAAAGGCGTGCGCTACCACGCCCAGCCTGGAGCCTGCTCTTTCCATGGAGAGCAGGATTACACCAAGCAGAGCCTCCTCTAGTCCAGGCTCACCCAGCCTGGCTGGTGGCTTTTCTGGAAGACACCAGGGACTTGTGAACCCTGGCTGGCCCAGGCTCAACTCCCTCAACAGCCAGGAAATCTTAAGAGAGGGGGAAGCTTCAAGTGCCACCTGCCAAGCCTGACAAGAAGATGCCCCAGGGTTCCGCTGGCTGCCTTCAGGCCTCTGCTGCTCTGCCACTCTGCCACCTTCATCTGAGGCCACACAACACAGGGGTGGGGTCACTTAGCTAGGCAAATGCCATCCCTTCCTGAGTGGCCCCAAATGCCCCTCTAAAATCCCTAATCTTCCCACCCCCGGCCCCCCCCTCCCAACTCTTTCCCAATCCTGTCTCAGGTCTTAAATACCGTGGCCTGGAAGGCACCAGCTGGCCATGTAGACTCTTCGTTGGCTTCTGTAGCAGTCCTCTCTGGCCGTGAGTGAAGGAAGGAGGTTGGGCAGGCGGGCAGCGGTGCTTGTGTTATCTGAGGCCCCAGGGGTAAGGGTAACAACAGGAAGATGCAACACGTTTGAAGTTGCCTTAAATAGGCTTCCAGGAAAGAAAGAGAGGGGTTCAGAGCAGGCTGCCAAGGCTCCTTTGGTCCTAGGGCTGATCTTGTTTAAATTACTTTCTCTTTTTGAAACCGGGCCTCCCATAGCTGAGGCTGGCTTTGAACTCCTGATCCTCCTACCCGTTTCCCAAGCATTGTATTAAGGGCACATGTACCACATCTACCATACCCAGACTGGGCTGTGAGATTAGGCTGTGGTCCTAGCTGTTCCCAGGTTCTTATTGGTATAGTATGCTGCTGTTGTTCTGAGACAGGGTTCTGCAGCCCAGCTGGCTTTAAACTCCCTCGATAGGCCAGGCTGGCTCCAGATCCTGGTATCCTCCTGCCTTCACCTCTTAAATTCTGAGGGTGTAGTCCTGCACCTCCAGAACTGGCCTTCTGTTTGTCGGCCTGCTGTATTTCACCTCTGTGCAAAGTTAGGCGGAGGCTCGCCCGTGGCAGCTCTCCACTTTATAACCAGGAATCATCCATGTGGCACACACGCTCCGACTAGAAAACAAAGCAACAGGGTTGGAGTCTGAGTCTTCCAAGGATCCAAGGAAACACCCTCCAAAAGAATTTTATATTGAGCTGGAGAGATGTTTCAGAGGTTAAGAGCACTCACTGACTGCTCTTCCAGAGGTCCTGGGTTCAATTCCCAGCAACCACATGGTGGCTCACAACCAGTCTATACTGGAATCTAATGCCCTCTTCTGGCCTGCTGGCTCACATGCAGGCAGAATGCTATATAAATAAATCTTAAAATTTTTATATTGTTTTATGTGTACAGGTATTCTGCCCACATGTGTGCCTGTGCACCATGGGCGTGTATTGTTTGTGGAAGCCAGAGGATCCTGTGTGAGTGTGAGGAAGAACTCAAGGTCCTCTGGAAGAGCAGCCAGTGCACTTAACCTTTGAGCCATCATCTCTTCAGCCCAGACCACCACTATCCCTTTTTTTTTTCTTTTCTTTTCTTTTCTTTTCTTTTCTTTTCTTTTCTTTGATCTGGCTTTGTTTTAATGTTTTTTGAGACAGGGTTTCTCTGTGTATCCCTGGCTGTCCTGGACTCGCTTTGTAGACCAGGCTGGCCTCGAACTCACAGCGATCCACCTGCCTCTGCCTCCCGAGTGCTGGGATTAAAGGCGTGCGCCGCTGCCACCACCACCCAGCTTTTTTCTTGCTTATTGTGCAACAAAACTTTCATTAATATTTTTAACAGAGGGAAGTTTAAGTATTGCTGAATCTTGCGATTTCTAAATGAAAAGTGAGGCAAATGGACCAGCGAATTTGTTGAGGGTTTTTTTTTGGGGGGGGGAGTTAGATTTGTTTTTATTATTTTTAACTCTGTGTATATGTGTGCAGGCATGTGGGTACATGCAGTAAACACAGGTCCCTTAAAAGGCCATAGCTACTCCCCCTGAGCTGGAGCTACAGGCAGTTGTGAGGTACCCCACATGGACGCTAGAAACAGGGAGCATTCCTTTGTTTGTTGTTTTGTTGTTTTGTTGTTTGGTTGGTTTTGGTTTTCCGAGAGAAGGTTTCTCTGTGTTATCTTGGCTATCCTGGACTTGCTTTGTAGACCAGGCTGCCCTCGAACTCACAGCGATCCACCTGCCTCTGCCTCCCAAGTGCTGGGATTACAGATGTGCGCCACCACGCCCAGCTTTTGTTTGTTTGCTTGTTTGTTTTTGCTTTTCAAGACAGGGTTTCTCTGTTTAGCCCTGGCTGTCCTGGACTCGCTTTGTAGACCAGGCTGGCCTTGAATTCACAGCAATCCACCTGCCTCTGCCTCCCGAGTGCTGGGATTAAAGGCGTGCGCCACCACGCCCAGCTCACAGGAAGCATTCTTCACAGATGAGCCATCTCTCCAGTCCGAGTTTTGCAGGGTGCGTGTCGCTGCTCTCTTCCCCTCCCCAGCGTCATTGCTGTGCCCCTCTTGATTCACGCCTGTGACCCTGCACACCTGTTGCTAGGCGATGCTCCTCCACAGGGACACACTTCCTTATAGCATCTCTCATTGGTAGAGACAGAGGACAACAAACTGGAAGAGGCCCCCCACAGAGTTCACCATGGAGTGCTTCCAGCCCCCCTAGATTTCATCGTGGCCTCTAAGTCTTCCGATCTCTCTGGTTTCTACATCTGTCAATCTCTGCCTCCTGGAGGTCTGCCCAGGATCCCTCCGAATAATTAGTATAAAGCCCTTTAAGATGGGCCTGGCCCTCAGAGCAAGTAACTGTGGGTGTTTTACACCACCCTTCGCCTTGCCAGGCTGGGAGGGTGGAGTAGGGGGATGGGGGGGAGGGGGTGCTAAGACAGCTTCAACCCTAAGAGGGTTCAAAAGGGCAGGGCTGCTGCCCTGGGGTGGACTGAGTACTGCTTTTATAGCTTTGTTCATTAACCCTTTCCTGGCTGGCTCACGCGGACGCCGTCTACACAGCACAGGCACTGCACCTCACGGCATGGCAAGCCTCATTGTGTGCCAGAAACTGGGTAAGACATTTCTACCAGCTGAGCCTCATCCCATCAGTACCATGATCCTTCATGAAGTATGCTAACTCTCCCCATCTTACAGTGGGAAAAACCGATACTCAGCGAAAGAAAGGGATTCGTTCAACATCACAGAACTCCACATTGGAAGGCAGGCAGAACAGGGGCTGGAAAGGAGTGTTTTGTTGTTGTTTGTCAAGACAGGGTTTCTCTGTGTAGCCTTGGCTGTCCTCAACTCTCTCTCTGTAGACCAGGCTGGCCTCTGCTGGGATTAAAGGAGTGCGCCACAGCGCCCAGCCAGAGAGGAGTTTTCACAGAGGCGCGGGGGTGCGGGGTGGGGGGTGGGGGGACAAAGTACAGTACAAAGCAGAGATGGCTGAGAGACCCGGAGAGAGCAGGTGGGGTGATCCAGATGCTGAGGCAGGAGGACCCCAAGTTCTAGGCCAGCCTGGGAATTCTTTTTTTTTTTTTTTTTTTTTTTTTTGGTTTTTTGAGACAGGGTTTCTCTGTGTAGCCTTGGCTGTCCTGGACTCCCTTTGTAGACCAGGCTAGCTTCGAACTCACAGCGATCCGCCTGCCTCTGCCTCCCGAGTGTTGGGATTAAAGGCATGCGCCACCACCGCCCGGCTTCAGCCTGGGAATTCTAAACGAAAAAAGAAGAAAGGAAAATAAAAAGGAAGGGAAAGGAGAGAGCAGAAGCTGGAGAGACAGCTGAGCAGCTCTTGCAAAGGACTTATGTTGCAAGTTCTGGCTCCTAAAACCAGCAACTGGAAACCCCCTGTAACTCCACCTCCGAGTGATACAGCGCCCTCTGCTGGCCACAGAGGGCACCTGCACACGCGCACGCACACGCACATGCACACATTTAACAAAATCTTCGCTGGGCCCACTGGCCCACACCTTTAATCTCAGCACTGGGAAGGAAGAGCCAGGGGGAGCTCTGTGGGCTCAGGGCCACCCTGGTCTACATAGAGAGTTCTGGTCAGCATGGTGAGACCCTGTCTCTGCCCCCCCAAAAAAATCTTAAAGAAAAGGAAGCAAAAAAAGGGAGCTGGAGTGATTAAGGGAACTGGATGCTCTTCGAGAGGCCCCAGGTCCAATTCCTCCATCACCCATATGGCAGCTCACAGCTATTGGTAACTCCAAGATCTGACACCCTCACACAGACATAACCACACGCAAAACACCAATGCCCATTATATATAGGCTGGAGAGATGGCTCAGCAGATAAGCACACTGGCCACTCTTCCAGAGGACCCAAATTCAATTACCACAACTCACACAGCAGCTCACTACTGTCTGTAACTCCAGTTCCAAGGGATCTGACACCCTCACACAGACACACATGCAAGCAAAACACCAACACATGAAAAATAATAAAGTTTAACATTTTTGTTTTGTTTTGTTTTTGTATTTTGAGACAGGGTCTCTCTGTGCTAGCCTTGGCTGTCCTGGACTCACTTTGTAGACCAGGCTGGCCTCGAACTCACAGCGATCCGCCCACTCTGCCTCCCAAGTGCTGGGATTAAAGGCATGCACCACCACGCCTGGCTTAAATTTTTTTAAAAGAAAGAGAAAACAAATTTTGGAATCTACTGGGAATTAGCTATGACCGTCAGATTTTAGAAACTGTGTGTGAGCCGAGCATAGTGGTGTGCACCTTTAATCCCAGCACTCAGAAGGCAGAGGCAGGCACGGATCACTGTGAGTTCAAGGCCAGCCTGGTTTACAAAGGGAGTCCAGGACAGCCAAGGCTACACAGAGAAACCCTGTCTCGGAAAAAAAAAAAAAAAGGAAAGAAAAGAAAAAAGAAAGAAAGGAAGGAAGAAACTGTGTGTGTGGTGTGGTGTTGGAGTTGAACTTGAGGTCTCATTACATTTTGATGTGTGTGTTTGTTTTGAGACAGAGTTTCCAGTAGCTTGGGCTGTCCTTCAACTGGCTATGTATGGCAGGCTGACCTTGAACTCTGATTCTCTTCCTTCTAGCTCCTGAGAGCTGGGCTTGTGGGTGTGAGTCACCACGCTTGGCTATTTTAGGTACTTTTACCAAACACACACACAAATGTCACTACGTGAGATGACCACTGTGTTAATGTTGAATTGATGACTATTATTTCACTGTCCTGATAATTCACTGTACGAGTTTGTGTGTATACATACACATAAAACTGCCTGTAAACCTTAAATATATGTATGTATGTATGTATGTATACACACACATATATATTTAAGTAAATACATACATATATACTTAAATATATATACATATTTTTTAAAAATTACATAATCATATTAGGATGGAAAAGTCCCCTAGGAGAAGGAGCATTTAGACTCTGAGGAGGTGCGATATAGATCTATAATAAAATATCCGGAAAAATCAAGAGAGAATGGACAGAGGCCCAGGTTAAGGGTTAGGGAGAAGCTATAGAATTAGCATCTGGCACCTCTCAAAAACCTGCCAATCACTCATTCACATATTTTGAGAAGGAGCTCATGTAGCCTAGGCTGTCCTCAACTTCTCCATTAGCCCAGGATGACCCTGATCTTCCTGCCTCCAAGTCCCAGCTGCTGGGGTTGCAGCCACGTGTCGCTATGTCTGCTTTTCTGTGGCGCTGGGGATCCAGCCCAGGACTTCATTCCTGCTAGGGAAGCAGCCGCCTACCCTGCTACACCCAACTCTGTTCCCACTTTGAACAACTGCCAATGAGGTATCAGGCACTGGACTACTTCCTGGGACTGTCTCTCCCGAGCATACCCTCAGACCTTGGAATGTGCCGACAGGCTAACAGAGGGCTTGCTGGGTGTTGTGAAATCAACAGTGGGACAAACTTCAGGACTGACAGCTCTTAGTGCACGGGTTTGCGGAGCAGGGCAAAGCAGAGTTAGGAGTTGAGCCGGCATGCACAATAAAAAACAAACAAACAACCAATGCAATGACATCACAGGCGAATGCCCACTTCCTCCTCAAAGCCTTCCTTGTCCCATAATCATCGCCACCTCCAGGACAGAGGCTAAGAAGCCCAGCGCCAGCTGGCTCTGCACATGGCTCCAAGCGCTTTGCCATATGGATGTATTTGAGGGTGCCGTGCTGCCATTCCAGGTCAGGAGAGGGCCTGACACTGTGGCTGGCCCTGTGGGAGAAGCAGATATGTAGGACTTGATTCTGAGGACTGGGCTATATGGGGGGGGGTGTGGGGGGAGGGCTCCCCACCTTTGTTCTGTGGTTGACACCTTCCTCCCTCTGCCTGACACCTTCTGGCTTATCTCCTAGGGCAGCCCAGCTATCAGTCTGTCGGATGCACAGAGTGGGCCCTGACTTCACACCCCAGGGTGAGGAAGAGATTTTGAGATAGGCCCCTCCAGCTCTCACATTTGCAGAGAGGCGGGGTGCCTCTTGCATCCTTCCCCTCCACCAGAGGTGATCACGCCTTCCTTCTGGGTACAAAAGTCCACCCGTGTCTTCAAGTGACATCCAAGGCCTTTCAGCCTCTCATTCTGCCTTCCCCAAGGACTGGAAACAAGAAGCCACTTTGCTGGGGTTCAGAACCTTCCCTTCCTGCTCTCTCTCTCTCTCTCTCTTTCTTTTTTAGTTTTTGGAGACAGGGTTTCTCTGTGTAGACCAGGCTGGCCTCAAACTCACAGCAATCTGCCTGCCTCTGCCTCCTGAACGCTGGGATCAGAGGTGTGCACTACCACGCCTGGCCCCCCTCTTGTTCTTTTGCACGCATAGGAATGTGTGTCGTGTGCACGCGTCAGTGTACGCATGCACGTGTGGACGTCCGACGATGACCCTGAGGGAGTTTTGCTCAGTTGTTCTCTGTTCTATTCATTTAGTCAAGTTTTGCAATTATACCCAGAGCTTTCTGACATGGCTACTGTCACTGGCTAGCGAATGCCCTATCTCCACCTCCCCAGAACTGGGATTACATAACTGGGGGGATAGGGGGAGCTGACCTCTGGTCCTCACTCTTGCAGGCAAGTGCTTTATCCACTGAGCCATCGTCCTCCTGCATCCTCCCCCCACAAAGAGCTAACATACTCTTAGCCACTAGGAGGCGCTGCCCATCTTGTGCGTGGATGGATGTCCTTTCCAGGGCAGCATGGCACGGAGGGGCGGGGAGGGGGAAAATTGAGGTCCACCTCTCTATCCACCTGAAAACAAATGCTGTATACAATGAACACCCAGGTAGCAAATTAGGCCACAGCCGGGAAGAAGCGGAGGGTGCATCTGGTCAGTGCCTGCTGTATGTCACACCTCTTTGCACTCCCTTTACCGAACAGCTTCATCGTGGTTAATGGTAACGACTATTAACACCCCCATTTTACAGCTGAGCAACCGAAGACTAGGAGTCCAGCTGATAGCTTCAACTCAGGGAGCGCTAGAGCAGGACACAGCAGGAAGCGGGGTGGTGGTGGTGGTGGCTTTAATCCCAGCACTTGGGAGGCAGAGGCAGGCGGATCGCTGTGAGTTCGAGGCCAGCCTGGTGTACAAAGTGAGTCCAGGACAGTCAAGGCTACACAGAGACACCCTGTCTCGAAAAACAAACAAACAAACAAAAAAGGACACAGCAGGGAGGCACAGGACTGAGGCCAAGCTCAGAGCAGGGGCGATTAACAGCCATGTTGTACCATAATTAAAGACCAATGCTGCCAAAGGCCTTGTTTGTTTGTTTGTTTGTTTGTTTGTTCAAGACAGAGATCCACCTGCCTTGACCTCTCTGAGTGCTAGGATTACAGGTATGCGGCACCTCACCGGGGTCAAAGGTCTTAATTGTTCTAGAAAATAGGAAAATCACCATTTTTAAGGAAAAGAAAATCTCTCTAGTTTTGTTTTGTTTTTTGAGATGCTGTCACTATATTGCTCTGGTTGTCCTAGAACTCACTGTGTAAAGCAGGCTAGCCTCAAACTCTCAAGAGATCCATCTGTCTCTGCCTCCCAAGGGCTGGGATTAACGCTGTGCACCACCATGTTCAGCATCTTTTGGTGTTTAAAAAACAAAAACAAAAACAAAAACAAAAACAAAAACAAAAAAACAAGTTCAAGTGACTTAAAGCAATGCTCTTCCAGTTAGACACACTCTCTGTTGCGGTTTCAGCAGCCTATGTCCAGGGTCCCTGAGCCTGACCCTTCCCATCTCTCCACTGTCTCTAAAACCTATGGCTCAATGGCTTCTACTAAACATTTTTAAAATGTCAACTCTAGGGCTGGAGTGATGGCTCAGAGGTTAAGAGCACTGACTGCTCTTCCAGAGGTCCTGAGTTCAATTCCCAGTAACCACATGGTGGCTCACAGCCATCTATAATGTGATCTGGTGCCCTCTTCTGGAGTACAGGTGTATATGCAGGCAGAGTAGTGTATACATAATAAATAAATAAATAAATTTTAATGTCAAGTCTACAGAGGCAGTCTGATCTTTACTAGTTTGAAGCCAGCTTGGTCTACACAGGAATTTCAGGCCAGCCAGGGCTACATAGGCATTGAAACTGTGTCTCAACAAAGAAAATAAAGCCAAGCGCGGTGGCACAGGCCTATAATCCCAGCACTCGGGAGGCAGAGGCAGGTGGATCTCTGTGAGTTCGAGGCCAGCCTGGTCTACAAAGTGAGTCCAGGATAGCCAAGGCTACACAGAGAAACCCTGTCTCAAAAAAAAAAAAAAAACAGACAAACAAACAAAGAGATGGGAACGCCTCAAAATAGCCTATAAAGTCTAAGATATCCTAATGTCAAAACCCAAAGACACTGTAGTTCACCCCTGCTCTACAAAGTGAGTCCAGAGCTGCCAGGACTACACAGAGAAACCCTCAAAAACAACCAAGGATTCTGAAAGCATGCGAGCCAATTGGAGAAACTGTTAGCAGGAAATATTTTCTCCATCTCTCTCGACCTCTTAGAATATCTTATTTTGTACGTGTGCGTGTTCTGCTTGCATGTGTATCACTTGTGTGCCTGGTGCCCACAGAGGCCAGAAGAGCTTTAGATTCCCTGGAAGTAGACCCAGAGATGGCTGTGAGCCACCGTGCGGATGCTGGGGGTCAAACCTACCTACTCTGGAAGGGAAATCAGTGCTCTTAAACCACTGAGCCGTCTCTCAAGCACACCTCCCATGCAGTTTTTTGTTAGTATGTGAGGCACAGAAGGGCTCGCTATGTAGCCCTAGCTGGTCTAGAACTCACAAAGATTGTCCTACCTCTGAAAGGCTATGCCACTATGCCTGGCTTTGTTCCCTGAACCAACACCTCTCCCCCACCCCCACCCCCAGTATCAGAGGCACACGTGTGGTGCGCAGACACACAAGCAGGCAAAAACACCCATACACATAAAATAATCAAATGACAAAGTGATAAGCATAAAAATATAACTTTAGGCAGAACCAACAGAGGGCCCGCTATCTAAATTTGCCTCTGTGGCAGATGCGTGACGCGTATGCGCTCTGTCGCAGCACTCAGTAGGCTGAGGGAAGTGGGCAGTGAACTCCAGTCAACCTGGACGATATAATGAGACCCTCCCCCCCCCACAAACCAGCCAGCGAACAAAATGAAAGCAAACAAACAGCTGAAGCTATCTTTGTGTGCCTCTCTGAGAACAGCTGGTGGGTAATGCGGCCTTGAAGTGCTTGTGGTGATGCCATGACAGGTCACATAGGAATGACTCTTTGAGAAGACAACTTTTTTCCAAAGGCAACAATCATGGAGCGGCAAGATAGCTGTGTATAATGGTGTTCGGTATTCATTCCATTTTCCAATTTTAAAAGAGGAGGCCTGGCTGGGCGTGGTGGCACACGCCTGTAATCCCAGCACGCAGGGAGGCAGAGGCAGGCGGCTCTCTGTGAGTTTGAGGCCAGCCTGGTCTACAAGGCAAGGCCAGGACAGCCAGGACTACACAGAGAAATCCTGTCTGGAAAAAACAAAAACAAAGAAGATGAAAAAGGAGGAGGAAGAGGAGGAGGAAGAGGAGGAGGAGGAAGGGGAGAAGTAGAAGGAGAAAGAAGAGGGGGAGGAGGAGAAAAAGGAGGAGGAGGAGGAGGTGGAGGAAGAGGAGGAAGGGGAGGCAGGAGCACAGCAGCCTGGAGAGCCGGCCGAGCGGTTAGACCGTATTGCTTTTCCCAGCACCCACATGGTGCCTCGTAACCATCAATTATTTCTGTTCAAGGGATCTGATGCCCTCTTCTGACAATTGTTGTCCTTACCAGAGTGTCCCCCAACAAGGCAGCAGTGCCTGTGGGCCAGTAAAGAGTGAGGACATTAGCCACCCCAGAGACAGTTTCAGGGACCAGCGTCTGCTCTATTGACGTGAGCAACCACCATATAGTGGAAGCCTGTTGGCTGTGGTTGGTTAGCGCCTTACCTCAGGTTGGACAGTGAATGCTCACACCACCAGGGCCTGTGTATGGAGACGTGGAGAGTGCAGACTCATCATAGGCCGGCTACGGGCCACTCACGCTGCTTCAGAGTTCAGTGTTCTGACTTCAGGAGGATGGTGTGCTGTGCCAGGTAGGCTGGCCGCCAGGTCCCGCCTCCATCTTCCCCTACAGACATCCACGGGCACCAGGTTTGCACATGGCACAAGGATATACATGTGAGCAAGATGCACATAAAGTAAAGTCAGTCTAAAAAAATAAAATTAAGGGGCTGGAGAGATGGCTCAGAGGTTAAGAGCACTGTCTGCTCTTCCTAAGGTCCTGAGTTCAATTCCCAGCAACCACATGGTGGCTCACAACCATCTATAATGTGATCTGGTGCCCTCTTCTGACCTGCAGGTGTATATGCAGGCAGAACACTGTATACATATAAATAAATAAATAAATAAATAAATAAATAAATAAATAAATAAATCTTTAAAAAATAAAAATTAAATCAAGAGAGTGGTATGGAAAGGGAAGGAAAGAGAGACTGAGAGGAAACGAAACAGGGGTGCACCCAACATCATGACTACGTCCCTGGGAACATTATGGAAAATTCTGGGTAACTGAGAGTTGAATGAGGACACAGGCCAGAGCAAGCACATCTAGCCCCTTTCTGACCATAATGTGGTTTAGGGGTGTCTTGAAATGACTTGCTTGGGTTCACAGACTGGACGGGAACTTGCTTGGTTCCCATCTTAAACGGGTGCCAGTGAGGTAGACAACAGCAGTCAAGCTGGAAGATCTGAGTTCGATCCCCAGAACCCATACGACAGAAGGAGAGAACTCTCTCTTGCAAACTGCCCTCTGACCTCCCTGGTGTGGCACATTTGAATGAAAGTGCATACATCACATGCTCACACACTCAATAAATAAATAATTGTTTAAAAATAAATAATGGGCGCTGGCCCATACCTTTAATCCCAGCACTCGGGAGGCAGAGGCAGGCGGATCGCTGTGAGTTTGAGGCCAGACTGGTCTACAAAGCGAGTCCAGTACAGCCAGGGCTACACAGAGAAACCCTGTCTCCAAAAACAACAACAACAAAATAATATTAATGAGTACAAAGAAGAAGAAACCTACTCTTCAGGACCCTCTTAGAGACAGCCTACTGGGCAGGAGATTTGTCACAGACTGTGACACACACACACACACACACACACACACACACACACACAC
>OU015754.1:67022595-67099906 GCA_907169655.1 Acomys percivali | reverse complement strand
TTATTATTTTGTCAACATGTCACAAGCTAGAGTCATCTGGGAAGAGAAACCTCAGCTGAGAAATGCCTGAAGTGGATTGGCCCGTAGCAAGCCCCCTCTTGATTAACCATTGGTTTGGGAGGGCCCAGCCCACTAGGGTCAGTGCTACCAGGGCAAGGTTGTTTTGAGTTGTAGAAGAAAGCCGGCTGAGCAAATCTTTTTTTTTCAAAGATTTATTTATTATTTATCATATATGAGTGTTTTATCTGCAGAAGAGGGCATCAGAACACACTATAGATGGTTGTGAGCCACCATGTGGTTTCTGGGAATTGAACTCGGGACCTCCGGAAGAGCAGGCGGTGCTCTAAACCACTAAGCCATCTTTGCAGCCTTAGGTTGAGCAAATCTTGAGGAGCAAGTCTGTCAGCAGCAGCAGCGTTCCTCCGCGGCCTCTGCTTCAGATCCTGCCTCGAGCTCCTGCTCTGACTGCCCTCAGCGAGGGAGCTCTGATGGAACCTGACGGAGATCTGAGACTTAAGTGGAAATGAACCCTCCCCCCACCCCCAGTAGCTTTTGGTCACGACTTGTGATCACAGCCTTAGTTAGAAGACCTGACACACCTGACATGTAATGGCCTCGACTCTAGGATGACTTACATGTGCTGTGTCTCCCCAGGAAAAAAAAAGTCTCGTCACATGTCACCAAGTGAGGCCAAATGTTCTGGCTGCTCCTTAAACAAGTTGCTCTGTTCGGAGCCCCTTTGCTCTCATTGCTCCTGGAATGTTCTGCCCTCACCCAGCTTTCGGAACTCCACCAGTGGCGAGTCTCGAAAGCTTTGGTTTCTCAGTGGTGTTATGTGAACGTGTTTTTGTTTTAATCTCTGGTGTGGATATGAAATTGCCTACAGCAGCACGCTGTTGTGCAGCTCTGAGATGGGCGTGGTCTCGCCCAGCAGCAGTTAGTTTAATTCTGAGGACTCTGAGGTGTATAAAAAAGAAAGTCTTGGTGCTGGAGAGATGGCTCAGAGGTTAAGAGCACTGACTGCTCTTCCAGAGGTCCAGAGTTCAATTCCCAGCAACCACATGGCGGCTCACAACCATCTGTAATGTGATCTGATGCCCTCTTCTGGCCTGCATGTGTATATGTAGGCAGAGCACTGTATACATAATAATAAATAAAATAAATATTTTATAAAAAGAGAGCCTTAGGGGGAGGGGTGTCGGTTTGGAGGAGACTGAAGGAGGACTGTCTGAGACTGGCATGGCCCCAAAGGAACCCACCCGATGACCCCACCCAGCCAGGAGAAGTAAAGAGGTCTGCGTCCCGTTTTCCTCCTTCTAACCATTTTTTCTCCTTCCTAAAGTTGGGGGTTGAAAGGGAGGGTACAGGCATTAAGAAACTGCGATAAGGGCTGGAGAGATGGCTCAGAGGTTAAGAGCACTGTCTGCTCTCCCAGAGGTCCTGAGTTCAATTCCCAGCAACCACACGGTGGCTCACAACCATCTGTAATGAGATCTGGTGCCCTCTTCTGGTGTGCAGGCATGTACATAATAAATAAATCTTTAAAAAAAAAAAAAAAAAAGACAGGAACTTTAAACCCCTCCCCCCCCAAAAAAAGAAACTGCGATAAAATAAAATTAGATTTAAAAAGAATAAGCCAACAAGTAGCACCAGATATAGGCTTGGAGTAATGGAAAATATGGGTTCTAATGCCATAGAAGAGGCCGCAGGGTATGGAAAAATGAATATATTCTTTCAGGACATGAGCAAAAGGTTTACTGCAGCTGCTACTTCCGGGTTCTCTCCTGCTTTACTCACAGATTCTCTCTGGTTTTGCTTCATCATCTTCCTGTATTTTGTTTTTTGAAAAAAGGTTGAGAGAGATGGCTCAGAGGTTAAGAGCACTGCCTGCTCTTCCAGAGGTCCTGAGTTCAATTCCCAGCAACCACACAGTGGCTCACAACCATCTATAATGTGATCTGACGACCTCTTCTGGCCTGCGGGTGTACATGCAGGCAGAGCACTGCATACATAATAATAATTTTTTTTAAAAAAATCTTTTTTCAAAAAAGGTTGAGGGAATAGTTGAACAATTGGAAAAGTTGCAAGTAGGGGGATGAAACAGAAAAATTGGGGGGTTCACTCAATTCTCTCCTTTTGGAAAGGATTGCAGCATTGGCTGTGCAACTGGAGAGTTTGTGGACAGAGGCTGAAGCGCGTGGGAAGCAAAAAGCACAGCTGGTAAAGGAAGAACGCCTGGTGACTCAGAGCCGTTTCTCACCAGCTGCCGCCTTGCCCTGCTCCTCGCACTTTCGGTGTCAAGTTCCCACAGGCCCTGGGCTGGCTGAGGAACCAGGAGGAGCCAGCTGTTCAGGGCGAAAGGCTTAAAAAGCAACAACCTGGCCAGGTGATGGTGGCACAAGCCTGTAATCCTAGTATTCGGGAGGCAGAGGCAGGCGGATCTCTGTGATTTCGAGGCCAGCCTGGTCTACACAGCGAGTCCAGGATAGGCAGGCTACAGAAAAACTGTCTTGAAAAGAAAAAGAAAAACCAAAAAATAAATAAATAAATAAATAAAATTAAAATTTAAAAAAAGGAAACGAAATTGTGGGGCTGGAGAGATGGTTCAGCAGTTAAGAGCAGCACTGTCTGCTCTTCCAAAGTTCCTGAGTTCAATTCCCAGCAACCACATGGTGGCTCACAACCATCTATAATGAGATCTGGGGCCCTCTTCTGGTATGCACGTGTACATGCAAGCGGAACATTGTATTTGTAATAAATAAATCTTAAAAAAAAAGAAAAGAAATTGTGACCAAAACCGCTAAAAGCCTCAGAGCTCAAAATGACCGGTGCTTTAGCTTTAAGGAATATGGTAAGTTCCACCAGAGAAGTGACAGCACCATTTCTGGCAGCACTGGGTCCTCCACAAGAATGTTTCAGTTTCCTGGAGTTTGTAGACTGTGTGACTAGTCCGAATGCATGTCCAAGAGAGACATACAAGGTAACTTCCTGCCGTTAAAAAGCAGCTTTGGAGTCCTAGATCGAAGCTCAGCAGCAAAAAGTACGAACTGTTCCAGGTAAGAGCAGCCGAGAGTTATCAGGTTATAAAAGAAACTTTCAACCCAACAAGTGTTTGGCTCATTGATATATAAATATCATATATATATATCAGTATGTATGTATGTATGTATGTATGTATGTATGTATGTATGTATATTTTGGGGGGGGTTCCAGATAGGGTTTCTTTTCTGGCAATTCTAGATTCTCTTTGTAGACCAGGCTGGCCTCGAACTCAGAGGTCCGCCTGCCTCTGCTTCCTGAGTGCTGGGATTAAAGGGGTGCGCCACCACGCCCAGCTAAAAGCCATTAAAACACACACACACAAAAAAAAACAAAACGAAACAAAACAAAAAGGAGAACCTGTCGTTAACATTCTCTTCAGTCCGCCTACTTGTGATGTCATTGCTTACCTGTCACGGGGGTGTGGCCATGCCCAGGGCCATATAAAAGGACAAGCCCGTCCATGTGGCCCTCTCTCTTTCTCTCCCTACTCTTCCTCTCTCTACCCCCTTCTCCTCTCTCCCTTTCTCTCTCTCTCTTTGGGGTACCCCTTCCTCATTTCCTTCCCCCCACCCCCCATGCTCACTTAATAAACTCCTCTACAACATAATCTCTGCTGCCTGGTACCTTATTACCTTATCTTGCCTCGTATCTTACTGCCTTAATTTTTACATATAAAACCTGTTGTGGAAGTTTTGGGTTCTCAGTTGTTATGGAAACATGTTTCTGTTTTAATCCCAGGTGTGGGATATGAGATTGTCCACAGCAGCAGACTACTTGCCTTGTGTGGCTCTGAGAAGGCTGTGGTCTTTAGCAGCTGCGGTTAGTTTAATGCTGAGGGCTCTGGAGAGGTGATAAATCCCAGAGGCCAGATTGGGGTGGGGTGGGGGGGGACTGGGGGGCCTCACAGAAGAAGAAGAATGCTGCTGCTCCGTTGATGCAGTGTGATGAGACGTTGGAACTATCCTGAAATGAAGATTGGTATTGCCCCAGAGAACCCAACAGCAACTCTAAGCAGCAAGAAGTAGCCGGGCGTGGTAGCGCACGCCTTTAATCCCAGCACTCGGGAGGCAGAGGCAGGCGGATTGCTGTGAGTTCGAGGCCAGCCTGGTCTACAAAGCGAGTCCAGGACAGCCAAGGCTACACAGAGAAACCCTGTCTCAAAAAAAAGACCAAAAAAAAAAAAAAAAAAAAGAACTCTTCCCGTTACCCCACTAATCTTTCTTTCTTGCTTGGTGTTGGGGTGTTGGAAAGGATTGGGGTGGAGAAGGGAGGAAGAGACATAAGGTGCCAAATAAAATAGTTTAAAAGTATGCCAACAATGGCACGCACTTTTTTGTTTGTTAGTTTGTTTGTTTGTTTTTTGTTTTTCGAGACAAGGTTTCTCTGTTTAACAGCCCTGGCTGTCCTGGATTCGCTTTGTAGACCAGGCTGGCCTGGAACTCACAGAGATCCGCCTGCCTCTACCTCCCAAGTGCTGGGATTAAAGGCATGCACCACCACGCCCGGCTTTTGGCACACACCTTTAACCCAGCACTCAGGAGGCAGAGGCAGGTGGATCTCTGTGAGTTCGAGGCCAGCCTGGTCTACAGAGTGAATCCCAGGACAGCCAGGGCTACACAGAGAGAAACCGTCTCAAAAACAAAACAACAACATTTATTTTTATTTTTATTTATATCTATATGTGTCTATGTGTATCCATGGCACGTATATGTGTACCAGAGGGGCCAGAACATGTTGTCAGGTCCCCTGAAGCTGGAGTTACAGGCAGTTGTGAGCCACCTGACATGAACACTGAGAACCTAGCTTGGGGTCCTTTGTAAGAGCAGGTACTCTTAAGCGCTGAGATTTCTCTCCAGGCAGAGTAGCCCTCCTCTAAAGGAAGAAGCATGGAGCACAGATTCCAAATCACAGTTCCAAAATCAACTAATTAGCCTCCTCCGTGACTCTGAGTAAGGTCCTCAGCCTTGCTGTCTGTCTCCCCACCTCATCAGTAACACAGTAAAATGAGCTGTGCCTATCTCATTAATTTATTGGTAGGGTTGGTCTTTGTTGTTGTTTAGTTGGTTGGTTGGTGTTTTGCTTTTGTTTTTTACGAGATGGACTCACTGTGTAGCCCTGGCTATCTTGGAACTCACAGAGCTCTGCCTCCTGAGTGCTGGGATTAAAGGGCTGTGCCACTATGCCTGGGTTGAGTAACTTAGTACACTGCCTGGCGGCGCAGCGAGCCTTCAAACCAGGTTAGCGGCCACACATTTTATTCCACCGATAACTCAGAGTCTGGAAAAGACACCTCCAGCTTCATCAGTCTCAAAGCAAGCCAAGAGTGTCCTTCAAGTTCTGCTACAGTGTGGCGTGCAGAGCAGAGCATTAAAGGACACACCCTGAAACCATGAAAGAAGGTAGAAGGTTGGGATGGTGCTCAGTAAGAGACCCCTTGTGTCCTTAAGGGATGCTCAAGGCCCTGGGATTGATCCCCAGCCCTCCCCACTGGGAAAACAAAGCTCAGTTACAAACAAGGGGGAAAGTAGCAAGCTTGGACATGCAAGGTCACTGCCAGGCACCTTGAACCCGTCCTCTTCCCTCTTTTCATGTGTGTATATGTGTCTGTGTGTGTGTGTATACAGATGGGAGAAGACAGCACTGAGGTGTCTTCCTCAATAGCTTTTCTACATTTTTGTTGTTGTTGTTGTTGTTGTTGTTATTGTCCTGGACCAGGCTGGCTTTGAACTCATAAAGATCTGCCTGTCTCTGCCTCCTGGAGTGCTGGGACTGTAGGTGTATTCCACCTAATCTGAAACTTTTTATATAGATCAGGCTCGCCTTGAACTCACAGAGATCCATTTGCCTCTGCGTCCTGAGTGCACCACCATATCTGGCTTCCAGACATCTTTTAGGAAAGAAACCTGAAGCTTACTGGTTGGCTGGAGAACTCTGGAGATTTCCTGTCTCCGCCACCCTCAGCAGTGGGTTTACACATGGATGCTGTGATATCTGGCTTTGTTTTGGGTTTGTTTGTTAGTTTTGTTTTTTGAGACAGGGTTCCTCTGTGTAGCCTTGGCTGTCCTGGACTCACTTTGTAGACCAGGCTGGCCTCAAACTCACAGCGATCCACCTGCCTCTGCCTCCCTGAGTGCTGATTACGCACGGGCGCCACCATGCTGGGCTAAAACACTAGTTCTAACCTGAAAAGCAGGAGGAACCCACTGGGAAGCAAACCTAGAAAGCAGGCAGGATGAGGAACAGGAGACACAAGCACCAAGAGAGTCGAGGACTTGACAAAAAGAAAAGATAGATCCTTTGACGGTAAGCTGGTACAGCTGGGCAGTGGTGGCACACGCCTTTAATCCTAGCACTCGGGACACAGAGGCAGGTGGATTGATGTGAGGCCGAGGCCAGCCTGGTCTACAGAGTAAGTCTAGGACAACGAGGGCTACACAGAGAAACCCTGTCTTGAAAAAAAAAAAAAAGCTGGGTTTGGTGGCGCAAGCCTTTAATCCCAGCACTCGGGAGGCAGAGGCAGGCGGATCGCTGTGAGTTCTCGAGGCCAGCCTGGTCTACAAAGTGAGTCCAGGACAGCCAGGGCTACACAGAGAAAACCTGTTTCAGAAAAAAAACAAAACAACAAAAAGAAAGTAAGTGGGGGTATATCTGTGGAAAAGGCAACCAGAAAGCTGAAGGAAAAGAAGCCGCTGCATAAGGAGGAACTGTCTTGGCAAAGCGCTGTGGGACGTTTCCATAGTCATGACAAAGAAAACATCGGTTACCAATTTAGCTGAAAATGGTAATTTATCTGTACTCGGGAGGAAGGGAAAGGCCCTGTCGGGGGTACCTTCTCATCCATCATAACGGGAAATCAATAGAAAAAAGCTAAAACCAATAAATCAAGGGCTAGACATCCATGTATATTATTTAGAGGTACGGAAGTATCCTCCAAAGAGATGGCTCAAAGAGAGGCAGCCTAAGGGGAACGGGAAGCAGCCGGGCCAGGGTGCTCTCGTTCATTGTAATTCTTCCTATGCCAACTGATTGTTTAATGCTGGGCATGAATTATTTTTATCTGTTTGGATAGAGACGAACCTCCTCTGTTGTGCTCTGTAGATGGAGGCAAGATACGTGTAACTAACAAGTCCGGTGTCTCGTCCAGTACGGTGGGGACCATGTCTGAAGGGCTGAGTGTTGGAACAGACAGTGGACACGGAGCGTATGACATGGTCCCGCCTGTAAACAGTTAACTGCCGCATCCGAGAAGTGGGTCAAAAAATCTAAAACTGAAACAGCATTTAGGAAATGACAGCCTTTGGGTAGTCTCCCCACCTCCTGCCTCTGCGGAACATGAAAACCCCTGGATACAAGCGGGCACCACGTGAATGACAGCTGGATGGGTTGCTACTGACAGTCTGGACTAGTCATGGTGAGGATGTGGATGCGGGAGGGAGGGATGCGCAGCTAGCAGGTGAATCCCCGCTGGGTATCAGAAGTTCTACTGCAGAGGATACCTGCGGAGGGACCGACCCTGGGCAGAGGGCTATCACGTACTCATCGTTTTCTCTTGTGGGAGACGTGTCAGAGAGAAAAGATTTAGAGGCTGTCAGGGTGAGGGTCAGAGGTCAGCTGGGGTCAGGAAGTCTATTTCATTGAGGTCACTTTCGTCTCCTTTCAATCTAATGAAGCCATTATTGGTGAAAGCAAGTGCCTGGCGTCTTGCTCTGTGAAGCAGGGCCGGCGTGGGGAGCGGATGAAAGAAGGAAGGGGGCTCCCTTGCCTAGTCCTCCTGCCAGTTCAACAGGCCTCTGAGGAGAGAGCCGCCCGGTCCTGATCGATGTAGGAAGCACTGGTCCCTGCAGTGGGATGAGGATGGCAGCATGGGGCGAAAACAGATTGTTTCTCATTGTAGTTAGGAAAGGGGTGTCTGTCTCTCTCTCTCTGTGTGTGTGTGTGTGTGTGTGTGTGTGTTTCTGTCTCTGTCTCTGTCTCTCTCTCTGTGTGTGTGTTTCTGTCTCTGTCTCTGTCTCTCCCACACACACTCTACTTCAGAGTTTTGCTCTGGAAGACACACTTGTCACCAATAAATCCAACTTTCTTTCTTTCTCTCTCTTTTGTTTTTTGGTTTGTTGTTGTTGTTGTTTTCGGGAAACAGGGTTTCTCTGTGTAGCCCTGGCTGTCCTGGACTCACTTTGTAGACCAGGCTGGCCTCGAACTCACAGCGATCCACCTGCCTCTGCCTCCCGAGTGCTGGGATTAAAGGCGTGTGCCACTACACCCAATCCCAACTTTCATTTTAGCCTTAAAGAATAAAACTGAGCTGGCACGGTGGCACAGAACTCTAATCCCAGCACTCAGGGAGGCAGAGGCAGGCGGATCCCTATGCGTTCAAGGGCAGCCTGGTCTACAAAACAAGTCTAGAGTCCAGGACAGCCAAGGCTACACAGAGAAACCCTGTCTCGAAAAACCAAAATAAAAGAAAAGAAACAAACATAACCCAAAACAAAACACACACACACATACACAAGGAGTGTGCCACCAGGCCTGGCCTGTTTTTGTTTTTTGAGACAAAGTTTCTGTCTACAGTCCTGTCTGACCTGAAACTCATCCAGGCTGGCCTCATCCTCATAAGGACCCACCTCTACCTTCCTGTGGTGCTGGGATTAAAGGTGTGCGCCACCACACCTCACCTCTCCATTGTAAAATAACGTCTACACTTTTTTTCTTTACAGTGTACACACATATATTAGTATGTGCACGGGTGCCAGGTGCCATGGTTTACATGAGGATGTTGGCGATAATTTTTGGAACTTAGTCCACTCCTTCATTTAGGAGCTGCCATGCTGGTGCTGGGAACTGAACCTGGGTCCTCTGGAAGAGCAGTGCCCTTCACCTCTGAGCCCCGTAGCATATTCTTATGTGACAAGACTTTGCTGGGGAGACATAACGCACCCCAGATAGGGAACCCATGACAGGTCAAAGTACAGATACCACCAAATTCCAATGGGTCATGTACTGGAGTATGGTTGAGGGGATTACTTACAGGAGCAGAAATGGATCCAAGGCAACCTGCTGCGTTATCAAGGCCCACCACAGCACCGGGGACAGCTTACCCAAGCTGGGAACCCTGAGCACTCCACACAGCCTACAGGCCGCTGGACAGGCTGGAGAGTGTCTTTTCCAGGTGCCTCGGTTGGTCTAACCCTCTTCCAGGTGGCTTGGCTGATTTCCGTTTCTTCCAGGCAGCCCTGGCTGGTCTTGGGTGTAGCTTAGCAAAACTGTTTACTGGGGCAGGGAGGTGCCTAGCAAATCTGGTCAGTTTCAGGGAGTTCTTGAAGCCTCTCTCTTGGTTGTTTACCTCCTGATTTAAAGAAGCTCCCCTGCAGGATGGAATGTTTTGATCTTGGAGGAAACTGTTACACAACCCACGGACCACAGGGTGCCTGGCTTCGGTGGTGCTAGGGACCAAGCTTTCTCCGGCTCTGCTCAAACTAGGCAGGCACTGACCTTCCATCTCGAGGCTTTACTATAGAGCTTTGTTTTAAAACATGGTGTGATGATGTACCACAGGTCCTAAGGGAGCTGGCATCTTTTCCTCTTCTGTCTTGCTCTTTTGAGACACAGTCCTCATGTCGCCCAGGCTGTCCTTGAACTCTAAATCCTTCTGTCTCCCTGTCTCAGGTGCTGGGATGGCAGAGATGCATTCCACACTCCATCCCAGCTGGCAGGACAAGTATCTGGAGAAACACATTGTGGGTGTAGTTTTGTATGTGTGTGTGTGTGTGTGTTTTTTTTTTTTTTTTTTTTTTTTGAGAGCGCACCATTCCTGTTTACAGATGGCTAGGGCTTTCTTTACACTCAGAGCTTTTCTGGAAATAGAATTTAAAGAGATAGCTGAGGAAAATGAGAATTAGAAGTGTTTTGATAAGGCACATTATTTCACTTAAAACTGTTGGGGTAGGTGCCAGGCGGTGGTGGAGCACGCCTTTAATCCCAGCACTCGGGAGGCAGAGGCAGGCGGATCGCTGTGAGTTCGAGGTCAGCCTGGTCTACAAAGCGAGTCCAGGACAGCCGAGGCTACACAGAGAGACCCTGTCTCGAAAACAAACAAAAACAAAAACAAAACAAACAAAAACCAAGCAAACAAAACTGTTGGGGTAATCTTTTTGTGAACTGTGTGAAGGTCGTCTTTGTCTATCCCATTGTTGAGTGCAAACTGAAAGAGCTGAGTATTGTCCGGACTTTGGTATTCTTTTGTTGTTGTTGTTGTTTTTTCAAGACAGGGTTTCTCTGTGTAGCTTTGGCTGTCCTAGACTCTCTTTGTAGACCAGGCTGGCCTCGAACTTACGACAATCCACCTGCCTCTGCCTCCAGAGTGCCGGAATTAAAGGTGTGCGCCACCTCACCCAGATTAGCTGCCTCGTATTTGTAAGCAGTCTTCTTTCCTCACCTTTTGAGTGGCTTGATACAGACAATGGCTAGGCAGGAGGGAAAAGGCAGAACATTTGGGCTGAGAGAGGGTCTCACAGAGAAGAATCAGACATGGGAGAATTTGCCAGCAAGACATGGGAAGGAACAGGTGCCAGAAGTGAGAGAATGAAGAAAGGTCACTGGCCATGTAGTGGAACATGGGTGGGGGGTGGGTGGGGGATGGGTGGGGGGTGGGGAGGTGAGGGGGATGGGGGGGTGGGGCGCTGTGGGGCTAGAATACCGGAGAATCTGGCCAGCTACAGCTTTTTATAAATAGTAAGTTTCCATGTCTTATTCATCCTCTGGAGGGTCTAAAGAAAGTCTTGCTATATAAAACCTATTCAGGGCTGGGTGTGGTGGCTCATACCTGTAATCTTAGCACTCGTGATGCTAAGGCGGGAGGATGGACAAGAGTTTGAAGCCAGCCTGGGTTACTGGATGGGTTTCATTCCAGCATGGGCTAAAGAGAGTGACTTCATCTCAAAAGGCCAAACTACTACTATTAACAACAACAACAACAACAAAATAATAATAACCTACTTAGGAAACTCTTCTTATTTGGTTTCTGCAGCCCAGCCACTGCCTTAGGAGGTGGAGTTTGGGGGGAAAATAAAACACATGATTTTTTTTCTTTTCTTTTCTTTTCTTTTTTTTGAGACAGGGTTTCTCTGTGTAGTCTTGGCTGTCCTAGACTTGCTTTGTAGACTTGCCTGCCTCTGCCTCCCTAAGTGCTGGGATTAAACGTGTGCGCCACCACCACCCAGCTTCACATAAATTTTTAAATTGTATTTTCTAGCATTATAGATGTAGGGCAGTGCTGTATAGCATCCCTATGAATATAAATAATACTGCAACTGCTTTATACTAAATAGTGGTGAGCATGCTTTATCAGAATTAGGATTTAAAATCTGATTTTATGTGTCTGCGTGTTTTGCCTGCATGTAGATCTCTGTTGTATCGCATGTGTTCCTGGTGCCAGAAGATGGTGTTGGATCCCCTGGGACTGGAGTTACAGATGGTTGTGAAACCCCACGTGGGTCCTGGGAATTAAACTCCAGTCCTCCCAGCACTTGGGAGGCAGAGGCATGCAGATCACTTTGAGTTCGAGGCTAGCCTGGTCTACAAAGTGACTCCAGGACAGCCAAGGCTAACACAGAGAGACTCTGTCTCGAAAAACAAAAACAAAAAAGCAAAAAACAAACAAAAAAACCCAACCAAACAACCCCTCTAAAAAACAAACAAACAAACAAAAACTCCAGTCATTTGGAAGAGCCTTCAGTGTTCTTACCTGCTGAGCCCTCTCTCTAGCCCCAATACCCAGGTTTATGAGGTCCAGTGTATTACTGTATTTTTTTCAGACTATACGACGCACCTGACCATAAGACGCACCCAGTTTTTAGAGCAGTAAAACAAGGTAAACAGTAAAAGCAGCAATCGGACCATAGGGTGCACCTTAAACCCCCCTACTTTTTTTGGGGGGAGAGTGCATCTTATGATCTGAAAAATATGGTAAACCCAGACCTTGGTTCTAGGGATCAAACTCAGGGCCTTGAGCGTGTTCATCAGAGGCGCGACCTACCACCTGAGCTGTGTCCCCATCCCACTCCAAAAGCAGTGACTGCACATCCCCGGCAACACTCTGAAAAGACTTGCCTGGACTACCCAGTCCCGATCCTTCATTCTCACAGTGTCCCTGGGCACCAAGTACTCTCATCATCTCCATGGACAGAAGAGGAAACCGAGGCACAAAGCTTAAGAAAGTTTGCCCCAGATCACGGCGCTGGAACAAACACAGGCACGTGACTGCCTCTGTTCTCTTAGGGAAGAGCGACATGCCAGGCTTGGTGGTGCACATTCCTTCATCCCGGCACTTGGGGGATGGAGGCAGAGAATTAGGGCTTTGAGGTTATCTTTGGCTATATAGTCAACTTAAAGCCAGCCTGGGCTACACTGGACCCTGCTTCAAAACAACAACAAAGAACTGCTCTTCAATAACGGAACTAATTTAAAACTGTTAGTAAATCAACTACTTTCTCTTCTACTCAGCTTTTTGTTTGTTTGTTTGTTTGTTTTGTTTTTCGAGACAGGATTCCTCTGTGTAACAGAGCTCTGGCTGTCCTGGACTTGCTTCTGCCTGCCTGTGCCTCCTGAGTGCTGGGATTAAAGGCATGCTCCACCTCTCCCAACCCTCTTGTCTTATTATATTCAAAGATATTAATTTTCTTCATGACCACATGAGTAGGCCTGGACAGTGTGTGTATGTGTGTGTGTGTGTGGTGTGTGTGGTGTGTGTGTGTGTATATTTTCTCTGAAGGTGAGCTTGCAACGCCTGCAATGTTCTGACAGAATCATTTACTCCTAGAAATGTCTTCTACGTTATCCAAAAAATATTCAGGCTGGGCAGTGGTGGCGCACACCTTTGATCTCAGCATTTGGAAGGCAGAGGCAGGCTGATCGTTATGAGTTCGAGGCCAGCCTGGTCTACAAAGCGAGTCCTGGACAGCCAAGCTACACAGAGAAACCCTGCCTCGAAAAACCAAAACAGAAAGAAAGAAAGAAAGAAAGAAAGAAAGAAAAGGAAAGAAAGAGGAAATAGTCACAGCTGGACAGATGGTTCAGTGGTTAAGAGCAAGAACTATTCTTCCAGGAGACCTAAGTTCAATTCCTAGAACCCACATTTGATGACCCACAAACTTCACTCAGCTCCAGGGAATCTAACACCCTCTTATGGCTTCAGAGGGCAGCTGTACAGATATGGTACACACATACAAACAAGTAAAAATATAATAAAATAAAATGAAAAAAAGAAAGAAAAGTTTAGGTAAGCAAAGTGACACACACCTGTAGTTCCAGTCCTAAGGAGGGAAAGGCAGGATTGGAGTGTGATTGAGTCCAGTATGTGCTAGGTAGCAACGCCCCGTCTTAATAAAAAGCAAAAATAAAGCATCTATTTGTGTAATGTGTGCCAGGGGACACTGGGGCGAGAATCAGGCTTTTTTTTTTTTTGGGCGGGGGGGAGGACTTGGAGGCGAGAACGGAGGAAGGTCTTAAGTCAGACGACTGGAGAGCAGCAGAGCGTGGCTCTTTCAGCACCAGGGACAGAGCCACAGGAGCCCTCAGGACCCTGGACAGAGCAGGTGATCATGCCCGCGGGGGAAACCCAACCACATTGCAGTCTGGCCAAGGGAAGCCTGAGTGATCCCTTTTGAAGACCCCAGCCACCTACTTCTTAACTTTAGGACAAGGCGAACAGGAAGCAGATATAGTAAAAGTGCTACATAATCGGAGCGAGTTGTGTAAATAAAATAGCTTTGGTTAATACAGAGGGAGCGCTCCGGAAAGATCTAACAGTTCCTAGCTCTGGGAGTAGGGCGCTGCAAATGACACAGCTAAGTAGCACAAGACTCACCATATCTTTTTTTTAATCCTCCAAAGTCCTATCTCATACTCCCCCTCCGCCCCCCGCTCTCATTCGTTAGTCTCATGCAAAGCACTTGGGAGGAAAGAAGAAAATATTCTTCATAGACATGGGTTCTCTTACCCATCGTCCGTTTTCCCTACCCTATCATCTTTTTTTCTTCTCTTTCTCAGATACATACTTACTTGCCCATGAGCACGCACCTACACACGCACAACTGCAGTGTGTGAACCACAAGAGAGTCTACACACTTGTGGAGAAGACCGAATTCAGGATAAGCGGATGCCCCTGAAAGCAGGCTCTGTCCCTTTAAATGGGTTGTAGCCATGGGGGAGGGGAACTGACCGGAGCTGGCATTGTCCAGTTTGAACTGAGCACCGGAAGTGAAGGGGCAGGGCCAGGGCCGTGCACTGAGCCCCGGGCCATTGTCCATCTCTTACCAGGGCAGTGGCCAGCCCCTGGCCCACCCTCTTTATCTTCTAGTAGGGAGTTTACCTCTTCAAATGAGAAGCCTCCCTACCCAGTATTTCCACCAGTCACACAACCCGGAGGGTAAAGCAATTAAGGACGACTGAGCACTGGAGGGTCTAGGAATCAGAGTGTCCCGGGTACTGGAGGAAGTGCCTCCACCCACCAATCTATTCTCTGCCAGCAAGGGATGGGGACAGAACGGGATGCGGTGGGGACAGGATGAGAACGCAGCTAGCACAGAGGGCACTCTTCCAGGGTCCTTCCTCCCCCTCCAACCCCCCCCCCCCCCCCCGCGCCACGCACTCCCAGGAAGCTCTACCTGGGACCTTTAGGTGCAGGCTTAGAAGGACCCAAATGATTCTTTGCACCACGGAATCAATTAGGAGATTGTTTCTAATTGGGACAAACCCAGAGAAACTGTCGTGACTTGGAGATGGAGACGTCCAGTTGCAGTCAGAGACAGGCCGAGGTACAGAGGCAGCGCCTAGGTCAAGACGGATGAGCTCTGTGGAGGCTCCAGCCGCTTCCCTTCACCCCTATCCCGGCTTCCCAGTGTCCAGAACTCCAGGTCTATCTAAGCACACGGGGGTGGGGGGTGAGAGCAGGTCAGCGCCAAGCAGCCGGGTCAGCTCGGAGGCCTGAGGGGAAAGAGGGGGAGGGGCGCTGAGGGGCTGGGGGAGGGCTCATCCATTTCTCCCTTGACAGGTGGTTTGTGTTTCTGATTGGACAGCGCTACCAGGCTCACACCTCCCTCCCCCAACTCTCTGGAATGTATAATTATCTGCCCGGGGGGTGGGGGTGGTGTGTGTTTGTGTGTGTGTGTGTGTGTGTGTGTGTGTGGTCACGTGGCTATAAAACTACCCCCCCCACACGCACACACACTGGATTCCCCCACCTGTGTCTGCTTTGGGTCCCCGCACTGAGAACTCAAAGTGCAGTATCCCAAATTCTGGGGTACTCAAGACTTCTAGGGCAAAAGATCCCCCCCATCTCCAGATGTGTGTCTGTGGAGGGGGGTGTCAAATCTCAAGGTTCTGGGAAGGGACACCCCAGAGGTGTCAGAGACCAGAGCGGTGGGGGGAGGGCCGGAGCCAGAGCCGGAGGGAAAGGGAGGGGTAAAGGAGAGGAGGGGAGGGGAGGGGGCTGCCCGCGGGGGGTTGGGTCATTGTCTTTTAGAATTTGGGAGCCTTTGAAAAGCCGTGGGCCCTCCCACCGCTATTGTGCGGGGGAAGATGTAGCAGCCTCTTCTCCGAACCACCCCTTTGCCTCCGGACTTCTCTAGGGCTAGCAGCTGCCCGACCTGGGGCCCGGGGCCACGGGCTCAGCCGACAACCATGGGCTCAGTGTCCAACCAGCAGTTTGCAGGTTCGAGCTTGCGATTTGGTGGGCAACACCTTAGAGTGCAGGGCGCCCAAGAGCTAAACAGAAGGGAGGTGGGAAAGTGTCCCACGGACTTGCCCGCGGGACCCCAAGTGCCCGCGGCCTCCTCCTTCTTGGGGCCATCTCTGGACCAGGGAACCCTGGTGTTCCAGTGGCTTGTAAGCCTAGCCTGTGGGGGCGGAGGGAGAGAAGAGGAGGGGCCTGTCCCGCCGCGTGTGCACGGGCAACATGTTGTGGGAAGACAAGCCAAACTTTCGGGGCATCAGCATCCTTGGTGTAAGCCTGGGGAAGCAGCCGGGACAGGTTTCTTCTTACCAGCTGCTTGGTAGCTGCCTCCTCCTGGGTGTCTCTATTTGTGGGCTCAACACCGAGATCTCCCAGCCGGGTCCCTGAGAGGGCCCAACGATTCCTGGGTCCCCCAGCTGATCACCTGGTCCTCCCTGTCTCCAGGTGGCTGCTCCAAGGCAGCGGAGAAGACGCCTGAAGAGGCGCCGGCTGACTCGGCCCGGGCGGCAGACGAGCCGCAGCTGCTGCACGGGGCCGGCATCTGTAAGTGGTTCAACGTGCGCATGGGGTTCGGTTTCCTGTCTATGACCGCCCGCGCCGGGGTCGCGCTTGACCCCCCGGTGGACGTCTTTGTGCACCAGGTGAGACTGATTCTGATAACTTTGTTAGGTGGGGAAAAAAAAAAAAAAAAGATTAGGAGCTCATACGGATGGGTTTGCCTGATGGCCTCTCCAGTTGGATTGGTAGAGATAAAGGACCCTCATTGTGCGTCCCTATCCTTGCCGGGACACCCCAATTTCGAGTTTCGAGTAACTACGGAAGAGCAAGAAGGAGGCACCGCTGACTACCAGCACCCCCTCCCCGCCCCCTTCCGGGAACCCCTCCGGCTTACCACGTGTCTATTACCTCTTTCCCCTGGGAAGGGAGCAGGGGCCAGGGAGGTGACCCCATGTGGCAGAAACTAAGGTTGTATTGTGCTTGCCGGTGGGGGAGGGCGAGCAGACCAACCAGGAAAGCACATGCAGTTTCTGAGTCAGGCGTTAGCGCCCTGTGTTCTGAAGGTCTGAATGTAGTTTGTAGGGAGGAGAGTGTGGCTAATTTGCCACCCTACCTACTAACATAAACCTGCGACGTCAGGCTGTTCCCCTGTCTCAGTCAAGTGGCCACCCAAAGCCAGGTCCTATGGCCAGTGCAGGTTTGGCAGATCCCGGAAGGATCAATGTATGGGCTGAAAAGCTTCCCTAGGGGCAGCGGTTACAGTTGAGGACTGGCAGGCACCTCTGCCGTCCACCCGGTCCTGCCTGGGACGAAGGAGACTTTAAGAGCCCAGGTCTTCTATTCCTGACTGGGCCAATCCAGTGGGGACTTGGGGGTCGGTGCAATCCCAAGTTCTCAGTTAAAGAAGGGCAACGCGGTAGGGAGTGAAATTCAGTGTCGGGGGCGAGGGGGGGCAGGCGGTGGAGGGGAGGGAGGGTGGCCTCTGGCCCGATTCTCCTTAGCTTGGCATTTATGGCCCCAGACGGCCATTGATTGCTGTCCCTAACATTCCTAACCCTAAACAAGGCACCGAGTAGAGCCTTCAAGTTTCCCTCCCTTAACATCCTCCGGGCGGCTCCAGCGGGCCCGTTCCACCGTGGAGAGGAAGTGCCTGCCGCTCTCTTTTTTCCACATCTTGTGTTTAAGGCTGGACCAGGAAAGAAGTTGCTAATCCCTGGCCCCGGAGCTTGACACGAGCTTGACACCCGGGCCGGGCAGGGAGGGGTTACTTCAGGGAGGTTAGCTTTAGGAGCTGTGGGGGGAGGGGAAAGGAGGATGTGGGGATTAAGAGTTGGAGCCTGAGGGATGGCGTTCTTGAGGGGGAGGGGTGGGGAAGGAGATGCGGGATGGACTGGTTGGAGAGGCTGCTGGAAAAGTCTGAGCACTGCCCCTCCAGGCAGGAGGTTAGAGAGGGGGAAAGCTAGGTAGCTTTGGGTTGAAGGCACTTGGGGACCAGCTCTTTGCTGTTGGTGGCTTAGGGTCACTGGGCTTCACGGAACCATGTGTTTGCTTAAGGGACCTGCGGCAGTACTCTTTAACTTCCTTGCAAACACCGCTCTTCTCCTCCCTCCCCCCCCCCGTCCCCACCCCCACCCCATCTCTACCCACCACACTGCTGGTTTTTGGATGGTGGCTTTGTGCCCCCATCTCATTTACATACGTGAATGATAACCCACAGGAAGCAATTGTGAGAGAGCAAGGAATTGGCCCCTTAGAGCTATTAAATCACTTTATTACAGGAACCAGTTTGGAATGGCCCCTCCTCAGTGGAGGATGGGGTGGCGAGCCTCCCCGACTCTTCCATTTATCCGGTCACGGAGATTACAATATTTCCTGGGCTGGACAACTTCCCCAATTTTGGGAAGCTGGGATATGAAGGAGGTCCAACACTCTTTTCCAGAGGCTGAAGTAGGGAGGCGCTGAGGAGAATGTTCCCTCTGAGAGGACGTCGTTCACTGGTGTTGGGATAAATGTAGGAGCTGTGCCTCACTTAGGCTCCATAGCAACTGGATAGCTATAGGCGTCACTGGAGTCTTCAGTATAGATCAGCTTGGAGGGCTGTCGTCCACCAGCCCACATGTGCGGGTTTTGTGTGTTTGGCTTTCTTCCTCCTCCTCCTCCTCCTCCTCCTCCTCCTCCTCCTTTTCCTCCTCCTCCTCTTTCTCCTCCTTCTCCTTTTCCTGAGACAGGGTCTCACTGTGTAACTGTGACTGCCCTGAAATTTACTCTGTCAACCATGCTGGTCTCTAACTCAAGAGCATTTGCCTGCCTCTGCCTCCTGGATGTTGGAATTAAAGGTCCAGGCCAAAGGCACCCATATTTGAAGAAGTCCCCTTCTAACCTCCTCTCTCCGCACACTGTAACTGGTATTTTACCACAGCTTGCTGCTGGCGCTTGAGCTGGCCTGAGATCTAGCTGTAAGTTGGCTGTGTGACCTGAGGTATCTCTGAGGGGGAGGAACTGTGTAGATACAAGATAATCCTTAAAACTTGTTTGCTTTCCACGGGGAGGCTAGAGAGGGTAAGAAACCCTTCAACAGGGAAACTTTTCCGCTCTCCAGTTGCTGGACTCTGGTGATGGGGTAGGATTGGGTGGGGGTGGGGGTGGAATTGTTGCAAGGTGACATTTTGCCCTGCCATGGAGAGAGAGGGGATTAGGGAAGACCCTTCTGAGATTGAGGTAATTAATTTACCAGCATCCTGTTGACCACTGTCCTTGTGCCAATGCACATACTTTTATTTATATTTTGAGACAGCGCCTCACACTGTAGTGCAGGCAACCTTGTTAGTATTTGTATATATATAGCTCAGCTGACCTGTAGTTAGGTGACACTTCTTTGCTTTGGCCGTAAGGGTCTTTTAGATCTTGAAATCTGTGTCTGGGATTAATTAGTTGTGAAAAATGTCTGTGATTCTTGCCAAAATGTCCCTTGGGAGGCAAGAATCACTTCTGATGGAGAAATAGTTAGCAAGGTTTGTTTTTTGTTGTTGTTGTTGTTGTTAGCAAGGTATTTGTTGGAACTGTTAAGAGTCTGTCTCTGACCACTTTTAAGTTTTGAGTTAACTTGAGTTTCCTGTGGTTCCAAATGTAAACCAGAACATAGGTTTGGTTTTTATTTAATTCATTTTTTTATTTATTTGTTTTGTTTTGTTTTTAAGTGACACAGGCTGTCCTTGCTCCTCACACCTCCAGATCCCTCCGGTGCTAGAACCAAAAAGATTTTACTGGCCTTTCAGCTTATAGGTAAAGACAAAAAAAAAAAAAAAAAAAAAAAGAAAAAGAAAAAGTAGTTAGCAAAGGTACTGTTTGATTTGGAAACAAAAAATTCAATATTGACACAGAAATTTAATCTAAACCAACTGCTTGCTTGAGCCCCAGTGCCTTCTACCTTCAGAAAATACCTGAGGGGCATCCTCAGAGCATTCTCTGAGGGGCTGCATTGAAGGGCGCTTGTGGCATCTTGCTATCCTGCTTTTATAACACTGTGCCTAGTTACTGATGCAGTACCCTGTCTCGACCATTGTGGACGTCCTTTGAAGAGAAGAACTTGGCTGTCTGGGTGGTTTTATTGTACACACTTGATCTAAATGGAAGAATGTGGAAAGGGGAAAAAAATTGAGATGAAGTTACCAGTGTTTTGAGAACTTTAGAGGATCAGGAGTAGACTCTGTGTGTCTTCACCAGGAGGGGACATGGGGACGGGTTGTGGGTGAAGCCGCTTCTTCTGGACTGGTTAGGATGTGGCCCGGCACCATGGAGTGTGTCCTGAGTATTTGTAGGGTATTGCAAACCCCAGAACTTTGGCTTCATCTTGGAATGAAACCTAGGACACTGCTTGTCATTCCTGTGTCAGTGGGGAAAGGTGGCTTAAAATGTGTTTATTTTGGCATTATGAAATATTTGGCGTCCTCTTTCTGAGCAGATACGCTTTCGGAGAACGTCCCGGGTAAGGACTTTGCCACCATTCCAAGCAAAGTTTGCAATATTGTCAATTTTGGCCTTGTGACTTTGCTGCCTGCCTGCGCTATCACTGGTGTTTTCAGTGACTTGGTCCCAGGTAGGGCATAGCCATTGCTCAAACATTCCTAGTCAGAAGTTACACATCAAAGATGATTTTTATTATTTATTTATTTGAGAAAATGTCACCTGCATGACGATCAGGGCTTACGTAGCCCACGCCTGGGCGTTTGGAGCAGGAAACATTCCTAATTCTACACACCTTTTAAGCATGATTTCATGTTGCTGTTAGAATCCGGCTTTTTTCCCCTATGGTTCTGGCATAAATTCTAGAAGCTTTTCACTCCCACTCCCCCCCTGTACCCCTTGTTCAAGGCTCAGGGTGAGATGGGAAGAAAGAAAGCACCCTGTCCTTGTCACACCAGTTTCTTGAGAATGCGGAGGACCAAGAAAGCCACCATGAGGAGCTGAGGTGCCACTACAAACAAGTCTCCTTGGCTCCAATAGGCCGATGCGCCACCTGGTGGAGAGCGGTGGAGGAGCACTTGGCCCCGGCCACTGAGCCGAGGTGAATGGCAGTTAACCTTAGGTTGGGGACATTTAGGATACCAAAGGCGAAGCCTCTGGCAATCACCCAGCACTGTGAACATTAGTGTTGAGTCTTTAAAATTAAAAGGTATTATTTAGGAGTTTAAAAGCTAGGAACAACAACAAAAACAGGTATCCGATTTGCCTTATTGGATCTTGCTGACTAGCGAAACCGGACTCACGACGGTCTGCCCGACACTTGTTCGTTCTTGTAAATGTGGTGTTCAAGGTGTTTATTTTTATCTCCAGCTCCTCCTCAGAGCTTCTGTCCCGGACACTCCCTCTGCCCGGCTCTCCCAAATACAGACATTGCTGGTCGCGCTTCATTAGGGTCTGTGATCAGGTCTCCCCTCTTGAGCTGCGCGATACTAACCGCTTCCACAGCATTTTATGGACCTTCTGGTTGTGATGGCGCGTGGGATTGAGCGTTCAGGCTCCCTGCACTGTCAAAAGAAAACATTGACACACATTTTGGTTCCTAAACCCAGAATTGGTCTGAGCCATGCGTGGGGTGACTCAGGACTGGAATGGCCCTGGTTTGGGGTCTTGTAAGCTAGGTGGGGTACAGTGAAACTTTCCCATAAAGAAAGAGCCAGTGTGAGCTGAATGGTGCGTGAGAACTGGAAGAGATGGGGCAGTCAGAACTGTAGCTTTGACAAATGAGTCCAAGAATCAGAGCCTTCGCTTAGTTTTGGGTCTCTCAGATGACATAGTATATATGGGTTTGGGCAAATGTTGAGGCTGGGCTAGGGTATTTGGTGTGGGGGCGGGTGGGGATTCGTCAAAAATAAGAAGCAGAAGCCAGGAAGTGCTGTAACAGAAGAGGGCGAGGGCGGCGAGGCACCAGAGAGGAAATGCTGAAAACTCTTCAGAGTGTCATCTTCCCCCCTGCGGTGGGCCAAGCGGGCTGCCCACCTGACTAGACTTAACTTCAACAGGTTGGAAAAGGAAAATGGGACCCTTCCTCTCTTGCCTTTGAGATATTTTATCCGCCGCGGTAAGGACTTGGCCTCCTCCCTAGTTAGTCCATCCTGGCGGGACGAGAGGGTAATGGGAAAGATGGCTGCTAGTTGACCAGCAAACTTCCCCTTCCCCCAGGTCTGACTGGAGAAGAGGTTCTGAATCCATTCCTCTCACCCTGACCATAGTGGGAAGGAAGGAAGGAACTGGTCGGCTTTGAATGTGGGGGAGGGCGGGGGTGAGCCTTTCTAAGGGGGGGTGGTGTGTGCTGGTATCTGTGCCTTGGAACTCCAGGAATCTGACCACCAGAACCAACCAGTGTCAACTCTTTGTTTCCCGGGGCTGGGCTGTATTGGGGGAGCTCAGGCCATGCCCCTCCCCCCCCAAGGGCCTTTTCTTTTTGGAGGGGATGGGGAGAGAGGGGCGGGCCCTGCTTTGTGTGTGGTTGGGGGTGGACTTGGGGGTGGGGGGTGGGGGGTGGTAGAAGAATTTCAGGCTCCTTTCAGCTGCTGGCCCTGGGAGTCTGGCTTGGTGGGGCTGCACACTGATTACCTATCTGATAAGAGAAGAATTCGAACTATGTTTTAGAAAGGAGTGGGGGAGGGGAGAGGCAGCCACCCCTGGAGACCACCAGTCTAAATCCTGCCTAGCCTTTATGTTGAGGTTCTTAAGCAGATCTCCAGTGAAGGAGAACCAGGGGTTGGGGTTGGGGTTGGGGTAGGGGTGGGTGGGTGGGCGGGGTATTCAATCTCCTCGCCTTACCCACTTACATTTGTCTCTTGGGCTCAGTAGTTGTAGGAGTGTGTGGAGGAAAAGATGATGTTCTCAGTGCGGGGCTATTTATTTACTTATTTATTTATTTATTTATTGTGTTCCTATGAATGGTTAGTAATCCGAGCAGAGTTCCTCTAAGTGTTGCCTCTTACTGTTAACCTGTCTCCATCCAGCCTGAAAACTAGATAATTGCTACTCCCTGAGGGTTTATACCCAGCTGGTGAAGTGTTAACTGCGCTTCATGCATTAAACCTCAACCACACAACCATAAAATCAGTATATATACTCCATTTTACAAATGAGTGAGGAGGGGGCAGGCTCTTAGACCCAGTTCTTCTTAACCACCACTTGTCTGCTGGGTCACAGCTGGACCTAGGCAGGCATTACCTGGTGAGCGGCTCCTCCAGGACTTCTCCCCTTGGCTTTTTTTTTTTTTTTTTTAAAGAAGCGGTTTCAGGGTGGTTTCTGTGCACTGCGGTGAAGGTCGGTCCTTTTGAACATTGTACGTCAGTCAAATTGAGGCTGGAGGTCATCACACCCTGGATATTCCTAGGAGGTGTAAGACATGGAGGGGGAGGGGAGCCAGGGAGCGGACCTAGGGTAGAGTATGCTGAGCAGTGTGTGGCCCTGAGGTCCATCCCAAGCACCCTTCATAAAAAGGGAAAGAACTCCCAGCACTTGGGGAGGCGGAGGCAGGTGAATTGCTGTGAGTTTGAGGCCAGCCTGGTCTACAAAGCGAGTTCAGGGCAGCCAAGGCTACACAGAGAAACCTTGTCTGGGACCAACCCCCCTCCCTCCAAAAAAGTGAAAGAACATACTTTGCAATCTTTCTATGATGAAATAATTAGAAATAATAGTGAAGTATTTAATTCGAGCTTAGTAAGTCTGTGCCCATCAGAATCTGGACCTAACAGTCTTTTTAGATCGAAAGATACTGCAGACTGTAAGATGCCTATTACAGGCCCACATCTGTTATTCTCCCATTAAGGGCCAACCTGTGCTATATAGCAAGATAAATGCTGGTTTCAAAATGAGCAGGTCCAGCTGGACGTGGTGGCACACGCCTCTAATCCCAGCACTCAGGAGGCAGAGGCAGGCGGATCACTGTGAGTTCCAGGCCAGCCTGGTCTACAAAGTGACTCTAGGACAGCCAAGGCTACACAGGGTTAGAGTTAAAGAGAGACCTTTTCTCAAAAAACCAAAAAAAAAAAAAAAAAAAAAAAAAAGAGAGAGCAGGGCCTTTGAGTTAAGGCAGCCAAGTTTGCATAGTGAATTCTAGGTCTGCCAATGTGACGAAAGGAAGGGCCGGCCTCAAAATTAAAGGGGGGGGGGGGAGGAGGAGGACGAAGGAGAAAATCATTGCTTAGCTGATTTTTCTGAGGAGTCTTAAGGCCTAGTTAGAGAGCTCACGTTTTGATGAACCTCGAGGATGGCTGTGGCGCCCAAGCCTGCACTCTTCACCCACACCCTTGATGGAAGTTTTGTTTTGTGTAGTGTCAACTAAATTATAACCACAGTTAGAATGGTGGAGGATTCGTGTTCCATCTGAGAAGTGTTCTGTCAGCTAGAATCCCGGTGGCACGTGTTAATGCTCTCACACAGCCCTGGCTGGGTGCGCAGTGTCTTCTTTGTTTCTCTGACTTCATTTTTCTCTGTGGGTGGGTGGACTAGGGTCTCTCCGTAACCATGTCTGGCCTGGAACTCTTATGTAGGCTAGGATGGCCTCGGGTGGCTGACACCTTCAAACCCAGCCCTAGGGAGGCAGAGGCAGGTAGACCTCTGTCCCACTGTATGGTAGGCAAGCACCCTACCATTCAGTCCCATGCCCTATGGTGACTTAGTTAGACACCCAGAATCTCAACTACCCTAACAACTAGGAGGTGCTGACCGCTGTACTAATGAGCAAGGGATGTGGTATGCAGTAAGGTGACAGCTGTGAGCATAGGGATTTTTAGTCCCTCTGATTACTAGTGTTCCCTGCTTTTTAAAGGGGCTGGGCTCTTTGCAAACTGCTTACCTGTGTTCTTCAAGTTTTGGTGCAGTCTGCAGTGTTTGCAGAAAACTATTCCATAGAAATTGTCCTAAATCCTTATTTACATCCATAGTGTTTCCTTTCCTTATTACCATTCCAAATCAACTAATTTATGATCCTGGTTGGGCATGTCCGTGTGGTCCCAGCTGCCCAAGGGGCTGGTGGCAAGAGACTCTCTGTAGCTGACAGATTTGATAGAAGCTTGGGCAACACAGCTGTCCAAAACAAAGGAACAAACAGAATTGCAGGGAATAAACAAACCTAATTCATTGCCCTGGAGTACATGTCTAATTGCAGTACTTTGGAGGCTGAGGCAGGAGAATCATGGATTTGAGGTCAGTCAATGCATAGTGAGACCCTGCCTTAAACCAGAAACCCACACTTCATTCATTCATCTAAAAATGCACCAAAATTAGGTACCAAAATGTGGCATGAACAACAAAACCATTTGTCTTCTTCAGGCTTTTTAAGTGTGTGTGTGTGTGTGTGTGTGTGTGTGTGTGTGTGTGTGCGCGCGCGCGTCTGTATAGCACACATGCCAAAGTTTGCATGTGGAGGTCAAAAAAACCAGTAGTAGCAATCTGTCCTTCTATCCTGTGGGTTCAAAAGACTGAACTCAAGTTTTCAGGCTCAGGAGCACAGACTCTACCCACTGTACCGTCCTGCCGGCCTCTTACTATCTTTTAAAATAGGTATGTCACTCTTAAGTGTTCTAGTCTTGAAGAAACTATGTGACCCAGGGTGGCCTCCGGTCCCGGCTGGTACTTTCTGCCCAGCCCCTGAGTGCTGGAATTGGGGGATGGATAGAGATGTAGCACTGTGTCTGGCCCACTTAGATGTATGTGGTTTCCCCTAAGTATTGCAGATTTGTTTTGATTGTTTCTCACTTTTACAGGTTTTGTTGTTCAGTTTTGAGACCGTCCTGGCCTTGACCTTTCCTTCCTCCTGTCTCAGCCTCCTGCCTGAATGCTCAGATTAGTACTGTAGCAGTTCTTTTTTTCTTAGCAATTAGGTATTTACTTGCATTTGATATATTTTTTGTTTTTAAAGATTTTATTTATTTTTTACTTACACAGTATTCTGCTTGCAGGCCAGAAGAGGGCACTGGATCTCATTATAGATAGATGGTTGTGAGCCACCATGTGGTTGCTGGGAATTGAACTCAGGACCTTTGGAAGAACAACCAGTGTTCTTTTTTTTTTTTTTTTTAAAGATTTATTTATTTATTTATTTATTTATTATGTATACAGTGCTCTGCTTGCATGGACTCCTGCAAGCCAGAAGAGGGCGCCATATCACATTACAGATGGTTATGAGCCACCATGTGGTTGCTGGGAATTGAACTCAGGACCTTTGGAAGAGCAGGCAGCGCTCTTAACCACTGAGCTATCTCTCCAGCCCACAACCAGTGTTCTTAACCTCTGAGCCTTCTCTCCTGCCAACATTTGATGTATTTGGAGGCAGGCAGTAATTCCAGTATGTAGGAGGCAGAGACAGACAGATCACTTGAGTTTGGGGGACAGCCTGGTCTACAGAGAGAGTTCCAAGCTAGCCAGGGATAGTCACCTATTAGTTTCTCCACACATTCCTGGACTCTCTTTATGACATTCCATTTCAATCCTTGCCCTGAAACTGACTTCAGTTTTTAGTAACATTATCTTCATGGTCTCAATCTAAAAGATTACAGAACTAAGGCCAGGCAGTGGTGACTCACGCCTTTAATCCCAGCACTTGGGAAGCAGAGGCAGGTGAATCATTGTGAGTTCAAGGCCAGCCTTGCCTACAAAGGGAGTCCAGGACAGCCAAGGCCACAACCTGCCTGGAAAAACCAAACCAAACAAACAAAACAAAGATTACAGAACTAGACAAGTGTTCTCATGATTGCCCCATATTCATCCATTAACACTTTGCCCTCTTTGCTGTTTTTTTATCTCTCTACAGTTTTTGTTCTTTTTTTGGGGTGGGCGTGGGGAGAGATTGGGATCTCATTATGTAGTCCTGGCTGGCCCAAAACATATCCCAATATATAGGTCAGGCTAGCCTAGACCTCAGAGATCCGTCTGCGTTTGTCTCCCAAATTATTCTGAGATTAAAGGCTTGTACCACCAATTATAATATCTTAGTCACTATAAACACAGCATTCAGTATGTGTGTGTCCTAAGAATGGAAGTGCTTTCTTCTTGTTTTTATGGGGACCGTAGAATTCACTAGTTTGGGGGGATGTCACTGTTTGTCTTTTGAGACAGGTCTCATATAGTCCACACTGGTCTCAGACTGTGGTGGTAGGCATGTGCTGCCACGCTCAGCTCTGAGTGTGGATTTCTCGTTTGTGGAATGGGCGTGCTGTCGCTTTTCTTTCTGTCTTACAGGAACAAGTTACAGGTTTGTAGTTTTGTTTTTTGGGTGGTTTTTTTTTTTTTTTTTTTTTTTTTTTTTCCCCTCCCTGAGACAGGGTTTCTCTGTGCAGCCTTGGCTGTCCTGGGCTCACTTTGTGAGCCAGGCTGGCCTCGAACTCACAGAGATCCACCTGCCTCTGCCTCCTGAGTGCTGGGATTACAAGCATGCGCCACCTTATTTATGGTGTAATTAATGTAAGCAAATCGTAAAATCCTGTCTCCGTTCAATAGAGTAAGCTGCACATGGAAGGTTTCCGGAGCCTCAAGGAGGGTGAGGCCGTGGAGTTCACCTTTAAGAAATCGGCCAAGGGTCTGGAATCAATCCGTGTCACTGGCCCTGGTGGGGTGTTCTGTATTGGGAGTGAGCGGCGGCCAAAGGGGAAGAATACACAGAAACGAAGATCCAAAGGAGACAGGTATGGCCCAGAAGGCAGCTCGTGGCTTGCATAAGTTGTCGAGACTGGTGGTCTCACTCAGGCTGCCACTTGAATCACGTTGCTGAAGATAATTTAATTTAAGCCTGTGGTCTCTGGCAATGCAGTCACGTTTGGCTTGCAACTAACTCACTGAGCCTCTATTGTGAAGAGTGATGTTGTCTGTCTGTGATGACTTTAGAATTCCGCAAAGGGTACTGTGAATATGTGAGTGATGGGGTATGATGATATGTCAGTTTTCCTTTACCAGCGCTTCAATTAATTGGTTAGTGTATGCCATTTTGCTGTGAGAGTTAAGACCTCTTAGTCTCTGAAGAGTTTATAATTTGGCTTTAAAAAATTCCTGCTAGGTGGTGGTGTCACGCTCAGGGAGGCAGAGGCAGGTGGATCTCTGAATTTGAAGCTACCCTGGTCTACAGAGTGGGTTCGAGGACAGCCAAGGCTACACAGAGAAACCCTGTCTCAAAAAACAAAGCAAGCAAACAAACAAAAAATAGTTTTTTCTTTCTTTCTTTCTTTCTTTCTTTCTTTCTTTCTTTCTTTCTTTCTTTCTTTCTTTTTTTGGTTTTTCAAGACAGGGTCTCTCTGTGTAGCTTTGGTTGTCCTGGACCCGCTTTGTAGACCAGGCTGGCCTCAAACTCACAGCAATCCATCTGCCTCTGCCTCCCAAGTGCTGGAATTAAAGGCGTGCACCACCATGCCTGGCTGAGACCTTGTCTTAATAAATGAATGAATACAGGGCCTGGAGAGATGGCTCGGAGGTTAAGAGCACTGGCTGCTCTTCCAGAGGTCCCGAGTTCAATTCCCAGCAACTACATGGTGGCTCACAACTATCTATAATGAGATCTGATGCCCTCCTGGCCTGCAGCTGTACATGCAGACAGAACACTGTATACATAATAAACACAAACGTCTTAAAAAAAAAATGAGTAAGTAAGTAAATAGGGCTTAAGAGCATTTACTGCTCATGTAGAAGACCCAGGAGCGGTTTATCTACCCACCTAGCTGTTCTTTACAGCTGCCAACTGTTTTCCATTTTTTTTTTCTGATTTATTTATTTATTATGTATACAGTACTCTGCTTGCATGTACACCTGCAGACCAGAAGAGGGCATCAGATCACACTATAGATGGTTGTGAGCCACCACGTGGTTGCTGGGAATTGAACTCAGGACCTCTGGAGGAGCAGTCAGTGACCTTAACCTCTGAGCCATCTCTCCAGCCCTGTTTTCCACTTCTTCATCTTTTCAAGTTGATGCGAGTCTGTAGATCAGCTACGTAGATCTGGAAAGGGCAAAGACCTACGTTTAAACCAGGAGATGGGTCACTAGGAAGGGAGATGGCTGCAGAGATGAGCAGGGATGCTTCAAACGTCTTCCCTCCTCTTCCTCTCACCGTTAACCATTCTGTCTTGTGCCAGGTGCTACAACTGCGGTGGTCTCGACCATCATGCCAAGGAGTGCAAGCTGCCACCCCAGCCCAAGAAGTGCCACTTCTGCCAAAGCATCAACCACATGGTGGCTTCATGTCCACTGAAGGCCCAGCAGGTCCCCAGTTCTCAGGGAAAGCCCGCCTACTTCCGGGAGGAAGACGAAGAGATCCACAGCCCCGCCCTGCTCCCAGAAGCCCAGAATTGAGGCAGAGGAGTGGCGGTCATTCTTTTGCTATTGGGGAGTTTCAGGGAGGAGAGGCATCAATCGGCAGAGTGGAGAAAGTGGGCGTAAGGGTGGGTTTGCGGGTAGCTTGCACTGTCATATATCTCAGGCTGGGGTTCCCAGGGTCACCCTATCTTTCCTTGGTTGGGGTAGGAAAGGGTGAGGCCAAGGAACTCCTGCCATGCTCCATCCAAACACAAGTGAAGGCTCTTGTGGGGGACCGCCCTGGAACCTGCACGCTTTTTCGGGAACTTTAGCGTGCCTTTAGAAGTGGCTGGGGGAGGGAAGTCCTTTTGTACAAGGCTGTATGATATTTCAGGGTGTGAAACAAAGTGTAAAACCAAGCGTAATGAGCCTAAACCCTGCAGCGACTATGTTCTGCGGGAGGAACTCTCAGGAGCAAGGCAATTTTTTTTTTGTTTTTTTGTTTTTTTGTTTTTTGTTTTGTTTTCACATCTTGCTTACTCATGACCCAGTCCTAGGATGCTGTGCTGGGAATGGTCTCTACCAACGGGTTGTGATGACAGCAAAGAGGGTGGTTGAGGGGGCAACTGCAGACCTGCTGTTCCTACCTCACTCCCAGCCCTTTCTGGGACAATGTGATTTTAATTTATTTGCTCCCTTGGGTAACTGCACCTTGGGTCCCACTTTCTCCAGGATGCCAACTGCACTATCTGTGTGCGAATGACGTATCTTGTGCGTTTTCTTTTTTTTAATTGTTGTTGTTTTTTTTTTGTTTTTTTTGTTTTGTTTTTGTTTTTGAATTTTTTTTTAACCTTAATATAAATATTCGGTTTGTATTTTTGTGTATTTTACTCTTGAGGCCCTCATTCCTGCACTGTGTTCTAAGGTACCTGAGCAATCTCAGGGATAAGTCCGTAGCAGCTCCAGGTCTGCACAGCAGGAATACTTTTTTTTGTTTTGATCACCATGGAGACCAACCATTTGGAGTGCACAGCCTATCGAACTACCTCATTTTTGCCGATTACAGCCGGCTTTTCTGCCATGGAGTCCTTAAAGAAAAAAACCAAGCAAACCTCCGTTCACCTTGGAAAATGTCTCACGTTTGAATTGAGCTGCCCCATGACTCCATCTGGTTTTTTGGCAAAAGATAGGAAATCAGTCTAAACAGGAAAAGGTGGTACAGAGACATGAAAGGCTGGACCAGGTGGAGGGTGCAAGATTAACTTTCCATACCAAATCCATCCTTTGCCAGGCTAGTCTAAGCCTGCCGTGCACAGCAGGGTGTGAGTGTTTGTTCGTGTGTGCTGTTTTTATTTTTTAATGCAAATTTATGAGGATGAGGTTTTTGTTTGTTTGTTTGATTGCTTATAGATTCTGGGGATTGAACCTTGGGCCTCATCTGTGCTAGGAAATTTTCTGCCACTGAGTTATCCTGGTAAGGATGTCATGGAAGACCAATAAATACCGTATTCCCACACTGGGCTGTCCAGGGACGGGTCCATGAAACAAGGACTCAGATCCTTAGCCAATCACAAGCTTGGCTTCCAGGGAGACTCACAAGTGTGGGCCTCTGTGGCCAGTAGCTTGTCCTGCTGCAGAGATGGTTGAGATAGTTAAAGTGGGGGTTGCGTTTATATGCTGTGAGACCGCTGCAAACCTACCTCACTGTGTTGAAACGGGGCAAATGCAATAGAGCACATTGGGGTGGGGCGTGTGTCAGATCCTAGTTTCTTGTTCCCACCCCCGACCCCCCAGTGCTGCCCCCACCCTTAGTTACTGTATTCGTCTGCCCTTTGTAGGACTTTACTGTCTCTGGTTGGTGATCGCTAAGTGGCCTAGTTGTGTAAATATAAATGCGTTGGTCTTCATGTTTTTTTTTTTTTTTTTTTTCCTTTTGGGTTTTATTGTTTACAAAACTTCTTTTTGTATTGCGAGAAAAAGAGCCAAAGCATCTTTGACAGAAAGTTCTGCACCAGACAACACCCCCTGAAACCTAAATGTGGGGGCGTCCTCTTCTCAAAGTGAGCCTCTGGAACCATGGTTCCCCCTTCTGCGTTTCTCTTCCCCTGTTTCCTATTTCGGACCACATTCTCTGACTTTAAAGCAGCTCCTCTTCTCCCTCCTAAGAAAACTTAACACTCATTTACTTGGAAGCATCTCCACGATTCCTGAATAACCACGTAAAAATTCCGAAGAATTCACCCCCTTTCCCCCCGCCCTTGTCCCGACACCCAGTGACCAGTTCTGCTTGGTCGGTTTTGAGACAGGGCCTCCAGCTGTAACTGGGGCGTAGCCTGCCTCAGAGTCTTGGCTCTCCTCCTGCCTTAGCCTCCTCAGTGCAGGGATTGCACGGGGAAGCGGGGGGCATTTCTCCCTGGCAAGCCCATTTCTTGGTGTGATTCGCTTTTGGATGCATCAAGCCCACTTAATCTGCCGTCCTTAGGTGGGTAGAGAGAAGCAGTTGGCAGCTGTGGGGCCTTCCCTGTGGAAAGTGGGATCAGGAGGCCAGGAAAGGGAATATGAATGTATAGTCAAGTCACTCAGGAACTTAGTGCCGGTGCAAGAAACTTAACGTCAAAGTGGCCACAAAGATTGTTACTAGGAGACGGACGAATGTAACTCCATGTTTACTGCTAGAAACCAAAGCTTTGTGAGAAATCTTGAATTTATGGGGAGGGTGGGAGGAAGGGAGGGAGGGTGGGAAAGTGTGTTCTTGTCTGTCCTTTCCCTGATCCCTTTTCCTGAACTGCAGGAGACTAAGCCCCTTTGGGCTCTGGTGCTCCCCCTACCACTGGGGTGACCCCCCTCACTGCTGGGGTGTTTACTTCATGGTGTTTTTTTTTTTTTTTAAATTGTATCCGGGTACTAATATTCCTATCGTATAACCATTTTTTGTAACACGTGCTGACTTCCCCTTCCCTTTCTCTTCCCTGGGAAAATAAAGACTTATTGGTACTCAAAAAGTTTGGTCCTGAAGCTGTTCTCTCATCAGATGTTTAGGATGCTTTTCTCTTCACATTCGCCCCCATGGACTGGGAAGTCACAGAACCATTAAGTCTTCCCTTTCCACTTTGTTGGGGATGGATCTTGAGAGTTCAGCCCTCATAGCACCTCATTATACTGGAATTTTGTTTCTAGTTAAGGCCTCTTGTCCCTTTCCTTGGAAGCTGCCACATTCAAGAGGGGATTAGAGGCCTGGCATGCTGAAGAAGGGGGTGGCTCTGCCACTGGCTGGGATGAAAGGCTGGGGCCAGGGCTTAGGGCATGAGACCCTAATAATACTCTGTCCTTTACTCTGCAAAGCCCTTAACAAATCCTAATTAACCCCTTGCGACACCCCACCCACACCCCCACCCCCAGCAAAAAAGGGAAAATAACCATACAGAACCGGGCAACTGGAGGCCAAAGAAGATTCACTGACTATAAACCACTATTTTGAGATACGGTTTGCTAGCTTTCTAATGAAGCTTGAACATACTCCAAAGGTCAGGAAGATCCTGCAGGGTTTGGGGGTGGTTGGGGGTGGTGGTGGTGCAGGTTGTAGGAAACTTGACCAGAGGGAAACCGAAGTACTAACAGGAAGTGGATTAAATAAATCCTCAAACTTACCAGAGCCAGGGGGGTTTGTGACCCTTAAACTAATTGCACCAAAAAGTTAAACCCAGCGCCGCTAACTACTAGGCTTCAGTGAACCAACAGCTGCCCTTAGAAATGTTGTTATTGGCAGAAAGTTCACAGCTCACAAAGGAGAAAGTAGAAGGGGGAGCACTGATGACTGGGTTATTCCTCTCCACTTTTTTGTTTCTGTGCTTTCATCAGGTAAAGCTGAAGGACAGGTGACATCTCTTTCTGTGTCATTGAGACGGCAGAGCCAACGAGGTAGAAAGGATCAGAGGCTTGTAGTTGTGACATTACGGATGGAAGTACGATTTCAAAGAAACACGAGTTGCATCAGATACTGAAAAGTTCAGTTTTTTTGGCTTTTTTTTTTTTTTAAAGTTTCGAGAAAGCAGAACTAAAACCTTTTCCCATTCAGTGTCATTAAACAAAACAAAGGGTGAAGTATAAAACTTTGGAGGTGAGTCTCCAGAAGCTCAGGCTTTTCCCCAGTTTTGCTATGTTCAGTCTCTGAAAGTCCTGAGGGACCTGGTATACAACTAACTGATGCTTTTGATTTCTAGCTTGTGTGGACAATGGTCTTTATGTTGTTTTAAGAATTGTGAATAGTAGCCTTGAGGTGGTGGTACACGCCTTTGATCCCAGGCAGAGGCAGGCGGATCTCTGAGTTTGATGCCAGCCTGGCTGAATTCCTGGTCAGTCATAAAACTACACAGAGAAACCCTGTCTGGGAGTGGGGAGGGAATTGTTAATACTTTTCTTGAGTTTTGAGCTTGGGTATCCCTGTGTAGCCCAGGCTAGCATCAAACTTTCTTTTATTTATTTATTAAAAAGGTTTATTTTATTATGTATACAGTGCTCTGGCTGCATGTATATCTGCATGCCAGAAGAGGGCATCAGATCACCTTATAGGTGGTTGTGAGCCACCATGTGGTTGCTGGGAATTGAACTCAGGACCTCTGGAGGAGCAGTCAGTGCTCTTAACCTCTGAGCCATCTCTCCAGCCCAGCATCAAACTTTCTGATGACCTAAACTGCTGATTCGCCCACCGTGTTTTTGTTTGTTTCTTTTTGTTTTGACTTTTTGAGACAGGGTTTCTCTTTATATCCTTGCTGTGTCTTGTACTCACTTCGTAGACCAGGCTGGCCTTGAACTCACAGAGGTCCTCCTGCCTCTGCCTCCCAAATGCTGGGATTAAAGGTGTGCGCCATCATGCCTGCCTCTCCACCAAGCTCTTTTTTTTTTTTTTTAAGATTTATTTTATTTACTATTTGTACAGTATTCTGCCCGCATGTGAGCCTGTATGCCAGAAGAGGACACCAGATCTCATTATACATGGTTATGAGCCACCATGTCGTTGCTGGGAATTGAACTCAGGACCTTTGGAAGAGCAGTCAGTGCTCTTAACCTCTGAGCCATCTTTCCAGCCCCTGCCATGCTCTTTTTATGCAGGGCTGAAAACTGAACCCAGGATTTCTTGCATGCTGGGCAAGCACTCTATAAGCAAGCGCTATATTCCCCAATGCTGTGGCCTGTTATTTTGCAAGTCATAAGAGTAAAGTGCTTTCTGGCTTTTCCCTATTACGTGGACCTTGGGACTCTGCAAATTATAAACAGTATCCCGGCTGGAGAGACGACTCAGTGGTTAAGACCACTACCTTCTCTTTGAAAGGATCCGGGTTCAATTCCTAGCACCCACATGGCAGCTCACCACTATTTGTAGCTCCAAGATCTGACACCTTCACACCAACACACATAAATTAAAATTAAATTAAAAAAAAAAAAACAAAAAAAAAAAAAAACAAAAACAGTATTCCGTAGACCAGGCTGACCTCAAATTTACTATTTAGCAGGGAAGACACTGAACTAATCCTCCTGGCCTCAGCCTTCTGATAGCTCAATTCGGTGACAACGAGCCTCCATTTTCAACTAAAAGAACAACTTTAAGACAAAACTATAGCAGAGCTTTTAAAGAAGCCCAGTTCAGTCTTGCATGGTTTATGTCCCTATGGAGACTGAGGTAGGAGGAATGCTGACAGTACTGTTAACCTATATATATATATAGGTCTCCCTATAAGAATATAAGCACTGCGACCAATTCAGAGGTGGAGCTTCCCCAGCTTCGCCCGGTAGCCAGTTGCCACGGGGCCCAAGTCCACTTTTCTATTACCAGATCACATGACCTGGGCCTCCTAGGCTGCTGTTTCCACGTCCCGCGGGAGCGGGCACCAATAGCCAACTCCAAACAACTCAGACCGCTCCGCCCCCGGGTCCGCAGGCACAAGGCGCGACCACGCCCACCGGGACGGAGGAGGCGTGCCCTAGCGCGCAGAGGTGACGTGTTCTTCCAGCGCCACGTCGTGAGTCACCCCGGAGTGGTAGAGATACGCTTGCTAAGGCGTCGTAGGTGCGGAGTGAGTGAACCGAGGGACCCAGAGGCGGGGAAGCTGGGTGAGGAGTTAGCTGCGGGAGACATTAAGGTCCAGCCGGGAGAGTGGTTCTAAGACCACCGAGGTAACAGGTGCGACAGCCGATGGGGGTAGTGATTGGTTAGTCCCGAGTGAGAAATGGATTGCAAGGAAATAGAAGGAAGTTGTTGGAGTGGCCAAGATGTAGGAACCATGATGTGGCAGCGTATTTGAAAAGAAATCAATGCACATAAGAAAAGGAAAATGGGAGCCACCTTGTCCCGAGGGTCTCCTGTTGGCTTGTACAGGCCCGAGTGGTGGAACTAGACCAGAGTTTCTGGGCTTAGACGCTCACTGCTGGCCCCAGGCCAGCTGAGTCTCTTCAGTCAGTTTTCTTTGCAAGCACGGATCACTTTTCTCTCTCTTTCTCTTTTCATTTATTCAAGGTTATCTGGCTGATATTTTGTTTTGGGGGTAATTCTGACATAGCAATAACTATGTCATGGATCAAAGAAGGAGAGCTGTCACTTTGGGAACGGTTCTGTGCCAATATCATAAAGGTGAGCAGTTAATTATTACATTTCAACAATCCCTATTGTTAAGTGGAATTAAGGAAAGGAACGAATCTTAAAATTGTAATGTAGCTTTGCTGGGCTGCGTTTATAGTTGTACTGAGTGACTTTTTTTTTTTTTGGTTTGGAGACAAGGTTTCTCTGTGTAACAGCCCTAGCTTTCTTTGAACTTGCTCTATAGTACAAGGCCTGCTTCTGTTTCCCCGGTGTTAGGATCAAAGGCATGCACCGCCACTACCACCCAGCACGAGTGACTTTTCCCCCCAAGACAGGGTTTCTACTTGTGTAGTCTTGCTGTCCTGAATTAGCTTGGTAGATCAGGCTGGCCTCAATTTCACAGAGATCTGCCTGCCTCTGCCTCCCTGAGTGCAGGGTGCCACTGTGTCCTGTTGATAAGTGACTTATTTTTTAAGGCAAACAGGGGTCTCTTAATATCATTGGACAGGCTATTAGATTTTCCTTGTGGAACACTGACATTTTGGTGTCAGGAATGTCTAAAGAGCTCACTGGTAGGATGCTTATTTATATTCACAAGACCCTGAGTTTGAAAAAGGAAGAGAGCCAGGCAGTGGTGACGCACGCCTTTAATCCCAGCACTCGGGAGGCAGAGGCAGGCGGATCCCTGTGAGTTCAAGGCCAGCCTGGTCTAGAAAGTGAGTCTAGGACAGCCAAGGCTACACAGAGAAACCCTGTCTCAGAGGGGGGGGGGAGAATATGTCAATATGAAGGACAGTGAACTTAAATTTGTCTCCCTGGAGCAGTGGTTCTTTTGGTTTTTGCTTTCTTTCTTTTTTTTTTTTTTTTTAAGATTTGTTTATGCGGGACAGGAGCAATGGCTCAGACCAGACATTAAGAGCACTGACTGTTCTCCCAGAGGTCCTGAGTTCAATTCCCAGCAACCACATCATGGCTCACAACCATCTATAATGTGATCTAATGCCTTCTACAATTATCACTGTATTGATAATAAATTAAAATAAAAAAGGTCTATAAATCATAATAAATAATTTTTTTTAAGATTTATTTATTTATTGTTTATGAGTGCTTTATCTGCAGAAGAGGGCATCAGATCACATTATAGATGGTTTCGATCCACCATGTGGTTGCTGGGAATTGAACTCAGGACCTCTGGAAGAGCAGGCGGCGCTCTTAACCACTGAGCCATCTCTCCAGCCCCCAATAAATAATCTTTTAAAATCTTTTTTTTTCTTCTTGGTTTTTCGAGACAAGGTTTCTCTGTGTAGCTCTGGCTATCCCAGACTCACTTTGTAGACCAGGCTGGCCTCTAACTCACAGCAATCCACCTGCCTCTGCCTCCCAAGTGCTGGGATTAAAGGTGTGTGCCACCACGCTTGGCGGCAAAAATATTTTTTAAAAAATATTTATTTATGCATATTATGAACATGTGTGCTTTGCATGCACACCAGAAGAGGATATCAGATCCCATTATGGACAGTTGTGAGCTGCCATAGAGGATCTATAAATTGAACTCAGGACTCTGGAAGATCAACCACCTGAGCCGTCACTTCAGCTCCCAGAGCAGTAGTGTTTATTGTTGTTTTCTTAGACAGGGTTTCTCTGTGTTGCCTTGTTTGTCCTGGAATCACTTTGTAGACCAGGCTGGCCTGTAACTCAACAGCAATCCTCCTGCCTCTGCATCCCGAGTGCTGGGATTAAAAGTGTGCACCACCACGCCTGGCTGAGTGGTGGTTCTTAGCCTATGGGTCTTGACCCCTTTGAGGGTTGAACAACCCTTCTACAGGGTCACATTATCAGAAACTTACATTGTGGTTCATAACAGCAAAATTATAGTTACGAAGTCACAAAAATAATTTTATGGTTGAGGGTCACCATAACACGAGGAACCGTATTAAAGGGTTGCAGGATTAGGAAGATCAAGACCCACTGTGCGGGGAAGAGGGGCCCAGAGAGATGGCTCAGCGGTTAAGAGCACTGACTGCTTCTCCAGAGGACCTGGGTTCAATTCCCAGCACCCACATGGCAGCTCATACCTGTCTGTAACTCCTTTCCCAAGGGATTCAACACCTTCAGACAAACATGCAGCCAAAACACCAATGTACATAAAAATAAAAATAAATAAATAAATAAAAAGAAGAAAAAGAACCACTGCCCTAGTGCTTCCATCCACTTTCCCTAACATTTGTCTTCTGAGGTAATTGTTTTTTGATGGTTAAGACTGGGCTCTAGGGCCTGGAGAGATGGCTCAGTGGTTAAGAGCACTGACTGCTCTTCCAGAGGTCCTGAGTTCAATTCCCAGCAACCACATGGTGGCTCACAACCATCTATAATGTGATCTGATTATTCTGTATACATAATAAATAAATCTTTAAAAGAAAAAAAAAAAAAGACTGGGCTCTAGAGCCATGTGTGGAGGCGCAGGCCTTTAATCCCAGCACTTGGGAGGCAGAGGCAGGTAGATCGTTGGGAGTTCGAGGCTGGTGTGGTCTACAAAGCGAGTCCAGGACAGTCAAGGCTACACAGAGTAACCCTGTCTTGGAAAAAAACAAAGACAAAAAAAAAAAAAAAAAGAACCACTAGGTTCTAATGGCAGACACTGTGAGGGAAACGTGTTATTCATCTATCTGGCTTAACAAACACAAAATGAAAAGAAATACACGCACAAAAAAATTGAGCACAATGTGTAGTGACACCCAGCTCCTTGTCCCAGGATGGGCTGTACACCGTACATATGGAGCTCAGGACAACTTCCAGAGTGGCTTTGGGGCAGCTGCTTGTACCAGCTGAGACATGTCAATGGCCCCATCAGGAATCCCAGCAGTGCCACGTTCTGTGCCTGAGAAGGTTTTTGCTGAAAGCCAGTCAGCGTGCCTTTATTTCTTGTAGACACAGACTGTCAGGCAGTATGTAACAATGAATTTGAGTCAGTAAGCCTTGAATCTCCACATACTCACATACAGATGCCACCTGTTCACATGGAGGGCAGAAAATGGAAACCTGGTCCTCGAAGAGTCTGCATGACAGCTTGGTGGTGGCCGAACAAGCTGCTGGACCAGGTTCAGTTTTCAAAAAGGCTCTGTGTAGGAGACAGAAGCAGGAGGTGGAGGAAGAGGGATGATAGGCAGTGGATGATGGCTCAGTTGGATGAAGGTTCTTGCCACCAAGTGTGAGAACCTGAATCCGACCCCCCGTAACCTACATGGCAGAAGGGGCGAACTCAGTTCACACGTGCATGCGCGCGCGCGCGCGCGCGCACACACACACACACACACACACTAAATAAATGTAATTTCAACAAAGCTAAAGACCAAAAGAACAAATAATGAGTTGATAAAAGAGTTAAATCAAATGAACAGATTTAAAATAAAGAAATGCAAGCCAGGCAGTAGTGGCGCACGCCTTTAATCCCAGCCCTTGGGAGGCAGAGGCAGGCGGATCACTGTGAGTTCGAGGCCAGCCTGGTCTCCAAAGTGAGTCCAGGACAGCCAAGGCTACACAGAGAAACCCTGTCTTGAACCCCGCCCCCCAAAAAAGAAATGCAAATGGTCAATAAGTACCTGGAAAAAAATGCTTAGTATCTGTAGCTACAAGCTAAATAAAAGCTAAAACTCAGGCTGGAGAGTTAAGGGCCCAGAGGTTAAGGACACTGTCTGCTCTTCGAGAGGTCCTGAGTTCGTTCGTTCTTTCTTTCTATCTATCTGTCTATCTATCTATCTATCTATCTATCTATCTATATACACACACAATATGTATATACAATGTTGTTTTATTTAACCAAAAAGAAGAATGAAATCACATGGATGGAATCGGAGCTCATTATGTTAGGTGAAATAAGTCCGTCTCATAAAAACTAATTTCATGTGTTTCTCCCGTATGTGGCAATGGTGGGGTCATGAAGTTAAACTGGGAGGTTTTGATTAGAGGGATTGAGGGCTGGAGAGATGGCTCAGCGGTTAAGAGCACTGACTGCTCTTCCAAAGGGCCCAGAGTTCAACTCCCAGCACCCACATGGCAGCTCATAACTGTCTGTAACTCCAAGATCTGACACCCTCACACAGACATACATGCAGGCAAAACACCAATGCACATACAATAAAAATAAATAAATTATTAAAAAAAAAGAGGGATTGAATATGACCAAAGTATAGCATGCATGGCCGGAAAAGATATAATGAACTGGTTTACTTTGTACAGTTGAGAAAACAGAAGTATACCAGGTTATATTTCTCAGAGATTTAAAATATTTTAGCATAGGGGTGTGTATATGTGCCCGTGTCTATCTGTTTGTCTGTGTGTATGTTACATGGAGGCACATATGTGCAACAGCACACATGTGGAGGTCAGAGAACAGCATACAAGAATGATTTGCCTTCTGCAGCATGGGCAGAGGTCCTGGGGACCAAATGTGGGCTGTTGGACTTGTCAAGAAGGACCTTACCCCTGAGTCATCTTGCCAGCCCAGGGATTTTATCTGATTCTTCAAACCTAGGTAAACCTTAGGGAAAGATGTAATGTTCCTTTTTTTAATCCCAAAGAGAATGGAATTGGTTCATCATTTGTCTTATTTTACAGGCTGGCCCAGTGCCCAAACATATTGCATTCATAATGGATGGAAACCGTCGCTATGCCAAGAAGTGCCAGGTGGAGCGGCAGGAGGGCCACTCACAGGGCTTCAACAAGCTTGCTGAGGTGGGTGTGGGGGACAGAACCTGAACTGAATGATTTGAAGATAGATGGTAGCTAAAAACTGAGGCTCTGACTTCCCTGTGGTTTGGGAACTTTTTATTCTTGTTTCACTTTTCCACTTCCTGCCCAAGAGTCTCAACCTAGCATTAACAAAACTGTGGTCATCACAGAATAATAAGATAAGCAGGCTTTTGTCTTTTGCTACCACTAGTTGTTTTGTTTTTTAATTGTGTATGTCATCAGGCTACTACTAAATGTCTTTTAATATTTTAAAAATTACTAGGTCAACAGGTAAGGGCGCTAGCCACCGAGTCTGATGGCCTGAGTCCAGTAGCACAGGGTAAAAGGAAAGAGCCAACCCCACCAGCTGCTCATCTAGTCTTCATACACCTCTTTTTTCTTTCTTTCTTTCTTTCTTTCTTTCTTTCTTTCTTTTTTTTTTTTTTTTTGAGACAGGGTTTCTCTGTGTAGCCCTGGCTGTTCTGGACTCACTGTGTAGACCAGGCTGGCCTTGAACTCACAGAGATCCGCCTGCCTCTGCCTCCCAAGTGCTGGGACTAAAGGTGTGTGCCACCACGCCCAGCCCTTCATACACATTTTGTGCTGGGTATGAATGCACGCGTACACCTGCACAGATGTCAGATCACTTTGTGATTGCATCTATCGTTCTAATGATTTTATACTTGTCAAGCTTCTTTTTTCTTTCTTTCTTTTTCTAAATTTAGAGTTTTTTGGGACAGGGTTTCTCTGTGTAGCTTTGGCTGTCCTGGAAGTCACTCTGTGGACCAGGCTGGCCTCAAACTCACAAGTCCTGCCTGCCTTTGTCTCCTGAGTCCTGGGATAAAGGCGTGTGCTGCCACCACCACCTGTCTTGTTTGTTTTTGAGAGACAGTTTCACTGTGTAATGCTGGCTGGCCAGAAACTCACTTTGTAGATCAGGCTGGTCCAAACTTACAGAGATCTGCCTTCCTCTCCCTCCTGGTACTGGCATTGAAGGCGTGAGATGCCACAAGTGGCTATATTTATTTTTGAGACATCTTATATAGCCAGGCTGGCCTCAAACTACATGTAACCAAAAATAGCCTTGGCCCCCTGATCTTCTTGCCTCTACTTAGGTGTGCTAGGATTACAGCCGTGGTACCACTGTACATGGTTTTAGTATTGTACTGACATTGAACCCAAAGCTTTATTGATGCTAGGCAAATACTTTACCAACTGAACTATCTTCCCAACTGTGGTTTATATGTTTGAGTTTTAAGAAACTGACCTGGCCCAGGTGGTGGTGGTGTACACCTATATTCTCAAACCTTGGGAGGCAGAAGCTGGTGGATCTCCGTGAGTTCAAGGCCAACCTGGTCTACAGGAGTTCCAGGATAGCCAAGGCTACACATGGAAACCCTGTCTTGAAAAACCAAACTAGCCAGGCATAGTGGCGCACACCTTTAATCCCAGCACTTGGGAGGCAGAGGCAGGCGGATCACTCTGAGTTCAAGGCTAGCCTGATCTACAAAGCAAGTCCAGGACAGCCAAGGCTACACAGAGAAACTCTGTATCAAAAAAAACAAACAACAAAACAAAAACAAAACCCCCAAATTAAACACAAAACAACAACACAGTAGCATCTCCCTCTATATCCAAGCTTAACTTAACTCAGGGTTCTCTTGCCACAGCTTCTTGAGTGCTAGGGGGGTGTGTGGATATCTGTGTATCTGTGTGTGTTTCTGTGTATGTGTCTATGTCTCTATGTGTGTGTGTCTGTGTGTGTGTGTGTCTGTGTGTATATGGCTATGTGTCTGTGTGTGTGTTTCTGTGTATGTGTGTCTGTGTCTCTCTGTCTGTGTGTGTGTGTGTGTATGTGTGTGTCTGTGTCTCTGTTTATATGGCTATGTGTGTGTGTGTATGGCTATGTGTCTGTGTGTGTGTTTGTGTGTGTGTGTGTGTGTGTGTGTGTGTGTGTGTGTGTGTGTATCTGTATGTCCGTGTCTGTGTCTCAGTGTGTGTGTATGTGTATATGTGTGTCTCTGTTTACATGGCTATGTGTCTGTGTGTGTGTGTATGTGTATCTGTGTGTCTCTGTTTACATGGCTGTGTGTGTGTGTGTGTGTGTGTGTTTGTGTGTTCCCAGGAGTTCCTATTGACATGGTCCAGAGTTGACCAGTATGTCATGTATAGCATGGAAGCAATAGTCCACTTCTAAATAGTTGCCTGGGAAACAAAACACAGGTAAACCTTGTGCGAACTCTGAAGTGCTGCCCAGCAGTCCAGTTGTTGCTTCTGTTCTGGCCTCCAGCCTCTTGGTCCATCATCACAAAGACATCATGCTCCGAACAGTAACAGCTCACTTAGGGATCCTGCCTCAGCCATCCTCTGAGGATGGGTTTGTAATCCGTTCCTGCAGCTAAAGGAGCTCATCCCAGAGAGGTTACTAATTGCCTACAGCTCTATTACAAGGCCACAATGGAGTCACTGGGGAGAAAGCCAAACCTTATGCTCTCCCTGAAGCTAAAATACAGATTGGAGTTTTTAGCTTTTGTTTTTTCATGTTTGAGATATTGTTTCCTGTAGTCCAGGCTGGCCTCAAGTTCAATATATCGCCCAGGCTGACATTAAAATCATGATCTTCCTGCCCTCTGCCTCCCAGAAGCTCAGATTATAAGTGGTCACTAACATGCCTGGGTCAGTTTTTTTTATTATTTTTATGGTTTGTGAGAGAGGGTTTTAGTGTGTCGTCTAGACTCACCTTGATCCTTTGCCTCAGCTTCTCAAAATATGGACCTGACCTGCTACACTCAGCCTCAGGTTTTCCAGTTTCTTCTTTTTTTTTTCAAGACAGGGTTTCTCTGTGTAGCCTTGGCTGTCCTGGACTCACTTTGTAGACCAGGCTGGCCTCGAACTCACAGTGATCCACCTGCCTCTGCCTCCCGAGTGCTGGGATTACAGGTGTGTGCCACCACGCCCGGCTGGTTTTTCAGTTTCTCAAATATTGACTTTCTTCCTAGTTGGTTCGTTGTTCTAACCTAAGTGCTGATGTTGCCTTAGCTTTGCTCAAGTCTGGGGAGGAGGAAACCCTTCCTCCAGCCGTAACTAGAGCAGAGGTATTGCTTCTCTCTCCCACTCTTCCGCGTCCCTGCTCTGTGTCTTCTCCCCTCAGACTCTTCGCTGGTGTTTGAACCTGGGTGTCCTGGAAGTGACCGTCTATGCATTCAGCATCGAGAACTTCAAGCGTTCCAAGAGCGAGGTGGATGGTCTACTGGACCTAGCCCGACAGAAGTTCAGTTGCTTGATGGAGGAACAGTAAGATGTGGTCCAGAGCTAGAACGTCCTGTCCCAGCACCCCAGCTCCCCAGCTCCCCAGCACCCCAGCTCCCCTAACCTTCCCTGACCACAGACCCAGCTCCTTTACGTGGAACATCCCCGGGTACCCACTGGCCTCCAGTCACACACTGCAAAAACACAAAACTGTTAGTCTACTTGCGTTTCATTGGTCAGGACAGTAGATCCTGTGTAGAGAGGAAAAAGCCTTGTAGGTGGCCACAGTAAGTTCGTGACAGAGCCAGCTTGTGAACTCAATCCTGGCTCCCCCAGGACTTTTGCGGTTCCTCTGTAAACCCACACACCTCGCCACCTCACCAGCCTGTCATGGTGTTAGAGCAGGCTTGCTCTAGGGGGAGATTGAGAGACAAGTAGAGGCTGAGCTCAAAGAAGCCAGGAGTGTGTGCAGGATCAGCCAAAGTGGGGCTACTTGAATTGAAGATTAGGTCTTACTCAAATTGTATCTGATTAGACTATGCAGTGATCTTTTATAATCCAGTAGATCTTCAAAACTAGGCAAATGGTTCTTGTGTCCCAGACTTTTTTTCCTTTTTGAAAGATTTATTTATTTATTATGTATATACTATATACATAGTCCTCTGCCTGAATGTACAGCTGCAGGCCAGAAGAGGGTATCAGATCACATTATAGATGGTTGTGAGCCACCATGTGGTTCCTGGGAATTGAACTCAGGACCTCTGGAAGAGCAGCCAGTGCCCTTAACCCCTGAGCCATCTCTTGCCCAATTGTTTCTCAGACTTTGACAAAATGTGGCTGAAGGTTATGTAGGCGGATGAGCAGTGAATGTGGCCTTTAGTCCTGGGCACTGTCCTTCCGGACTTGCCAGAGACTCCTACCACGCAGTGTAAGCCCAATTTCCTGTGCCCTTCCCAGTGAGAGAGGCTGAGGGGACGGGACACCACGTACACTTGGGAGTTAATGTATGGGGGTGCTGTGGAGGATGACCTGGACAGGCTCAGTAACTGGACCCCCAGGTTCAGACCTAGCCATTCATTCATCCAGGTTTCTGAACATTTTAATCTTCTTGTGTCTCAGCCTCCTGGCCTATAAAGAGGAGTGTACATATGTACCTCAGAGGACGGAGCAGTGAGGGAATTTGTTGGTTGGAATAAAGTATTTTGACCATTATCTGGCCCTGCAAAGTATATGCTCAGTTGTCATTGTTATTTTATTTTGCTAGAATATAAAAAATGTCACCAATACCACAGTTCCTGCTCTGAAACAATTTACTGGCTTGCTAGAATGGGACAAATATCACAGACTGTAAAATGCAGCGCTCCACACAAGGACATCTGAGGTAGTATCTCAGGGCCAGGAGTTTGTGTTCTTAAGGTGGACAGATCTGGTTCAAGCCAGATGTGCCTCATGAAGTAACCCTGGGCAATCTACCTGAGTGTCAGTGTTGCACTGCTGCCTTTCAGAGTGTTGACACAGTTCCGACATTGCACAAACAGCACAGGGCCTGCCTTCTGCCCTCAGGCGTCCTATCACAGTGCCGCCTCCTTTCCCCTGATCAGGGAGAAGCTGCAGAAGCATGGGGTGTGCATCCGTGTCTTGGGTGATTTGCATCTGTTGCCCTTGGACCTCCAGAAGAAGATTGCACAAGCTGTCCAGGCTACTAAGAGCTATAACAAGTAAGTTCTCAGGCTGTCCCAGGGCGTCCATGGTCTGTCCCCTGGGCCCGGCATGTGAGGGAGTAGTTTGTGACGCTTAGAGACTGTCACTGGAGAGGAGACCAGGAGCCTTTCCATTTACTCCCCTCACTTGCCCTCCCTACCACAGTGTGTTATAAATGTGCACATGCACACACACGCCACACATACTGAGTTGACAAGAGTTGGGATAGATATCTGATAGTCTTAGGCCAGGTGTGGTTACTCCTACCACTGGGATCGGCAGGTGAGTTTGAGGCCAGACTAGGCTACGTTAGAGACTGTGTCTCAAAAAAAAAAAAAAAAAACCCACAGCTGTAATGCTTGTCTGCATGCCTTTCAGGGATCTTTTCCAGCCCACTCTTTGACCCAGGGACACACTTAGAGGACAGAATCCAGTATTCCAACACTGCACTCTGTGTAGCTTTGGAATTGTACTGTTGGAAGTGGCTTTATGTCACATCCGCTCTCCTTCCATCCAGCCTGTGCTTATGCTAACATCACAGCGCATTTCTGTCCGCTGTGAGCAGGAGACGGGGAAGCAGTAAAGGCCATTTACTTTTGATCTAATTAAGTGAAGAACACGCTCCTTCCAAGAGCTCTTAGGAACCTAAGACAATCCACAACCTCACCCTTCAAGAATGAAGTGCCTGTGTCCTTCTGGGGAATGGCTGCTCCCGACTCAAGAGACTCTGCCTCTCTTTGGTGAATTACTCTGCTCTGCCACCCACAGGTGTTTCCTCAATGTCTGCTTCGCGTACACATCCCGTCATGAGATCACCAATGCTGTGAGAGAGATGGCCTGGGGAGTGGAGCAAGGTCTGCTGGAACCCAGGTATCTGTGCAGGGGTGGGGGGCAGGGGGCAGGGGCCAGGGGGCAGGGGCCAGGGAGCAGGGGTTCTCTCCTGCTACCTGGTAGGGAAGACAGGGTGCACTAGTGCTCAAACTTCTTCTGAGCCATGGCTCATGCACTTGGCCAGAACTCAAATTGGGTGTGCGTGGAAGACTGCGGGGACTTCCCTCAAACAGAGGTGAGGCTCATCTGAGTACACCACAAACCAACAGACCCTAGAGAAGCGGCACAGCAGCCTCCAGGGCCCTCCTGTCCAGGGAGAACTGACACCCTTCTTGTCCCCCTGAGCTGTGATTTTTCCAGTAATTATTTGTTTCTTGTGGAGGAGAATCTTTTAGGTTTCTCATATTCCAGTGTCATAACACAGGATTAAGGAATTGTAAGGATGGGTGGAGGGAAGAACAGGCACATTTTTAATTTTTACCAACAAAGAGTAATCCCAATTATTAGGGCGTGGAGGAATGGGGGAATTTTTTAAGCCATCTGTCTATTTGGCCCTTTTAATGTTGTTACTAATATAATCTTTGAAAAAAAACCTAATATAATCTTTGGTAATATTAGTAAATTAATAATAGTAAAATAAAGCAGCAGAAATAATTGAGATCGTATTCTATGTTCCTGTTTTACTGTTAGTAACCTCACGTGCAAGAGTCAAGTCTTCATTAGAAATGTCACCTATGCAAGGTCAGTCCACCAGGAAGATGTGAGTCGGACTCTTATCTAAGGCCAGTTCCAGAGTCCTTGACTTTGCTTCTTACTATATGAGATCTTGGGATATAGGAAATTTTCTCATCTCTAGTATAGTATGATTGGCTGAAAACTAAAAATCAAGAAATAGAGCTGGGCATGGTGGTACAAACCTATAATCCCATGTACTTACACTTGGCAGTTTTGGAACAGCCTAAGCAACACAGTGAGACCCCCATCTCAAAACAGCAACAACAATATGCAGACATTACAGTGAAGGTCACTCGAGTGTGGAGCACTTGCTTACACTGGCACATGTGAGACCTTGATTTCCACAAAGAGCAAACAAATGAACAAGAAGAAAGTTTGCCCTTTTCTTTTGTTTGAATAATTAACGTCCGGAAAGCCAGACAGTATATGTATGCACGTGTGTATCTGTGTAGGAGTATGCACACGTGCATGCAGGTGCCCTGAGAGGCCAGAAGAGGGCATCAGAGCCCCTGGAGCGCCAGCTGCCTGTCGGTGCTAGAGTGTAAACTCCGCCCTCTTACCCACTGAGCCGTCTGTCCAGCCTCAGGAAGCACTGTTTTCTTTCCTCATATTTTGATACAGGGTCTCACTCTGCAGCCGTGATTGGTTAGAACTGGCTGTTTAGACTGTGAAGCCACCAGGGCTGCCTGACTCAGCCTTCCAAGTGCTGGGATTAAAGATACGTACCCTACCACAGACAGAAGGAAAATGCTGTTTTAAATACTTGGACCTCCCTTCTCACTTAAATTTATTTGATTTATGTCTTTATCGAGTGGGGAAGATGGGTATACATGTGGCACAGAGTGCTTGAGGAAGTCCGGGGACAATTTAGGAGTTGGTTCTCTCTGCCCATCATGTGGGTCCTGGGAATGGAACTCAGTGATAAATTAAGTTATAGATTGTGAATTGGCTATTAGGGAGAAATTGAGGTCCTAGCTAAGTGATTAGGGATAGGAGGCCGTCGAGTGGTTAAGGCAGAGGGGAATGGAGGAGGGGATGTGTTTGAGCCTAGCGTGTACAAGGCCCTGGGTTCAGTTTCCAGCTTTGGGGAGAGAAAGACAGACAGAGATAGAGATTACACGGGAGCATGTATATGGAGATGCATCAGAGCTACTGATAATTAGTTGGGAGCGATTTCATACTTAGCGTTTTGAGTAGTCTTGCATGACTAAAATAATAATCGAACTAATGATGGAAAATACTTAGCTGGAAAGAGCGCTCTAATTTAGCAAGCAGATTTAATATGTATTTGCTCCTGGGATCCCTGATCTGACCTGCAGTATAGCATGCGTTAGCCTCGCCCTGTGCTTCAGCATCTCCTGACCTTACGTCTTGCTCCCAGGAAGTGTTTCCTATCTGTGTTCCTGGCTATCCTTTTGTAATCGCCTGTGTGGGGCTTTCCTGTCCGTAGTCGGGGCAGAATCACCAGGGTCACGAGGCTGATAGCTCAACCCAGCACCTCCTCAGCTTGAGTCTCGGCACATGCTAAGCTCACTAGGGCCTAGGCTGCCCTCCAAGTGGAGACAACTCTACCTGTCTGTGGGTTATCAGGATTCAGCTCAACCAAGCAACAGGATTTCCTGATCTCTTGGTACTGCCATCTTACTTTTCTCTTTCTTTAGGAGAGGGGCTTTTTGTTTGTTTGTTTGTTTTCTTTCTTTCTTTCCTTTTTTTTTTTTAGAAATAAAATGAACAGGTTGTTAGCAAGCCTGGAATTAGAGAAGAAATAAAGTTGACCCTCAAGGCTGGTTAAAAAAACTGTCAGTGGGTTACTTTGAGTAGGCTGCTTGTTCTCCTGTAGTTTTCTGTCCTCTGTGTAATAAATAATAATTGTGACCATTTGCTTTTTGTTTTTTCAAGACGGGATTTCTCTGTGTAGTCTTGGATATACTGGACTCTTTGTAGATCGGGTTGGCCTCGAACTCACTGCCTGCCTCTGCCCCCAGCAAATTAATTTAATTTTATGCACATTGTCCTGAGATTGTCAGAGCCATTGGATCTAGAATTACAGACAGTTGTGAGATGCCATGTGGGTGCTGGGAATTGAACTCTGGTCCTCTGGAAGAGCATGTGGTGCTCTTAGCTGCTGAGCCATCTCTCCAGCCCTGTGACCATTTACTAAGTGAGCACAGGGCCATGTGGATGTTCTGTGTTGTTCCAGCTTGAATATATGTGCTCTTGAGATGAGCACTAATCTCAGATTCTTCATCCTCCTCCTTCAGCCTCCTGGATGCTGCAGTTACAGGCTTTGCCACCACACCCAGCTCTCAGAGATCCTAAAATGTACATATTGCTTTTATCTTTACTTTGTTCACTTTATGTGTGTGGCTGCAGGCTTGTGCACAGGTGAAAGTCAGAGGATAGCCTTTGGGTGGGGGCCTAACCTTTCTACCTTATTAGAGACAGGGTCTCTTTACTGCTGTGTAAGCCAAGAGAGCTGGCCCTTAGACTCCTCTTCCTCAGAGGGCCTCCTGCATCTGCCTCTCCCCACACAGGCATTTTGGGGTTACAAACATTTGACTTACTGCATATGGGTTTTTTTGTTTTTTTGTTTTTTGTTTTTTTTTTTTTTTGGTGTTTTTGAGACAGGGTCTCTCTGTGTAGCCTTGGCTGTCCTGGACTCACTTTGGAGACCAGGCTGGCCTCGAACTCACAGCGATCCACCTGCCTCTGCCTCCCAAGTGCTGGGATTAAAGGCGTGCGCCACCACGCCTGGCTTCTGCATATGGTTTTTACTGGCTTCTGGAGATCCAGCCCCCAGCCATCACAGGCACTTTCCCATCCCGAGGCACCTTCCTAGCCCTTCTCCTCACTTTAAAGATGAGAATGCAGAAGCAAGAAAAAGTAATGTATCTGACTTTACACAGTCGGCCAACCTTCCTTGCGTTCCTTCAGTCGGCTTCATTGACTGCCTCATAGGAAGGCGGAAATGGACAATGGAGTCTAACAGTAAAAGCAGCGACAGGGCTGGAGAGAAGGCTCAGCAGTAAAGAGCACCCCTTGCAGAGGATGGGGGTTCAATTCTGAGCACCCCCATAGTGGCTCACAACCTGCAACTCTAGTTCCAGGGACCCAATCCCTTCTTGGGGCCCCTCAGGTACATGGTGTACATACATACATGTAGACCAAACACCCACACAAAAAAAAACAAAATAAATATAACTTTAAAAAAAAGTTAGCAACTAAACCAGATGTGGTGTTGCATGCCTGTGATCTCTGCCTTCAGAAGGACTGCTATGCGTCTGATGCCAGTGTGAACAAGGCCCTGTCCAAAAATAGGGCTTGGCAGCTGGAGAGATGGCTCAGGGGTTAAGAGCACTGGCTGCTCTTGCAGAGGACATGGATCTGGTTCCCAACACCGGTGTGATGGCTCGCAGCCATCTGTAACGGCAGTTCTAGTGCATCCGACCTCGGCCTCCGGCCTTGGAGCACGAGCCAGGCATGTGGCACACATACACCATGCAGGAAAACACTCATAAAATACATCTTTAGGAAAATGTTGTTTGTATTTTTTATTTTTTAAAGGAATTGGGGGTGCTGAAGTTGTAGATCAGCACACAAAAGACCTAAGGTCCATCCTAAGTGCTACATTGAAAATAAAACATTACCCAGCTCTGAGGAGGCAGAGACAGGCAGATCAATGTGAGTTCAAGGCCAGCCTGGTCTACAAGGAAGTCCAAGACAGCCATGGCTACACAGAGAAATCCTGTCTCGAAAAACCAAAAAAAGAAAAGAAAAGTAACTATTAGAGCCAGCAAGATGGCCCAGCAGGTGCTTGTTGCCAAGTCTGGTGACCTGAGTTTAATCCCCTCAACCCATATGGTGGAGGGAGAAAACTGACTCCTGAGAGTTGTCCTCTGCCTCCATATGCATGCCACGGCACATGCGTGTCCAAGGACACAAAGTAAAGAAAACAAAGGGTCTAGTTACCGGTGCTCACATGGCAGCTAAATCTCCAGTTCTAGGAGATCCAGTACCCTCTTCCGGCATCCAGAGGCACAGGCCAAGCATGTGGTGCACATACATACATACATGCAGTCAAATACTCACACACAGAAGTAAATCATGCTGGGTGGTGGCAGCACATGCATTTAGTCCCAGCATGCAGGAGGCAGAGGCAGGTGGATCTCTGAGTTCAAGGCCAGCCTGGTTTACATATCAAGTTACTGGATAGCCAGGGCTACATAGAGAAACTGTCTCGAAAAACACAAATGACTAGATGGATAGATAGAGACGTAGATAGATAAATAGATTGATAGATTTTTTAAATTAAGTAAACCTTTTAAGATAATCAATAAAAATGGCAGTGTAAGTATGTGTAACTGGAAATAAATCCCACTGAGATTAGGTTGGGTCAGGTTAGACCCCGGGTGCTGCTTTTCCCTCCAGTTAAGGTAATAACGAACACTTCTCTGTGCCCCATACTTTTAGTAAGTGTCTTTTTAGCATTTTCACCAGCTGACGCTAAGCCACACAAGCGTGTCCTGTCTTAGTTTACCCAGGTATCTGTGTGTTTATTCTGTGTCTAGGCTGATTCTAGTTCTCATTATTACAGACGGCGGACTCCTTGCCCTTCCCTCCTCTGCAGTCTGCGTCCCTTCCTTCTTACCACAGCTGCCACCCTTTTCTTTCCCTCTTGGGTTTTCTTCTTCCTAGTGCTGGGATCAAATCCAGACCCACAGTTTTTAAAATGTTTTCTATTTTATTTTGTTGAATACTGGTATTTTTACTGTTATTCAGCCTAAATTATTTCTCAACAGTCTTGAACTCCTGATCCTCCAGCCTCAGCCTCCAAACTCTGGGAACATAGCCACTGTCACGTTGTGCAGCCTAGAATCTGGTTTTGGAAAACACTCATCCCAGATATTTATGGCTTCATTCTTTTCTTTTTAAATTTTTTCCCTTTATTTTTCTATCTTATGTATATGGATGTTTTGCCTACATGTACGCCTGTGCACCATATGTGTGCAGTGTCTTCGGAGGCCAGAAGAGGAATATTGAATCCCTGGGGACTGGAGTTACAGTGAGCTGCCATGTGGGTGCTGGGAACTGAACCCAGGACCTCTGGCCGTGCAACTGGGGCTCTTACCCACGGAGCCGGCTCCAGCCCCTCTTTCTGCCTTCTTGATTCTGTGACCAGAATCGTGTTCTCCCAAGAAAGTTTGTCTTTTTGATCCTTCTCAAGCTACAAACTGGAACTCGGTGATTTCTAGTCCTGTTCCTGTCTGCTTGTTAGGGTGGGCAGGCGCTCCCTGGGGCCAGCACACACCACCCTGGATGGTGCCTCTTCGTGTCAGTGGGAAAGCTTTGTTTCAGAAAACACTGCCACCACCAGTCTCCCTCAGTTGTTTCCAAGTGTCTGTCTCCTTGGGAGTATATTTCTTTCTTTATTTTTATTATTTATTTATTTATTTATTTATTTATTTTGAGATAGAGTTTCTCTCTATAGCCTTTATTTGCCCTGGACTCAGTTTGTAGACCAGGCTGGTCTTAAACTCACAGAGATCTGCCTGCCCCTGCCTCCCAAGTGCTGAGATTACAGGCAGCTGCCACCACACCCGACTGGGCGTGTATTTCATACCCAGCATATGAGAAGTTATCGTTTTCCATTTTGCTTTGGTGGGGAGTGGGTATGCCATGGTGCACAAGGCTGCCCTCTGACAGCCCTGTGGAGTTGGTTCTCTCCTTCCTTTGCGTGGCTTTGAGGACTAACGCTCAGGTTGCCTCACCTGTATGGCAAACGCCTTTTCCCACTGAGCCGTCTTGCTGGCCAGTTCCTGTTTTTTGTTTGTTTTTTTTTTTTTTTTTAGTTTTTTGAGACAAGGTTTCTCTGTGCAGCCTTGGCTGTCCTAGACTCGCTTTGTAGACCAGGCTGGCCTCGAACTCACAGCGATCCGCCTGCCTCTACCTCCCGAGTGCTGGGATTAAAGGCATGCGTCACCACGCCTGGCTGCCCTGTTCTTTTTATTAAATCCTGGAATTAGAGGTAAACTCAGTGGTATGTTCTATGTATATAAGGCTTGGAGTTCAATCACCAGCATAAACCCATAAATAGAGAAAAGTCCTTCCTTCCTTAACCGCTGTTGATAAAATGTTGTGTGACGTTCACCATTTATTTCATCCTTTTTGTACATACATATATATGCATACATAATAAGTTCTCATAATATAGTGAGTATCATATTCCCTTCATATATATAATGTGTGACTATGGATTTGTGTATGGTTTTTACAATAGTTTTCTGAAATTTGCTTTTTTCATGTAACAGTAGGCCTTGGAAGTCTTTCCAAATCAATGGTTAGATGTATCTTTTTGTTATTTTCAGAATTATTTGTTTTTGCAGTACTGGGGATTAAACTCAGGGCCTTATGCATCTTAGGCATGTATACTACCAGTAAGCCACATCCTTATCTTTAAATTTTCTCTTAAAAAAGAAAAGGAGAAAAAAAAAAAGAAAGAAATGCAAAAAAAAAAAAAGAAAGAAAGAAATGCAGTTACGTGGTGTTTGATCACAGCACTGGGTCATAGGGTGTCTTTCAAAAGCAAAACAAATCAAATGAAGAGAAACAGCCTCATGGACACGTGGTTTTAGGCCTACAGGCAAATTACTTATCTCTTTTCCTGAGCCTCAATTCTCTGCATCTGTAACACTGGCTGTGAAAACCCTCCACAGGGCTGAGGATGATGTATGTAGTGGTAGCGTACTTGCCTGGCATGTGCAAGGCCCTGGGTAAAAGAGCATTGTGTGTGGTTTGCAGATTTAAAACCGCTCTTGGGTGGGGATGTACCGGCAAATGTATTTGATGATGAGATAACTGGGAGGCTGTGCATGGAACCCACCCAGGCTACCACACAGAGTCATGTGCTTCTGTCTCCTGCTCGCCTAGTGACGTATCTGAGTCTCTGCTCGATAAGTGCCTCTATAGCAACCACTCTCCTCATCCCGACATCCTGATTCGGACCTCTGGAGAAGTGCGGCTGAGTGACTTCTTGCTCTGGCAGGTAGGTCGTTTTGGAGCATGTTGTTTTGCGGTCGGGCTGAAGCCTGGAGCTGAATGCCAGCGGTGGGTTCCCGCTCCCCAGCGCTGCACAGCAGGAGCTGAATGTCAGCGGTGGGTTCTCGCTCACCAGCGCTGTAAACGGCTAGGGCAGTGCCTCCAGGCTGTACGTGGAAACGCTTGCTTTTCTTTCTTCACCCGACCCTGCATGCGTAATGTGGTTCTTGCTACCCACAGTGCAGTGCTTTCACCTGAAGGAGAAACCAAAGCCACCCTACCCTAGTGAAACTTTACATAGCTCTTTTGAAGGAACGGGCCCTTTGAGACCCTGGCTAACCTGGAGTCGCTGGCACTAGTGCCACAGGAACCTTACTTTTCAGTTAGTCGCCTCCTCCTCAGAAGAAGAGGCTACGTCTAAGCAGGCGTATCTCAGGAGACATTCTGGCTGCATTCAGACTCTCGGGCTTAGTGTTCCTTTTTGCTTAGTTTTCCCAGCATGTGTAGTCCCTAAAAGCTCACATCCAGTTAGTACTGTTTATTGTTTAAAAATCTCTGCTCTTAACCAGGCAGTGGTGGCACACACCTCTAATCCCAGCACCTGGGAGGAAGAGGCAGACAGATCTCTGAATTGGAGGCCAGCCTAGTTTATGTTTCAGGATAGCCAGGGCTAGACAGAGAAACTCTATCTCAAAAAGAAAAAAAGAAAAAGAAAAAGAGTCATTGAGGGAGCCTCAGCTTGGAGACATCTCAAGTATCTGAATCTATCTTAAAATTAAGGCTGTAGGAAGATAGTGCCATTGGTGAGGATTGGTCCATAAGCACTGCAGCCTAAGTCAATTCCCTGGCTTTGTATAAAGAGCCTGCTGCGACCATGCACTCTTAGAACTCAGTGCTAGGAAATTGAAGTCAGGATCCCTAGAGCTCTGGCCAGTTAGCTGAGCCTGACCTGTAAGCCCAGTCCCAGAGAAAGAGCCTGTCTCCTGAGGAGCAATGCCCATGGGTGACCTCTGACCTCCGCAAGCACTCACAGGTACCCACAAGTGAACTGACACTAGCTACTGAAACTGCTTTTACTTAGTCTTTGGGTATTTGAGGGAAATGTGGTGTATACCTAGTGGTTGTGCTGCTCAGAGCACATTTTAAAGTTTGCATTGAGCTGAGATTTAAGGGACCACAGTGGTGTGGGCCCCGTGAGTTACGTGTTTACTGTGCATGACAAGGCCCTGATTTGATCCCTGGCACTTTGCAAGGAGGACGAAAAGGGGGGGAGAAAGAAGATGGAGGAGAGGGAGCGAGTTAGAAAGATAAAGAGGAAGCACACCGATAAAGTAGAGGACTTGCCCAAAGAGTTGCCCGACAGATGCAGGAGTCTGATGCCCTTAAGAAGAGACTCAGCAGAGGCCATGATCTAGGGAAGGTGACTGCACCTCAGAAAAAATGCTGAGTTCCTCCTTCGTGCTGGGAGGGTGACGCTGACTGACTGAGAAACTCCTACTGACTGCAAGTGTGAAGCTCTTGAAAGTCCAGACTCTGAGAAAGTCATTGCAGGGGCTGGAGAGATGGCTCAGAGCTTAAGAGCACTGACTGCTCTTCCAAAGATCCTGAGTTCAGTTCCCAGCAACCACATGGTGGCTCACAACTATCCATAATGTGATCTGGTGCCCTCTTCTGGCCTGCACGTGTACATGCAGGCATAACACTGTATACATAATAAATAAAATTGTAAAAAAAAAACAAAACGTCATTGCAGCCATAGGAAAGAGAGGGGCAGCTTCCTGCCAGTGGCACTTTCAGTCAGGCATGGCTCCCCTACCTTAATCCCAGCATTTGGATGGTATGAACTTGAACCTACCTGTTCTATACAGTAAGTGCCAGGTCAGCCAGGGCTACAGAATGAGACTCTGCCTCAGAATAAAAGCCACTTTGATTTGTTCCGGAGGAAATACTTGGTATCTTGGTAGAAGCTGTGGAGAAGGTGACATGAGTCAACAGTAGCAAATTAGTGAGCAGTGGCTATCAGGAGTGCTGGGGCTGGGACAGCTCAGTTGTCGTCCGTGTTCGTCTGTGCTGGGCTTTCCTTCATGCACATTTAATCTTCACAGCTCTGCAGAGACTTGCGGTGTTATCTAGCTGCATACTTGAAAAAGCTGAGGCCCAGAGAGGTTCAAGAACTCAGCCAGGCCAATGGTAACAGTCCATCCCGGCAGTTTGCCTCCAGAACCCACGGGCTGAGGACACGGTGTCACACTGTCGCTACTTAAAATAACAAGCGCAGCTACCGTTTGTTCTGGCTGGCTGTAGCAGACTGTGTGTGTCTCAGATGACCTCTAAGGGCCAGGAGCCAATAACATAATCCAGATGTATTTCATAGTCCTAAAAGTGGCTTTTAGAAGCATGGTGGAGCTGGGTACAGTGGCACATGCCCTTGATCCACAATGCCATGATCCAGGCAGATCATGTGGATTTCAGGCCAGCCTGGTCTACAGTGTTAATTCCATGTTGGCCATTGGCTACCCCTGAGATTTTTCTCTCAAACAAAAAAGGAAAGAAGGGAAGAGGAAAGATCTGGTAGGAACCTTTATTAGTTTATTTCAGCTTTGCCACAGGAAGGGGATCTAATCGCCTTGTGACCCTTCTTCCAACAGTGAGGGAACCTGGGCTGGCTGCTCTGGAAACCTGTGCCATCTTGTTTCTCGGCTTTTCCCCACGCAGTGTGTGTCCCCACTGGAGCACTGGCCAGCAGTGCAGCCCCAGGGGTGCACCTCACTCATGCTCTGTTGCTTGTTTTTGCCAGACCTCCCACTCCTGCCTAGTGTTCCAGCCTGTTCTGTGGCCAGAGTACACATTTTGGAACCTCTGTGAGGCAATCCTGCAGTTTCAGAAGAACCACACTGCACTTCAGGTATGAGTCGGGCAGGACGGACGTTGGCAGGCCCACCTTGTGCTGATGGCTTGGTGCCTCTTTTTTAAAAGCTTTACTTGTTTCTGTGCATAGATGTGCCATAATTGATGCATGTGTGTGTGCCATAGTGCACATGTGAAGGAAGCCTCTGGAAGTGTGTTCTCTCCTCCCTTTGGGTCTCAGGAATTCAACTCAGGCTTGGTGACAAGTGCCTTTGCCCACTGAGCCATCTCTCTAGCCCACCAGACATTTCTTGACAACCAGTGATGGTTATTACACTAACACTGTTATTCACAGATGATTTACTGTGTGTCAGACAGTGAGTGTTTTACACACAGACCTCAACTACTGCTGCCAAGCACTCAGGAAGGTCGGTCTTCTTAGCTTCTTATATAAATGAGTAAACGGGAAAAATGGCTGGGACATGGTGCTGTGTGCTTTTTTTATTTGTTTGTTTGTTTTTTTGTTTTTCAAGACAAGGTTTCTCTGTGTAGCCTTGGCTGTCCTAGACTCGCTTTGTAGACCAGGCTGGCCTGGAACTCACAGCAATCCACTGCTTCTGCCTCCCGAGTGCTGGGATTAAAGGCGTGTGCCACCACACCCAGCTATGCTGTGTGCTTTTAATCCTAGCACTCAGGAAGCAATCTCTGCGTTCAGGGCCATCTTGGACTACATATTGAATTCCAGACCAACGATGGCCTGGTCTTGAAAAGAGGGGTGTGGGGTAGACAGACAGACAGACATGTTTAAGGGCCAATATGATATGAGGAAAAGTGTTCTGCAGACACAGGAGAAAGCTCAAAGAGATTGTCTGATATTCCCTAAAGATCCTAATCAAATCAGAGTCACAGCTGGCGACGCCCACCTATAATACTAGCCAGTGGGAGGCTGAGGCAGGAGGATTTCCGATCGAAGGCCAGTGAATTTGAGACCATGTCTCCAATAAATAATTGTCACAGTGGAAGTCTGCAGAGTCACTCATGAGCAGCAGTGTAGCCTTTCAGCTGTCTGCAGTCTCCCACACGCTGTCTCCTTCTGCTAACCGCTGGCCACATGGGCAGAGGCTGACCCTGAGCTGCGGTGTGGTTCTGCATACATTTATCTACGTAGCCTCCCTAAATGTAACAGATTTGCTGTCCTTATTTTTCCAGCTATGAAAACAGGGACAGGAACTAACTGTGCCAAGGCCACTGAGCTAGGAACCTGCATTTTGAAATCATAGTTGTTTCTTAAGCCTGGAGAGAGAGTAGCCAGGAAGAAGGAATGATGTGAGTCAGGGTCTCACTGGCCTCAAGGTCCCTTTTGGGAAGCTAATGAAAGCCATAGAACATGCCCACTGAGAAACAGGCCCGTGTTCATGAGATTGTGCTCACACACAGCTACATGGCGCACTGTCAGGGTCCGCCAATTCCCGTTCTCAACTCCCGGCATTAGTCACTTGAATGACAAGAGTTTTACCAATGAGTCTCAAGATATGAGTAATTTGAACACAGTGGCTTAGAACAAATGAAAAGCTAAATAGCAAAGCATGAGTTACCTGCTGCCAGGGAGGAATGTGCCTGGAGCTGCCTCCAAAACTAAAACATTTTGTGTTTTTTTTGATGAAGTACATCTTGTAATTCATTGATACCTACCCAGCAGTTGCTGATAGTGGTGATTGATGATTAGAATAATCATTTTCTAACGATGAGGATGGTAGCAGTGGTAACTTCCGTCTCAGGCACCGCGCTGTACAGTAGCAGTGCTCACGTTAAGCTACGTGGTCCTAAAATACCTGACTTTGACACGTCTCATAATTGTCTAAGGCCTCTTCCTCTTTTGTCTCCTGCTGTGTCAGTGGCTAATTTTGACAGTACACACACACACACACACACACACAGACACACACACACCGCTTCCCCTTTCTTCCCATTTACTGTTTTTAATCACCTGTAGGCAAAGAAAGCGGGTAATTAAGCACAGAGAGTTGTGTGTATAAAGTCAGAGTACATGCGTCTCCATGAAGCCTGGAGAGCCGCTGTGTGGGATTCGTGTATGGGCATTCTTGTGTGGACACCTATTATTTCAGTGCCCAGAAGCCAGAAGCCTTTTTTTTTTTTTTTTGGTTTTTCAAGACAGGGTTTCTCTGTGTAGCCTTGGCTGTCCAAGACTTGCTTTGAAGTCCAGGCTGGCCTCGAACTCACAGCGATCCGCCTGCCTCTGCCTCCCGAGTGCTGGGATTAAAGGCGTGCGCCACCACGCCCGGCTCCCAGAAGCCTTTTATTACCTCGGGTTTCTTAGTGCTTTGTTGAGGAGTTGCCTCAGGCTCTATCTTCTCCATGAATGTTTATTGAGTTCCCTAGTAAGAATCAGGCCTGCCGTCAGGCACAGGAGGGTCAGCAGCTACCCTGCCAGACAAACGTCTACCCTCATGGAGCTTGTATTTTTAGTTGAGTAGCAGACAGTAAGCAAGCAAACAAATGTAAGGGAATTCTCAGCTAGACTAAGGCTGTAAAGACTGTGCAGCCTGGGGCTGGAGAGATGGCTCAGAGGTTAAGAGCACTGTCTCTTCTTCCAAACACATGGGGGCTCACAACCATCTATTATGAGATCTGGTGCCCTATTCTGGCCTGCAGGAGTACATGTGGACAGAATACTTACTGTACAAATGCAAATAAATCTTTTAAAAAAATAAATAAATAATGTGCAGCCTGGGGAGAGCGTGTGGGAGAGCCTCGAGGGTCGGCAGGCGGCACAGTTGAGGTCTTCGGAAGGAAGGTGGAGGCAGGCCGTGGGGAGTTAGGCCTCTGAAGCACACAGAGCTTGCCAGTGGAAGCAACACAACCAGAGGACTTAGGGGACAGGCAGAATCTGATAAAGTATTTGGTTTAAAAAAAAATCACTTGAGACTTTAAGGGGCCAGAGGCAGATCTGGAAGACTGGACACCTGCGGCACTGGACATCTCTTTATGTGTACTAGGTGACTGCTGGGCTGGCTGAGCTGCTTCTACAGCCCTACAGCAGCTGCTTCCTGTTGGTTTACATTATTATTATTATTATTATTATTATTATTATTATTATTATTATTATTATTATTATTATTATTTTAATACTGTGGAGGGGTGTGTGCACGTGAGTGCAGTTAACTGTGGAGGCCAGAGGTGTTGCCCTCTGCAGCTGGAGTTACACGTGGATGTGAGCTGCAGTGTGAGTGGGGGAATCAAAGAATCGTTTGTGCTCTTAACTACTCAGCCATTCCTCCTTTCCTTTTTTTGTTTTGTTTTAGTTTTTTAGATTTTATCTAGAGAAATGGTTTGGTAGCTTAGCGCGCTTGGTGCTGTTGCAGAGCACCCACATGGTGGCTCACAACCCCAGTTCCAGGAGTCCAGTGCCTTCTTTTAACCTCTAAGGGCACCAGGCATGCACAGGTGTACATACGTACATGCATACGTGTAAGCAAACATTCAGACACACAAAATAAGTAAGTCTTCCAAAAACTTTTTTCCTTATCTGTACTTGCTTCTTTAAAAAAAAGATTAAAGCTTTATGTGGTATGATGGTGCACACCTTTAATCTCTGCGCAGGGAGTCAGAGGATCTCTGAGTTCGAGGCCAGCCTGGTCTATAGAGTGAGTTCCAGGATAGCCAGGTCTACACAGAGAAACCCTGTCTCAGGGCGGGGGTGGAGGGGAGATTTTAGTGTATGAGTGTTTTGCCTGCATGTATATGGATACACCATGTGATTTTTTTGTTTTTAAAGAGATGTAGGATTGAACCTAATGCCCTACACATGCAAGGCAAGTGCTTTATTTATTTATTTATTTATTTATTTATTTATTTATTTTGGGGGGGAGTTCGAGACAGGGTTTCTCTTTGTAGCCTTGGCTGTTCTGGACTCACTTTGTAGACCAGGCTGGCCTCGAACTCACAGTGATCCACCAGTGTCTGCCTCCCAAGTGCTGGGATTACAGGCGTGGACCACCATGCCCGGCCAAGGCAAGCACTCTTATTACTGAACCCCCCGCCGCCCCCATCCAGCCCTTCATGAAAGGTTTGGAGCCTGAGCACCAGCAAAGTGGCAGAGAACTCAGGCCTGGCTCCGACATCATGTTCTTTATTTCTTCTGCGTGTGGAAGTGCAGAGGCTCAGTACCGTTTTCTGGTGAGCTTCTGAGAGCATTTACAGTGAGGTGGCCACCAACACTGGTGACAGAACAGCAAACAGTTCTGAGTGGGGCTTTCTTTATCCAGCTTTTCTAAGTCACCCCAGGGGTGGGTGTTGTTATTCCCACTTCACAGATTAAGAAAAAGCCTTGGTGGCTGGACAGTGGCTCGGGGGTTGTGAACACTCCTTGCTCTTGCAGAGGACTCGGGTTCAGCTTCAGGCATCTACACGGTGCCTCACAACCAAGCACCCCTAAATAGTTCCAGGAGTTCAGTGCTCTCTTCACATCTCCCTACACACACACCCAGCCTCAAAGAAATTTTATTTCTAGGAAAAACCATAAATCGCCCATATCACATTTTATTTACTTTAAGAATATTCCTGGGCTGGGCCTTTAATCCCATTACCCAGGAGGCAGAGGCAGGCGATCGCTGTGAGTTTGGGGCCAGCCTGGTCTACATAGCAAGTCTAGGACAGCCAAGGCTACACAGAGAGTCCCTGTCTCAAAAAAAACATAAAAAAAGACAAATAAAAAAAGGAAAAGTTTCTTTGAAAAAGGAAGGAGAAAAGGAAAAATGAACTCAGCTGTTAAGAGGGGCTAGAGAGATGGCTCAGAGGTTAAGAGCACTGGTTGTTCTTCCAACGGTCCTGAGTTCAAGTCCCAGCAACCACATGGAGGCTCACAACCATGTGTACTGAGATCTGTGCCCTCTTCTGGTGTACATGCAGGCAGAACACTTTGTACATAATAAATCTAATTTTAAAAAGAGGGTATCCTGAGAGTCTAGGACAGCCAAATCTACACAGAGAAACCATGTCTTGAAAAAAACCCAGAAACAAACAAACAGTTTGACTACCATAACCAGCTCTCCTGCCCAGCTTCTCTTAGATTCCAGGCGTTGAGTTTATGTTGTCAGGCTTTCTCCACTGACACATTTTTTTTAAAGATTTATTTATTATGTATACAATATTCTGCCTGCAGGTCAGAAAAGGGCACCAGATCTCATTATAGATGGTTGTGAACCACCTTGTGGTTGCTGGGAATTGAACTCAGGACCTCTGGAAGAGTAGCCAGTGCTCTTAACCTCTGAGCCATCCCTTCAGCCCCACCCCCACTGATAAATTTTGCCAGCCTTCTCTCCACCTTTATGTTTTGAGGCAGGATCTGTCACTAAAGGTGAAGTTATCTACTTTGCTAGGCTGGGAGGTCAGCTGAGTTTCAGGGATGGCCATATCGCCCTCCCAGTGCTAGGATTACAAGCACTTACTGCCACCTTTGGTTTGTGGGGATCCAGCTTGAACCCTTTCCCAACACACACACACACACACCACACGCCACACACACAGGTAACGTTTTTCTGTGGGTTTTGGGTTGGTTGGTTTGTTTTGTTTTGTTTTTGAGACAGGGTCTCTATTATGTAGCCGGGCGATCCTGGAACTTCTTATGTAGACCAGGCTGGTGCGGAACTCAGAGATCCTCCTGTCTGTGCTGGTATTAAAGGTGTGCACCACCATGCCTGGCTTGCTCACAGCTCCATTTTGAGAGTCGGTGAGACAACTGATGAAGTGTCTGTGAACATGCAGGATGCTCCTAAAGAGTGAAGACAAGATCTGGGGTGCTGCTGCACACACCTTAAATCTCAACACTCGCAAGGCAGTGGCCAGTGGATCTCTGAGTTCCAGGACGGCCAGGGCTGCCTAGGGAAACCCTCAATATCAGCAAAAAAGACTGAAGACAAGGCACTCAGAGCATATAGGCTGTTTGGGACAATTCTTAAACACAAAGTGCCATGACACAGTGTTGGCTATGGTAAAGTTATTCTATGGGAAATCCCACTGCTCACTGGCCGCTGTAGTGCATGCTTATAGTGCCGGCCACTTGGAAGACAGAAGTCTGGACAACATAGTGGAACTCTGTCTTAGAAACAAAAACACTGCACTGGGTTGCTTGCTCATGGGTTGTGTTGGGCAGGAAGGAGGAGCTGTGCTGCTGAGGCTCTGTAAGCCAGACAGATTGGCAAGGTAGAGAATCCATGAGACGCAGCAGCCCCTTCTGATCCGAGGGATTTACCCCTCTGGCCACAAGCATCCTTCCCGAACTCGTGAGATCACGTGGTCAAATGATGAAATGCTTCATGTGCAGAGTGCTCCGAGTGCCAGAGAGGAAAACGAGAGTCCCTTCCCCTTTAAAGGGCTTACTGTTGGTCTGAAGAGCTGCTCCTGGAGACTGCCTGCCTCCAGCTGTCAGAGTTGGTTCCAGGCACCCGGAGCCTTCAAGGACTCTTTTCTAACAGAAAGCAGACTAGAGACCCAATACCTGCTCTACAGCCGTCAGTGGCTTAAGAGACTTGACGTTGCTTCTGAGCCTTCCTAGGAGGGCCATTTGCTCACAGTCGAGCCTGTCTTCATTGGCGAAGGCAAGTCTAGTTCTAGACCCTGAAAACAGCTTACGAAGCTGGAGACCATAAGAAGACCCAGTGAGTGTTCTGCCCCAGACAGTAGACAGTGACAGCACATGGAATCGCAGCCTACCTGCTGCTGCGACAGTGGATTTTGTATTTATCACCTCTAATCCTTTAAACCTCTCTTCAAGGTAGGCACAACCCCCACTTTACAAATAAATAAAAACAAGGAGAGGAAAGGATCTTCCTAAAGCCACAAGGCTAGTTGGTAGGAGACTCAGAAATCAGACTGTTTACCTGTTTCAAAGTGTAAGTTGAAAAAAGAATCATAATAAACGTAGACACTTCATACAAAACAAGCCAAGATGAACTGCTCCCTGGCTTCCCTGTGCCACGTGGGTGCCATCCGCTGCTTAGCCCTCCCAAGCCTTGTCACACTGGCAGAAACTCTCTGCAGAGTTTGTATAGTTGGCCACTCTGTACACTACCCCCACCTTCTCCATGCCCAGCTCTACCTAAAATTATCTCCCTACCCCAAACCCTACTTCTCTCTAGCAGAAGGCCCGAGACGTGTATGCTGAGGAGCGGAAGAGGCACCAGCTGGAGAGGGACCAGGCCGCAGTGACAGAGCAGCTGCTTCAAGAGGGGCTCCAGGCCAGTGGGGATGCCCAGCTCCGACGGACACGCTTGCGCAAACTCCGTGCCAGACGAGAAGAGCGAGTCCAAGGCTTCCTGCAGGCCTTGGAACTTAAGCGGGCTGACTGGCTGGCACTTTTGGGCACTGCATCTGCCTAAGTGAGGCTGGCTACCGGCCACTTTGCCCTACCCTCTGCCTCAACTCCCTTTTCTTGATGCAAGACACCTCCCCTGTTTTCTCTGCTTTGCAGGGAACCCCAAAGGCAAGTTTGGGCTACCTAAGACAATGAGCCCTGGAGTTTGAGGGAGAGTCTCCCCTGTGCACACTGAGACCAGTCCAGACAGCAATACATCTGGAGAGCAGGACCCTAGCTCATCAGTTATATATCCTGTCCATGGTTTTGGATGCATGGTCTTTTTTCCTCCAGCATATTCGTCAACATGCAGAAGAAGCCTAGGCCTTTACCATCATGCCTACGCCTCCCCATGGGACTTTCACAAAAGACTTGGATCCACTGGTAGATTTTAACTGATAGGCAGCCAGTGTTATTGGGCAGGGAAGAGGGGTGGGGAGGACAGGAAGAAAATTTGCCCATCTGCTGCTCCTCCCCTTGGCTCTCCACCTGGGATTTGCTATTGAATCTCCACCCCCTCCCACCACCAGCACTGATTGCTCACTGAAAGGCTCAGCGCCCCAATGGCTCATGGAAGCCAGGCGGGTGATTACAATCCAATTACCTATTGTTGACTCAGCCCACACAAGCTTTACTCCCCTTGGCAGGGCGGCCAGGCTCCACTCCCCAGTGAGACCCAACCCCCTCCATGTGTCCAGACAGGGCAGCAGAAGGGCCTGTGGAGGTCCTAGGCTAACCCAACACAGGCCAGCTTGGGTCACACATCAGGACTGAACAGACTCGAGCATTTCCCTGTTGGCCGCCGCCGTCCCTCAGCACCTCACACTGATCCCCCTCCCAGTCTTCGCAGCTCTTTGACCTGGCTCCTTAAGTAGCCCCGAGACAATTTACTCTCAGCATGGCAGACCGTGCTCCAGGCTTCTTGGCCTGTGAAGGCCCTGCGCCCAGCTGGAAAGAGGCAAGGTTGTACCCTTCCCTGCCTCCCCATAGGGCTGTGAGAGATGGCAGCTACCCTTGAAGAAAGGTCTGCTGAGCATAAATACTAGCCAGAAACGTCAACTGAGTGCCACTCTGGCCTTCCTATGCTGTCTGTAAGCCCAGCACCTCCTCCCAGAGGGAGGTGGGCTATATTATAAGCCATGTTAAGTGTGTTCTTCAAATTCCTAACTTTCTATACCTTGGTTCCCACCCCCATTTTGTGGCTACATACTGGCACTGGTGACCTTTTGGCCATACTCTTCCTCTCAGAATCATGGATAAAGGCCTGACACCAACCAAAAGCCAATCGATGCACCCTTTGGCACAGCCCCCTATACACCTGGCACTCCCCAAAACCAACCCTGGCACAGAGATCCCCAAAAGCAGGTGCTGTACATTTCCCAGCCTTACAATGAGGCTGTTGACAGCTTTAATTAGGGAGGCATGAATTATGTGGCTATGATGCAGAGCCCTACAATTAAGGCGTGAATGAGAGGCTGGAGGCAGCAAAGGGAGTCTACCCAGCAAGCATGGCTGTTGAGTCCTGGCTGACTTTCTCTTACGATTGGAGTACAGTACAGGTGATTAATGGGGCTGGTATCTTCCTGCCTGGGGACCTGTATTCTGGGAAAGGTGCACGGGTGGGGGGGGGGTGGCTGCCTCAAGAAGCACTGTGAGAGTGGAAAGAGGCAGATCCATTGCTGCCCGGAAGCAAAGGCTGCAAAATGCTTTATTTGAACTCGTGGACGTTTGCTTTCTGCTGGTATGGTTAGTGCAAACTAGCTTCAGCCCTTGCCTCAAATAATAAGGTGGGACCTATTTATGTGTCTTTCATCTAAACACTAAACGCCCTGTTGCAGATGTTAGCCGGTTGTGTTATGGCTATCGGATAGATTTTTTTTTTTTTTAATTCTTAGATAATAAGATTTGTTTGGTAACCGCAACGAAAGAACGCTTTGCTTGGCTTCTGTGATTGGCACCCTCCCTCGCTTGTGCTTGGCTAGCGCTGGGCTTTGGGGTGCTCTGGAAGGGCCCCTTGGCCATCACACCTGTTCCGTCTACTTGTTTCCTAACCTTCCGGCGCTTTCTTTCAACCGCCTTTCTTCACGCAACCGAGAGCAAGCCAGCTTGGTGTCTTAGGAGGGATTTCGCCAGCTGTGGCATCTGCAAAGCCCAGGTTTGGTGGCCTCTATTGAATGGGGGCAGCTGGGCTAGCTGTATCCCAGACCCAGAGGGCTTAGGGGGAGGGGAGCATTTCGCAGACTGTTGGCGGCTTTTCTCCACCATTCTGTGACAGGGTCCAGAGGGCTGGACATGCAGGGACTTAAGCCACCCTACAGATGTTGGGGGGGTGTTTAGCGTTTGGGGAGGAGGTTCAGCAGTAGGTGCTGAAAGGACAGCTCCTACCTGCCCCGCCGTACCCGAAAGGCACCCCTGCGTGTAAAGTCTCCACTTCCAGCCCACACCCCCACATCCAGTGGACTGCTTTCCAGGTGAGGCACACGGAGGGATTCCCCAAGGTGGCAGCGCAGCTCGAAAGGATGCACGTCCGACTGCGCCAGGCTGCCTCCCGGCTCTCAGCCTACTAGAGCCCGTGGCCCCCAGAGCTGCCTCCCGCGCCTCCAGGGGCGAGCCACCCGCCGCCTATGCAACTGGGCGGCGCGGCCAGGCCTCGCAAACCCCTCTTCTGGGGCCCCCAGCTGGAGCAGGAAGCAAAGCGGCCGAGATGTGCCCAGTGTCGCAGGGCTTGGAGAAGTGGGTAGCGGGTTGCATAAGGTGGAAGGAACTTGGTAGTTTGCAAAAGCCAGCTCTGGGCGGGAGCAGAACCGCGAGCCCGCCACCTCCCGCGCCCCTCATTTATTGCCTCCTACTCCAACGCGCGCCTCCCCCACAGCACCCCCTCCCCCAAGGCGCGCCGCCGTCTCGCGCGCCCTCCCCCTACACCCCCTCCTCACTCCAGAGGAGGTGAGTTTAAACCCCGCCCACGTGACCCCAACTGGGCCAATGAGCGGCGGCGGGAGGTGAAATCCGGTTCTAACCGGTCCGGGGCTCCCAGCGCTATAAAAACTTTATAAACCCCCCGGAGCCCGAGCAGTGTGAAGAAGCATCGAGAGCGACCCCCGGACGGACCAAACCCACGCGCAGCTGTATCCCCCGCGTTCAGCGCCGACGTTCCCCCACCGCCGCCATGCCCAAAAGAAAGGTACGTGGCGCGAGCGCGCGGGTGCCCCGTAGCCGCCGCCGCCGCCGCTCGCCTCGAGCGCGGGACTCCGTGGTGGATCGAGCGCTGCGCGGGATTCCAGCCTAAGTCGGGCTGCGGGCGAACCATGCGCGGCGCGCTGCCCGCGGGCGCCAGAAGCCATATTGGAGGATCGGCGGCGGGAGGAGCCATGTTGGCCGCTGTTTATCCCGCTCCCTTCGGCCGCCCGCGCCCCCTCCCCCACCGGCAGCCCCCTCCCCTCCTCCCCGCGGGCGAGCGAGCGGGCGATTCAAACCCGAAAGGGCGGGAAGGCGGCGCTCGGCTGGGCGGGCGGGGGAGCGCTCTGCCGCCAAAACTGCCGCCGCGAGGGGCGGGACCGCGGCGTGGCTCCGCCCCCGGCTGCCCACGTTCCCGGCGCACGGGACGCGAGCCGCCGCCCACGAGTTCCCCGAGCTCCCGCCCTCGACGGCTGCCATGGCAACGCGCTGGGCTCCGCCTCCGGAGGGGTTTGTTTGCACAATCTGCAGCTGTTGCTCCTGCCTGGCTGGTGGTGGCGGGCGCCGTCCCGGACCGGCTCCAGCTTCTCCCGCGCTTTGCAGCCAATCTACGGGGTCCTCCGTGCGCGCCTCGGCTTTCAGTTGTGCTCCATCGCCACTAAAACTACTTTTAAAGAAACTAAATGAATATGTTTTAGAAACGTGGTGTCTGACGCTTTCCGTTACAAGTTTCTCGTGACGGGGCTGCAATCGGGATGTAAAGTTAATAAATTAAAAATAAAATAATTTGGGACTGGAGAGATGGCTCAGTGGTTAAGAGTGCTTTGGCTCTTTCAGAGGACCTGGGTTCAGTTTTCAGAACCCACATCAGGCAATTCACAACTGCTTGTAACTCCAGATCCAAGGGACCCACCGCCTCTGATCTCTAAGGAAAGCTGCATACATATACACACACACACACACACACACACACACATATACAGAATTGGAAATAAAGCAATTTCAATAAAAAATGTTTCTGCCGACTGAGTTTTACCACCGAGGTCTTATCTTTTTATAGGCCGAAGGGGATGCTAAAGGAGATAAAGCCAAGGTGAAGGATGAGGTGAGTCTTAAGGCCTGTCACGGTGTTCCATTCGTGGTAGTAACTGACCACAACCCTGGTCTGGAAGTTAGCCAAGAATTGCTTCATTCACTTTCTTTAATGTGAAACAAACTGCGTGAAACTTGTGCTTAATTTTTTCTTTTAACTTTGTTTCTTTTTATAGCCACAGAGGAGATCTGCACGGTTGTCTGCTGTAAGTGTGTGTGGGCTTTGTTTGATTCCTCATACTTTGAGGTTGGGAAAAGCAATCCCGGCAGGGTTTCGGAGCTGTGGTCTGGTGGGTTGTTAACTTTGGTCTATCTACTAATGGTTTTCTCTTCCCCTCTGCCTACCAATAAGAAACCTGCTCCTCCAAAGCCAGAGCCCAAGGCTAAGAAGACCCCTGCAAAGGTAAGCGGACGGAACCGTCCTTCACCGCCTTAATTAACCTAATTCAACATGGTGGTGGGCCCGCTATCCCTGGCTGTTGGGAGTCATTTTCATAGCCTGGTTCCTGATATTTGTCAGAGGTATCCGTGTCCTTGGCAAGTTAAAATTCCGTTTTCGTTTACTGGAGCGGGCTGTGTATTCAGTAGGTAAGCCTACTTTGTAGGACCTTGCAGATTGTATCCTGGTAATGCAAGCTGTGAAACTGTTCTGTCATGCCTTGGTTTTAGAAGGGAGAGAAGGTACCCAAGGGGAAGAAAGGGAAAGCTGATGCCGGTAAGGATGCAAATAATCCCGCGGAAAATGGAGACGCCAAAACAGACCAGGTACAGTTGCTGTTCGCTTTTTTTCTGGCTGGTACTGATCTGTAAACTGTTTATTATCCTTTATATCTGTATCACGTGGGTTTGATGCAATTTTCCTCCAATCTAAAATCCTCATTTCTAAAAATGTATTCTACTCTAAAAGCACTGGATTGTGTTGGCTTGTCCTCAAGTGTCACTCATGTTAGTACCATAAAGTTTTGAAGTTGGAAGTGACCTTGGGTCTTCCCTAGTCAGAGCTAGTTTGGAGTTGATTTTGTAAAGTGGGCCGTTCCTGAAGTGTGGTCGGTCTTGATGTCTCTTAAGTGCCCCAAACCTAGATTTTTACCCTGGAAACAAGGTGATGCCATGTCTGGACTATGAGCAGATAAATGTGGTTTGCATGCTGACTTTATCTATTTTTCATTTAGGCCCAGAAAACCGAAGGTGCTGGTGATGCCAAGTGACGTGTGTGCATTTTTGATAACTGTGTACTTCTGGTGACTGTACAGTTTGAAATACTATTTTTTATCAAGTTTTATAAAAGCAGAATTTTGTTTTACTTTTTTTTTTTTTTTAAGCTATGATGTTAGCACACAGAACACTTCATTGTTTGGGGGGGAAGGAACATGTCTCACTAACATAATGTCTCCCAAGCTTGATTGATGATGGAAAACTTCTTCCCCTGATAATTCTCAAAGGCTCCTGTTGGCTCCCAAGAGGCATCCTGGTGTTGACATATGTGGCCACCATGGCACAAAATGCCTCGTGATGTGGGAAAACTAAATTCACTTTTGTATCCTCCTACCCCGTACCAGCAACATCGACTTAACTCCCTTAAAACCAGAGACCTGTTGGAACCTGACCCCCAAAATTGTTTTTCCAGTCTATTGGGCAATCTGGACTTTGCAGTGATGTCATTAAGTGTCCTCAGAAGAGCGGTGGTTCCTTTTATAAAAGACTGTGGATCTTCAGATTGATAATTCTGCCATTTCCATTTCATTTCCTGAAAGTCAGGGTCGGCTTGTGAAAAGTTGTTAAACAACATCCTTAATGTGAAATGTCAACCCTCACTCTAAGCTACTTCCCCCTTTTCAAAGCATTGAATGGAGGTTTCATTGGGTTTTATAGTGGCTTTCTGATGTTGGTAGTCTGTACAAGAAGGGAATTTGGAAGTTCTTGTATACTGTTAATGATTGTCTGCCCACGTCCTGCCTGAAATACCATGATTGTTTATGAAAAGTATCTTTAATAAAGCTGGATACAGTTAGACTTGGAGTGTTGCCTCTGGTCTTTTCCCTGCATTGGGGAACATGGTTTCTAGGTTTCTTGGTTTGATCAATTGGCCTTGGGTCTAATCACATCTCAGTGGTGAGTGGAGATGGGTATGCTTCCCAGAAGTAGACTAATGCCTGGTGGGTGCAGGGAAGTGGTTCTTCACTGGTGTAGCAATCCTTAAAGTGTAGGCAAAGCTCAGCAGGTCATGTTGGATTGCTGACAGCTGGGCATCCCTCAGATTGACAGACTAGAGTCTGCTGTTGCTTCTCTAGGGGCAGTGCTGCTGGGTATGACCATGTGAGATAGTCTACCAGGCTACTGGCCTCAACAGTGTTAGGAAATTTTGGCTAATGGGCGGGTATAAGAAAGCAGCCCAGCCGGGCGTGGTGGTGCACGCCTTTAATCCCAGCACTCGGGAGGCAGAGGCAGGCGGATCGCTGTGAGTTCGAGGCCAACCTGGTCTACAAAGTGAGTCCAGGACAGCCAAGGATACACAGAGAGACTCTGTCTTGGAAAACCAAAAAAAAAAAAAAAAAAGGCAGCTCTTCTGACAGACTTGTGACTACAATTTTAACATGTGTCACAGACCATGCACCTAAACCTTTGGGAAGGGTTTTTGTCTGAGGCAACAGGTGCAGGTATGTTTGTCAAGAATCTTAGACTTGTACTTAAAGGGCACTGTGTTCATATTGACTGGTGAAACAGTTCAAGACTGGAACTGTGGGCTGTCTTTCTGAATATGAATAGTAGATTGGTGTTTGAGCAAAATTTGAATATAGTTGGGTTTCCTACCAGTATTCAGACTGAATATTGCTTATGCACTGCATGCAATTCTGTCATGGGCTGTGCTGGTCTTAGGAGCCAGTTGTGCCCTGTGTCATAGCTAGCTGTATTTTTCCAGCTGCTGGTCACCTTTTGCCAAATATGGGATACGTGCTTTGAGTTTCAACCTCTGACCTTCCTTCCTGTAGCTTGGCCCATTCAGCACCTGTGCTGTGTCAGCCCTGTGTCAACTAAAGCCTGGACACAGCCATGTGCCGCCTGGCTATACTTTTACACTGTGGCCCCACAGCACTTGGGAGACTTAGTCAAGATCTGCAGTTCAGGAGTTGGAAAACAGACTTGGCCACATGAAAAACATTTCAGCACCAAAAAATGGACCCTTCTGGGCTTGCCGGCACACACATGACCTGCTAACCTCTGGCACTTAACTCCACTTTAACTAATACCCTCTCCTAGCCCCTTCCATGGGCACCTGGTACACAAACATGTAGACAAAAAAAGATTTTGTAATAAAATGGACCTTTCTCAGGATAGGCTTAACAGTTCCAGAGGACCCAGGTTCAGTTCCCAGCACCCATATCCCAGCTCAAAACTAACTATAGGCCCAGGGGATCCAACACCCTTGTGTTGTAGGGTATGTATTAGATTCTTGAGGGCTGTTCTAATGCCCCCCCCCCCAAAATAATTGAACCAGGACTTAACCAGTTTATGTAAACAACTTTTGTATAATAACTGGACAAGTTAGATTTGTTTAAGCAAATTTTCTAAGTTAGTCTCAATAACCCAAGTTACCTCCCAATAAGTCTTCCTGTCTGGGCTGCATCTGCTCCATCAGGCCACATCCTCTTGTCCTCTTTCTCCATCTTTATCCCTCTCTCTCTTCTCACAGCCTTGAGGGACCTTCTGAGACGCTTCCCCAGCCCAGGTACTGAAGCCCCATCTACCTCTATTCTGTCCAACTACAGGCTCCAGCCTTATTTTAGCCAAACTATTGAGGATCAAAGTTTACACATCACTTCAGAGTACCATACTCTTGGGGGCTAGAACTTAGCAGCTGAATACAGAGAGTACCAGACCAACACCCAACATCCTCTCACAGATTAATGGGCAAGCAAAATACCAATACATATAAAATAAAGGTGAATTTACTTTAAAAGTGGGCCTGTAACAAGTCCCAGCCTTTTTTTTTTTTTTTTTTTTTTTTTTTTTTTTTTCTTTCTTTCTGGCGACATGAGCTTTGGCTGTCTGGAACTGGCCCTACACCGGATAGCCTTGAACATCTCTGCCTCTGTTTACCTTGCTGAGATTACTGGCATGCCACACCACCATCCAACCTCTATATATAGAGGAAGTCTATATATACCAAGTTGTGCATAGACCTCATTTCATCCAACTGGCCATAATTGTCTGGAAATATATCATACCAATACCCAGAGGTAGGATTTCAAGAGTTTTTCCCCCTCAAAAAAAACTCATTTCTAGAAAGCTCTTCAGCAGCCTGTGTTTCGTTAGAACTGCAGCAGCGGCTCTCAGCCTGTGGGTCACAGGGGTCACCAGTAAGCGCAGATACCTGCGATTAACAATAGCAAGATTACAACTATGAAGTAGCATCAAAATGATTTTATGCTTGGGGGGGTCACACAACATAACCTCATTAAAGGGCTGGAACATTAGGAAGGGTGCAGTATGGACTGTTTGTGGTGAGAACACTGTCTAGCGCCAGAATGTTTCCGTCATTCCATTTCCACCCCCAAGAAGCCACAACGTGCTCACTGGCTGCTCTTCCTCTTTCCCAAACCTTAGGTAACCACTAGTCACCTATCTAAAGATTTACCTATTCTGAATATTTCTTTAAATGTAATCAAAGATTCTGTGGTCTTTTGAAATGCAGCACTGTTTTCTACTGCCAGATAGTCTTGTCCTGCCAGCAGCCAATAATGACACAGAGACTTATTATAATTTATTATAGCCTAGGCCTTGGCTGGCTAACTCCCAACTGGCTTGTATAAATTAATTAACCCCATTTATTCTAATCCACATTGGCCAAGTGGTCTGTTACCTCTCACTATGTCCCTGTAAGTCCAACTTCCTCCTCCTTGTCTTGCTGGCAAATTCCCTATGCCTGAGTACGTTCCAAGTTCCTCTCTCTGCCCACACGTCCTGCCTTTCCTCTCCGTCCTAGCTATAGGCCATCGGCTCTCTATTAAGGTGAAGGAAGTGTATTTACAAAACACTGAGACAGGTGGTGCTTCATAAAAATGAGAATACCAAAGTCCTCAAGTCTCTGCTGGAACAGAACTCAGCATTTGAATAATAATACAAACACAACCTTTACACAGTGCACAAAAGATCACCCAACATCTCCCCCTTTTAGTTCAATAAAAGGCTTTTTTCCCCCTAGCATCAATAATCTATACAATAAGAATAATTAATGAAAACTATCAGGTAAGAATTGAATTCACAAGGTCTAGACCATTTGTATTTGCCAATCTTGGAGACAGTACTCTACTACTATCTACCATATCTTTTCCATTCCTAAATCACTTTCTTTCATGATTTGTATTTACCAACCTAAAAAAAAAAAAAATCATTTCAGACCTGAAAACATTTTTCTTAAATCCTAAACAACTTAAGCTTATATGTGAGACTGTAACTATGTAGTCTTCAACCCCATCAGAGATCTGAGAAGGATAAATATTACTTGAGTAAACAGGAAGTACAGAGCAATCAGCTTCCAAAACTATAGAAATGACAGAGACTTCTGGTTGCCTGGACAGTCAACCAAGGTTCCTCGGCAACATTGGGGCATCCATCTTCAGCCTACAGACCCAGAATATCTGATAGATTTGTTTGTGAAGCAGGAATTTTTGAAGGACTGGCCTACCTTGTCTTGGCATGGCAGTCAACTTTCCAGTGTCCTGCTTGTCCACATTTTGGACAGCATGCTACCAGCAGTCAAGCTGAGGACAACGATGGCAGTTTTTTGCACAGCGGCTAGCTTTGCCACATTTGAAGCAAACCCCATATGGAAGTTCTTCAATGCCCATCATCATCTTCTTTGGAGTAGAATAGGGGTGCTGCCAGGAGCAGACATATCTCACTGTCACAAAAAGCCTTATGTTATTAAAACATCTTAATGCAATATCCTGTCAACGGGTGAAGTTTTTGAAGACCATCTGTCTATCTCAGTATAAATCACTGAGCAAGCAGCATCATTTGTTTCCACCTATTTACTATCTGCTTAACTTTGAAAACATTAACAAGAAGCTAAATAAAGCTTTTGTTTGTTTGTTTGTTTTTTGAGACAGGGTTTCTCTGTGTAGCCTTGGCTGCCCGGGACTCACTTTGTAGACCAGGCTGGCCTCGAACTCACAACGATCTGCCTGCCTCTGCCTCCCAAGTGCTGGGATTAAAGGCATGCACTACCACGCCCAGTTTGTCCTATCATTTCTATCTCTCTCTCTCTCTCTTTTTTTTTGTTTGTTTTTGTTTTTTGTTTTTTCGAGACAGGGTCTCTCTGTGTAGCCTTGGCTGTCCTGGACCCGCTTTGTAGACCAGGCTGGCCTCAAACTCACAGCGATCCACCTGCCTCTGCCTCCCGAGTGCTGGGATTATAGGCGTGCGCCACCACGCCCAGCTTCTCTTTTTTTCTTTTAACCTCCTTTCCCTGAATTCCCCCCTAACACTAGGTAGGAGAAAAAGAAGAATAGAGGAAAGAAAAAGAGAGAAAGAGATCCCTGCATCTAACCTCCTCTAGTTTGTTTCCCTGACCAAGACCGTTAACAACTTGTGATCAACGCCCCTAAATGATGACAAACATCCATCACACGTCGAGTGACCAACACCCACCCACTCCTCTTCTTGAGATTGGGGCCATTGTGTTCTTAAAATTGCTTCCTGTTGTCTGGGGGTGACGTCTCTGTTGGGGAACATAAGAAAATTGGAATAATGGCCAAGTCTTGGGAGAGCTAGCTGTATCGATTGCTATCCACTCTCTGTGGCATAGTAAAGTTGAGGGCTTAGCTCAAGTCCTGGCTGGAACCGTCTGTAAGGCTGAACCATCTTAGCCAGCTAGTTTAAAGTTGTCCTGAATGCAAATTTTTGAGGAAATTGTAACTAAAGTAATCAGTCTGTGAGGCTGGACCATCTGGGATGCTTGACCCGTCTTCATTGATGTCTGATTCTTTTGTTCTGAAAACACGGGAACTTTTCTTTTTTCATTTTCAGTTTTTTGAGGCAGGGTTTCTATGTGTAATAGACCTGGCTGTCCTGGACTCACTTTGTAGACCAGGCTGGCCTCGAACTCATAGAGCTCCACCTGCCTCGGCATGTGCCATCGTGCCTAGCAGCCCAGGAACTTTTAAAGGTAATAAACAGTGTGCACAAATCAGCTAAAGATGATTCCCCGCCCTCTGTTTAAGCAGGTGATGGGCATTGAACTTTATAAGTCCCTTTGGACTGTACAACCAAACTGTAAAATAAATCTCCACCCATGCCATGTGCTAGAACTGCATGTAATACTAAGGCCTGAGAACTCAGTAACCAACAAGGATGTATTGGCTTCTACAGAGCTATGTCCCAGTTTCAGACTGTTCTCATGTAGAGGGATCAGCATTCAAATCACCAGTTTTGTTGTTGCTTTTAGTTTATTTCTTTTTTTAATATTTATTTATTTATTATTTATACATATTATGCTCACATGTGTACCTGCCTGTCAGAAGAGAGCACCAGATCTCACTGTAGATGGCTGTGAGCCACCATGTGGTTGCTGGGAATTGAACTCAGGACCTTTGGAAGAACAGACAGTGCTCTTAAACTCTGAGCCATCTCTCCAGACTCTAGTTTCTTTCTTTTTTGTTTTGTTTGGTTTGGTTTGGTTTGGTGGTGGGGTTTTGGATTTTGTTTTGTTTTAATTTGGTTTGGTTTGGTTTTATTCCAAGTGTGGGATGTGAAACTGACTGTTGAGAGGGTGTATGGTGTTTGTCAACTGGAAACAGACTCTTTTTCTTTTTTCGAGACAGGGTTTCTCTGTGTAGCCTTGGCTGTCCTGGACTCACTTTATAGAGCAGGCTGGCCTCGAACTCACAGCAATCTGCCTGCCTCTGCCTCCCACAGGCATGTGCCACCTTGCCTGGCTGGAAACAGACTCTTGAAAGGGCATGTGATCTTTGTCAGCTGGGGACTGCCTCTTGTGGGGTGTGGGTTTTGCCTGCTGGAAAATATCCTGTTGTAGATAGAATCTAAGAGGGTATAAATAAGAGTCCCTAAAACAGAGAGAAAGAGAGAAAGAGAGAGGGAGGGGGAGAGAGAGACAGAGTCAGAGACAGAGACAGACAGAGAGACAGAGACAGAGAGAGACAGATTCAGAGAGAGAGAGAGAGCACTTTGCGCCACTTCACGTCGCTTGGCTTCACGTCTCCCTTCACTTGACTTGGTGTTGCTTCCTTTGAGATGCTCCAGAGAAGGTTTCAAGGAGGCTGCTGCTGCTGATTTGTTCCACTGTTGCTCTTTACTGTTTGCCATTTGCTGCTGTGTTTGCTGTTGCTCTGCTGGACTGCTAAAATCCTGATGACAAAGAGTGGAATTGCCTCAAGGAACTGAGACTAAAAATGGTTTACATCCCCTGGCCCTACTAACCTTCTTTCTCTCCTACCTAGGGTTGGTGGGTTGGAAAGGAGGTAGAGGCATTAAGAAACCCCAAATAAAATACGTTTAAAAAGAAAATCAAAGCCAGGTGTGGTGGCGCACGCCTTTAATCCCAGCACTCAGGAGGCAGAGGCAGGCGAATCGCTGTGAGTTCGAGGCCAGCCTGGACTACAAAGTGAGTCCAGGACAGTCAAGGCTACACAGAGAAACCCTGTCTCGAAAAACCAAAAAAAAGAAAAAAGAAAAAAGAAAATCGAAGTCTACATTCCCCTAAACAGAGGCCAAGTTGAGAAGCTTAGGTCCTCTCAGAGCCTCTGCTGAGTGTCAAGGCTGTCGAAAAACAACAACAAAAATAAAGAGTAAAATGCAGGGGGCAAAAAAAAGAAAAAATAAAATAAAATAAAATGCAGGGGCCTTTTTTTTTTTTTTTTGAGACATGGTTTCTCTGTGTAGACCAGGCTGGCCTCCAACTCACAGCGATCCGCCTGCCTCTGCCTCC